>JAOBAS010000072.1:41244497-41258487 GCA_025311575.1 Elanoides forficatus
TTGGGGGGTTTGTTGGGTTTGGGTTTTTTTTTTTTGTCCCCCTCCCCTAGCAGCATGGATGTTTATTTTTTTTTGTTCAGTCTTTTTTTTTATTCCTCTTGAAGCTTTTTGTTGTTTGTGTAAACAGTCGGTCAAAGCAACTTACTTGTAAGGTGACCAGTCAGTGTATTGACAAGAACAGACACAATAGAAAACTGCATTAGGAGGCAAGCCCTTGGGATCTGCAGTAAATATATTACAGAACACAAGTGAATTGCCGATACTGCTTGTTTAGCAGTTTGCAAGGGCAATGGTAGTATGGATTTTTGAATTAGAAGGGAAGGACTGTTCTTTCTCTGTGCTGGAACATCTAGTTGATGGCTGAGGATAAAATTGATTTAGAGAACAAAATGCTGCCGCCTCTATTTGTGCCATTTTAAAGGCTTCTATGGATTAGCAAGCAAAAACAAAAAGATAGCTTTCAGTTTTGGAGAAGGGGAGCAAGAATGGGTATGCTTGTTCAGCTGCATCTTAATTAGGTATTAAGTCTATGAAGAAACCTGCTGTCGTTAGGTCAAGAAAAGGAAAAGACATCTGAAACTAGGCGTTTTTTATGATCTGAGGAAATCTGCCTGTTTATGAAATTGTTTCTAAGTGTTCTAAAACCCCTGAACTGCTGTGCTCTCTGCTTCACAGTATGATGATCTCAAGTTTTTTAAAAGTAGAAGTCTGGATTAAATCTCTGGTGGGAGAAGATGAAACCCCCAAAATTTCTTGGGAAAAATAACTAATAGAAGGATCATTCTTTTGTGGGGTTGCCACAACAGTTTCCATTTACAACAAAGTTTTTTTGTTTTGGTTAAACAAAAAGCTGAAACATTTATTGTTCTTCATGTGTGAGTTTGGGTGTAAGGTTATTCTGAATTTCTATTTTTGTAACTGGTTATAAGGTTTCCAGCCATTACTTTGCAGCAGCTAGCTGTCTGTGGCTTCAAGTGATGGACATAAATTGCCAGTTAAGCAAACACAAAATCTTTGATTAACAGGGAAGCTCTTAGGCTGTTTCTTTAAACTGAAATATGAACTGTAGAACACAGCACTGGAAAGTACCTAATACCTCCATGTGTCCTAGCAGGGTCAGCTATACCAGTATCATTGCTGATAGGGTGCTTGTCCTATCTTAGCAAAGACTTAACAGCAGTGGTGACTCACAAGCTCTCCAGATAGCAGAGTGCTTTTACGTCCTTGCTGTTGAAGTGCTTCTTCAGTTAAATTTCAATCTTTTCTGTTGCAGCTTCAGCTCTTTACTATGCATTTTCCTCACCCTGGATAGGGAGAGCAGATCATTCCCGTGCCTTCCAGAACTGTTTTGTATATCTCTACAGTCTCATGTTCATTCTCTGAATGTTGTTGCCCAGCTGAAGTACAGTGCCCGAAATAAGTGCAGTACTCCAGGGGAGGAAATGCCATGCTGAGTAGCATAGAAGGTTTACTTAGCGTACAGCTTACCGTTGTGGCAGCCTTTTTTGCAACAGCATGCTATTGACTTATGTTCAACTTCTGATCCGCTGTGACCGAGAGATTCCTTCCTGGCCCATTATTTCCTTCTCCTTTATGTTCCTGTCTAGGCGTGCTATAGTCCTTTATCCCTATTTATCCCTATCCTACTTTTTCCTTTGTAGTCTGTTTTTTCTATTCACTGCAAAGTGAGTTCTGAAGCTATTCTCCAGCATATTCTGTCCTTCTCAGCTTGAAGCTCTCTGCAAATTAAGGATTAGGGCAAATGAAGAGATCTTTATGCTTGTTAGTGGGAAATACTGAAAAATACTGGACCTATCATGCATGCAGAACTTAATTTGCAGAAGAGAAGGATGTATTTATACATGGTTTAATCATAAAACAGTTTTGTACTTGTTCCTGTGAAGTTTTAGGTGGCTGTTTGTGTTGCTCCTAATAGTGCTACAAGTGTCAAATTCTTAGTGAAGACATTAGCATCATGTGCCTTTCTTAGCCATAATTACTTTTACCTTTTTGGACATTGCATAATTCTGATGTTGTTTACTGCTGAAAAATACTTCCGAGTTGTGATTTATATCCCTGTTTAAACTAGATGTTTACGGATATGAGGCTTTTTAATGCCCCAAACTTAAGGAGTAGTAATCAAGCTGGAGTGTCTTTGCTCCTCCATCTGCTGTTTTCTGTCTGTTAGGCACTGTCCTTTCATAGTTTCCTATCTACTTGACATTTGCGGGTTCTGCAAGGTGTCCACTAGCTGCTCAGTCTTCACTATTGTGCTCTTTTTATTTCATCAGACCTAGTCAATTTGGAGATGTTTTACTTGGGGACACTCTGACCTGTTCCTTTCCTATTTAGGCTACAGTGCTCACCTTGTGTAACTAGTAATTTATATTAATTATGTGGTTGGTAATGATTCTTGTATAGTTAGGAGGGATGCAAAAAAGTACAGATTTTCTGGCCTTCTCAGTGCCCCTTGACTGTATCTTTCCTTTTCTAATTAAGGAGATGAATTTTTTTTTTTCTGTTCTCTGACTTTTCCAACCTGTAGAGCAGTAGCTTTGCTTTATCTGTTGCTTATTAGTGACACACAGTTACAAAAAATATGTGCTTGTGCTGTTTGTGTTCATACCGTCACAACCTGACCTAGTTTCCACTTCTTGTATACTTTCCTGTTTGTATGAAGTCAGTTAAGAATTTGGGATTTAGTCTCTTGGCACAATTCCATCTCTTCCCTCTTTCCTCTGTTCCTTCCTCTTCCATTCTCAGATGTATTAACTGTCATCCATGTCCTTACATTGTTTCATAAAGAAAATGTCAGGTCTCCATAATGCCATTTTGTCTCCCTCCCCAGTAACGGGTCCTGTAAAGGTGATCTTAGTGGTTGGCATTTGCTTTCCTGAAGTCTTACTGTTTTTTTTTTTCATTCTTCTTTCCTGTTCCAGTGATTATAAACTCTACAGTGATTGTCAGTCTCAATCAAATTAGCTTCTATTTGGAGAGTTTCAATCAGTTCTTCCCTATTAGAATGTAATCGAGATTTTACTAGTTTTTCCTATTCTGTGAGAAACAGAATACATATATAAAAAAATAATAAAATGGGGAAGAAACTTATTTACATGTTCCCAAAATTTTGCTGAAAGATTTCCAAACCTTTTTCCTATGTAGTGAAAAATCTCCATTATTTTCACCTTCCTTCCAAATCCTGTATGGTAGATAATTCTGATAGTTGTGAACAGTGTCCTGAACTAAATGAAAAGCCGACAGGGCTCTCTTCTGATAGGGATGTAGCAGTTACAGATATACTGCTTTTTTTATGCCTCCTTTCTTTTTCTCTTCTTTTTGTCTCCTCTTTGTTCTTGTATAGTGTAGTGTTGCTCAGTTGTCCAGAGTATATTAAGTTCTTAATGTTCTTAGGGCTAATAATGCAAAACATGCTGGGTAATTTTGGAGACTGTGCTTCTTCTAGAGCACCATAAGAGCACATAAGGGTGCAGTCCTGTGGGAAGAAGGGAGCTCATCTGATACCTTACTGTTTCCCCCCTAAAACCTCTGCTCTGGTTCTCCTGGCACTTTGGGCTGCTCTGCTACCTGATAGGTGCCTCCTGTGAGCCTAGTTAAATCATTGACCTGGTGGTCTACTACGCTGGCCCTTTCTCTCCTCCTGTAGTAATGTCTTATGCTTGACTAATCAGTTGATGTTGGACAAGTCCAAATGTCTCCAGCACGGTTCAAAGAAAGTGTGCCTCTGGAAACAAAGGTGGTAAGACCTCTTCTGGATTGGAGTCAGCCTCTGACTTGCTCAGCATCTCCTGGAATCTAAATAAAAGTGGGAACTGTGTTTGCTGGAAAACAACTGGAAAGTAAGATAAAGCTGTGTGCTCACTTCAGAGATTTAAATACGTATGTGTGTATTGAAGGTTAGCTTAGGCATGGAAACTAAGCTGTGGAACTAAAGTTTGTATAAACACACCTTTTGTAGTTGTGAGTGCTTGAGCAAGATGGGCTAAAGTTGGATTAAAGGAGAAATGTGATAACTGTCCTGTTTAGCCAAGTTTAAGAAGAGTCTTGGCATAGTGAAGATGTGTGAAAGGAGCACTTTAACATCCTGACAACAGCTTCTTTGTTGCCAGTTGGCTAGGTTTCAACAGGATTTACAGCTGCAAATGGGGTGGGCAGTTGTATACAGTAGTTCACTGAGAGCGACACAGCAGCCTCTTTCTATTATTATAGAAAGCATTGAAATTAGACATCTGAAATACATCCAGTCACTTCACTTTACAGTTGAACAAAGTCCAAACCTGTAGGAGATGTTTGGCAAGTGTAGCTGTTGACTTGTGCATCATATGTAGCTTATGTTTAAATTAACATGACCTTTCTGTAATTTAAAATGACATCTAAGAGCATTCAGATAAATGTAGGTTAGCTACTGAATTAAAAAAAATACTAATTTCACCTTGGAAATTACCTAGCATTCTATGGCTTTATAATTTTGAATTTTTATTCCGGTAATATTTCTATTACTTCTTCCTTTCCCTACTCCCACTTGCAATATGGTGGTGTTTTGGGTTTTTTTTAATAACTAAAGATTTTTCATGCAAGTTTTCTGGGGTTTTAATATCATCATCATGTGGGTGGCTGACCTCACAATTAAAATGAGTAGTACAAATGTGGGGCAGAGGGAAAGCTGTATTTGTTAATGATACGTCACTTTAAACTGACAGTTTATGCCCAAAATACAGAGATTGTTCCTGTTGCTGAAATGAAGGCTACCCATTGCTCCTTGTCAGATTGAATTTCAAGTATCTGTTGAGAATAAACCTACCCACCCCCTCTTATTGGTGAGAATATTAGTAATGACAGTGTTTATAATTTAAAATAGAGTTTGAAGGCCAACTTCCACAGTTTGTCGCAGGGTGGTTAATACAGCAGTAAAGGGGAGATGAATGTGGCTACTTGTGCGAGTCTATTACTCAGGAGGCCTGTAAATTTGATTGGCTGCTGCAGTTCTAGCAGAATCATTCGATTTGAGAGCAATAGAAAGATAAGATATCCAATTACCCAAATGATTTGCAGGGTTAGCCAACGTTGTCATGGAGATGCGAGTTGGAACAAATTAAATTTTAAGCAATAAAATAATCTTAAAGCACGTCTGGGAACAAGAAAATTTGGCAGTGGCACTTACCTGAATTGAATCTTAGCTTGACACGCTGTTGTTTGACATTGATATACTATGGGGGCCTAAACTTTTAAATGGCATGTTGCCTCTTTTTTTTTTTTTCCTTTTGCAGCCATTGCCAAACCAGATTGTACTCTATTAGTTTTAAATAAAAGGGCATTAATAATATATGCCTATCTCAATGCTCAACATGGATTCAATAACTCATGAACAGCAAAGTTCATAGAATGCTAGCCTTAATCATTTGAGGCTTTTGAATATTTAAGTTTTGAGATTTCGTTATACCTCACTCCCCGAATTCTTAACAACACATTTTTGAAAGTACTTGAGTCTTTCTGTAGCGAAGTTCTAACAAAGTATGCAGAGAACTAAACACAGTAAAATGTTTCTTTTTCTGTAATTGCTCTGTGAATGTGTGTGCTTTTTGTTGTCTTCGAAGATCTCAATCATGAATAAAGGCTACATTGTTTAAGCATCTTGCCTGTTTCAGTGATTCTGCTGGAAAAATGAAAATACTAAATGGGTACTAAACTTTAGCTCATGACTAAAATATACACATGCAGTTTCTTACCCAAGGACTTCTGAAATGTAGTATCTAACTGATTTCTGGCTTCAACAGAGATTAAAATAATAGTCAAGCACGTTCCATAAAGAGGGCTTTTGCCCACATGTTTGTTAGACAGATGGAGACAAAAATCGGTTTGAGGTCAAGCCATTTGCAGCATTCTCATAGCCTTCGATTTTCTTCTCATCCCCACCACAGATAATCTCAAATGATTCAGTAATGACCAAAAGTGCAACATTGACCTTTACTCCCTAGTAGGTTACTGTGTTACAGGCTGTAAATGGCAGGAAGTCCATTTTGTTCTTCCAGTTCAGTGTTGTACTTGGCTTTCCTTCTAAAGCATTTGTAAATGTGTTTTGACAGTATATTCTTTTCTGTGCTTTGAAGGCTGATTCTCTGATGCTTTTGCTTTAAAGGAATGGATTAGGCCATGCTTTTTTCAGTATCATCAGAACTTTGGGTTTTCTTCCTTTACTTTTAATCATGTTGTTTAAGCTGTATTCTTCCCAATCTAATAACAAATGTGATTCTCAAAATTAGGTTGAAATAACTGAAGTAAATAAAAATGTAATAAATGAGAATACGTAAGCCTGTCCTTAAGAAGGGGTGATAGAGTGCTTTCAAACACTGATCTAACTTTGTGATATAGGAAGTGCAGTTTGCAAGAAAGAATAACAAGCTTCTGACATACAGTGGACATTTTTAGCTGAGCAATGTTTTGTAAAGGTAGGTCTAGACAGCTTTAAGGAGTCTCAGGACTAATAATAGAGCAGTTGTCACAATACAACTGATTGTTAAAAATAATGTGTTGTAAGATTTAATTTTTGCTTTAGATCACTGCGGATGCTATAGCTAAAGTCACTTCTGGGACCTGTATGGTAGACACTGGTTGGAGCAAAACCAAAATTCATCTTGTTGAAACCTCTGAAACTGAAAGGCAATTGACTAATTCTCCTCAGAGGAAGGTTGCATTCTTCACTCAGAAGTGACAGTGGTGGCTCCTGTAGGCTAGGGCTTCTAGCATTAGTGATAAAGTACAGGAGTGTTAGGTGCAGTGAGAAATACAGTTAGGGTTTGGATACTTATATTATACTTCTTTCTTTTCATTCCAGTGCAAAAATCTGTAGTTGTTTAAGAAATTATGTTGATTTAGGTATGATATTTTACATGGTGCTTTGGAAAGTATCTGCTGTCAAAATGCAAAATGATCTGGAATAGACTACTGTAGAGGAAAACACTTTAATACTTTTTTTTAACAATGCAGAAGGAAAAAAATTACAATTGTATATGCAAGCTCTTTCTTAACTACTTAGTAAAATGATTGAATTTAAATGAATGTTATATTTAGTAACTAGTCTGGCTGCTTTGTTCTTTGTCATTATGTTAAGAATTCACTTTAGCAAGCAACAAACTTAAGTACAAACACTTGAGTTTGGCAATGGTTAGGTCAAAACATTTAAGTCCTTAATTAGATGGAATGGAGGCAAAAAAATTACATGAGTGAAGGAAAAAAAAATCCATCAGCTCAACTTAATTTTAAAAAATGCAGCTGAATTCCTTCATGTTAATTTTTAATGATACTTCAGAAAGGAGGGTAGCACTTCAGTCAGGGGTCTGACAAGCTTGTCATTTGCAAATAAATCAAAAAATCATTACAACAGCAACAACCAGTGAATGATGTAGTTTTGTCATTCTTTGATGGGCCCCACACTCAAGTCCTCTATTAAAAATGAATGTATTCAAGAGGCTCTGCATTAAGAACACAAACAATTAAGGGCACTTGAGATGCTTTGCTAAGAGCTGCCATAGAGCTAGGAGGGCTTTCATGAGAGATGCAGGTTTCTACAGTCTGCTTTACCAAGGAGCCAAAGAACATGGGCAATTAGTTGTGTTTTGTCTATGCTTGAGCAGCTTTCTGCAAAATTTTGTTTACTTATTCTTCTGACTGCCCTACCTGTCTCAAGATCAGCAGTTACATAATAGCTATGTTATATTGGGAGGCCTCTAGAAGTAACTGATAAGTACCCTTCTTTTAAGAATTTCAAATGCATGAGCCCCAAATATGGAATATATAGCTTACTCTAATGCCACCAATTACTGATGTCTAGTCTTGATTAAAGAAGCTCTCCTAGACTCCTTCAAAAAAGATTTTTCTTTCAGAGATGAGTATTTGTATACACAGACACGCGCATATATACTCAAAGATATTTCACCTTGAAAGGTGAACGTAGATTGCCCCTTGAACAGCTAGATTTATATTTAATGAACATTCCTTTTCTCAATTTTGAAAACCAACTCTTGCAACTCCTGATGGGCAAGATTAGGTGAATTGTGCATGAAAACTTAACTTTCACAACTTGTTAAAAAGTTTTTTTTGTTCTCTATCAAGTTTGTGGATAAGAATAGTTTTTACTAAACATTTGAGGGCAGCAAACAGGATATGTATGAAGTCTCATAGTGGATAAATAATTTTAAGTACTTTATTCAATAGCATGTGGGAAATAGTGCTAGGAGGCAAACTGCCCTTTAAATGTAAGCAGACTTTTGTTATAAAGTATAGAATAGTCTTTTTCAGTTTCCTTTCAGTACAAATGTCTCTTAAGTGGCATTTGTAACTAGCAGGAAGAAATCTCAAAATAAACTTATTTATGGCATACACATTTAAGTTTACCTAGCACTGTGGATGAATATTAAGGATACTGTTCATATATGATCATCAATAATACCCTGCTTTGGTAAAGACAAACTCAGATATATATTTTTTCAGTTCTGATATTAAATCAGATATGATAGTACTGAGACAATTTTAAAATAAGGTTGACTAGGAAAGGGGGCAAGTTGATTATGCCCCCTTTTTTTTTTTAGAAAGGAAATAAAAATTTAAAGAATACTAATTGACCTGCATTGAGACTGGTAATTACTGCATGATGTTGCATTCTCTTGTCTTACTGTGTGCCATCCTGTATGCTATGTTATTGCAGTGAAGCTCAGACATTTGGGACTTGTCCACATTACTGGATTTTCCTGCACAACTTGCATGTTTTATAGACTCTACTGAAAATTGCTTTTTTTTTTTTTTTTCTTACAGCTACAGTAAGGATATTTACCTCAGTATTATAGAATAGTGAGACTTTTGTGTAGGCCATACAGACCAAAGAACTCTCCAGTAGAAACCAGATGAGTTTCTTTATTCTTTCCCCTCTTATCACCTGCTACGATTCATCCTGGTTTCTGTCCTGAAAACAAAGGTAATCCCATTGGTCTAGGGCAACTAACTTCTTGGACCCTAAACTTCTTAGCTAGACATCGGCCAAATGGATTGCTGTGTAACAGACTTTCTTTCCATAGCTGGCATACCTTGGTTTTTGGAGAGACATATGAGTTGTGTGGAAAAATGCCCTTTTGTATATGGATTCTCACAGTTGTGTAGTTTTTGTTCCTTGTTAACAGACACTGAAAGTACCAACAGATTTGACAATAGTTAAGTCTGATAAACTGATAATAGTTAAGCTGGTAACTTCCTTGTATTGCCTTTGCTGGTATGTATATACTACCAGTACTAAAGGCTACACACAGAATGATGGGTATTTTATGGTTGTGGCCCAAACAAAACAGAAACAGACCACTGTGGTACTGTGTGAAATGGTAGCTGTTTCTATTGAGAATAGAGATCTGTTCCTCTTGTTGCAGGGGGAGAAAGGTTTGCTGTAAAGCAACTGTCACTTTTTGCCCTTACTTAAGGGGAAGCCTTTTGTCCTAGAAAGAAAACATTGCAGAATGGCTTTGGAGACTCTTGTCTCTGCAAAACTTCAGAGTGGATGTGTCAAATGCCAGACTTTCATCAGGGGGAGTACTTCAGCTTATATCAGAGATGCATGGTGTTTTACAAGTCTCAATACTATCAAATATTTTCCCTATGTCTGTCATAGGTGGAGAGAGGGGTGTTAAAGCTTGCCACTTGTACTTAGATCCCAAACCACCTGTCTGCTGAGACATAAAAGTGGAGAGTGGCCTTTGTATCCTAATTACTGCTCAACTGATGTATAAGGATCAGCACATTGCAGTATCTTCCTAAAAAAAAAAAAAAAAAAAAAAAAAAAATCAGGATGATGAGAGGGCTCAGGGAAGGGCTTGGCAGATGAATTAGCAATGTTTTCACCTGACTTGTTTGAAAGAGTTTTTCTGTGCTCAGGTTTATGCATACCTTTTCATGGAAGGCCTAATGATTCTCAACAGGGATCTCTTGTTTCTTTTGTCTTAAAACAAACAAACAAAACCCCCAAGAAGTATCTGTATGGATTAATGATATGACAGAGACTGTCAAGAGCAGTTCAGAGTGGCTTGTATGTAGGCTGGGTTCACATCTGGGTGCTGATTTTGGTTTTGTGCAACTGTGCTACAGTGAGTACAGGAGATATTTATAAGGAAAACTGTAGGAGTTGAGCAAGTACCTTGAGGGTTAATTATAATGGTGGTTCTGAATGGTGGGCAGATACATAGGTCTGAAAACCTGTAAGCACAGGTAGGACTGACTAGTGAGAGAAAAAGATCCCTGTATACCCCATCAGAAATCCTGTGCTCAAGTTGACATGTCAAAAGTGGGAGATATGAAAGTGGGAGATATATAAAGCTGTTGAAAAGTGGGACTCAAACACTTTGTCCTGCTGTCTTCTCTGCTGTTTTCAGTGAAGGATTGTTCTGTTCTCTGCTGGTTCCTAGCCTTATTGTTCTCCTGTTACTCATGGTTTCACTAATTTGCTGTTATTGACTATCACATTTTCTGATCTGATTCTTTTTCTTGTCTGCATTATTTTAATTCTCTCTCAGTATGGATGCTTTAGAAGTCTGTACCTTTTGTCTCCATTTTGCCTTGCTTCTGTTTTGGTATTTCTTTTGTACTCCTGATGGTGTGTTTCTGTCAGCAAAACTAATTTTACCTTCTAATAGGCAGATAAAATTGATCATGAAAGAAACATTTTTCTTCCATGCCTGTCACCTTCATGTTATGCTGCCTGATAATTTGAGTAATAATAAATCTACCTTTTAAAAGGCTTTGTCTTGGACTTAATGGATTTCAAAAATGCTTTACTTGTTAATGAGCTATGTACAAGGACCAGATTTGTGCCTAAATGTATATACAGATTAGGTGCTTTAGACATGGCAGATGTCCTAGAGTAGCTAACTAAATCAATGTCCTCATCTGGGCTTATATATTTAACTATTTATATTTGCAGTAGTATGAAGATGTGGATTTTTTGTTACTTTCTTCACCGCGTGAACTTAATATAATCCTGTACACTAGTTAATACATGACAACAAGCCTAAACCACAGTTTTAATCAAAATACTTTTCCTCTATAGACAGAAATCGCCAAGAGATTGAATACAATTTGTGCACAAGTCATCCCATTTTTGTCTCAGGAAGTAAGTAAAACTGTTCAGCTGTTAAAGTGCAATTATGTTGCTTTTCTGTTTGCAAATTAGCTAGTTTTAAGATGTTAATTTTATCACAATACACAAGTGTAAGGAACATCTGTTATAGCTGAAGTGTGCAAACCCCCTGCTAATTTGGTCTAACAAATCTGAGTTCAAACTAGTGACAATGGCTCAGCCTCATTCATTGCCTGAGGAGAGTGGGAGTCTGTAAAATATTACCAATGCAACAAAATGCTTTCATTTCTAATCGCGGTGATTGCCTGTTTGATATTCAGTTGTCAAATGTGAATCTAGTGAAATAAGTATGCTTATCTTGCCTACATAATTTGTATCAAATTTTAGTGCAAAAGGTGAGTAGTTAGCTCAGATGCAAAACACTGTTTAAGGTTACAAACCTGCATCTGGTCTGAATGACTGCAGTTGTGACATATTGTGGGCAGCTGCTGTTACATTTTGAAACCTGTTATTTTGGATATGCCTTTTCAAACTCTACAGTTTACAAAGCGTATTTGTAATTCTTGTTGAGTTCAGTGAAGCATTTTTTCCCTGTTTGAAATTTCAGTAGGTTTTGCTCTGTGGGCAGAGTATATAAATGTTAAAATTGACACTAGTGTGAAGTTGATGTTATCGTCCTGTCAACTCAATTAGAAACTGATTATTCATTTGCCAGAAAATTAACACTGAAGTGGCATGGGGGAGGAGGTGAGCTGGTTGCCTTCAGGGCTCTTGTTTACTCTTGAACAGGTGAGAAATAGGGCACTATTACCTTTTACCTGCTTTAGACGTCTTGCAATAGGTAGCCTGAGCTTCTTCAGACAAACTGGTTATTCAGGTGTTTGTAATCCTGGTTTGATTTGATGTGGTCAATGCCTTAACACAAATTCCTCCCCATGCCCCTTCTTCTCTTAACAGCATCAGCAGCAAGTGGCCCAAGCTGTAGAACGTGCCAAACAAGTGACCATGGCTGAACTGAATGCCATCATCGGGGTACGTGGCCTTCCAGGTCTACCTCCTACAGTGTGTATAACTTGCTTTCATATCTTACTGCTTTGTTATTTTTAAAATAAGCTTAATGTTTTGATATCTAAAGCTGTTTTGATGCCCAGTGTTGCGGAAGTGTTTGCCATGATTCACACAGATTTTAGCAGGGATAAAGTTAATAGTTTTGTGCAGCAATGCTGTGCATAACAAAACTTTTTCAGGAATAAACACAATGATTAGGAGAGTTGCTTGTTTGTTTGTAGGTATTGTATGTCAGTTGATCTAGTTACCTTTGCCTCATGCTTTGTGTGACACTTGAGTTCTTGGAGTCTGTACAAGTATTCATTCTTTCTTTCCCTTTCTTGTGAATCTTTCATGAATTTTAAATTTGCAAGCTACTGAAAAGAAATTTCACTTGCTTTTGAAGTAGTATTAATTGTCTGACACAGTGTTCTAATAGCCTTTCACCAAGTATGTGCTGCTAAATATGCTGAAATAAATTAATACTACTTGCTTGTGACTGGTTGTCAATCACAAGTCATTTGCTTTGTATTAATGAACTTTCTGAACCATACATTCCTTCCACTGCATGAGTTCATTTCCCCCACCACTAAGTCTAGAATATTTCTCATGTTTTCTGCCCTTCCAGACTAAGTGAAAGAAGTAGCCGAAACAAGAATCCGTCCTTTTTGATTTTATTCATATGTGAGCGCTTTGAGCGGATTCAAATTACTCATTTATCAATTTATGTTAATTGCTTGTGAGAAGATGCCCTGCTGGTCTTTATAGTTCCCTCAGACACTTTGTAATGATAATTAGACATGCTGCTGTACGGATTAACAGTGCCATAGTCCAATGACGTCTACAGACAATGGAACCAGTTAATCCATCTGTGCTTGAAATTACATCCCAACTGGAGATGGGGGTGGGAGGGGGGAAGAGTGAGGGAGGATTAAAAGAATGAGCCTCAGCTTGAAAACTCTCCTTTCATCAGTTTCTCAATTGCAGATCTACAGTCGGCTTGCCTGTGGTAAGCTATTGGCAGTCAATTAGGTGAAATAAACTGGGAGGGTGACCTTCATTTCCTTTTAATAGCTTTTCCTCACTGAAATGGGGAGCTTCAGTGGATTTTCAGCTTAAATTTTATTCAAGCTGCTTTATTACACTTGACAGTTTAGCTTTGCATAAACATACCCCCCCTTCAAATCTGTGCTGTTTTTTCCCTTCGTATCAAATTTTGACTGTTACTTAGTTGATTTGCTAATCACATCTTAGAAACCCACACAATTACATCTGTATTTGTCATAATCTCTTCTATGCTTTGCTTGTGTAATGAATTAATTACTTTGTGAATACCTGATTTGATCTTTGAAATACAGCACATGTACATTTGTGGTGTTTGATTAGCAAAGATTAGAGAACTGTACTTTCTTGCATTTTTTAAAATGAATTACTTCTTTAGGATAAAAATGGAATGGAAAACCCTTTTTAATGAACTATTTTTAAAGAATATTTTGTGCAGTAAATGGAATTATGTATTAAAATATATTTAAAAACATTCTTGCTGGACCTAGGATAATGCTACTTAGGCAAAGCAAATTTTGCTATCTCAAGCTTGTCATGTACCTCTTCTTAAAGTCTGCACAATATAGTCTTTTAAAAGCAATAGGATCTACAAGTACCACATGCAATTAAGAAACTTTTTTTTTGGAGGGGGGGGAGCTCTTTGGAAGCAGGAATAGAAGCCTTGACCTTTTTTTTTTCTTTTTTTTTTTTTTTTTTAAATTATACAAGATTCACCAGAAGAGTTAATTGTGTTTTTCTTATGAAATAATT
>JAOBAS010000072.1:41261611-41296701 GCA_025311575.1 Elanoides forficatus
CCCCGCCCCGCCCCGCTTCAAACACACACACTGTGCACTCTGGACTGATGAGGAAACAGAGGACCTTGAAGCAGCAATATAGAGGAGGGTAGTGTCTAAATGAGATGATAATTTCCTGGAGAAGATGATTCTCAGTCATTCTGAAGAGGGGAAGATTGCATCCAAAAGTCAAGTGTAATTGAGTTGCAGGCCAGACCTCCCTTATCTTGCAAGGTTTAACATGTGGGTGGATAGAAAAAGCTGCATCTTGGATCTTGTCCAAAAAAGGAAAAACAAAATATCTTTAGGTGGCTCTCTCCTCTAGATCTGATATTTAAACTACAAGTCAAAGGTGAGGCCAAGTATATGGTTACAAACTTGTGAAGCTAAACAGCTTTCAGGAAAGGAGTGAAAGGGAGATGATTGGAAAAAATGTGGTTAGCTAGAGCTCAGACCTGAAGATAGGCAGCTGCAACTGTGAATGCAGAGAGAAGGTAGATTCTGATGAGATGAGCATGTGAGGTACCAACAGTGAGTTTGTACCACTTGATGGATTACTGTCTACTGGGCAGATGTTGGGGATATGAGGTGTACATGCTGAATGGTGTAGAGCTGTAAGTTGGTCTGTTTTGCAGCAGGAGAGAGGTGCAGGGGGGACTGCCAATAGTAAACATAAGACCAGAAAAGTCAGTGGAGAATGTGGTTTCAGGAAGTGTTAGGTAGATAGAAGCAGAGGATATTGATATGCTGGAAGACATGATTCCTTCTTTTTGTGCACTTGGCTTCAAACGGTACTGTTAAACAGACTTGTTTGGAAGGAATAGTTTTGGTGGAATGGAAGGTACTAAAGTTGGGCCAAAATGCTGGAATAGTACAGTTCAAGGCAAGGATTTACAGAAAGCGTGTTCAGTGAGCTTTAATAAAGAAAATATGGAAGGGCTACCAGAAAGACAAAATGGGGGGTTAGGGATGGGTTTGCTTTTGAAGGTGGCTGAGGCAGAGGCACGCATATATAATATATATATATATATAATGTCATTGGCACAGAAGGGTGGGTTATTTAATCCCAGAGGAAAGGATTACTTCCTCTAGAGAGTGATTCAAAGCACCTCTCTTGATTAAAGCATATGTAGGCAGAATAGCTTTCCATGTTTGAAGATAGTTTTTGTGAATATTATCTACTTTTTCCCTAAGTTACCAGGGAAGTAAAAGAAGACAAACTGAAGAGATGAGTATACTTTCTCTCTTACAAATGTCTGCTTTGTATTCATACTTGAAGTGAAACAAGTGGGGGAATTGGAGTAGGTGAAGAGTCAGTAGGCTGAGATAAAGATGTGATGTGACCTTCAGTGCTCCTCTTGCAAGTAATCCGTGATGTGGTAGGTGTGGAGGAGGTAAGAGTTGGATGGGAAGAATGAATCGGTTGGCACAGACAAAAGAGAAGCTCAGCTGGGACTGCACATGAGGTGAAATCAAGTGCAAAGAACTTAGTTGCATAAGGATGAAGTAGGTCATGGAGTTGTCCTGTAAAATGAGTAGAAATAGAGAAAGGTGTTGTGAGTTTACATGTTGAATGGTGTAGGGCTGTAAGTTGGACTACTTTGCGGTAGGAGAGAGAGGTGCAAATAATGAAGCATACAGATCCGAAAGGAACTAAGGTCTAGTTTTGAGAGGCAAACACTGATACATTGAGGTGAACTAACTGTAAGTGTGCCAATGAGAGTGACATGGACCGCACAGGCAAAATATACCTGTCACTGGGTGACTGTGACGAAGACGGAGTCAGTGGGAGTAGGAAAGTGAAGAGAGAGAGGTGCAGAGGGGCTGGAGGGAGATAAAGGGGGACACAAAGTATGGTAAATATTAAACATTGGAAATGTACAAGAAAACAGCAACCCACTGTATTTTTCAAGGGGGAAGAGCAAGGCAAACTGCTGAGATAGGGAGCTGTGTGGGAGGGACTGGAAGAGAAGGGAAGGAAGCTTGCTTTTCCTGTTCTTGCACAGAGCAAGACTAGCATAGGCATTCAGGATAACTTTAGGAAATACTAAAGGCAGGGCAAAGACAGTTTGTACAGCAATTTGCTATAACTCTTCAATATGCTGAAGAGTTTGTATCAACAGCAGGATTCCTGGTATCTGGTAACTGCATTATTTTTTCAGAGTACTTGCTGAACTACCATGGTTGCTGTCTTGTATAACACTTCCAGAGAATGTCCAATACTGTTTTTAAAGGTGCTGGCTAACTGTAGCTCTTTAAACTGAATACTGACAAGCAGTAGTATTGAGGTTGTAAGACCAAGGATTAGCAAAAGTGGATTGTTCAAATGCCTGTTCAGAAGTAATCATCTGGTAGGTGGAAGTTGTTACAGAATGTATAAGAAGTATCCAAGAATCTGGTCTGTGGCTTGGAACAGTAAATAAAAATCAATGTAATGCTTTTCTCATGACTGTCATATTTTTAGTTCTTTGATATCTCTGAAATGTTTTTGTAGTTAGTAGTAGCTGTGACAAAAGGGTGATGATCATAATTTAAAATACTGTATTCAACTTCCGGATTTTAATTTGTTATCTATCATTATTACTATCTTCATGTTCAGCAAGATTTAAATTTCTGGAGACTAAAAGAGCCTGGAAGGAAAATAACTACTTTCTAAGATAATCATACATCAGTAATAAAACCCCCTAGAGTAATATCTTTAAGTAATTTCCAAATTGGTGTGTGCTTGAACTAGTTGGTTTTGGCTGCTGTGGCAGCAAGAACATGCTTTTGAAGTGTCGTTGGATGGTAGTGGCATGCTAACAGTAGCTAAAAAGGCAAATATGTAGATTTGAGGTTAGAAGGTGAGTAATAGCAGGAATTTATGGTTGCCCCAGAAAAAAAAAATGTGCTGGCAGTGTCTGCAAACCAGAAGCAATGTGTTCTGACAGCTTCATTCTAGAGACTTAAGACTTGCATCTGAGTTTTCAGAGAAAGCAATATGTACTTGTCTAAAATTAAAGAGAAGCTTTGTTCTCAAACTGACTTACACTGACAGTGATCAGAAGAATGTAACTGGTTTCAGAAAACCAGACTGCCTTGTCTGGACCAAGAGAATTTAAGGTAGTCTTTTGTGGTTTTTTAGAATGTGGTTTTGAATTTGTTACTTTCCCTTAGAGTCTGGGAAGTCCTTTGGTGAAGACATGTTCTCCTATGCAAGGACCATTTTTTTTCCCATTTTTACTCTGTCTCTACCTGTCCATTCTCTCCTACTCTGTGGCATCTGTCCTTTATAAAGGCTTCTCTGGTTTCTCCATTGTTGCAGAGTCTTGTTCCTCCAATGCAACTTCAGCTTTGCTGTTTGTCCCTTATTTCTTCAGATTTTAGCCTAAGGAAAAAAAAAACAACTTTATTTAACCTAAGGAAAAAAATGTACCATTATTAATACAAGGACACTTAGAACTTGCTCTTCTGACTTATTTCTATTTCCTTTTTTTTTCTGTAAACTGTTTGAGACAGGAACTAGTCTTAAGCCAGACCTGTAATACATAGTTTTAGAAGAAGATCTATCAGTGAAAAAGCTGTATATACAAACACGCAGAAGAACTTTTATATTTTTATATAAAAGTATAAACAATCAATATATATGCATATAATATATACAGAATAGTATGTAATATATAATGCATAGTATATGTAGTATATAATAATATATTAATAATATATTAAGATAAAAATATATCATTGTGTGTATATGATATATGTGTGTGTATATACATACAAGGTTATGCTATTAAAAGGTCTTTAGTTTGTGGGCTGCTTGTGTTGCCAGCATAGCTGCTGATACAAGCGCTAGCCATGCTTCAATAGGTCTGCACTTGGTGCAAGCTATTAAGTTTTAGGTTGACTTACAGTGCCTAAAAACATGGAGGAGGGAAGAAAACCCTTCCTTTTTGTTGGCAAGAGCCCTTATGTGGATGCAGCCACACCAGTGGAGTGCTAATGCACCTTGGGGAGAAGATGTTGCTGAACTGGAAGAATTCCATCTGCTGGCAGTATCCTGCGTCCTTGCTGCAGGGCTCTCCCGGCTTGGGAGGCTCCACAGCATAGCTAGGCTGCTAGTGCAGATCTACTCTTGTGAAAGTGCCAGTCATGCTGGCAGTACTATATAGTTATTCCCTCTATGTTAATGGGATGTTAAAAATCTTGCCATTTAACAGTTATCACTAAACTTTTGTTAAATAGTTAATTGCTGATCACTTTAGTGGAAAAACAGCTGATGTGCTCGTTCACTGGGTGTGGTGACAAATCATTTGGGTGGGGTCACCCACATCTGTCATTACTGTTTACAAGAGTGATCTTTTTGAAGAGCCCTGAAGTGTAGTATCTCTTTATCTTTCTAATTCTGGTGCCTAGACTTGCCCTCCAAAATGCCAGAAGGAAGGGCAGAGAAACCTAGCTGTTTAAAGTGAGACAGAAAGGCCCAGCAAAGATCAGAGTTGTTGCTCAGCATAGTGCTAAGGAAAAGATAGAGTGCTTCCTTCATGCTTGCAGTCTATACGTCTGCAATCTGTAATGGTGATGTGGGAAATAATCAATGGTTAATAAGCTACCCTTGGAAATTATTTTTATATTTGCTATTTACATTATATTGGGGAGCACTGAAGACCTGTTTCTTAGTTCCATCAGTGTAAAGCTGACTAAGGTATTAAAATTTATAAATGCGATCTTGTGATTCAACAAACGTACTGTGTCTGTACTTGTAGGTAGGCTGCTACTGGCTATGTAATTCACATTGATAGCAACGCAAGTCTTTCTGGTGTTGAGAGACTTCATTTTCCTTGTTTAAAAAAAATCCTCATGAGGTACAGAACATTCTACAAGCTAAAGAATATACTTAGTATTTATCTGTCTTATATAGAGACTTTAAGGAGCTCTCAAAATTTTTTTCCTGTTGTAGTAATGAAAAATTGAATTTAGAGTTTTGCTAGGTAGATGCAGGCTTTGGTATAACTGCTTTGACCCTTATTGGCTCTCTCAGTTGCCTTCTGTGGAGTCTTTGGACGTGGCCCACGTGCACCTTTGCTGTCCCCACATTAGAATCTGTGTTTTCTTCCAGTGTTGTAATTTTTCTGTTGAAGTACACAGCCAATCAACAAATACATACTTATGTTTCAGAGAAGTTAGTGGGGCACCTTCATGACTGCAACTAGTTTTTACTTTCGTTCTTTAAATAGAGAAGAACTTTTAGCCTTATATGTATAGAAAGTATATGGGGAATACACTTGCAAGTGTTCATGCTAACTTTCCTTACTTTAGCAAGATTAAAGAATCTCTAATGCAAAGGGGAAAAAAACCAAAACAACCAAAAAAACCCACAGACTCCAGAGCTGGCCAGGTTTAGTATTCTGTGGCAAAACTGTGCAGGATAAATCTGTTGAAGAAATACATTTTACAGTGAAACAGGTAGGCATCAGTGTAAAGGTGTAGTGGGAGCATCAGAGCATGAAGTGGTCATTTTAATCTTCATAACCCAGTTGAAATCAGCATTGCTTTTCCTATTTCGAGTTTTCTGAAGAACAAAGAGTAGACAAGACTTGATTCCTAAAGGAGGATCCCATAGCAGAGGACTAAAAGTGAATACTGAAAAGGAGGGAAGTAACAGCAGGAGGAAGGAATCAAGTGACCAAGTAGAAAAGGAGTTAAGAAAGGAAAACAGATAAAAGACTATTTGAGAACCACAAACTTCATGTTGTTTTGCAGTAGCTTCGTATGGAGTATTTTGAACATGTTGAGGGTCTTGTATCTGATTTTTTTATTTTTAATAGATAAGGTGGCAGAAGGGCTTAGTTTGTTAGTGTTCTTATAATTGCTGTATCAGCAGAGGGGTGAGATACAATTTCTCAGCCTTATTTCAGTTACCCTAGAGATGAAGTTAGTTTGTGAGAAAAGGACTGCTTGGGGAATGTGTAGGGGGGAAGCTGCCTTTATCCCAGTGTAGCATCAGTTTTCTGGTTTATGTGAGGCAATTTATGCAACCCTTTACTGCTTCAAAAAAGTTGATGTGCAGTTATTAGTGTAGTTTGTATTGTTTGAACAAGTGGAAACAGGAACTGAAAAACTTGAAGAGCCTTCTGTTCAGAAATTTAACATTAGTTTGAAGCAGATTCCTATAGTAGAAAATAATAACAAAGAACAAACTTCAGATAACTTTTTTGTCTTGTTTCTGACTTTTATATTTGCTTTCTGACATCAATTGTCTAAATAGTAAAAAGTTTTGATTTTTTTTTTTTTTTCTTGTGGGAGTGGAAAATAAATGGTAAGACCCAAAGATACTGTCCTATGCATCTTCTGTAATAAAGCATGAAAAAGGAATAGGATTTTTCCCAGGAGCCAGTTGGGTCTTTAAATAATCATGCCACTGCCACACAAATTTTGTATGTATGAAATATATGGCTTTGGATAGCTTTTGCCGATACTGTCCTTCTGTGGACTTAAATCTCTGTTGTACAATGACATTTCACATGGTTTATAGATGGAAGAGGCTTGCTGAAGACATTGTATCTTTATTTTGACGGGACATTCTCTTCCCACACCCATGGCACTGTGGCTTGTTCACATAATGGGTAGTTTTCAAACCACTACAAAACTACAAAGGCTCCATTCTCAGCTTGCTAGCTAAAGGTGTAGTGGTGGGCACTTTCAGGTCTGTTTACTGTGGTATAGTGTAGCTTCCTATCTGTCAGAGTAAAATTGGAGCATTTAGAATAAAAGGAAGTAAGAAAACCAAATGAACCAAAAGAAACACAGATGTTTCAAAGGAATTGGGTAGAAATTTAAGCCATGATAGTAGTACCTGACTCTCATTTTTCTAAAACATGTCTAAAGAAGGAGAAAACAGTAAACAATAAGAATTGCAGAATCTCAGAATGCCTGAGGTTGGAAGGGACTCCTGGAGGTCATCTGGTCCACTCCTCCTGCTCAAGCAGGGCAACCTAAAGCCAGTTGCACAGCACTGTGTCTGTATGGCTTTTGCATACCTCCAAGGATGGAGACTCCACAACCTCCCTGGGCAACCTGTGTCAGAGCTCAGACACCCTCACAGTAAAAAAAAAAAAAAAAAAGTTTTTTGATGTTCAGCAGGAACCTCCCATGTTTCAGTTTGTGCCCATTCCCTCTTGCTCTGTCATTGGGCCACGAAGATGAGTAAGTGACTGGAACATCTCACATATGAGGACAGGCTGAGAGAGCTGGGATTGTTTAGCTTTCTCTAGGCCCATTGTTGGATGCTTTCCAGTATGTCCATGTCTGTCTTGTATGGGGAAGCCCAGAACTGGACACAGTATTCCAGGTGTGGCCTCAACAGTGATGAGTAGAGGGGAAGGATCACCTCCCTCGACCTGCTGGCAATACTTTGTCTAATGCAGCCCATGGTGCCATTCACGTGCTTTGCCACAAGGGCACATTGCTGGCTCATGTTGAACTTGGTGCCTGTCAGGACTCCCTGGTCCTTTTCTTCAAAGCTGCTTTCTAGCTGGGTAGCCCCCAGCATATATTGGTACATGGGATTTTTCCTCCCAGTGCAGGACTTTGCACTTCCCCATGTTTGAACTTTGTGAGATTCCTGTCAGCTCATTTTTCCAGCCTGTTGAGGTCCTTGTGAATGGCAACAGAGCCATCTGGTGTATCAGCCACTCCTCCCAGTTTTGTGTCATCAGCAAAAGAAAGCAAACTCAGAGCTTAGTTTTGCAGATTGCTGCTGTCGTACTGAAGATTAGGGTTAAAAGAGGTCAGAAGCAGGGACTGCTAACGCACTTTGTGATTAGTTAGTCTAATGGTGATATTATTAAGGAAAAAGAAACATCCAAAAGCAATGAAAAGTAAACACAGCTTCTGCTGCTGAAGCAAAGTTAGAAAATGGAGTAGTAAGCAATTCATATTGGGTAGCTCATATCAGTTTGTTCATCTATCATAGAATGGTTTGGATTGGAAGAGACCTTCAAAGATCAAGTCCAACCCCCCTGCTATGGGCAGGGTCGTCTTTTACTAGGTCAGGTTGCTCAGAGCCCTGTCCAACCTGAACTTGAACACTTGCAATGATGGGGTATCCACAACTTCCCTGGGCAACCTGTTCTGGTGTCTCACCACCTGCGCTGTAGAAAACTTCTTCCTTATGTCTAATCTAAACCTACCCTCTTTCAGTTTAAAACTGCTGCCCCTTGTCCTATCATGACCAGCCCTGGTAAAAAGTCTCTCTCCATCTTTCTTATAGGCCCCCTTTAAGTATTGAAAGGCTGCAGTAAGGTGTCCCCAGAACCTTCTCTTCTCCAGGCTGAACAACCCCAACTCTCTCAGCATTCTTTCATAGGAGAGGTGTTCCAGCCCTCTCTGATCATTTTTGTGGCCTTTCTCTAGACCTGCTCTAACAGGTCCATGTCTTTCTTGCACTGTGGACCCCAGAACTGGATGCAGTACTCCAGGTAGAGTCTCACCAGAGCAGAGTAGAGGGGCAGAATCACCTCCCTCAACCTGCTGGCCACACTTCTTTTGATGCAGCCCAAGATACGATTGGCTTTCTGGGTTGCAAGTGCATGTTGCTGGTGCATGTCCAATTTTTTTACCCACCGGTATCCCCAAGTCCTTCTCCACAGGGCTGCTCTCAATCCATTCATCCTCCACTCTATACTGATACTGGCGATTGCCCTGACCCAGGTGCAGGACCTTGCACTTGGCCTTGTTGAACCCCATGAGGTTCTCATGGGCCTACTCGTCAAGCCTGTCAAAGTCCCTCTGGATGGCATCCCTTCCCTCAAGTAAATCAACTGCACCACTCAGCTTGCTGTCATCAGCAAACTTGCTGAGGGTGCACTCAATCCCATTAGCTGTGTCATTGATGGAGATATTGAATAGTGTTGGTCCCGTTGTGGACCCTTAAGGGACATCAGTAGTTACTGGTTTCCACAGGGATGTTGAGCCATTGACTCTTTGGACTGAGTCTCATTGACTCTCTGTATGTGGTCCTCCAGCCAGTTCTTCATCCATCTAACAATCCATCCATATCTTTCTAATTAAGTGGCAAGAATGTTGGGGGGGGGGGACACCATATCAAAGGCCTTCCAGAAATCTGGGTAGATGGTATCTGTAGCTCTTCACTTGTCCGCTGATATAGGCACTCTGTTGTAGAAGAATGTGGATATATTCTTAAGGGAGGTTGTTTGTCATCCTGCACTATGTTCTTCTGTGTAGCTGAAATACTCTTTTGAAAGTACCTACAGAAACTTAAATTCAAGTATTAATTAATGGCTTAGACTGTCTAATGAGTTTACTCCTAGATTTGACTGTAGCGTGGGTGGTATGTGCAGGGTTTGGGTTTTTTTTTTTTAGAATGAGGCGGAAGACTGGATCTGACAGGAGCATAATCTTGAGGGTTTTTTCCTTTTTTTTGAAGGCTACATTTGCAATATAGGTTTTAAGAATATTTCTAAACAGTGAGGGAGAAGGTTATCACTTGGTTGGCTAGCTGTATGTGCTCAGACAGCGGTCGTCATGTTCATTGGCCTTAGACATTTAATACAGGCTCTCACTTCCATTTGGTACTTAAGCAAGTAAACAAAATACCTGAAGATTTCCCTTTGGTAAGAGAGAATATGGCAGTGAAATTGAACACAGTAATACATGTTTTCCTCTCATGTCTTTCTGGTTGCTTGAGTTTAACAAATCACATTTCTTCAGTTTTACAGAAGTTGACATGAAATAGTGCCCTTTACATTTTAGGTCTCTAAATGACTTTTGTGCTTGCCAGATATTTTTTCAGAACACCTTTATGGAGCTTGGGGGAATGTGGTGCTAGCACTGATAAGGTTTTCAAAAACGTTTCCTACTCTTGGGTACTTATTTAGAAGGGCACAAGAGAAGACAGGTGTTGTAGTTTGGGACCAGGTATAACCTTTTTTCCACTGTTTGTGTACAATCACATCTGAATTTTTAATTGAGTGCTTTTCAACAGATACTGAATAGTATATCACACATCTGTTTAAGAACAGAATGCTCTAACTGCTTAATGGTAGGAATTCAAAACAAGATTTTTAAGTAAGCCATAGGTGTTTGTGACCTCAACAGAACCACTTTAAGGTGGGAAGTGGGATTGTAGGAGCTCATGCTCTATCTTGATAAGCAAGGAGCCTAAAGGAGATGATGCGTTGTTTATATATAGGAAATCTGTTTCACAAAGACTTACTGACACTGTCTCTGGAAGTCTCTGTCAGACATTGAAAATTAATTCCAAATTTTAAGTCTTAGCTAAAGAGCTCTTTATAGCTGGAACTTGCCTAGGATGTTGGAGGTGAAAAACTGTACTGCCTTTAAAATTATTAGGAGGTGCTTGCTCAGAGAAGCAAGTGATCTGTTTTTCATATGTTGATTTTTGGGTCTTTGCTGTCTGGTTAGGAGGATACTGGGAAAAGAATTGGAGGCAGTAAAACCTACATCTAGACCATACAGTAAGCTGAATTTGCCATTCCTTTTCTCCCTTTGCAAATATGAAGAACTTCTGTTTTTGCAACAAAATGGTGGGTGAACTACTGATGCTTTTAAAATTATTGCTATGGCTAATTACCTCAGTGCAGTCACTTATGTATGCATCATTGCACTTTTCTCTACCTTCCCACTTCCCTCTGAAAGTGGACACAGCCCTTGCTCTGCAAGTAATGATGATAATTGGTAGTAAGACAGACCTGTTACTCATCCTTTTTTGAGCACATTTCTTATGGCAGGTGTCTAGTTCTTAATTAACTGCTAATGAACGTGCCTAGTAGACCATGATACTGCTGCCAGCTTATTCCATTTTATATCTCACTGCTGCTAAGCTCTTAAAAGGTGACAGAGCAGGCATTAGTGTCTTTGAAGTGACGGGAAAGTGATTATATGCATAACATAATTGTTTCTAGGACCTACTATGGCAAATGTCTAGTTACTAAATACATCTGGTGAGCGCTGCTGTTATCCATCTCCCTGGTCTTTAGTTTCTTCTTTTGTGTGCAGCACATATTCCCTTTTCCCCTTCTAGAAAGAGAATACAATATACTTTGAACAGTTCAAGTTTTTTAAATAAAAAGAGCATGAACTTCTGGAAAGGATTATCTTTATGTGTTAGGGAGAACTTTAAACCTATTATGAATAGGTAATATACAAACAATGAATCAATAGACTTTAGTCTTAAACAGCAGTGAGCCTCAGAAAATAAACATTAAATCACAGTATACCTTTGTTGGCTTAAAAGACCATGATCAGGTTTTCAATTTTAAGTCTGTTTAACGTACTTGGATATTTAAGCATCTTTGGGTATAATTTTCCTCTGCTACCCTCAGTAACGATTTTGCAAAGCTGCCAAGTTGTTATGCAGAGTGATGCACTTCCACTTACAGCTCTCATGTTCCATTCTACACCTTACACTGGACATTACTCCCTGTGCTGTTCGTATGCAGTCCCGTCAGAGAAGCAGGACATAGCCATTCTTGCCACATGCTTTCAGCTTCAGAACCCGTTAGAGAGGATTAATCTGTTCCTCATTTCTGGGACTTTCAGATTAGTTTATGTGTAGGCTATGAAGCAGATTCAGGGAAATTGTAGGTAATGTGTCTCTAACAGTTTGATTTCTAAAGTCATTAAGCTGTGCTTCCTGAAATCATGCGGGTTAACTTGTTTGCTAATTAAGCCAAGCAGGAGAGGCTTGAGTAAAGGGAATCTTCACATGTTTCCTGAAGGGATAGGGACAAGAATGGAAACAATTTAACTTCATTTCCCTGTTTTGATCTTCCTAGGCCCACACTGCAAAAGCTAATTTGAACTCACTGTTGGAGAAGGGAGAAGGTTTTTGTCCATGAAACCAATTTGGAAGGGATAAATAATTTTTTTGTTCTTAGCCAATTACACACCACAACTAGGTAATCCAGTGTGATAGTGCTGCTGGTGACAAGTAAGACCAATGCCATAAATGCAGTACAGTGCTGCTGATGCATGTTGTCTCATGGCTAGAGTGCAGATGACTGACCTGGCTTAAGTGGTCAACGAGGAAGGGAATGGCTTAAGATACCACCTCTGAGAGAGCCTGCCAAAACATCAGGTTATCTCCTATTTGAGGAAACATGCTGGAAACTACTAAAGTCTGTGAGAAGAGAGTTGTCCTCTTATTCTTTAGAGGCTGGATCCCCCAAAAAACACCACAAAAACCCCAAACCCCTGCAGCCCTGTCAGGCTTTACAGTGCTCTTTACTGATACTTCTTCAGTTAAATGAAGTGTCACTAGCAATAGCTGCTTGATTTTGTAGAAGGTGGGTCTACTGCTTTAAGTACTTAAAACAAAAATAATTTTTAATACTTCCTTCAAAATGTTTTTGGGTTGTTGTAAACACATTAAAATAGAAGAATAAGAACTATTTCTCTCTTACGTTGCTTTTAAACATACTGAAAAGTTAGCAAGGATAGTGATCAGATGTACATATTACAGTGAAGACTAGTGAGGCTTTTTAATGTAGCATGTGAAAAGAAATTCCTGATACATGATGTGAGAAAGATTTGATAAACTATGGCTTTATAGAATTGACTAAAGGGATTGTGGTAAATTTTAGGATTTGTCTTGTATATCAAAAATAAGTAAATGATGACTGCATTACAGTTGGGACAGCAAAAATGTGAAATATTAGCAGATCCAGTCCAGAGTTCTTCAGTGTTAGTCACTTGTATCTACATAAATTTATAAATAGCTCAAGGCATGTCTTGGGGATGGGGTCATGAGAAATAAAAGTGTAGGGCCATAGTAGTTATCTAAATAGTAATAAATGAAGTAATTCATATGCCAGTAGATGTTATGCAGGTATTGTTGACAGTTTGTCTTGAAGAGTCTTGGGACCTGTGGAAGCAGATAACATTTTTTTTTATTATTATTTTGAATTGAGTTATTTTGGAGTAACTTGAGAAATATTGTGAGCTTTAGTCTAGGTATGATTTCAGTAGCTGTCAGCAGTACTATAACAATTTTGCCTGCTCTTACAGGACTACTGGCATTCACCAGGTCAAACTCTTATGTCTAGCTGAGCTCATCCTGTTCAGACATTTGCTTATCTGTCTTCTCTTTGATCTCATGAATTGAGCGGTACTGTAGCTTTTTTGTGGTATCTATTTTCAGCAGAGGGATGGTGGAGCATGGCCAAGATGGAGAGGTTTGTTCTGTTTTCTGTTCGTATGCACAGGCACAAGGAAGCAGGAAAGAGGCAGAAAATCTATTTACCTGTAGCAGACTAAGGGGGAGCTATGACTAAGCTAAAGTTGGCTCTGAAGCTTAATTTTCTAAATAAATCTGTGCTGAGCATTTTGAACAAGTTAAATGGTTAACTGAACTTGGAAAATGTTAATAAAATGTAACAGCTTTAACTAGAACATACCTTAATATTTAAATGGTGGGGAAGTCATTCCAATATAAGGACTGAGTTTCTAAAATTGCTTACAGGTTATTTTGCCAGATTGGTTACAGGGTTGTATGTCCTCTCATTATGATATTGATCTTGCAAGCTGCTTTTGAAACAGATGGAGGTATTTTAATTCATTAATACCATGTTTCTTGTTGGGAATTCCATGACCTTATTGATGCTATCTGGAATACATGGATTTTAAGCTCAGAGTTGGTTCCTAAACACAGTGTTAGTTCATGACTAATTTTTTTTTTTTTCCCCCAAAAAGCTTGGCTAGAATAAAATATAAATTTAACTACAATAAATATGAAATTGAGCACTGTCTTTTAGGGTTTTTTAATATTCAATATAGAAACCTACTTACTCTTTCCAAACTGGGGGAAGAGAAAGAGGTGAGTTTAAATCAGTCCTGCCAATGAAACTTGTTTTTTTCCCAGAGTGGTGATATTCCTTTCTGTAGAAAGGGAAAGGTATTTGGGCCTTCTGCTGCTGCTGTTTGTCACTGGTGGTGCTGTGGCAGGCAGTAGCTGCCCAGAACAACCTACAGTAGTTGAACCTATTCCTTGAGCTGCAGAACAAGTATTCAGCTAGCCTTTTTTTGTTTATGGGACACGAGCAGAGCTGTCCACAGACAGCATGATACGATGCAGTATCTATACTGGGGTGGGACAAAGAGGACAGGCTAGACTTAAAACAGACAAACAAATGAAAAAAATCCACTGTTGATTCTCAATAATTAACCAAACTTCTCCCTTCTCCTTCCCAAACTATGTGCTGTGTGTTGTTCTTCTGGCGATGATGATACTGCTGGGAACAGCAGCAGCAGCTGCAGGCTCAACATCTCTCCCATGGCCATGGACCTCCAGTGCCTCTAACACCGCATCCATCAGGACTTCAGCCTCCAGGAATCCCTCCACTCGGAAGCAGTGCTGGCCTTCTTGCCCTTTCTAGTGCTTTGGGTGGGCAGTCTCACTTGGCAATAAAAGATGACAAGAAGCATCACGATGCAGAACACCACAGAGGTGAGAGGCATGGCAGGCCTGATTAGGACATTGTCAAATTTGCGCATTGCTGCAAATTATGTGCATCTCTAAAGAATTCAAGTTATATAGAATGAGAAAGAAAACTGTTGGCAAACTTAAGAATGTCTGCATATATACCACTGAAGCAAAATTCAGCTTGGAAGCTTTCACTATTTTAAAAGGGGATCTCTAGGTGTCACGTTCTCTGTAGTTTGCAGAGCATTTTGACATCCTGGTAAATACTTAGTTGTAACACCAGTGGCCTGTACCGTATTGTGGAAAACTGTTAAACTGCATAATGGGTAATTTTTTCAAAGAAAGTAATGTTGTTAAATGGGTGGGCGGGAAGGTAGGGGGAGCAAGAAGTTAAATTTTGAAGCGAATGTGTTCATACAAAAGATTTAGATAATTGCATCTGTTACTTTAGTTTCATAGGCTTAAATTCTAGTACACAATTAAATATTGGGCAAAATTGCACTTGACTAATTTTTGAAAAGAAAATAATTTATTCTGTCATGAAATAAAACTAGGCTTTGTGTATGGTTAAACTGTAAATCATGTTTACAAAATACTGTAATTTTCAGGAAATCACTGTATTAGGAATGTGCAATGACTTATATAAATAAAAGCCATTTTAAAACTGTTCGCGGCTTGTGTTCTAATTTTTTCCCCCCTTTTTTATTTCTGTTCTTGCCTCTGTGTCTGAACGGGCATGTCTGTGCATTTCTTGGTTACTGCGGGAGCAGACAGAGAGCCGGGCACAGTAAGTACCAACATTCCTGCTAACGTTTCTACTTCTGACATTGCACTGTTTGTCTGTTTTGTCTTCCTTTTAGTCAGTTTTATGATACTAGGCATATGTGGTTTTTGTTAAGACATCTCTTGGTTTATTTAGAACACAAACTCATTTGGAGAACTCTATGAATCAGGTTTGTTTCTGAGCAGAATGATTTTGGGGAAACTTGAATTTTAGTTTGCTTATTGGGGGCAGCGGGGAAGCTGCAAATCAAACAGAACATTGACTGAAACTTAAAGTATAACATTATTAGTCAGAGTTAAGATTTTTCCTGTAGGATTTTCAGGAATTAAGTGTTGCAGAACAGGTGAGAAATTCAAAATCCATGTGTCATGACATTGTTTAGCCCTAAGAGTTGCTTTAACTGAATCAGTTTAAGCTGTACTAATGTCTTTACTGCTTAATTTGTGCTTCAGGTTTAAGTTCCATAGCAATACTTTTTTTCCCTTTAGACAGAAGCTGTGATAGAATTGGTCTAAGACAATCTTATCTGAAAACCAGCCAAGAATTATTTTGTTTCAGCTTTTTATACTGTTGTATTTTGAGTGATATTGCTATATTAATCTGTTGGAGATGGGCATGTGCAACTTTCACGTCGTTTCAAGTAACAAAGCTAATTCTGCTTGTTGATGTCATAGGTGAATTTGGGCTCTATTTTATTTCTTTTTCTCAATTAGACAAGCCAAGAGATGAACTAGGAAAAGTTATTTGACTTATCTTTACAGTACTAAACTTTTGATTTTTATTCCTGCCTTTTTTTTTTTTTTAACTAGGGCTTGACATTTATTTGCTGGAAACTGTCTGTGTATCTTTTGTGGCGATTTTTTTGTTTCTAGTTTACTAAGCAAGAAGTGTTCATTTCAGTTTGCTTAATGTTATTAATGACAGTGTAACTGTGGAAATAATTTTATGCTGGGTTTTCCTGAAGCCTCAGACTTACTAAGGACTTCTTTCTTTTGAGAGTTTGTCAGGTGCAGGATTCTCAACAGCTTTCCCTAAGAGCTAAGGAAGGAGGTTTGCATTCTGTGTCTGTGTCTGTGTGCACACACACGTGCGCATGTGGGAGTGATGGGTTTGTGTTTTGCTTTGGTTGTTATGTTTCCTGTCCTTGCTTCTTCCCGTCTGCCCCTGCCCTGTCCATCATGTACTTTGCTAAAGGGTTTTTGACTTTAAAAACAGATGCTTCACAGTGTTGGGAAATTTAGACTCTGAATTCATCCTGTAGCTGAGGATAGTTCTCACCTAAGGAAGGAGAACTGTCAAAAATGAAGCCTGGCTTTTGTGTTGTGGGAGATTTGCAATATTGCTTGCTTAGTTTACTATATATGTCAATTTCATTTAATTAAAGCACATAAAATTTTCACTGCAGTTACTTCTGTCTCCATATGTGTAACTCATGGTTGCTTGGTTATTATCTGTAGTAGGCTTTTTTATGCTGGGTTTACCACTAAGTAACCTTGAAACAATCATAAAAGTTTCATAAAAGAACATTGCTGTATGGATATATTGACTTCAGGTTACTACGCTATGGTGGCCATAGTTTCTTTTTGGTAACAGTGGAGAATAATACTTAAAAATGCAGGTGAACTTAAACTTGAACTTAAAATTGTTTAAATACAGTGTTGCATTAGAATCTTGGCTTAACAGTAAATGATATCTTCAGTGAAAGGACCATAATTCAAGTGACAGTCAAGTTAAAATTTGTGGTTAAAATGATTAGGTGGGAGTGGTTTGCTCTCTGAACTTCTCAAATTCTCTTACATTTGTAATGGATTTCTTTTTAATTTAAAATACATTTTTAAGGATAATATAAAATTGGCCACAAGTACACAAGGATACCAGCAGGTCTGTTTAATTATTACGTGTGGTTCTAAATGATCACTAGGGTCTTACTTTGCAAATTATCAATTTGATTTTCAGAATAACATTTTAAGTGTAATGGTGCTGCCAGAAATCCTGACAAAGGCTAGTTTTTATCATCCAAGACACAAAACCCCATGCTGTCTGTTAGTTACCTAAATTAACCATGGTATTTGGTATTACTGTGCAGTTTGACAATACAGTTTCCATCAAATATGTCTAATGTGACCTTCCAGTATCATCAGTAGAAGCTAACAACTTCAAATGTTCAAGTTTGAAAGACTACGGTTTAGTGCTTGCCTGTTTGGTTTTAAATTGAGGTTTTTGACATAGTTTTGGGGTAAAGCATATTGTGGCATATTATTTGAGCATATTCATTTATAAATGAGATCTGGGCTTTTTTTGTTTGTTCATTTGTTTTTCCTAAGTCTCCTTAGGCAAATAAGGAGTATTTTATGTATTGTATGTTTAGAAATGCTTCATAATGCAGTGAGATTCATGTATTTATAAAGGAATGTAAAGATGTAGTTATTTCATTATTCTTGATTGTGATCAGTGTCCATTTTACCTGCTTTTGCTATATTTAAATGCAAGGTCTACATTTTTCTTTTTTATATTACTTAAAGTTTCAGGAACTAAAATGAAAAGAAGTTCTTTGCATGTAAATTCAAGTTTGTGAAATATATAACATTTAAGTTAGTAATAATGGTATACTTCATACATGAATTGCTAAAATTATTTGGTCAAAATTAAATTATAGGACTACATGGATAATGGCAGGTGGGTTTTGGCTGGTGTAGCTCTAACCATCCAAAACTGGGTCATGTTATTGTGGGAATGCAGGCATCCCTGCTATTGTGACACAGCCTGGCTGCAGGTAATGAAGCCAGGCAGAGTAAGCAAGTTTTGCAGCTGAAGCTAATAAAGTTTTAGGAGACCTCAATACGAGAGAACTTTGTTGTCCACTTTTTTTTTTTTTTTCTCCTAGGGAACATACTGGCAACATTTTTCAACCTCATATTAGGTGTTAATTTATCACGTGTCTTCCCACTGTTCTAGTATCCTGTTTGGACAGCATAGAAATGCAAATGTTCTGAAGCACTGTATTGTATCAGTAATAATTTGTAGACAGTGAAGTCTGCCTTCATTAGGTGCTTGAGATTTACGTTAAGGTTGGTGTTTATCTTTTGTCCTCATGAAAAAAAAAAAAAAAGAGCTTGTTTTCTAAGTAGTCATAAATTTTCCAAGAAATATTTTTGCCTTCATTGTTAAGCACAAATGTTGCTATTGTTTTGTAAAGCAAATGCTCTTTCTTACAGCAGAAAAGTACGCTGTGTCCTTAGCTCTGTGTCCAATTCTTCCCCTCCCAGTCTTGGAGGAAGGGAGGATGCACAATTGAATGCTACTTTTTGGTTGATGCTGTATGCAAGCTGGTTTTGTTTTGTGTTTTAATTCTTTAAAAGCACAGGGTGGGGGGGTGAGGATCGTAAAAGGAGTTATATGAAAGCATAGGGTACTCCAGTGTAGCAGATGTATGCTTCTTGGCCCTTGTGAAGACAGTTTTCAATTACAAGCTATATAATGAAAAAGAATAACTTGAATTTGTTTAATCAGTTGTATCTTTTATTTTTACCAGCTCTGTCAACTTAAAAATAAGTCAAATCTTAACAGTCTGTGGATGCAAACCATGAATTAGCTTCAGCGGGAGTTGCTCACACAGAAGAGCTGTGGCTGCATTGCAGTTTAGTTTGTGCTGATACATAGCAGCATAAGGCTGTTCATGAAGGGCAAGAGGATTGGGGTGGTCTGGTATAAATTTTTATGGATACCCTGATTCTGACAAACATTAGCTAGAAAATACTGAAATCAGCAGAAGGCTTATTCTCTGTTAATGTCACCTGATTATTGAATTGATGTGGAGAGTGATTCAAATCCATTTAGGCTTCTAAATTCCCTTGTTCCTAATAGGAACATACTAGTTTAAATATAACTTAAAATGGTGGGCAAAAAGAGGGCGAAGTCAGTAGCTTTCCATCACCAGTAATTTAAAACAAAACCTACTGACTTTATAAGTCAGCTTTTGGGTTGTTGACATGTGTGTTTGCAGGAAACATGTTCAGCAAATGGAAGTTAATGATTCTTGAGTTGAATAACTTTGAGTGTGATCTTCTTGTGCCTTGCTGGGGGACAGTTAAGCGCTAATCCCTTTTCCAGTGTCTTGTCACTGAGTCCTGACAATGAGCAGTGGGACTGCTGAGCAGCTCATGTGTTGGCTGTAGTTGTTAGACTTGATCCTGTTTTGCCCACTCAACAAGGGATTGCATTTGTTCCTGTCTACATGTGGATAGCTGTAGATGGCACTTGTGTGGTGCAGTGGCACGGGTCCAGGGTTGTGATTAAATAAACACAGCGGCCCTGCTTGGTGATACGGGCAAGTGCAAGTTGTCAGCTGTAATAACTGTCTGTAATGGCAGGTGGGTGCAGTTGGTTTGGATGTACAGCAAATCAGTGAATAGCCAAGCACAGAGCAAGTGTGTGCGTCTTTGGACAAAAGGGGAGTGGGAAGGATAAGGAGCCCAGCACTAGAGAAGTTCTTAATTGGGACCAGGTGTAGTTGAACCATGAGCACAGATGTGATGTAAGTAGTGTTATTTAATTGCTGTACTGATCAGCATAAAGTTAATTGTCAGTTCTGTATGTTCTGGTGAGTTGTCTGTGCTGTATTATAACGGGCTAAATGAGATACTGTGGGCTCTCAGCCTCTACGTCTGGTACCCATACTTGTGGTTTGGAAGTAGTTCCTATGGGGAACGGCATGGCAGTCGAAGAAGTGCATTTGAATAACGTGTGTTACATTCCTAATAGGGAACCTGCCTTCTCTCTGCATCATGACTAGGTTTTCATTTCATATTTGCTGCTGGTGTTTCACTGTTTAACTTTTGCTGGCAGCAAAGTTGCTTTAGGATCCCAAGCTGCCTGTTATACAGCCCTTATGCAGTCTTGTAACTCTGACAGGAAGCGGTGCTACATTAGGCTTTTTTTCTTCTTTCAGGACTTACTTGAAGAAAGGGATTCATGTGAATAAATTTTGAATTATTAGAAGAAAAAGAAAACATTTACATAGAATTGATTTTGACCATTTTTTCTGATCTGAGATTCATGATTTACAGATGTTGCGTGGTAATCCCTGATAAACTGAACTTCTAGTATGAAAGCAAGGATTATCCTCAATTTGTGTGTCTAGTCTGTTGAAATTAAGACAAAACTGGTGTCATGCAGTTCCTCTTTAGGAAATCAACTATGCCTGTATGTATCTTTTTGTACAAACTGATTATTATTGAAGATCAATCCCAGCTGAAAATTTCTGTAGCATTATTTAAAAAGCTATATAAGTCTTATAGCTAAAATAAAAAATAATCGTCCTACTCTTGAAAATAAGTCAGATGTTAGTAGGCCTTGTAGAAGAACTAAACAGACTATTTTTTTCAAAGAGAAGATAAGGAGAACTCTATCATTGTGAAGCTGTTGCTGCTGTCGCCTAGCTGGCCCTGTGCTTGATAGTGAACATATGGCAAATACAAACTCTACTGGAGCTGAAATGAGGAAAGGCAGTTTTTAGTAGGCTGTCCTCACTGTTCCTTGAGCCTTAACATTACGTCGGTAAGAAACGCCAATAGCCCAAGGCTTATATGATCCTAAAAAAAATTATATGATCCTAAAAAAATCCAAAAGCTTCCTAGCTTTTGTTTGATTTTCATTTATTTCCTTGAATACTTTAGTGTTCTGCATCTACCATATGCACTACTTAAAGATATGTATTTTCATATTGTTGAATGAAATCTTACACAATTGGTGGTTTGAATTATGGTAGTAGGTTACATTAGAAAGCTGTTTTTTCATCGAAAGTTATACTTTACCTGATTTTAGTCACAACTGTTAGAACTTCGTTGTACTCCTAAGGGAAACAAAACAGCAACTTTATAATTATTGAGTTTACTGGTAAATTCTGCCAGAGTAACGAAACAATCTTATTTGCAACTGCCAGTATAGCTATTGTGAAATAAGCTGCTCTACAACAGCTTCTAGTGTGGATGAATGTGGTAAATTAGAGAAAGGTGGTGTAAATGTGACCACAGGGGAGATGTTTTGCAGAATAGGCTTGTGAGGACTGTAGGTTATTGTTATAATTACATGTTTATGTGATAAGTAAGCCATCAGTCTTTTGAGGAAAAATCCAATCTACTAAACTTTGTTTGGCATTTAGGACACAGTGGGAACTAGGTATACCTAGGATTTCCTACATAAGTTTCACAGTATTGAAATTCTACAAGACAAACTGTACAGAATATTGTCAGCATTGTCTAGGTGGACTTTACATTAAACCAGAAAAAAAATATCAGCCATTGTAGTTACACATACTTGATGCCAAAATTTGCAAGCTGTTCCCTAGACTTCCGTGTAGTAATTTCACATAGCAGGGTTGCTAAATTTTTCCCAGCTGCTGTCCTTTGCCACCTTTCAGTTATTCACACTTAATTTTGGCAATTTAAAATGAGAAACTGAGTTTATTCACTTTGCTACATTTGCCTTCATTGTTCTATTCTAAGTTCTTCAGTAGTAAAATAGATTTTTTTTTTTTTTTTAAATGAGTTGGTTAAGGGAAGTATCTCTTAACTAAAAAAAGACTTTCCTCCTTAAGAAAAAACATTTGGAGTACTCATCTGTGGTCAAGTTTGAATTGACAGCTTGCTGCTTAACATGTTTCTACTCCTACAGACATGATGGATTCAATATTAAAATATTGCAGATTAGGTTTAATGTTTTTCAAACTACTGAATCCCTGAGTTCGTGTGCATCTGGGAGGAGATGAGGGGTTAAATTCAGACTGTATTTGTCAAGGCAATTAGTTCAGTGATCCAACAAGCCCACCTTTTAGCTGCAAAACATTGCAGTAAAGACATTATTTTGAGCTTCTTTATACTGAATTTCATCAGACCCTCCTATATGCTTTATGTAAGCCCCTTGGCATTTGTTTAGCTTGAATAGTCATGAATAAAAGAGCTTAGAATTGGCTTTAAAGTGCAGCTTCTGAAGTAGGAAAAAGAGGATTCAGATTGCCTTATGTACCCTGTTTTGTTTTCTTTCTCCTTGGGACCAAACATTAATGTCCAAGCAAAACTACCATGGTGTCCTCAGGTTTTAAAGGGGAAGCCATTCACTGCACAGTTCACTGGCTGCTAGTATATGTTTATGATATATTAAGAGTAAATATCTCTGGCTCTTTGGTAGACCTAAGTATTTCCTTTGGGGGTTTACACTTATATCACAGTATGTATGTCAGTATTAGGCTCTTCTCTTGAGAGAGATACATGTATGTGTGTAAATATGTATTTCCTTATACATTTATGTGAGCATATATTTATTTATGTAAGCATGTACTTGGCTTTTAGGAACTAGGCTTACCAGATCTTTGTGAAAGGAGATTTTTTTCTCAACTCATTCAGTATTGTTCACAGCATTAACACATCACTGAACAAATTGCCCTCTTGCATATGCTAATCCTGCACTTAAAAGAACTCATTGTAACACGTTTTAATGCTTTGGCTGGAACGGAGATGGAGATGGGAATCGCAGGCATGTCAAATTGTCATGTGACTGAAAAATGTCTAAAATGCCTTTCTCTTTGGGTCAACAGTTTGTACTTAGCATAACTTACCATGAATGAAAGCAGTCCATGTAGTTTGAGGAAAAGATTAGTCTTTGCTTTTGTCTTTTTTGTGTGTGTTGGCCTCAGTTTTTCAGATCAAGTCTGATTAAACAACACTTTACACTTATTTCACACTAGTAGCGAATGTTATGCTGGAAATAAAAATATTTGATCATTGTTTGCAATACATTTGTTGAAGGCATCCAATTGGAGTTTACTGCAGCTAACAAATGATTACTGCATAACCTTATTTGGTAAATATTTGTTAAGAGTTAAAGTTGCTATATATCTATCCATGCCTGCAGGTGTAGACACACAAAAGCCTCTTTGTATTTATGATTGTCTAGAAGTGAGCAATCAATCAGATTATATTTAGTAAGTCTCTCTTATTATGTGGGATATGTATATTAAAAAAAAAATCATTGTTACCTGGTTGTGAGTAAACAGTAAGCCTGCTTCTCCTAAACAATAAATTCAGTTGAATTAATTAGTTAAATAGATGATGACTGACAAGTGAACTAAACTTTTGATAAGTTTAACAATGAAAAGCCAAGCTTCTTAGAATGCATGAAGCTGTATATGTTTGCCTGGAGGACTTAGAGTTGAATTAAATGGAATGAAAGACTATGTAGGTATCACATTTCTAAAGCATCTATCACATCCAATTTGAGTTTTTAAGCATATATGAAGGAATCTTGAAAAGAATTTTTGATTGATCTTGGTTTTTGTCATTACAGAGTAATTCTCTGTTGGTCCCGGACAGTCTGCGAAGCACAGATAAACGCAGGAATGGCCCTGAATATACCAATGACATCAAAAAGAGAAAGGTGGATGATAAGGATTCCAGCCACTATGTAAGCAAATCTGTGTCAAAGAAATGATTAATTTATTTGCACATACTGTGCTTGTATGAGGAGTAAAAGAGCTGTGAAGAACAAGGCAATGTGTTTTCTATGGCTGATATAGTACATGAATATATGTGCCAGGGAGACCAGTATTCATGTGGAAAGAGTAGTGAGTCAATGTTTTGGGCTATTGTCAAGTAATATTCCTCAACAGCGTATAATATGCCAGGAGTAGCTGTTCGGAATTCAGAAGTGTTCTGGGACATTTCTGAGAGTTCAAGCAACAGAGCCTTTCTGGACTGCTCTAAAACCTGCAGGTTTGATTGAAATGGATGATTTTGTTGATTTGGAGGGTATTAGTACATTTTTCTGATACTAGCTATTGCCATGTTGAGTAATAATTGCCATAGCAAATTGCATATGTTATGAGGCTGTACCGACTTACTAAAATTTGCTTTTGGTTGATATGGGAGTTACAGCATAAAGCAAATTGAAATACAAAAAGTTCACAGTTTGTTTTCTGTATTTTTTACTAGCTTGCTTGTTGCTTGGTTTTGAAGAGACACTTTAGTGCAACAGTGTGGCATATGTGAACCTCAGAAGGTTCATGGAGGCTTTCAACTTGCAGTCTAAATGCTCAGCCAAATCACAGGATGATACTTGAACAGGCTTTAGGGACTAGGACTGGTGTGAAAGAGTACTGAAAAGCAGAACTTAAATCTAACAGAAGATATTATTCTTTGACATAGCAATAATGTGCCAAATTGTCTGGTTTATATAAGTCCAGTTACTAATTACTTCCTGTTTACTGAAACCCAAGAGAAAATCAGGTGCTACTTTATTTCCTCAGTATTTGGTAGGGTAATTTCTATCCAGTTGGACCGAGAATATCTCTGAGCAGCTATTGCCTATCGCTGGAGCTACTGACGGTAGATGAGGTTACTCTCCCCTTTCTGCACATTGTGGTGTTGTAGTACTGTTAGGGTTTTTCCAGTTGAATTTCCACCACTTTCTAATAATCTTGTTTTGATTACAGAAGGGTTTGGCAAACCCTCCCCATGTTACTCCCTCAACTTTCAGGGTTTGATATTCTATGGACATTTTTCTTTTTAAATATTTGAGATTAAGTATTCTTAAGCTACATTTGATTAAAAAAAAAAGGAAGAAAAAGCTTAACTTGCTTGTTTTTCTTGTGTTTCTACTGGAAAGAAATGGAAAGGATATTATTGCACTGTATAAGCAGTTTGTTTTAATCCACATTTTAAATATATGGTTCTGTTTGCTGTTCACTTGAAATGGATTAAAGGCAGCATCAAAATAAAGAATTAAGAAAAACAAGGGTATTTGACAGTTCCAGATTTATTCTAATCTGGAAGATCTTTCTTTTTAAAGGTTCCCCAGTTCTGCAAACAGAGCTGCTGATGTTCAGCTCATTTTAGGTGAGACCCTTGTAGGAACAAAGAAGTACTGCTTTTGTCAGAAGGGAGATAAATCAGTTGTAGGAGTTGTTGCTTTTGGAAATAAGATGCAAAATGCCTTTTTTTTTTTTTTTCTTTTTGACTTCTGACTAAATTCTCTGTTAGGACCTGTATAGTTTCAACCTGTTAGTTTGTTAGTGAGGAGAATTTTCTGATATCAATAGTACCTCTAGGAGATGCCTTTGATAGTCCCAGTAAATTTCTATTTCTCAAGATGACAGGGTCAGTGGAGTGCAGTTAATCATTGCTTGGCAGCTATTTTTGCCTTCCTCGGGGATGGTATTTCTGGTGAACAAGTATCCCACCTACTGTGCTCCCACATGCTTAAATGTGTTCTAACCTATTCTTGCCTTCTGGGTGCTTCATACTTTTCAAGAGGTGGCAGATAAAGGGGGCTGAAGCTTTCCTATTCCTTTTCCTTTTGCACCCTTTGGTTGCACAGCTTCCTGAGTGGCAAATAGAGCCACCATTCTGTCTTCAGTGGCACTCTTGGGTCCCTAATAAGTTTGTGGTATTTCTTGGAGCAATATTCAGCTGCTAAAGGAGAAGGGAAGGGTTGAAACTACCTGTTGGGTTTTTTTGGGTTTTGGTTTTTTTAAACATTTATGGCCTGAAGTAGAGGGAGGAACTGGTGTTTTACTTTGTCTGCCTTTAAGTGTGATAGCCCAGACACTTCGAATGCAAGTGATGGGAGACAGTTTGAGCAATCTTGTATGTCTGATTTGTTTGCCTAGAAACTTTTTTAAGTAAAAGTACTGTTATTGGAAATGTCAAACCTGGCCAACACGAAAATTCTAAGAAATTCACTTCATTTTTGTTTGCTTTTGGTTTTGAGTCAAGACTCACCTTCTGGTTGAACCACCATGGTGCACTGCGGAAATCACTAGACCACTGCGTATCATAGAATGTGTCTACTGGGGCATCCCAGCCCATTTTGGAGATAGGGACCAGGAGGCACTTGAGTAATAGCTATCGTGAGGCACTAGAGCAGCTCAGGTGAACACAGATTTATGTGAAACAGTCAAAATGCAGCTTGAGAAGCCACAATAAAACATTTGTATTTAGGATTGTCAAAGTATTTTGGTTTTGTTAGGCAGAAATCTTGAAATGCCTTGGCATTTCTGAAGCTTTTTCTTCCCCAGAACTTTCCATTTCAAACCTTTCCTTTCTGGAAAAGGAGAAAAATTGTCCTATCACTTTGAGGAAGTTGATTCATCAAACAAATGACAAAAAGCTGTTTTCTGAGATCTCTTGGTTTTTTAGGTATGCACAAGCAGTAATTTCCATAAGATTAACACGTAAGATTAGCATATAAACAGAATGAGTTTCTCTTTTAGGAGCAGTGATAACACTGTTTATGATGGTAATAAGGAGGGGTTTTGGACTCTCTTGCACTGATGGTGAGACCACCACCTTTCAACTAGTTCTGCCTTAAATGGGTTTTATTATTGAAGCAGAAATAAGGTGTTGTGTTCCTGTTTTCATTGTTTTCCCTATTGCTAACAAGTTAATGAAAGGCTGTTTGCTTTTTGTTGGAAAAACAAAAAATGTCTGAGTAGATGCGTAGTCTTTCTGGGCTCTTAATGTACTAATTGAAATGAACACTATATTTATTTATTTTTAATAGGACAGTGATGGGGACAAGAGTGACGATAACTTGGTTGTAGATGTATCCAATGAGGTAACTTTTTTCATTTTTGTAGTCTTGACGTTTGCCCAAAGGTTAAAGGAAAAGTGCATTTAGATGTTAGAAGAAAAAGAATCCTCTGTGTGGATATGTTAAAATATTCACAACTTCTCCTTTTTGTTAGTACTGCAGTTACTGTGTCTTCTTCTGAGCTTTATCTGGTTGACATCTTGGCTTTTCCTTCTGCTGCTTTGTCCAGGTCTGTTGCCTCTGCAGTTATGTTCTGATGCTTCACAGCTGCTCTGCAGTGGAGAGAGTTGTGGTGAGATGCAGGTGGAGGGCTGAGGTTTTCAGACTAGTGTCTTCAAACGAAAAAGGAAGACGTTACCTAACCTTGTATTTAATAGTAGGAGTATTATTAAAAACATTTTTGGTACCTGAAAGATCACTAGTATTTTAACGCCCTATGTAAAAGACAGCATTTTCCAGAAATGTTTGGGTTTTAGAATGAAGTCAGCTGAAGTCAGAATGAAGTCAGTCCGTTCACAAAATTTTCCAGAGGTTGTAGCCACTTTTTTTCTCCAGGGCAGAGATTTGGCAGTGGCGTTAAGGTGAAGGGATGGGCCTTCCCTTTTCTTCATCTTTTATTTCATACAACAAAGAGATTTAGGAAGCCTAAATATGGTAGCATGGTTCTTTCACTGTGTGAAAATCACAGGGAGAGAAGCTGACAGAGAAGTGTCTTCAGCAGCTCCAAGTGCCCAAATGATGTCAGCCAAGTAGAATAATGGGTACCTTACCAGGGATTTTAGTAATCTTTTCAGAAGGCCTACTTAAAATGAAACTGCTCAGTAATCAATCAGTAGACTTAGTGCCCTCTTGTGAGGACTGCTTCCTTCCTGCTGCTATTCTCATGAGCCAAAGGAGCATGGAGAACCTGCAGAGCTCTGATGGCATTGTAGCTTGCTGGGCTGGCTATTCCAGGTTAAAGAAAATGCAGAGGGTGCCTCTGGAAGAGAGGAAGATAATCATCTGAGAGGTGATTTCAGTTTTTCCTGTAGATTTAAGTAGTGAGGCAATTGCAAATGGTATTTAGAAAAAAGTGACAGATACTATGGCATATACAGCATGCATCTTTATCTCTTCTTCTGAAGGTAGACATGAGCAAGGTTTGTATGGCCTGAAAGAGATTATTGAAACATTTGTTGTCACTAGCAGTGCGTGGAGAGCGTACACGGAAAAAAGTGTGTAAACTCTACTGCAGTTACTGTTGGTCTTTCTTGCTCTTACCACGTGTTGTGCGTGCTTGCCTTAGTTTGTGCTTAGATTGCAAGCTCTATTCTTGGGAACAGTTTATGATTGCATGTAGTGTAAAGTAAAACCAGATTGCTTACTATATGAACTTATGTCTCTGAATTGATGAAGGGATTTCAGTTTTTTTTCTATAGAGATAACAAAATGTCTTGTTGTTTGAACTTACTGCTTAAATTCTTCTAGTTTTTTTCCCATAGACTCCTTAGTAGTGTTTGTGTACCAACCCATGACATGGTTATGTGCTGTTCTTCCTTTCCCACTGTTTTAGGATCCTTCTTCCCCAAGGGCAAGTCCGACTCATTCACCACGTGAAAATGGTATAGATAAAACCCGCCTGCTGAAGAAAGATGCCTCTAGCAGTCCAGCATCTACGGCCTCTTCAGGAAGTTCCACTTCCCTCAAATCCAAAGAAATTAGTCTGGTGGGTAGCAGTCTGTTGTTCAGATAAATCATCTTCTTTCTTCTAAAGTCTTAAGTTTCCATTCTCCTGCAACTACTTGTGGCAGAAGTACATGGCTTTAAATATTTGAAATGGAAGTAGACTACTGTTTTTCAGACCTTTATAGTATTATTCAGCTTTCCTCCTCAACAATATTTTCTGTTTCATTTTGATTTCTTGTATTTCCTACATTTCTGTCAAATGAGTTGCAAATTTATTGCAAAGTAAAAGAGTTGCTTAAGCATTGTTTATTTTTCTTGAGCAGTAGCTTATGGTTTAACATAGTCTGTATATAGTCACTAAGAAGTTCTCCAGGCTTTTGTTAAAATCTTTTAAATAAGCTGTTCCTCTTTCAAAACTTCTCCTGCAGTATTAGTAATAATTTGATCAGATTCTCTGTAGCTTTTGTGTCACAATTTTTTGGCGCTATGAACTATTGTGGTATTTTGTTTTTGTACTTAGATTTGCTGTGTCCAATAATAATTGAGACAGTAATGATTTCAAGCTAGAATAATTTGGTGATGTGTACTGTATTGTCCTGAAAAAAAATTAGCTCAGGCATTTTTTTTTTTTATGCCAATGGAAGAAGGAAGAATAACTCTATGTTTCTTTTCTTATTTTAATTTTGGCAGCAATCAAAAAGGTCAGCATTTCTCTCTCACAAGTTAATGTTGTCAGCATTGCATGGATTTATGAAAATTGGCTGAGGGACTAGGTAGTAGGTGCCCAGCATCCCAGCTGCTGTTGTGATAAATTGTATAATATGGCCTGGATTAAAAATAATACTCATTTAATTTGTTTAATGATACCAGCATGAAAAAGCCAGCACGCCTGTTCTGAAATCCAGCACACCAACTCCTCGAAGTGATGTGCCAACCCCAGGCACTAGCGCAACTCCAGGACTTCGTCCAGGCCTTGGCAAGCCTCCAACAATGGACCCTCTGGTTAACCAAGCTGGTAATGCATTACCTCACGTGTTTTTATGGTTCCAAAATTAATCTTTTTTTACGTGTGTAGTTCTCTGTGAATGTTAACTAAATGTATTGCTTTGCTCTTGATATCAAGAGAGGGCTTTATGAGAAGCAGATGTTTGGATTATCAAGAATTTGAATATCTTTCTATCTCTTATCCTTCTTTGTTTACTTTTGTCTTTATCTTTTTTGCAAATAATCCAGAGACTGAACGCAATATAAAAAGACTTCTCAGAAGATTCTGGTACTTACTCTGAATGCAATCTTTTCTCCAGCTCTTTGTCCGAGTCTACTAATATTTGCTGCAGTGTAAATCTTGACAAATGCAGGGGGGAGTTTACTTTTGCTGTTCAGGCTGGTACAGCACAGTTGCTTCAGACATGAGCTGTGTAAACCATGTCTGTCAGCTTTACTGCTTAATTTGGCAAAGGAGAGATTAATGTAAACAGGGAAATATTACAGAAATGGAAATGGGTAGTGCTAGAAGAGATTGTTAGAAGTAATCAGCAAGTTCAGACTTCAGTAGATCTTTCTTACACTGAGTGAAGAGAGGTGGTGGTACTGATAAATTATGGCAATGTTTCTTGGCAGTGTGTGTATGTGGGAGGGGAAGGTTAGGTACTGTAGGGGAATAAAAGGGCTGTTTTCTCCTCTGTATGCAGGAAAAAATAAATAAAACTACTTGATTTCATTATTCTGTAGCTGCAGGTTTACGGACACCATTGGCAGTACCAGGACCGTACCCTGCTCCATTTGGAATGGTACCTCATGCTGGCATGAATGGAGAGTTAACCAGTCCAGGCGCAGCCTATGCCAGTCTGCACAATATGTCACCCCAGATGAGTGCTGCTGCTGCTGCAGCTGCTGTGGTTGCCTATGGAAGATCTCCTATGGTAGGCCATACGTTGCATGCAATCTCAGTTGTGTGAGTTGTGGCTCACTGAGAAGAGCTACGTGCTTCATTTAGCACTGTCGAATTCCCAAGTTGTAACAGCGCCAGAGGCTTGACAGCTTCACTGTGTGTTTCACTTTGCTGCGTGGCTGGAGAAACAAATTTGCACCTTGAAAACAAATAATCTTGATGTATTTATGTGGTTTTCCTTTTTTCTTCACCTTCGTCAGTGCTTTGACTGATTAATAAATGCCCCAAAATTATTTTATGCGTTAAATGAAAAGGTAGTTTTGGTAGCTACAAAGTGTTTTCATTGGTGCTGTGGTCATCTGCTTTTCTCTTGCTGAACCAGACTTGTGTTCTGTACAGACATAAAAAAATTCATCTTGAAGCATGTAGAAGTCTTTTTATCTATGTCTTTGTCCTTGTATTTTGGTTTTTGTGGGAATCAATATGAGAAGGTGGTTGGTACATATCTTGGAGTTCTGTGATAAGGTGTGTTAAGAATAGTTGCTGTTATAGGTGTGGTAAGTAAGTAGAGCATAGCAGTTACAGCTGCTGTCAAGCAGAATAACTTGGGGCCTGATTCTGCAAGCATGAGCTTCATGGCAGCTGTATGTATAAACAAACATACCTACTTGTAAATTTGCAAGATGGGACTTAAGCTTGCTGTCTTTTCGTTATTGTAGATATGGCTACTTTTTTCAAACTGGTAAACAGGGCTTTTATGTGAAAATGTACATATGCGCTCCTTAAAGCAATAAAAAGTTTAACTGGGATATAGTGTTCAGAAGAAAAACTAAGACTGTTTGGTCCAGAATTTCTGTTTGGATTATTTGATGTACTTATTTATTAGGATATAAAAGTTTAGTGGAATTGTGGTATGTAAAGAGACCATAGTATATTTAAGCTGTAGACAAATTTGTCTGCACCCTGTGGTGTAGCTCTGTGAGAGATCTCTCAGCTGATATGCCCATACAGTGCAGTGTGGAGCCATGCAAAGATTCTAGCTGGGGCCTGAAGCTGCTTTCCAGTATCGTGCTGTGCTTGCATGGGTACGTGCTAGCTGTCGCAGAGCTACAGAGCGCTGGCGTGGCTACATGCCGGCACACCACGGACTCTAATTCCAGGGCTAGCTCTGTGCTAACACAGGGTTATTTGTGTTACGCTCAGTGATGTGAATGCACGATGCACGTTATTGTTTTTTCTATTCACATATGAACACTTCCAGCAGAAGCATGCCTAGAGAAAACATCTTGTTTTTCCCCTCTGTTAAGGGACATGCACTTATCTAATACTGTGGGTAAAAGCCACGTTTTGGTTAAATGCATAATATCTGGGGGGTGAAGAAAAGGGGCTTGCTGAATGAGAAATTGCAAGTGTGAGATTAATTCATTTTTCATTGTCAGGTTGGGTTTGATCCTCCTCCTCACATGAGAGTACCTGGAATCCCTCCAAATCTAGCAGGGATTCCTGGGGGAAAACCGTAAGTAACTTCTAACATTTTGGTAACATTGGCAATGTCTAGAAAGAATGAAGTTATCTTGTCTCAGTGAACAAGAATTCCAAAGTGGGTCATGTTTCGTTGTTTCCAAGAGATTGTTTTAGACTTCTCCCGGTAAGAGGTGCATCGTATAAATTATCAAATGGTAGTTGTCATATCCCAAAACAGGTGTGTACATACCTATTTCCAAGGAAAAGCTGTTGAAGGTATACTTTAAGGTTTTTTATTTCCTCCTTTCTGAGAGAAGTCAGGGGGACTACAAACTGGTAAAATGTGTAAGATAAAAACACATAGAAACTAAACTTCCTACTATACTGAGCATAGATGTGTAATGCAAACTCACAGACTCCTTGTCTGGCACCTGTTTCATCAGGCATGAGAGTCTGCAACTGTTGATCACAGTGGGTATCTGAAGCAGTTACTTTAGCAACTGATGCACACCTTGCATAATGGAGTAATCTCTTTAAAATGTTTGTGTAAGGGTGCAGCTGGAGAGCAAAAAGATGATGAAGCAGTTGCACAGCAGGTGGTGCATAGATGAAGGATAACTTTCACAGTGGGTTCTTTTTATTTAAAAGTTTTAATTATTGATGAAGAAGTGGTTAAATAAAATAATGTGATGCTGTGGCTTATTGATATTACAATAGAATAAACTCACCAAAACAGCATACATCAAATTTTTCAGTAATTCGGCTTTGGTAGACTGTTGAGACTGAGCTTATGCATGTGCAGTAGAGTCATGAGCATGTATGACCTCTTAAAAAATGATTATTTTTTAAGTATTTCTGGACAACTAGTCTATGCAGGTACAAACAGAGCATAGACTGCAAATATGACTAATCTGTTTTCTTGGACAGAGTGGGGCAGAGAGAATTATAACAGGTTTTTCAATACTGTTAGAACCTGTTCTTTGTCCCTTCACACCTGGCATTCAGTCCTGTCTTCTCTTTCAACAGAATAAATGTTTCAGTTAGGGTAGTTTCTCTCTATCTAAGTACTTACATAGTTTTAAAACTCACTAAACATTTTGAACTTCCTATGCTGGCTGTTCCTGTTACATACTGTCTTCTTTACCAATCTATCGTGGTTTAATTTTTCCTTTTGGAACTTCAGGAAGAATTCAGAAACTATTACTTTTAGGATGCTAAGTTGTAAGGCACACTGTGGCGAAAGTCATACACACCTGTATTTCTATTTGCCTTCATTTTGAACTCCCGTTAATAGCTAGTAATACATTGCAACGTCAGTCACACAAACATCTGTAAAAGTACACCAGATTACAGGCAAAAAAGTGTTTTCTTCTATTCCTTCCTTCTCCATAACAGTAAAAAAGCAGCAGACTTGGATTAGGAAAGCCATCCTGAATCTGTTTTCATTGTTATCCACCATGCTTCTGAGAACAGACTTAGTTATCTGTTGGCAGTGTGAGAAACCTGTTAAATCTTGAATTTACTTAAAGAGAAGTTGGTGGTATGTTGATAAGATTCCTTAAGTGAGGGCTTAGTGAGTTGGTGTTATGTATCATATGGTGGTGTATTTAAATTTAATACAGTAAGGAACAGGCTTTGTTCTCAAAACATTCTTTTATTAAGGGTCAGACTCATTCTTGCTGACTTTAGTAGAATTTGGCATACTTATATGAAATATTTTTGGAGATTGCATAATCCAGTGGCTGTAAGTTTTTACTTTTAAACAAATATATTCATAAGCTTTCAATTACTTATTCCATTAGTAATGCCTGGCAATATTTTATATTATAAACTATCAAAACCTATTTTTATTCAGTCAGAGATTTTCTGCAGCTGACTTATAGTTGTTGCACTATTCAAGGCACAAAAGCAGCGCATGTATGCTGCTGTACTTTGTATCCTGGTATTTCATAGCTAAATTACAATCTGTATGTTTGGAGTTTTTTAAAAAATCTTTTCATTCAGTGTTTTCAGCACTTTATTCACACTGCTGCGTAGATCACCTACTTTGATACGTATTCCCTACTCTCCACTTGATTTGATGTGTTCTGTTAGTCAGTCATTTCCTCTAAAGTGACTTCTTTGCTTACCTTTATTGTACGTGAGGCAAACCTAAAATTCCATAAACTGATCTGTTATCTTTCCATTGACAGCTTTAGGATGATCTTTTGTTATAGTCTTGTTTGGCTACAGCTAGCTAGATGCCATATGCTACCTGCAGCATCTTTGAGTATCTCTTACCTACACGAGGCAAGTCTCCTGTATTTTCTGTACAAAGTACATGGGTTATATGACCACGCAACCTAGTGGAGTACTCCCGATTTATTTTCAAAATCTGCCTTTTGCTAGAATGCAGTTAAGGTGCCACATTGAATTTGTTTTATGAGATGTGGAGTTTTAGTCTGAGCCTTGTTGCACGCAGTACAGAGAATTTTTAAATTGAACTATTGAATCCCCAGCCATATGTGTATGCTCACGGCTGCACATTTTTATCAATGGCTATTGCTGGGACTTGTTTTTTTCACCCAGCCCTACTTCCAAGAGAAAATTAAATTTCTTTCCAAAAGAGTGACACTTCTGACAGCACCCAGTTTTCTTTAACCCCTGTGTATTCTGAGATTTGTTAATGACTAGCTTGTTAGAAAAATTAGTAGCCTCTTAAAAACTCACTTGTACTTGTCTATGTGTTTTTATCAAGAGACTGTTAACTGGAAAGCTTGTCTTTTGCTTGTCTTGTTTTGTAACTTGATTAAATGTAAGTCTTTACTACCATCTTTTTATGTTCCTGAATGTGAATCTTTCAGTTTTGCTCTTTGCAGCGTCTAACCTTGTTAGCAGTGGTACAGAAGTACTTGGGAAATTGGATAGCAATCTAGAAAGTCCAAGTGTCTTCAGCAATTTCGTAATTATACAAATGAGCTAGTCTTTGTGTTTAGTAGCAGATTGTGTTTGGTTGTTTGTTTTTAAAAAAAAATTATTTCCTATGAGGCATTTCAGGTTTTTCATAATACTTCGATATTTTGGTGTACACACATGTGATCTCATATTAGTTGTTTTGTTTCTTGAGCTATTTGTTGTTCAGTAATTGATTTTATGTACAAGGACTTGATACCTATATGTATGTTTGAATGTGCATAAAATAAGTTTTCATATTCTTGGTTTCAAAGGTGATTCCCATCAGTAAATTATTTTTTTCTTGGCTGCTTTTCTGGTTTTGGTTTGTGGGTTGTTTGGGTGGCTTT
>JAOBAS010000072.1:41305701-41319189 GCA_025311575.1 Elanoides forficatus
CCCGCCCTCCACCTTTCACATTGAGGCATAGGACTTTCCTAAAGCTAATTGCTGATGAAAAATGCAGGAGCCTCAGAAGGCTTTTGCCAAAGGATTAAGGAAAACTTGAGATGACCTTCTGGTTGCTGAAAGCTGAGAATTACTAATGAGAAGATTTTAAAACAAACTGCACCATTTAGATTTTTGTGATCTCCTGCCACAGACAATCCAACTTTGCTGACTCAGTAGTGCTTATGTTTAACTATCTGGATCTCTGTCTGGATCCCTTCCTATTAATATCTCTGCTTATTATTTATCATCTTGACTTGCAGCCAAAGGAAAATACAGAAGCTGTTTTCTGAAACTGGAGGAGTTTTGTTCCCTCAGCACTTGTTTTAATCTGAGTTGTCCTTAATGCTTAACTGTAGTTACTGTACTTTAATGTTCTCACAGGCTTTTTTTTTGGTGTTTCGAAACCTGATAGGAACTATTTGACTTTCTTCAGCTAGCCATGATGTAATTCATTTCTCTAGCACCTGGAAAATGTTTTTATAATACTGTTGTATTTCATGCTCAGTAAAAGGGAGGGGCTGATTTTGGCCATCAGCAGACACAGAAGAGATGACACACACACACAGAGTCCAAAACTAACACCACAACAGTGTTTACCTTGAGCTCTGGCAGGAAATCATTATTCAATCTGGTTTGTTTTATCAGGCAATTCCAGGGCCACACAGATGGAGCCAGCTGTATTGACATTTCTAATGATGGTACCAAGCTCTGGACAGGAGGTTTGGATAACACTGTCAGATCTTGGGACTTGAGAGAGGGGAGACAGCTACAACAGCATGACTTCACATCACAGGTAAGTGGATTTTCCTACAGCTTGGGGGGAGGATGTGGTGGGAGGGAAACATGTAGGATGAAAGCTGAGATTGAGCCCAGTGCAACTGGCAGATTCTTCCCTCTCTTCCTTTTGGCTGCTCACAACACAATATTTTGTAGCTTTCATATGTTTAGCTTCCAGAACAAAATGATAGCCTGACACTACTCTCTTCTCCTATTTTTCTAATTTAATAGGTAAGAACAGGGGTTAGTTAGCCACTTGAATTTTGAACAGCAGTCTTGCTATTGAACTGTGAATTTTATTTGGCCCTTCTCTCTCTCTGTCCCTTTCCCAATTAATTTAACCACTGGGGGGGCAGGGGGGGGAGAGGGAGCAGTGTATCTGTAGGAAAAAAAAAGTAAATGTGGTTTAATTTTCAGATATTTTCCCTTGGTTATTGTCCTACTGGTGAATGGCTAGCTGTGGGAATGGAGAGCAGCAATGTAGAAGTACTACATGTAAATAAACCAGACAAATATCAACTGCACCTTCATGAGAGTTGTGTATTGTCACTCAAGTTTGCTTACTGTGGTAAGTTGCCCTGACAGGGCTCTAATTCATGCTTTGCTGATTAGTTACTACATAGTCATAGCTCATCTGATAATCAAAGCTTACTTAGTATCTCAGTTTCTTAAGTAACGAATAAATATCTCTGCTTTATGAATTCAAGTGTACTTATCTACAAACAACCATCCGTTTGTCTAAAGGCTTCTGTGAGGGTTGATTTACGTGTAAAAAGCTATTTCTACTTACAGAGTCTAGGGATTTCCTAGTATGTAACAGACTGCCAAAGCATGAGCGTCCACATTGATTGTAAGCAAAAGTACTATGTTGATTTGTGGTGAGAGCTTTTATAATGGTACTCAGATAATAGATTTCATAGATGTGAGTTTAAAACCCAAAATCTGTCAGATGTGTGTTTCACATGTTTTCATAGTCCTTCTGTTTTATATTCTAGGTAAATGGTTTGTGAGTACTGGGAAAGATAACCTTCTTAATGCATGGAGAACTCCTTATGGAGCCAGTATCTTCCAGGTAAAGATGATGATACTTTTAAACAAAAAACTAGAATAGCCAGAGTTCCAAGAGTGGACTCAGGTATCTTCACTTATGTGGTCTACCCAAAATGGGATGCTGAGATGAGGGTAACGGACTTTTTTTTTTTTTTTTTTTTTAATGATGTAATATATTTCTATTTTTCTTCTAGTCCAAAGAATCTTCATCAGTGCTTAGCTGTGACATCTCTGTGGATGATAAGTACATAGTCACTGGCTCTGGAGACAAAAAGGCTACAGTCTATGAAGTTATCTACTGAGAAATATGATGGGGATATAACTTTTAGAAGTTGAACTGGGCCAAAATTGTTCTTAATTGTAGAATTAGAAAGGTTTTGCCTTTTAAAAAGGAACAAAAGTATTGAGGTTCCAGACCTTGCCATGAAACTACTCCAATTTTTCAAAATAGAAGGCAACATCCAGCAACTAAATATTGGCTACGTGGACCAAATGGAACACAGAGGCAAGATGGACAGATGTAGCCTAGGTTTTTGATATAGTTTTTAAAAGCCAAGTCTACTGAAGAATGTTGGAGCCTTTTATTTTTTTCTTTCTTTGTGACCTCATGCAAATTGTTCTCATTGCCTGAATATGGGGGATAAATACCTTTCTGTTCCTTGCAGTTCAAGTTGCATTCTGTCCTGTGTAGAGCAGTGGTGTCTCAGATGAACTTGTTTCCTGGTTTTGCATCTTGTGATATGTTTTTGTATTTTTGTTGAAGGTCAAACATTTGTATAAATTGTAAATATATTTAGTTTATTACAGTAAATGCTTTAGTACCTACAACCAGTCTTCCCCCCCCGCCCCCTCCCTGCCTGCCCTGCTTATTTAAAATTAAAAACCTTTTGGGGATATAAGTACCTTTTTAGAAGCAAAAGCAAACACTATGTATAGTTTGAAAATGGTGTCTTATTCTTTATAACTCTTCTAGATTCCTTTATCGTACTTCAGAGTAGTTGTTTTGACATATTAGGGTATCAAGTCCAGTAGATACTGTCTTGTGCTACAGAAAACTTAAAAGGCAATTTTGTACTAATTATAGTGTAAATATAAAAATTGAACATTTCATGAAGTTGTGCAGTTTATTTTAAGTTTATTCTGATGTCCCGTATATATGTTCTTTGGCAGATACAGTAATATGTGCCTGATTATAACTCATTTGGTCATTTCTCTAGAAGAAGAGGTGATTTCCCTCTTCTTTCTCCCCCAGCTGAACAGAATTCATGCAAGACTACATTTCAACTAAATACATCAGAGCCTTTATTCATTAACTGAGGATGTCTGTGATTAAAAAAAGCTAGATAAGTTGCATCCTTTGTATTTTACAGAGAAGTGGTAGTTAGTGACCATTTCCTTTTTAATGTCTTGTCTGTACTTAGATACTCAGGTAAATTTAATTAAATTACCAAAAGTGTGAGTTTTACAGGGGATCACTTAAACCATGTCAAATACTTGCAGAGCTGCAAGTAAAGTGAATTAACCTAAACTAAGTTAAACTCGCTTCTTAATTTCTTGTGAGAATATTGACAAAGGAATATTTTGATTTTTAACTAATCCACTGTACAAATTAATTAGAATTAATTTTCCTGAGTGTCCCATGTTACACAGGCCTATAGGCTCTATGTATTCACACCAACCTATCTTCGAGTCCTTTCTACTGTTGCATCAGTGTTTTACATCTGTGAGGAGCCATGCTAAGCAGCCAGTTACCAAAGCTATGCATTTTCAAATCAAGTTTTCTTGGTGTACTCAAGAGAAATGGATGAGGAGAGAATGTGTACATTTTATTCTAACTATGTTTTTTCAGATTAACGAGTTCTTACCACAGTGTGCTAGACAAACCTAGCTATTGCACCAGTGAGGGCCATACATTTTCTACATTCCGTAATTTAATTAGAATTTCTGTTGCTAATGGAGAGTACAGATGAACAGAAGGATATCTTTAAACAAATAATTCAGATTACACAAACTGGCAGACAGGTTAAGACTCATCTTTGAAGAGCTGCTTTCTCATTTTGCTAGCATTTGACAATGACCTATATCCCTGCTCTTTCAAAGACACATAACTAGGAAGAAACAAGTTTGACTGACAGATGCATTGACTGGAAAGGGAACTTCTCATCTGAGGGCAAATTTTCTCTCAATTTCCAGTCTGAAGAGACATCGGTTTTCTTGTCAATTTACATGACCATTCTACTGAGACCATTTTATAGTATCTGGAATTGTTATAGCCTTAATACATTAATTTTGCGTTTGGAATGTAAAATGTTAACCATTCAGGATAATCTGGTCTCCTAGACATTTAAAATTAGTGTTCTATCCATATGTATCTGTATTTTTGTCTATTGCTGTGCTGTGAATATCAATTTGTATAAAAATGATAGACCAGTTTAGGTCATGTTCCTTTCACACGTAGTGAGGCAAAAAGCAGAATCATCAGGCTTTTCAAAGAAATAATTATATTTGCTACATTGAAATGCTGTGAAGTGCTATGCCATTTTAAAAAGGGAAAGTTTAAAAATAGAGTATGTACTAGGTTACTTGATTTTTACGCTGACCCTGTTTTCATATTGAAGTTTTTCCAAATGTCTGACTCTGTCAATGATCATTGACTTTGTTTAGCAGCTCTGGCAAATTTGCTATAGTTAGGAACATTTGGATTTCTTCCAAACCTTGGCTTTTACTTTATAGATGTTCTTTTACCTTTCTTAAAAGTTGATATTAGAGGAACCAAGACTGCAGCATTCTAACACATTTGTGTAACTTAAAAAAATATACACATGCATATAATGGATCTGCTATAAGTTGCAACATAGAGGTTGTTAGTAAGACCACATTCTTGGCAATCAGGAGGTTCAAAATCATAGTGTCAGGAAAATCATGAAATACCTTGTCTTTTCTTGTTAGCTTCTAGAATGCACAATGAGTCAGAGCAGTTATGGAATTGGACATTATTTATGCATGTGAATGAATTTAATCATATTTGTACCATATGCTTCCTGGTTGTAATTAAGAAATTACTTCTTTTTCTCCCCAATCAGATCTGCTTTAAGCCTTGGGTCTGAAAACCTGGAGACACATCATACAATAGTCCTCTCAATTTTTTTTTTTTTGTTTCAGGTTTCACTTATAGTCTTTGAAACTTTTTTTTCATTTGTCAAACAGTAAAGCCTATTCGACCAGCAGATGTAATTTTTAATGAAAAAATACATTTCGTAAATTCTTGGCATGTCTGTCTATGTTGTTACCTACAAGATTTAAAACTTGTAGAGCTTAAAACTTCTGTAAGTTCTTATAACCCTCTTTAAATTAGTGGGTGGAAATAATTGCATGTTGAACGAAGAAACAGACCAACCCAGACCAGCAGTAACAGAAAAGGCATTGGGAAAAGCACATGGAAAAAAAAAAGGTACAGCAGTACCTATGGTGTAGGTAATTAATATTTTTTTTGTCAATTTAATTACAGTCTTGAAAGGTTCCTTTGATTAGCCCCTTTCTGGGACAGTGTTTGGTGGGTGGCCCTCAGTATTCAGAGAAGTCTGAATGCCACTCTGGCAAACACTAGTGCCAGATAGAAGCAGGGAGTCCTTAAAAATGACATATTGGATGTCACTGCAAACAATAACTGATGAAGAGAGGGTTTGTGGTAGTATCAATTCAAGTGAACAAAATTCTTTGCTGGCTCTAATATGTATATTTTGTATATGTGCACTAGGCATAACCTTTTATAAAGCAATTGTGCAGAAAATCATTATATTATTCCACACAATGCATTTGTCAGTGTGTCAGAGTACCTCTTTTTGATTATAGTTCCAAGCAAAGATGGCTCCCCAAATCAACCCACAGGCTGCTGGTCCTTGAGAGAGAATTTTCATCCACATTAAGTCTTTTAAATTCATTTGGCATTTCAAAAGCTTTTGTTGCTTTAAAGGGAAGAGGGAGCACCAAATTAATATAAAGTTCATAGACTGGTAAAATAATAATGTTATTTTTTAATGCAAGCATCAAAGTAGAATCTATCTATCTAGTCACATACTTTTCTGTATAAATGATTGACCATAATTTTTTGTCACATCTTTGCATTGGTGATGCAGGTAGCATTTTCAGAAGCGTTAACTTGAGTAACTTAAACCCAGATGGACAAATAGATTTCAAATAGATTTTTTTTTATTATTTTTTTTTTTTGTGGTGGTGTTTTTTTGGTGTTGTGGTGTTGTTGGTGGTTTGTTTGGTTTTTTGTGGAAAGATTGCCCCACTTATGAGCCTGTGGGATCATATAATCTAGTTAGAGTAGTCCTTTATATTTTCTATTATGTTGGTGCAATTTTGAGTCGATGGGGAATTTCCACCATTCTGGTGATTAAGAAAGGTGGATTTTAATGTTTTCAAGCTAAGAAAGAGTACTGAATTCATATTTCACACTACTGATAAAGTGTTTACCCCTTAAGGCACTTCACTGGAGAAGCTGGACTGGCTCCAACTGTGCTGTCTCTTTGAAGGACTTTATTTTTTTTCCTACCACAAGCACATGGAAAGAATGTGAGAATGTAGGTCTATACAGGACATAAGTCATGGTGTCTTGCCAGAGAGAGGTCTTTTATTACAAAGTGGGAAAGATGAAGCAGCTCAGAGTAGGACCTGATGAACACCAGAATGAAAGAAAGAGTTCCTGGTAGGGAATACACAGAGGGACGATGGAGAATGGGAACATACACACACACATTTTAGTGGTATTCTAAAATGTAATCTACAAAATTCACCTAGAATGAGATTTCAGTATGCAATTTCACTGACTCCTATTTCTCCATGAAGTTGTTCAGATGTTTCTGCATAGTAATTCAAGGACACCTGAGCTGTGTGTTGGAACTGGAAGTGGGCCTTTCTTTGACATCCATAAGCAGTCATCTAATCCTAAGAGGAACGAGAGTTAAATCACAGCCAGTTCTCAACATTTCCTATTACCTAATATTTTTATAGCTCAAGATCAGCTTTCCAGCAACTGATAATCCCATTTTCAGCAACATGTTCCCAGATGTCCCACTGCAGCTTAAGTGCTTAGTGTAGCGTGGTAGATTTTGCTAGGGAAACCAGATGTAGGACCAATGTAGGAACTGGGTGCTTTAAAAATCTACCCTGTGGGTCTAGCTTACTGACGTTTCTGAGAAGTTCACTCAGAATTTCTGTTCAACTATATAGGAGAGCTCAAACAGTTGCTTAAACATTTTCTAAACCAGAAAAAACTGTGCTCTAAACACTTTAATAAGCACATGGGGATTTTTTTTTTTTGCCTTTTTTGTGTTGTTTATTTAATTTTTTTTCTTCTTACTTTAAAATATCTATAAATTGAATACAATAAGAAAACATGAAGGGAAATGAGAAGAATGAATGAATAATCATTTTCAGAGGGCAGAATGTTCTTAAAGATGCTGTATCTCAAAACAAAAGAACCTATTGCTTCTATGATACATTAATTCTTGAGAGAGCTGGATTTGTGTTTCCTTGGAGCTAAAGTGCTATTCTCAGAAAACTGAATACCAAAAAACTGATAGTGTGGCGACCAATATTAGTTATAATTTTAAAATCTGAGCAGAGTTTTGTGGGTTTTTTTTTCCCCTCGTATTCCTTATTGCCAAATCCACAGTTCATTCCTAGAAGCTGAACAGCAGGCTGTGCCCTTTCTGGCTCATGCATTAGTAAGAATTTTGTTGTTAACAAGTCTGTTGGTGATAGGTTGACCACAGGAAAAACTGATTGAATCTTTTAGTGGATAGCTGCATAGATAATATCAATCAGTGTATATTGTAATAATTTCCCTTACTAAAGCAAGCACCCAGAGATAAGATAGCATCATTGTTCCATGCTCATACTTTTATTGTTTGTGGAATTGCTGGTCAGTGTAGTTGACTCACCATAGAAAAATTCTGTGGTGGCTTCTGAAGTAAAACTTAAATTTTGAGATCTTTCCTAAAATTTCACATGTGATTTTGCCCACAGTAAGGTTATGTTGATTCATAGAAGAGATGCTGCAAGGAGCACTAGACAGTTGCTATTGCGTAGAGCTTGGCAAGGATTGCCTTTGCTCTGTTCACAGTACAAAGGTATAGTATCTCTTGAACTTCGTTTCTATCTCTGTTTTCTGCCAAGAATGAGTTAGAGGCAAAGATAACACATAGTTTGGAGATTAGGTAATCAAACATACTGTTATCCCTTTTGTATACTCTGTCATTAGCATAGAAAACGGAGATGATAGTTTGTAACTGCAAATAATAAAAGCTGGTTTTCCTTCAAGGACTGATTTTTAATGGCAGTTTAAAAAAGTTAACAAGCAGAATGAAGGGGTCATAAATGGAAATTAACCCGTAGCGTTGGGAAACTTAAAAATCACTTGTTACTTTCCTGGTAGTGAGCCTAATTTGTTTAAAATAAAATCCATCTGTTCATTTTGCAGTCTTTGTCGCACTTCCTTACAGCAATCCACAGTGGATTACCCCTTTACTTTAAAAATTGGCTGCAATTATGATAAGCTGAATAACTCTTATTTTGTGGTTTGCTGTAGCAAGATGCTTTGGAGACCAATGAAGCTTCCCTTTGTTCTTAAAAAATAATCAGCTATTGTTATTTTTGCAGTTGGACCTGAGTATTTTCTTAATTAAGTTTCAAGTAAATATATAATCTGATGGCTTTGCAAATTCAAAATATTTTTGAATGTTGATGAATCAGCCAAATACTGCTGTTAAGTATGTAAATGACCTTAATGTCAGTTTGGTATTTGCTTAGCATGCCATGCATGCAACAAAACTTTGGAGTGATTCAACTTTTCTGACCCTGTTAAATTTACTTCCTGGGATAAGTTCCCTTTTCATACAGGGACCAGTTTACTACTGTGCTCCCCTGTGTTTCCTCCTGAATATGTATTAGTACTCTAGAGATGTTTTAATGCGTTATACATACATAATGCTTCTCTGTCTTTCTGATTGTTAATTATGTGAGATGTGTATTTCTGACAGCAGTTGAGTGAATATTCGCTGATCTATGATATAATTGAGTTTTTGAATGTGTACTTCAAGAAGTTTATAGACTTGTATAGAGAAATCATTAATTTTAATTTGTTAAACTGAAGATTCTCAAGTCCTGGTACTCTTTTGTGTTTTCATCAGTGAATCTGTTTAAGGAAGTACTTCTGGGTTTTGAATGGTTTTCATATTTTTTTTAATTTGTTTATGTAGACACTCTTCTTTGTTGAGTGCAAGTTATTGACCTGGTACTCTATTTATAATTCTGCCTGGTTCTTCAGTATTTTATCTAGCTGTAACTTATTAAAAACCACAAATATGAAATGGGGATATTAATGACAAGTGGTTTAAATGTGAGAGTTTCAAAATGCATGTCAGAATATTTCAACACTTTGTTCACTGTAATTTTACATTTTTTCATTACTTAAGTAATTAAAAAAAATCCTTAGGGTTGAATTATAGTAAAATTTTATACATCTCAGTACTAATTTTGTCTCTCAGTGGACAGCAATAATTTAGATGGGATTGTTTTTACTCTACCTAATTTATTTTTAAGGGGAGGGGGAAGTATTAACCTTGCAAATTTTGCTAATTATAATAATTTCATTAATATTGTTGGTTGTTCTTAATGATCTCCATGCCTTCAGAAACTTGTTCTTCTATATTTTGAAGAAAAACGTACAGATATACAGGGTTCTGTAATAGAATGTGTTTACAGTATTTATCCCCTGGGTTTGCTGTAATAGTAAGGGGAAGTACAGTGACAGATATAACTTGCAATAGTTGCTAGTGTTATGTGCCTTTGAATAATTTTCTTTAATTCATTAGGTTTTTTTATATCTTAGGTGAGGGTTAGCAGCTTTAAATCAGTTTCATTTCTATTAAAGTGGATATGGGTGATACTTTCTTAGAGCTTTACTAGTTTTACTAACTTTAAATAATTTTAAATCTGTAAGGTAAATGGTTGTATGGATGGTTTTGAACTGATCATAGATTGTTCAGTTTAACTTTTTACATTTCATGCACTGCTAGAGTAGAGGGAGAACATACTAGTCATATCTGGCTTTTTTTTTTTTTTTAATGCTTTTGTTTTGTACTATATATGATCACTTTCTTACCATGATAGGTGTGCTCACTATAGTGGCTTTTTTAAATGTTCCCATAGTTTGCACTGTGTGATTCATTTGAATTTAGCTTACAAATAAGTCCCTTTCTGTAGGCATCTGCTTTGTACCTTGACAAGTATGAAAATAATCAAAAATATCACTGTGTTTGACAGTGAGACAGTATATTTCTGTTTCTGAGGGTGAATAGTATTTAGCAAGGCTTGTCTAGTTAAAAGGCAGTTAAACTAGTAATCATACATGATCTGTGTTTAACTGTCATTTGTAGAAAAAGTGCTACAAAGTGATATGTGATGATAACAAATTCAGAAGGAAAAGAATACAAAATTCAGATAGCAGCTTGAATGATTTGCTGTTAGCATGGGGCCCAATAACACTACAAAGCTATAAACTCTGTCTTTCTAGATTGCCCAGTTAGGTGGCAGAGATGCAATTTGTCTTTTCTTATGCCGCCTGCTGCTTGCTAGCTCCATCTCCTGTCACAGCCTATTAGCTCCCCAAGAAAATTGGTGGGAAATTGCCTGCAGATTGTAGGAAATTGCATCTCCAGGCCCTGGAAAAAATGTAGGATAGCACAACACTGATCCTCCCAGAGCAGCTATTAATACAGCAAAAGCTGACCTTTGGCATGGTGTGAAACGACTTTGCTATTTGCTGAATAAAGACAGTATTATGTGTGGTTGAAGGAGGGTACAAATTATTATCCTAGCTATGCCTGTAGCCAGCCTGCTCCAGGAAGCTTAAGCATTAGTGATAGGTTTTGCTGCCCCCCACCTCCTTCCTGTTGGAAGATGGGAGGTGAGATGTTAGAGCCTTATCCAGAAATTTCATTGTACAGATGGGCAAAAGCCACCAAGTATTTAAATGATGTTAGTATGTATGAAATTCAAAGGTTTAGCAACAAAACAGAAAGATAATTTATGAAGCTAATCTCAAAAAAAAAAATTGATAATTGCCTCTGCTTTGTCTAGCCTTCATCAAAGTAGGAACAACTTTTTGGCTATTTTGTTCTATGTGTACATCCACAATAAACATTTTATTTTGGAGCGGTTACAGTGAAATGGAGCTGATTTATACTGTAACTGCTGAGTGTAAAAGTCATGGGCCACACATTAGTTCTGATAGATTTTAGCATTAAATTCCTTTCCACTAGGAAACTCACCTTTGTCGTGTTTAAACAAATTCTCATGTGTTCTTTGTGGTGTGATATGCAATGAGTTTCATCCTCTGTCATTTCTACTAGAGATACCTTTCTAATCTTGTACTTTACCTCAGTTTTATAGGGCCTTTCAATAAAAAAGTCAACTTTTCCGTGAATCCTGAGAGAGGGGATATGTAGAATTAGTTTGCAACATAAAAAATAAATGCCAACATTTTCTTTGAGCTTGCAATTGTACTTAGTTGGTTCAGAGCCTCCTGAGGAAGATGTGTGTGTGTGAATCAGAATGATGTATTGATTAGAAGCGAGTGTGGGGAGGCCAGCAGCAGGGAAAAAGTAATTTTGCAATCAAGAGCATTGCTGTTTTCAAACTCAGCTGAGATCTGTTGGTAACTGGCGGCTGCCCAGAGATCTGAGTGAAATCAATATGTTAATTTCCTATTGTATTAGTGTCCACTGATGTAAATGAGCTGACAAGGCTTACTAACACTCACACAACTGATTAGAGAAAATTAGTGGCCTGCCTTATGGAGCCAAGGCAGAGGAGCTGAGCATGGGGCAGCATGACAAAACAGGTACTACTCATAGTTCAAAGCACAGCTGAAGGGGATCAAGAGCACTTCATGTTACAGGGCTCTCTGGGCCCCTGTTTTGAATTCTTATGATCATGCATGCACACGTATGTCAATCTAAAATGCTAATTTGTTGAGGCATTGTCTTTCTAAATTAGTCATAGCACATTTTATGGAAGTTATGCAGTTTAGTGCTGTCTGTCTTTTCTTGTAAAACACAAATACAGGAACAGAAGAGCTATAGTGCTTGAGCCTTTATTCTGTATTTACAATAGCTGTTCATCTTCCAAGGTATTACATACTAATTGCATTCTCAAAATAAACCTTGCCGTTTAGTAACAAACATGGGGGTTTTTTTGTATAGTGCAATACCTATATTGGAATAAGCAAAGAACATTTAGAGGACACACAAAATCTGCCCCATTTCGAGGACACAGAAAATCTGTCCTGGCTAATCACTGAATTTGCCTTCTCTTGTAACAAACAATCTAACTAAATTGAGTGATGTAGTATTGAGGAATTCATTTCTTCTGGCTGATGAGACAATGAACACTGTTACCTGCATGCCTACTCTGGCTTTAATGAGGCCAAGCCCATTATTCTACACAGAGCAAGGAGGTAAGAAATCATTCTTGTACAAAAAGCAGACGCTTCTTGTCATAAATTCAAAGTTGCAAGCTGTTGCTTTGTTATGGAAAGAACAAAAATTCAGACTGGGCTGTGAGGGATTTGGAGTGCATCAAATGGTGCTCTGGGTAGCTGGATGGTTTAAGAGAGGGTTGGTGGGGAAAAAACAACTCAGACAAACCAGTTCTCAGCCAACACTTAATGACTGGAAAAGATGTGCAAGCAGTAAGTAGCACCCTTCATCCTGTAACAGCTTATGAGCCCCAGCAAAAGACAGGACACTAAACTGTGCTTGCTTTCTTTTTCTGTAATTAGTTCAAAGAGAGTTTGTTGTCAATGTAAGCTCCAGTCAGTCCGAGTTTGGTCAGGACATATTTTTCATATTCCATAAATACAGCCAATAGCACATCAGAAAAACAAAATCTGAGTTCTTTAATCAGCCTGACTTAATTTTTGTTTTTTTTTAATGATGCCTTCCTGTGTAACACTTCTTACTTGCCAAACTAGGAAAATGCAGCTTTTTTTGCCTGTCTTTGTTCAAATTTCCAATATTCCAAAGGTCATAAAATGGTTCTAATTTACTTCAGTAACCTGTTAAAAATCAATTGTTTTGCTGGTGTCATTTTTCCTAGCCCCGGCAAAAATTTTTTAACTATGAATAGTTCATTGTACCCAGAATCATATTGATGGTCATTCAATGAAACAATTCCCAATTTTTTTCAAGTTCTCCATCAATGGCTTCCACTGGGTGTTTAATTTTTATGAAATAGTTCATCTGAGCGTTCTTGGGCTCTACCAAAATATCCTTTCTCCTGCACCATACCTTTCTGATACTCCAGCTGAGAGTAAACCAACCTAGTCCACACCATTTGCTCTTAAGAACCCCACACTGAGACAAAATCCAATAGTGCTTGGTCCAGTTAGCCAAAAAGCTTATTTTTTCTATGAAATATCACAAAGCTTTTCTTCATACTCTGATAAAGATTAGCTTTCTGCTTATAAAAAGACACTAAGCAAGCATATAGCATGACCACAGCCCTTCTTAAGGCTTTCAGTGCTGGAAGGGTAAAGCG
>JAOBAS010000072.1:41325283-41356527 GCA_025311575.1 Elanoides forficatus
ATTGTCTTAGGGTATCTAGAGATAGCCAATACATTGTTTTTGTCTGGGATTAATCTAGATGTTTGAATAACAGGGAGCTGTAGTTGTATTCAGCCAGAGTATCTGCCTTGTTCTTATCATGGATGGGTCACTTACTGAATAAGAAACATTGGTCCTAAATATGCTAGATGCCTTTGTCTACTCATGTTTCCAGACTATTTCTTCCTATACTTTTTTGTTATTTTGAATTTTCTTTTTAATTTGTTTTAAAAAAATTTGCTGAAAGTACCCAAAATTTGGGACAGGTGTTCTTATTTAGCAGTTTAATCAAAGTAGGCTAAAGCTGAAGCAATTCTGAGAACCTAAATAAAATGTTTTTATACAAATTAATTTTGGTAGAATTAGATCCTTAAAGAAACTCTAATACCTACTACTAGTGATGTAAAGAAATTCCATTTGAGTAAAAAAAACACCAAGAAAACACAAAACCATCAGCGCTTTGCGCCCAAGTGTCTCATGGAAGAGCACTAGGTGTTATTTACTGATCTTTCCTGATAGTCACTTAACTGAGAAACCAGGAAATCAAATTTCTAATGAAACAGAACAAGCATATACTGGGACAATAACAGGATACTCACTGACTCATCTGTAAAGGGACAGTGTCTATTTTTAAACTTGGGAAAGAACTGGGTAGAAAAGATAGTTCTGGGTGTCACTACTTTGTAGGTTTTCTTTTTTTTTGGTCACTTTTAAAACAAAACTAGCTTTCATCTCTCCTAAAAGATCAAGGAGCTGAACTCTGTCCATTTACAATGAGAAGAGCTCTTACAGTGGGGAGTTCTCAGTATGTAAATAGTATCATACAACTTCTTTAATTTCTTTTAGGAACTTATTGTCTAAGTTGCTTGCAATAAATAGTGTGACTATTCCACAGATATACGAGAGAAGCATTGACATGAATAAGTCCACTGATGTCTAATGCAGCATGACAAATAAGTGAAAGGAATGGGTTGTACGGGTTTTTTCTTCCTGGTTTTTGTTTAGTTATAAGGAGGTAGTTCTGGAGAGGGGTATGACATTTAAATTTATCATGTCCTCTGAACTACTGAATTTGAATTAATTAATTCATTGACAAAATATCAAATAAATATATATATAAATTGGAAGTCATAGGATGAAGTTTCCATTTGCTTACTTAAGTAGATTAGGTTCTAACACAAGTTGTTTGGTGCTGGATACAGATTTGCTTTGCCCCTCTCAAAACAAGTGCAGCAGCTGTGTAACATGTCCTCTTTGAAGGTGTCTGTCAGTCCAGTTCAGACGCTGGCTATTGGCCACTGTCAGCTATTTTTTCACACTGAATGCCCTTGAATATACCAGGTGCAAAGCTGTGGTGCCCCATATGCATCATAATAGTCATACAGCAGAGCATCATCTCAAGACTGTTCACAGCCCAGCAACGGGCCAAAGTCTGATCTATTTCTGTTGCAGAATTGCATTGTGTTGTGGTAACAACACAGCTGGAAAATAAAGCACAGTAGTACCCGGGACCACATAAGCCATCTGCCATGTACATGGTACCACAACAGCGAGTCAAAGATCAAAGAAGGAACAAGTTATGAGTGGGGTAGGAGTACCACGGTAATATCAAATATATTGGAAAAATGAGTATGCTTGGATTTGTTGTCATATGTATTAGATGATTATTAAGCAAAACCATCTCTGTTTTCTAAAATGCTTCAATTTCTACAGTGAGTTTGAACTTAAATGTGCAGACACTAGTGTTTGCACATGAGACAGTGAGATACAATGAACCATAGTAATGTTTGGACTCTGTTTGCTGTATCTGCTACAATGGGCTTGCTTATTTTTGAGGTGTTGCTTTCAATATTACAGTCGTGTCCAGCACTCCATTAGCCTCCACTTGTTGAAACAAACGAACAAAAAGACTTCCTATGCTAAAGACCACAGCATCTCCTTTAGAAAGAGTAAATTAAACAAACTGGGAGAAAGGTGGAGAGGTGGCCTAGGTTAAATGTATTTAGCACTGTAATTTGTTCTTTCAAAAAAAAAAAAAATTGAAAAAGTAGCTTCTCTATAACACAAGGGAAATAGGCACTAATGCAGGCAAGATGTTGGTCCTTATTTGTGAGGTAGCAAAACGCCCAAGGGAATATGCCCATATTGGTCCAAGAGAGCATTGCAGGACAAGGATTTGCGTAATGATATCCATATCCAGCCTGCTTCTGACAAATCTTGTCATGTGTGAGAAATAGAGCAATAGTCAGAGATTAGAATCAGGATGCTTAGAAAATTGTCACTTGTCCCAAAATCTTTACAAGGGCATTTCAGATGTAGTGGGATGGAAGACTCTGAAATGCTGAGTAGCTTATCTCTGCCAGGAGATCTAGGACCACAAGATAGACACCTGGTATAAGTTGCTGGAATCATTACAGTAAAACACATGCCCAGAAGCATGTAGGATTCAAACTCCGGACACAAGATAGAAAGATGTTTTTTTTAAGCTTGTGAAAACATGCATACAATGAAACTTGCAGAAATGTTGCCATTGACTTCAGTGAACCTGGAATTTTGCCACATTTTCTGTGCCATGTTTCTAAAAGCCAGGTCTGCATGACAAAACAGATGTATCTGTCCCTTCAAACTCTCTTCTGGGCTCTATTGCAGACCTGCCTGATATATTCAGGATTGCATCTCTAAAGTTTATAAACAAGACATGAGAAACTTTCTTCTTTTGATGGAATTTTTTGGTTTGTCAGAAAAGGAAATGCTTCATGATGATGAATTACCTGAGATGGTTTAAACCTGTTGGAGCTCCTGTTAGCTCTCCCACCTAAACTTTCAGTAGCCCTTTTTGCTGGGGATGCCAGTGTTTCCCAGGTCTCATGGAAAACACGAGTCATAAAACAAGCTGTTTTCCCACTGATTGCTACTTCTAATCTCAAATCATTCTTTAACCAAAATCTTGTTGGACCCAACTTCCAAAAAGCAGTATCTCTTGCTGAAGAATTTTTCTGGCAAAACCCAAGGAGTCTTCCTCTAGGAAAGTTGCTGCTTTCAGAGGGGCTGTCACTAAGAAGCTGGGTAAAGACTAGGTTTAGTATATGCCAGGGGATGGCCCTAGGCAGCATGAATGCTTTTGCCTACTTAATGGTCTTCAGTTTTCTCTCTAGCTCGATAGCCTGCAGCTCTTTTGTGAAACAACAGTATAACGAAGACCATGACAGCACAGCTAGCACTTTTAACTTACAACTGTACCCCATACAACTTCATCCTTCTGCCTTTTTTCTCTTCTGCCAAGAAAAAAACTGAATAGCCAGAATTAGTGCTCCTTGAGTACCAGTTCACTTCCCTAGCAATTTTATTCAGAAAACAGATGGTTCAGTATGTGAAAGAGGGCTGGTAAAGACCTCTGTGTGAGGTCCTTGGCAGGGTAATCTCATTCCAAAGATCTAGGTGGCTGGAATTCCCTCCCCCTCCCCTTTAATACAAATTCTTAAGTGTTAAGTCAGGCAGAAAATGAGTCTAGTCTACATTTATCTTAGTGAATGGCAGTGAACTCCCGCCTAATCTTTCAACATATATTTGTTCAATGGATCAACAGATTGTGTAAGCAGCATGACGGACAAGTTTAGAAATGTGTCTGCTTATGTTTGGTTTGTACTGAACCACTGACCATTTTGTTTGTGAATCCATCATAAATTACATCTCCAAGTTACTCAGTACGAGTGAGGAGGGGAAATACTTGTTCTCACTGTATTGAAAGGCATCTTACACAGCTGTCAGCCTCCAGAAGGGAAGCTGAATTGCATCAGTACTACTTTAGCTTTGTTTTTCAAAAGCTGGATGGATACGGCTCTGCTTTCACAAGTCTTTTGCTAATTGCAACTGTACTTCTCACTGAAGATAACATAAGGCAAAAGGCAAGAACTGTTATTATCAAATAAATATGTAATAATTTGGAAACAAGGATATGATAGTGGTTGTGTATGTTATTTTAGCTCCATTTGACAAAACCAAGGCTAAGTAACACCAGAAATATATAGACCATTTTTAATAATGAAAATACATATTAATTTCATTGTTACAACCAATGCCAAAATGACCTGATGGGTTGTATTTAATGATATCTGAAAGCAATCTAGGGAGGTGGCACTCCCAGCATTGACAGGAGTGTGGACTGTGTAAATGCTTCAGCTAACTCCTCCTAATCTGAAACTTGGTTTTGACGTAGTTGTTATGTGACTGCTGCTGTCTCATGTGGAAGAGGAAGGAACAGGAGGAAGCTCCAGGGCCTAGAAACTGCTCTTCTGCAAATGGGAAGAGCTTGCTTGGAAGTAGGTGAGGATCAGGGGCTGTGAAGGCAACCACAGTGCCTGCTGAACACCCCTTCCCAGAGGCCAGAAAGCTGAAATTCAGTGTCTGACACTTTTGGTGATTGGGTTGGCTTTCAGCCACTGCCTACCCAAGGATCACAGATGAATACAGGGTCACCCTTATCATTGCCACCCGTCCTCATTTCCAGTTAAAAGTTAAAGGTTTGAAAATAATTCTGAACAAGAAAGAGGCTGACCTTGCCCTAGCTGCATATTTGAAGGCAGTGAGCCTCAGGTGTGACTCCCTGCAGCCTACCTCAAGCTTTAAATGAATTCGAGCTGAAACTAAATGGCTCTGGAAAAGAAAGGCAATGAGGAGAGAGCTGGAGGAGAAGAAAGGACACTCGGCAAAGGACTAGGTTTCTTTATGCAGTCAGAAGGAATAAACTGCAGGAGAGTTATTGCTGTTGGCTACTTTGCTGTTTTAGATGGTTACCTTCTCATGAAGGCAAGTTTTTTGAGTCATGTTTTTTTGTGGGATTTGTGTTAGACTTTTTTTAGTCTCTTATGCAGTGAGGCTTTTTCAGGTTGGTAGGAACTGATTGAATTTTTTGCTGTTTGAAGGCTTAAGCTTCAGGGAAACTATGTACTGATTTTATTTATTTTTTTTTTTTAAGAAAGCACAGGAAAAAAACTGGTTTTGGCAAAGAAAGTACACATAATTATGTTTGAATTTCCTCTTTTTTTTTTTTTTTTTCTTTTTGTAATGGAGAGTAAATTTGTCATTTTGCTATGAAAAAAGGCTTCCAACTTTTAGTTCAGCTGAGAAAAATAATTTCTTCCTAACCATCTCTAATAGAATTTGAAGAAACTGGTAAGGAAAAAAGATGAGAAGGAAGAAAGCAGCCTTGAGATATGAAGAAGAAACTAGGAAGGAAAAGTTGAGCATTTCGATAGAACTGCATTTGGGGCATAGAAAGGAAAATGGAGCTTGTAACTCAGTGAGTAGCATGAATGTTACCCTGTGATCCTAGAACCACTTTTTCTTAACCCTTGTCCTCTAAGAAAAAATCCAACATCTATTCAGTATAGTAATCCCTGGAGTATCATTTTAGTAATTTCAGTTACTGTATTTCTTTTATATGGGTCATGATGCTGACTGAAATTTCCCTTCCCTCCTCTTCCTCTGTCTTAAGATGATGTAGAGGGCTTTAGGAATTACTTCTAGAATACAGTGTTTTCCAAATATTAGCTCAGGGAATAAGATGGCTGTGAACTCTCATGTTTGCTGGAATAAATAATCCTACACTGTCCTTGTGAATACTTTTGTTGTTTTTTCCATTCTTTTTTTTTTTTTTAATAAAGAGTGGGATGGTTTGAGTACCATCTTATGTGCCATTAAAGCCTTTGAATATCACATTCCTGCTTTTATCTTTTGTATATTTTCAGCTCTTCCTCTAGACAATATGGAGAGTTCCTTTCTTAGCCCAAAATGATAGCATTATTGCCAGTTTCTCAAGGTTTTGAAAAAAATAAATTAAATGATGTAATTCAAAACAAAAACCTCTTCACCTAGCAGCAAATGCATAAGCTTACCAATGCACAGATACAAATATCAATAGATATCTTCACTGCTTCTTTGACAGCTAGTGCTTAATATGAAATACTGGAAACTCTGGCTGTGAAGCCTAAGTGTGATGTACTGAATAATTCCACTTCTTCCATGCACTTGTGTGTATATACAGTAAATATCAAGGAGGGGACAGAATTACTTAGACACCAAAATTCATAATTTTCGCTCAGTATGTGTTATCTGTCAGGCTGGCAAATAGAAAATTATAGTACGAGAAAATATATTAAACTGCTGATTTGCAAAATAATTCCTTTAAAAGAGTATATTACTTCCATATCAGTATCTAACTAGATAATTTGTTGTTTGTTGTTATAACTATTAATTGCAGAAATTTGGTTAGAATAGCTGCTGGCCCTCTACCAATAAAAAGGGGTTTGCTGGTTGTAACTAAGGCCAACTGAAAATCTGAATTTTTGGTAAGAAGCAAGTTATCGTCTCCACAGCATATCTATTTTTGTTGCTGAAGATGTAATTCTTTTTGTTCTCAGATACTGCAGTCCTCTGGGTCCTCAGGTTCCTCTTCTTCCTAGTGCTCACAAGTCCTGGCTGGACTCCTGAGGGGAATGGGGAGAGAAGCACAACTACTGTGAGCTACAAGCAATGCATCACAGGAGAACTTGGCCTAACTGGGAAGACTGATCTACATGGGATAATATGAGCATGAAGTCTTTCAAACTAGAAGCCCCATGTAATATCATTATGAAATATATTTTTTAAACTTTTTTTGTCCTTTAAATTTTTTCTCCTCCTTGCTCCTTTCTTCCTAATATTTTGAGTAGTTTCAAGGGGGAAACACGAGTTCTATTTTGAACTCTGCCATTGCCGTGAAACTCCAACAATTGAAAAGTAGGTCATAGAGTGTTTTTCACTCTGTTTTGAGTGCTGTACCCTGGCTATGCAAATTAGGATTTTAATTCTCACTCCAGCTACTTTTAAACCATGTTATATGGCCGAAGTAACATGATCAGCTCTTCAAAATGTGCAAAAAGACTTAGAAAGAATAGGCAACAGAAAGCCTATGCTGTGTCACACCGATCCCTTCTCCAACCTTAGAAAATATTTAGGTGTTGCTAAGAAGGAAGAGGCGGTACTGAAGCATGCACATGTGTAAAGGTGTTAGATAGTGCTGTGGTTCTCTTTGAGATGCCTTTCGAAGACGCTTCAAATACGTCAGATGTATAGCGATTCAAAGCTGCTTAAGCATGGTCCTCTATGCATGCTATGCATTTACTTCCTACTATAAGTAGCCAAGAATTTCACCTCTGGATATCCAGTTCTACTTCACAGATTTCTCTTCTTGAAAGCCATAGTAGGAATTTTGTTTGTTCAAGCCACAGCCTTCTCACCAGAACGTTTTGAAAGAAACATTTAAAAAAGATGTTGATTCTTGAAAATTGGGGTCCTGCTATTTTTGCCACCTTACGTCTAAACTGGCATAAACTACCTTTGTTGTATTCTATCAAAAAGATGTTTAAGTATGTTGTTGGGTTTCGTTGGTTGTTTTTTTTTTTTTTTTTGTCTGCAGCTTAACCTGTCTTTTAGTAATGCTAGAGACTGCATGATTAGTAAAAAAAGCTTCAATAGGCTCTAGTGAAGGAAAATATGGTACAGCACAGCAGACTAGAGTGACTGGCTAAAAGCCAGTTTGGTTGTAATCATCTGCTAAAGAAATGTATTGCAGTTTTAAATGGTTACTGGCATTTTCATATGGGAGCACATTTTGGTTAGTCTTACTTTGGTTTACAGGTATAAATTGCAAAGGTTTCTAGTGGTTTCAGGAGTAGGACTGGGTTTGAATGGAGTCTGAAAATATGGCACTGAAGTCTGCTAGAACAGAAAAGCAGTGGTGAAAAATCAACTGAAAAAACATTTTAGGAGAAGGCCAATCTGTGGAAATGGATTCCTGTAAGTAGCCTTGTGCCTTGCCTTTTCTCTTTTGCAGCAATAAGGGCTCAAAATCCATAGCATGGCATGGAAAACCTGCCCTTCGGACACAGGACTGCAAGGTATTTCTGAAGGTTTGCTGGCAGGCAGGCAGGGAGCACCCTTGTTAAGGATGTTATCAACCCTAGTTTCAGTGGCCAGGAACTGCTTTCCTGAGCAGCCTCTAGCAGGCTGTTTTACCACAATGTCTCTCACTCTTTTCTCTCTGCTAAATGGCATGTTGCTTACCATCTTCTGTAGCATGCTTTGAGATTCACAGCTAAAATGCCATGTAAAAGCTAGGCAGTACTAATCTATGCTGGCAGCTTGTTAAAGTGTCATGGTTTCAGTGATGCATTTGTAACCACTCTAACATAAGATAAATGTGACAAGTGCTAATTCCAAACACCCACGTTATTGAAACTGAGAACAGCTTAGCTAAAGCACTTTGAATTTCCTGAGGACATCTGAGGTCTGTAGTTATAGCATCTCAAGGCTCCTTTTACCTGAAAAATGAAAATGTTACATTAAAGATCCAAAACTAAAAGACAAATGGTTGTTTCAAAAGGATTTTGGGGAGAAATACATATGCATGTGTTTAAGACCTGCAAATGCTTCTCATTCTCTGGAGGAAGTGAGGGAAACTGTAGGGTAAGAATACATTAATCTCCCTACGGGAAAAGAAACAAGCTAAGAAACAAGTTAATGCCCAAACACCAAGACCTGTGCATTAGCACAACTTTACTTGTGAGTGTCCCTTGCCATGAGATTTTGCTGATGAGTCTGTGTCACAGACAAGAGAAGTGCCCGAGTGAGAAGGAGGCCAGCTGGAAGGAGGAAGAGAAAACTATTTTTCACTTGATATGTTGCCAAAATGAAGTAAGCACTGCCCTTTTCTGGCTTGAGTGGGAAGCTTTGTACATGACAGTGCTGAAAGGTGGCCCCATCAGTGTCCATTGTAAGCAGTGGCATTTGTTGGGATTCGTAAATTCTAATTTAAAAAAAAAAAAAGACACAGAGAGACAGAATGCATCATTTTCAACTGACTTTTACCTATGGGTTTTCTGTGTGGAAGATAGTAAAATACTGAAATGTCTGATGTCAAATCACAAGAAAGTGCAAGGTATCAGCCAAGTACTGAATAATCACTGAGTGAACAGGTACCTTGCTAGTGCTAGTGACTCCAAGAAGGTGAAAGTCCCCTGCTTGACAGACAGCAGAAGGTGTTTGGGGTGGTGGTAATATTGTGCAGCTGCAGAACAAGCTTGGGACAGTGAGAGAAAACAAAAGACAAGAAGTGAGTGAGTGGTCTGCAAACCATGAGTCAGGCTCTCGGCTATACTAGGAAGGGTTTGCAGATTACAGTATGGTTTGGGCATAACTGCTGGAAAAGAGTGCAGAGAAAACTCTTTTGCACAGGAAAAGAAGGAAGCTTATACTGGGGATGTGTAAGTCACACCATCTGGGGCATGTATTTCTGCAGATACTGCAGAACCTCCTTCTGAATGGTGGAACTGTGCAGAAAGTGGGATTCCTTTCCCATCATAAATCTCATACCTTGATACTTTTCATCCCCAAACAAAAGTAATATAAAAAACCTCACTAAAAGGAGAGTGATTATGAAGTCTTTTCCATTGTTCTTTCTAGGCTATTCTATTGTGAAGTTACTTTCCAGAAATTGTTGCTCTCTGTGGATGTTTAGACATAAAGAAAGGTTTCTGCATTCCAGTTCATGAACAGTTCAAAGTTGTCTACCTAAAGAAAAACGACAAAGAAGCAGGGAGAGGAATAATGAACCTTTATCCTGTTTGCCAAAATATTCACTTAGCCTTGAAATACAGTTTATGCAATATTTATCTGTCTAATCCTTTAGCTTTTTTCCTCTTGCTCTTAACCCATGAAAATATCCTGAAAAGAGTGTTTCTTTTGGTAGAGAACAGTATTTTTCCTTTGCTGATTTCTTGTTCTTCTGAAGAATGTAATGCAGTTATTCTGTATTCTTATAGCAGCTTTTCTTAACACTCCAGCTAAATTTTCCTTTGGTTTTTGTTCCTTCATGTGATATACAGTTTCCTTATTAAACTTATAATGAGCTTATCTCCATGAATCGCTAGAGATCATCCAGGCTAAACTGTCAACATAAAAGTCTATCCAACAGTGACACTATCCACTGTAACAGTTTTTATCTGAACATGTCGCCTTATACAACCCAAGTGCAATAATAGCTACCTTAAAATGGCAGATCTATCAAAATAATTCACTTGTTTTTATGGCAGAAAGAATCGATAAATGGTCAGAGGATGATATTTTTCTCTCATGTAGCTATTTTACAATTAAAAATGGTGCAAACTTTTAATACATTTCTGAAGTACTGGTAATATTGAAAAAAAACAAAAGATTAGTCTCTTAAAAATACAAGGAAAAATCATTTGGATAAAAAAGATCTGAGAAACACATCTGAACACAGCATAAGGAAGGAAAGGAGCACTGAAACTCTTCTGATTACATGATAGTTACTTTGAAATTTTGTGGTTCATGTGTAACTCCTCATCTCTTATGGTTTCTAATTGTAAAGTGAACAGGAGGAAGAGAAGTTTTTTCTTTGGACATGGTAGAACAGCAGGAGTCTTCAAGTTACATCCTGTATATCTGGAAAATGATCCTTCTGTCCTATTTTTAGTACATTTCTCTGTAGAAAATAGCTTTTTCAGGGTTAATATTCTGTTTGGCAACTAGGTGTTGTCTAGGTGCTTAAACTTGCTCTTTTGAGATGACAGACATACAATGAGTTGGCATCTCGTTCTTCTGAACTGGGAGATGTCTTACAGAAAGATGTCTACTGTCAAGGGCAGGAGTGAGAAGTGGGGGAATTTGAAGCAACAGGAATACACTCAAAGGCCTCACCCACTTAAATTCCTGCTCAGGGCTACTTTTAAAGGCTAGAGGAGTATGGAAATTCCCCATAGAGGGTATCTCCAGGGTGATCAAAATATCTTAGTAAGATTTCCAATAAATATCTTCAAATAAATTTATTTGTAGTTCTTTGGCCATAACTGTACTTTTGACATATTTTTCCTTTGTACTATTTTCCTTTCTGGTTCCATGTGTACAGTGTGGTACTTGTTTGTGTAATCCCGTGAGGTTTTATTGTGTAATTAGTGTGCAGTTTTTTCCTAAGCTTAAAGATAAACTTGTTCTATAATATTTCCTTTCTCTTATTCTACTATTTTCAAATCTGGGAAATGGTCATTGAGGTCAGAGAGAAGCAGTAGAACATGACCATCCCTGGAAACTCTCCCATGTACTGTCAGAATTATCAAGGAGACGGATGATGGATGACTGTATTTTTCAAGTTGTGGGATTTTAGGTTTTATGACTTCAGCTGTGGACTCTGCTGCTGACTGAGCAAACAGCTTAATCACTCTGTGCCTCTGTAAAATGGTTATAATAATTCCTTGTTGCATCAATGTTGTGATGAAAATGAAGCAGTGTTTCTAAGTGGGTGGGTAGTGTGGCCATGAGGTCAGGCAGTGAAAGCTAATCCAATTGCATCCCTATTAGCAGAAAAAATGTTATTTAACAGTAGCGTAATAGTAGTCCTTGAATTATTATGCATGATATGCCCAGCTGTGTGCAGGAAAAGTGATGTAGCTGTAAAGCCATTACTCGATGTGGTTTGTAAGTGAACAGGGGAGATACCAGAGGGGGAGGGAGGGAAGCGCTGGGACAGCTCCTCAGACTGGATGGAGAGGAGAGTACTGATGAGTCATGTCTAGGCAAGGATGAAATATGTGCATCCCCCTCCCCAAACCTGGATTTATTTTTATTGTTTTGGGCTCCACAATAATCTTGATCTCTCTCCTTTTGGCACTGCTTGTACCTCTGAGTAATGCCCATCACAGACATATGGTCATAAACAGCAAAATTATCTTATGACTAAATCTAGCTAGCCCTGGATCTTCTCATCTCCCCAGATGGCCACCACTGGCTGTAAGTCAGCTTAGTGCCAGCTGGCAGCTCTCTCATCTCCTCTGGTACGCACAATGGACAGCAGCAATGGAGCAGCATAAAGACTTTTTGCAGAAAGTAGACTGGGAACAGAGTATATAACTGGGCGTCTCTGTGCCCTATAGTGAGGTGAACCCATCCCTGAGGTGACTGCTGCCTAAAACACCCCTTCTCAAGGTGATCGTACTGGTTGCACCAGCTTGGTGTGAGCAGCTATGGGAGGCTCGAGGAGGGGTGCCACCTTTCCCCTAGGGGAGCCAGAAGGGAATCGGTAGCACAGCCAGACAAGCTAGGTATTGCCTTTGGCTGAGAGCTGAGCTGCGTGAGTGGTCTGTGGGTCCCCCCTGGTTATGATGGTGCTGGTGGCACATCCACCCCTGGCCACCTCAGCTGCTGCAGCTGGTGCTGCTGCTGGCCTGCCTTGGGTCACATGGGCAAAATCTGCCTCTTCCCTCACACTCAGACAGGGTGGCAGATGAACAGGTCTCAATTCCCCCTTGCATCAGAAGACCGCTCAGGTCTTAGCTGCCTTTACCAATCAGGTAGCCTTTAGAAAGAAGTAAAGAAGATGGCAAAAATATGATCCGCCCCCTTTGTTAAAATTCTTACATTGAGGATATCAAATGGACCCACATAAGAATACAGGAAGGAGGTTTGCACAGAAGATGCTGTCCCTTTTCCATGGTGCTCCTTTTCTTATGATGATGATTTGTCTGCTTTAATAGACAACAAGATGATAGAGCTGGTCCAAAAGTCAAAAGTTCTGCCCTTCTGGAACCAGAAGCAGAAATGCCAAAATTTCCCACAGAAAGGAAATTAAAGATCTTGGAAAACAACTGATGACTTGACTTGCAAAAACTGAGGATGAAGTGGAGTGAGAGCACCCAGCCTCAAAGCTATGGTCTTGGCCACAGTTCCTGCATGCCTTCAGTTCCTGCAGAGTCACAAAGTGCTTGTGGTCCTGGCTGGACAGTTTACATGAACCTGTCAATCTGCGGCAAGCCATAAAGGATGCTGTCAGCTGCTACAGGCTATGCAGATCTGCCATGCAATCTGCAAAATCGCTCATTAGTGGTTTTGGTCAGTAGCTGTGAGAATTCAGGGGGGCTTGAAGACTGGCAGCTCTATGCTCCTGGCAGAACTGCACTAGAGAAGTGAATTCCTGTGGCCTAAGGTCACCAGTAGGCTTTGGATGAATATTGAGAAGGATTCAGAGGTGGCCATGAGTTTTAATAAAGTGTCAGGAAAACTTTTAGGTCTTTTGCTGGTTTATGGAACAGAAAAAGTAATCAGGAAATTTCTGAACTGGCTCTACCATATAGTGTTTGACTTGTTAAGAAATGATCCCAAACAGTGCAGATAATCCTGAGGAAGAATAATGTACATGAATGTGACAAGTGCTAGATGTAGAGTGACCAACAGATGTATGGCATATTACATTTTTCCAGAGCAGATTAGGCCTGTTCCTGATATGCAAATTCTAAGCAGGATTAGAATTAGAATTAATTACACTTATCTTAAAGGGTGATAAATCACCCTTGGGGAGCTTTAATATCAGAGAATTAAACCTCATTGCTTATCTAAGCTTCATTTGCCACCCTTATTTATGATTCTTTCCTTCAGTTGAAGGACTGGAAAATAACTGAGGTGGTGAGGTGGAGTCTTTGTGTTTGGTAGTATTTCAGGGAGTTCAGCTTTTCTACAGTATGCCATGTAGAAATGCCATGCCAACGTAGTGACAAAGAATGAGGAAAAGGCTGAGGTACTTAACACCTTCTTTGCCTCAGTCTTTAATAGTAAGACCAGTTGTTCTTGGGGTACCCAGCCCCGGAGCTGGAAGACAGAATGAAGCCCCCATAATCCAAGGGGAAATGGTTAGCAACCAGCTACATCACTTAGACATAGACAAGTCTATGGGGCTGGATGGGATCCACCCAAGGGTACTGGGGGAGTTGGCGGAAGTGCTCACCAAGCCACTTTCAGGCGTGTATCAGCAGTCCTGGCTAACTGGGGAGGTCCCAGTTGGCTGGAATTTAGCAAATGTGGTGCCCATCTACACCAGGGCTGGAAGGAGGATCTGGGGAACTACAAGCCTGTCAGTCTGACCTTGGTGCCAGGGAAGGTCATGGGGCAGATCATCTTGAGTGCCATTAAGTGGCTTGTACAGGACAACCAGGTGATCAGGCCCAGTCAGCATGGGTTTATGTAAGGCAGGTCCTGCTTGACCAACCTGATCTCCTTCTATGACAAGATGAACCTCCTAGTGGATGAGGGAAAGGCTGTGGATGTTGTTTAGCTGGACTTCAGTAAAGACTTTGACACCATTTCCCACAGCATTCTCCTGGAGAAATGGCTGGTCATGGCTTGAACGGGCGTACTGTTCTCTGGGTAAAAAACTGGCTGGGTGGCCAGGCCCAAAGAGTTGTGGTGAATGGAGTTAAATCCAGCTGGCGGGCAGTGACAAGTGGTGTTCCCCAGGGCTCAGCACTAGGGCCAGTTCTATTTAATATCTTTATCAATGATCTAGACAAGGGGATTGAATGCACTCTCAGTAAGTTTGTAGATGACACCAAGCTGGATGGGAGTGTTGATGTGCTTGAGGGAAGGAGGATTCTGCAGAGGTATCTGGGCAGGCTAGATCGATGGGCTGAGGCCAATTGTATGAGGTTCAACAAGGACAAGTGCTGGGTCCTGCACTTGGGTCACAACAACCCCATGCAGCGCTACAGGTATGGGGAGGAACGGCTGGAAAACTGCCCGGCAGAGAAGGACCTGGGAGTGCTGGTTGACAGCCGGCTGAATATGAGCCAGCAGTGTGCCCAGGTGGCCAAGAAGGCCAACAGCACCCTGGCTTGTACCAGAAACAGTGTGGCCAGCAGGAGCAGGGAAGTGGTCGTCCCCCTGTACTCAGCACTGGTGAGGCCACACCTTGAGTACTGTGTTCAGTTTTGGGCCCCTCGCTACAGAAAAGACGTTGAGGTGCTGGAGCGTGTCCAAAGAAGGACAATGAAGCTGATGAAGGGTCTAGAGAACCAGTCTTATGAGGAGCGGCTGAGGGAACTGTAGTTGTTTAGCCTGGAGAAAAGGAGGCTGATGGGAGACCTTATAGCTCTTTACAGCTACCTGAAGGGAGGTTGTAGCAAGGTGGTGTTAGTGTCTTCTCCCAAGTAACAAGTGATAGGACAAGAGGAAATGGCCTCAAGTTGCACCAGCAGAGGTTTAGATTGGATATTAAGAAAAATGTCTTCACTGAAAGAGTTGTCAAGCATGGGAACAGGCTGCCCAGGAAAGTGGTTGAGTCACCATCCAGGTATTTAAAAGATGAGTGAAGGTGTGGTGCTTAGGTACATGGTTCAGTGGTGGACTTGGCAGTGTTAGGTTGACAATTGGACTTGATGATCTTAAAGGTCTTTTCCAACCTAAATAATTCTATGATTCTATGTATGTACTGTAACCCACTGGTGGAGATTTGTGAGTGACACAAGGAGGGCTGGGGCTTGGACTATTGCTGAATCATCTGAAGCACCAAGAACAAATTATACAATTAAAATTATATTTACATGTTGCAGAGGGCATTCTGAGAAAAGAAAATATTTATAAATAGTTGATCTTCCCACCATGAAAGTTAGAGATAGAAAAAGTATTAAGAATTCAGCAAGGTAGATATTTGGATTTCAAGTTTTTCTATACAGGCTGAACTGTCAGCAAAGCTGTTCTAATTTGTAAGCTTGTTTAGGGAAATGTTTTTGAGCTGAGTTTGCACATATGGATATTGGAACTTAGCCTACCTTACCTACCATACATAAGTGCGCATAACAGTTTATATTGCTATGCATTGTCTCTGCTTTATATGATTCTATAATTCTGTGATATAAAGGTTTTATTGTAAATGGTCATTGGATTTATGAATCTGGTAGACTTTTAGGTAACGGGCTCTAACTATCTGAGATGACAGCTTTCTTTAGTTAGGGCTACCAGTATTTGTGTGTTTACTGCATTTCATACCAGTTTAATCTGAAGAAACAATAAAGTAGACTGAGGTACAATATACATTATGGATGAAAAAATCACACAAAAACCAAGACTGGGTCTCAGTAATACTGATATCAGTGTTTTTCTGGGTGGAAAAGAAGCCTGAAGAATAATGGAGGAGAATAGACCACAGTCAGACATGTAGTGAGTTCATTCACACTTGCAGATATTTGTTGTTAAATCCTATAAAAGACATCGGGTGTCATTTCACTGGAGGCAGCAGAACTGCCTGAGCATATTCCAATTTTGCGAATCAGATTTTTAAATTTTTTTTTTCAGTGACTAAATTGTGAATTATTTTATACCTAAGGTTATAATTTTGAATGAGCAAGAGGTACAAGAATTACATGCCTGTTGCTGATGCTGTAAGAATAGTTATTTTTTAAAATGCACAGTTCTATATTCCCTCTATTTATAAACACAATTATTTAATCTGCCAAAAAATAATAGTAAACACAAACCATAGTCAAGCATGCAGTCATGTAGAAAAAATAAAATAGCAACCTCCAACTCCTGCCAAACAGTGCATCTATAATACCCACTATGAGTAGACAGATAACATTGCAAAAGGATATTTCTGGCTTAGCAGATGTTTTTACCTGCTCACCTCTCTGTCACTGCCATTGCATTCCCATCTTGGATAGCCTGAAGACAAAAGATCCCTTAATACAAAGGTTAACACCTAAAATCCAGTTTTGACCAGGTCTTGTGGCATACTGTTGTTCTGTCTGATCTTTTTTCCCTGTGTCTTGCCCTAGGGCAGCTCTCAACTGTGCAATCTGTTGTAGTCTACTGGAGCCAAAGAAGTTTCTGCAGTTTACAACAACAGTTAATCTGTTCCTCCTGTCCTTTGCTGTTCTGTCTTGCATTTTTCTTCACTTTTCTTGTGCCCTGTACTCGTTTTACTCTCCCAGTATGTCTACCCACACCTGGTTCAGAAGAACTGTTTGTTTACCTTTGCAGTTTAACTTTATGCAGGAAATGAGTACACATACATAAGAACTTAGGACCTGTTTAAATTGCAGTGAAAAAAAGAACATTATATAGGAATAAAATCTTTAACAATTTCTATGACTAGTTTTCTATTTTTGGAGGATAAGTAGAAACTGCCCTTTGTGTAGGGCAAAAGCAAATTTAATTTTGAAAGTGGAGCTGTAGAAGTTTTTGGGAAAGAACAGCGTTCCCATACTTACCCTCCTAATGAAGTTCATTATCTCTCCTGCAAAAGACTGGAAGAGAGCTGTAGCATGTAGATGTGAAGGCATGATAGATTAAGCCACTTCTTATCCCTCTCATCCTTGAGCAGAGCATAATGTACACTGAACGTATGTAGGCACAACGGGCTATTATTAAGGTGGCAGCATTACCTACAGCTGACTGTCATTTCTTTTCACTTTCTCCTTCCCACTAACAAGTATAGGAACCAGTGCTCATTCTACTGCCTTCCAAATCTAGATTTCTCTTCTGATGTGTGGTATAACATTTTATAGGTGAAAAAAAGTCATTGTTCTGGGATTTCATGGCTAGTGGACATAGGAAAACAAATCAGAGTATCTTCTAGAGAAAATGCTAAAATCCTTCAGCACAGAGCTTGTAACAGGTCTTTGCTGCTCATTCAACATTGAATAATCTTGTTATTTTTCCACTCACTTGGATTTTTATTTTCTGGAACATTATATATGCTGGATAATGCCTTGTGATATGACAGTAGCTGTGGAGTAGGAGAAAATAAGGTCTTTAAGCTTGAAGGTAAGATATTGCATGTTTTTTCTCTTCTCTGTAAAGCTGGCTATTTAGCAGATGCTTACTGAGTATAGCAAACATGCATCAGAACCTCCCTGACCTCAGGAACAGTGAGGATGGTCACAAGAAAAGTGTGCTTGTATCTCATTCTGGACAGAGGACTTTCTTAAGCATAAGAAAGCCTTGAACCTTGAGCATGTTGTCCAACTGAGCAGTGAACTGACTGTGGGAGCATGCTTAGTACCCCTCTGATTTAAGGCAGATGGAAGAATCATTACTTTTACGTCTCCAGGGTGGACTGTAAATTTTCTCTGGCAATGACTCAAGTGGACATGTCTGTAAGAATGGACATTTTTCTCACTTAAGAGGCTTTAAGGAAGTCTACTGACATGGTGGTATCAGCAGGCATGTGCTGTCATTTAGATCTGTGCCATGCAAACCAGGCTTCCCTGGGAAAGTCTGTTCTCAAGAAGCACATCAGAAACCTGTTGATAAAAAGAGCACTGAACTTTCTTATGGTACAAATTGTTGCTGGTTAATTAATTTCAGTTATACTGTGCCAGATCAGCTAGCAGAGAGTTTGACCTGAGTGAGATACTGTGTTTTATGCAAGGTGACTTTTTGCTATGACTCACTGAAGGAGCTGTTATTGGAGGGTGGAGAGGACTCTTCTTTCTCACTTTCACTGTGATGAACATCCTACATTTTATATGACCAGATTTGCGTAGGACAGAGGTGAAATGTGTTATCACTTTTTTTGTTGTTGTTGCCAGAAAGTAAGATGACTCACAAAATGAAATTATTTTTTGTTAGAAGAATCAGCTGAATATGTGAAACGGCTCCTTCTAATCTCTTTCCAGATATCCTTTACATTTTATAGACAGCCAGTAATGCACTGGAAGGAGTCTTTGGTAATTTGTATAAAGGAATAAAAGGCTGTAGCTTCTCCAGTAATGTTAGGACTTGTAGTGCTTTATAATATTTAGAGTGGCTTACTACATACAGTATGTGCTGTATGAGTTACTTCTAGTCTGAAAACTGAATTTCATACCAAAATCTAAAATGTAAAAGTTCATAGGTTTTTAAGGAAAGAAGGGACCATTAGATCATGTATTTTGATATATGCCCAGTTGGACACTAGTGTTTTCAACTTTTTCTATGCTGTTCATTTTGTACTTAAATGTTCTAGATGTTTACAAGGGCAAAAAGCTAAACAATCGTACTAGTTGATGTTTTTTATAAAAGCAGAACAGTAATCTTTTGCTTGAAGGGATGCCACTAACATTTAAGCCTGTTCTTAGCCCGAAATGGATGTGAATTTAAGTTGACTGTAAAAAAATATTAGCAGAATCATGACCTACAAAGACAGCTTGGTATTATTCTGTAAATTATTGCACATGTAAGTTATCTGATATGGCAGTTAAAAAAGGTGCAACATCAAATCATATCCTTAAGAGTTCTCTAAATACTTTAATATTTAAATGACTAAAAATGTACTGTTGGTTTTATTTCTTTACTACTGGAACATCTTTATGTTGATTACAGTTGTTCTAATTGTTGTGCAAATGTAGGGAGATAAGTTTCAAATGGATCTGTGTGACAGAATAAAAGTTAGATATACTGCATGATGGCGTACAGAAATGACAGTGGAATTTGTCACTTTTCTGTAAACAATCAACACGTCACCCCATGTGATGTGAAGATGCTTGCTGCAGAAAATATCTTCTGTGCTGCAAATAATAAATTTTCTGGTTTTACTAACTTATAATGCATCTAGTTTTAATGCCACTATTATGTGTTAAGTTACAAGTTAAGGTAGATACCAGTTCCAGATCCCCTATGCTCCCTCCTGTTTTAAAATCATAGCTACTGAAGTGGGATCTGACCAGGCTTTATGCAAACATACGTTGCATTTCTGTTTTTACTGTTGTATTTAATAGAAAACAACCCTCACTTTAATTCTGGCAGTTGGTTTGATTCTGAACTTAGATTACTGTGTTTGATAATTTCACTAGTGTTAACATGGTTACCCTGCAGTGGGTGGACGAGAATCCATCCATGTCTGTTGCTATATTGCTCTTGAGAAGATGAGGTGCCTGGTAAATACCTCACAACAAACCTTTACTTTCAGAAGTGTTATAGTGCTCTAAATGGACAACCTATGCAATGCAGAGCATGCCCTGGAATTTATGAATGGCACTATAAGTTAGGATATAAGACACTTTGGTCCTCTTCCAGCTATGGTGATGGCTAGATAAAATACAGACCTTTTCCTCCACACCATAAACTACAAACACAGCTGCATAATATACACAGTCAAATGCCAAGGACCTAATAAGATTTTGCTTTCCAGAAATATAAATAATTTAATCAGATTAATGACATTGTTCTACCTGAGGGATTCTATAATTAGTAGATTATTGAAGCAGCACACAAGTTATCTACCATTAGCACCTGGAGGAATTCCTGTTGTCTTAAACAGTGGAATCAAATGATATGAATATTCCTGTCATGCAATCTGTAAAGATAATAAGCCTCTGGCATTTTGTAAGCTATATAAATCCATGGATTTCACATTAAATATTTAAAGCACAGGAGGTGTTATTTGTTAGAATACTGATAAAGAGAGTTCAGCCATTACAGCTGCCTTTTCCATTTGGTAAATCCCTCTTTGTTTGAGTTGCTTTCAAGCCTTTTTAATTTGTTTTTCCTTTTAGTTGTATATTTTTCCAATTACTCTGGAGGTGTTTTTTGGACTTTCTATGATAAACACTCAAAAGATTTTTATAGAAGTTTTATCCTTTTGATACAGAGAGCATATTCAAACCAGAGGTATAAACAGATGTGAAGCAGGCAGATCTTTTTTGAACACCAAAGAAATCTTACTTTAAATACTTGGAAAAGGGTGCCTTTCTTCCGAATACATTTACAAAGCAGAAGCTTCTTCCCTGATGTGTGCTCCATTCTAAGAGTTTGTTTGGAATAATAGTGGGGATGGAACTCATCAAGGTCAATTATATATTAATATATCATAATGAGGATATTTTATAAATCTTGAAAAATACAGGCTATGGGGAAGAAGGCTGATGTCTTAATAGCCTACAGAGTTGAACAGAAGCTTTTAAAGATAATAAAAATATGATGACTATTTGTCCAAGAGTGACCACTTAACAGTTTCAGTTATCTGGCAATTTAAAGTGAAAACCTTTGTTGGGAAGAGTCTCCCTGTTTTTAATGGATTGCCATGTCAGGCTGGAGCTGCAGCCAGGATAACTGATGACCTTTGAAGTCCTTAGAATAAATTATGGTTTGTGTGCAAGAGATGATAATGCAGTTAAAAAAGATTTATGTAATAGTTCTTCAAAGAGCTTGAGGCATTAACACAGGGTCATAAATTAGTAGGATTTACAAGTAAGAAATTACTTTACTGGAATAGTCCTTTTCATCCCATATGGTTTTGCCTCCAGGCACTTGCTGTTGTTTAAGTGAAGAGATACCTGATGAACCCTCCAGGCAGCTGTGAAATTACAGGGGCACCTGTGTTGTTAACAACCCATCCAGCTTTAATAGCAGTCAGGTACTTCCCTTGTAGACAAGTGAGCTTCTACTTGTAGGACATATGTCAAAACCTTGTCACAAAGTATTTTTAACCTCAGGCTAAATAACAGACTGAAAACTATTTTTATTCTTCTAGGCTTCAGGGGTGGTCTAAGTAAGTGGTTTCTATCTGTTCTGAAGTATATTAACAACTCCAGATGACTTGTGCCTATCAATGCATAGATATTACTTTAGTCTGCAAAAAATTTCCCATATTAGGTTTTAAAAATATTGTTTGGGAGATGCTTGATACCTATGTAACAAATGCTTTACGAGTTATGATGTTACTACTACTGATAGTAGATATTTTTCAGTATTCGACTTGAACGATTTAGACCTTCAAGGAAAGAAAAGAAAGGGACTTCAGTAATGGTATCTGAGCAGTGGCAAGAAATATTACATCCATCCCCTCAGCACGGTTCCCACAGAAATTAGAGAAGGGATTGCTCTCTTCTCCCCCCAAAGGCTTTCAGCTGGAAACCTCTCTGCTATCATTTCACAACCTCTTTCACTGAGAAAAGCTTGTCGTAGAGTATGTGCTGATTTTCTGGTGAGGACAGCCACATGAAAGCCTAAAGCTGTAAATGTCCTGAAGCCTGAGTATTATTTTCTTTAACAGACCAGAGAAACAGCCATTATTTGAGTGGTTTGGACTGATATGCACTATCACTTGCACTTATTAATATACTTTAAAGCATTTAGAAACCTTGTATCAAATTTTTTTTTGTTATCCTACATCTTTACAAATAATATTGTTGTAAACTTAAACGCAATAAAAGGGGGCAATCTCTAACTCATTGAAGTCTATTATTTCTTGATCTCACTGTGTCAGCAATGAGATTTTCCTAGATCAATCTATACATCTACATTATTTTGGTTTCCCTTCCTCTTAGCCTGCAATTTCAATGTGCAGTTCACTGGGGTCATCGATTCATGTTCCACTCTCCCAGTCCAAGGAAAATTGAGTTGGGCTCAAATACCAAGGTGTTGATTTTGTAATCCCACAGGAATGTTTATTCTTTCAAAAAATGACTTTTTATTTAAAAAATAATGTTCAATATTTGGAATTTAACAAGGAGTAGATGCACCTACAGAGATTCTGGCAAAGGGAAATATTAGCAACACAAACTGTTATTTCATCTAGAAAGGAAGCTTATCTATGCTTTGGCAGTGTGGTTCTTTACAAAGCTGAACAAAATATCTGTTGTCTTAATTTTTGCCTTTCTCTTTTTCCTTTCCTCCACGAAAACCACTCTTGCATGCTCTTAAAAGAGTGCCTGTAGATGAGTTTGAATTTGATGACATCATATGACAACACAGGGACATCATGTGTATTGTCTAGGACAAAGAAGGGCCATGTCAAATAACCAAGATGAATATAGGTTTGTTGGACTTGCCTTTGTAATGAAACCCAGTGCACAACCCTACCACTCACCTTCTTCCTACCTAGGGAGCCCTTTCCTCTCCTCCACCTCTTACAGCTTTTCACACGCGTATACACATGTGTTTATCATGAGTGCAAAGATTAGAAGCTACTATAAACTCTAAACCAAATGTAATTCACCTTTCCATGCATTTACAAACTCTTTGTAAAGACAACGGAGTGGAAACATCACCTTTTTCCTTCATAAGCAGCCATTTACCTGACCTGGGTCAGCAGGGTGTAAAATGCAGATGTGGAAGAGAATGAAGAACATGACTCTTGATGGTTTTGGATGCCGATAATGTAAAACATGTTTCTTGCTATGCAGCCTGTAATTCAGCATCTGCAGAAATAAAAATTGAAGACTGTTTTAAAGGAAAAATATATACATCTCACTACAACTTGTTTCAAACATGATATAGAGAGGATGAAGTTTTGGGAAATGCCAGGTATTTAATCAGGGCAAATTAGACATCTCTATTTTGTCAGTGCTTCTAATTCTAATTGAATGAGCTTTGGCTGTGTCAGTGCAATGGGCTCTGATTATCTGCCTTGGTTCATTCCTCCACCACTTGGGTTTATTATCTTACAGGTTAGATAAGCCCTCTTGTTACATCTACAGCTTGGATGCAATTAATGGTTTTCCTTTCCCTTGGCTAGCCAAAGATTGTGATAAGATATTTCATGCTGTTCTTCCCCTCCGATTTCTGAAGCTTCTAATTCTCAGTTCAGACTTTACAGACTTCATAGGAGAAATGAGTTAATTATGACACTAGGGCTATTTGTCTGTGGCTGTGCACAAGGATGTATTTATACATTGGCTTTTCTCCTAAATTTTGTTTTAGCAAGTATGACAGCCTGATTATTGATAAAGGGGCCAGCTTTCCAACTGGCTTTACTGGAATATCTGTTTTCATAGCCATAAGTTTGTTTATGAAACTAACCTCAAAAATAGTTTTGTACCTGTAACCTTTCTGTGTTTTGATCTTCACTTCGGTCATCTAGCCTTCCCATTTCCTGATGCACAGTGGCAGTAATGTATGTTGTAGCTCACCCTGCCAAAGGCACAAGGATGCAGAACCACAGGCAGGTGTTATGTGTAATGAACTGTGTTATCAGGCTGATTCAGGCCTCTGGGAGCAAGAAAGCTGTGATGCTACTTTCAGAGTTTACCTCGTGCTCCAGTACTGATACTTAGCTGTGATGCAATAGTTTGCAGCTTATTTGGGTCTGGACTGCTGGGTTTGGCCTGAGTTCAGTGCTAGCTGGGGTCTGTTAGAAACTGCTGGGTGAGGGAGGCCTGGTGCTTTTCAGCAGCACAGTCACATGTGTGGCCATCCCATGCAGTTAGTTGCTGGGCGTTAAAGCAGTGTCTGCATTTGGTCTTCAGCTGTTGAACGATTGAAGCCTGTTGTTGATCCAAGCCCCTGGCAGCTGTTCTTGACCTTTGGCTTGCATCTTGGCTCTGGTTCCCAACCCTTGGATCATATCCTGGCTCTGGTTCCTGCCTCTTGGCAGCTTGTTCTGTTCCTGTCTTTGGCTTCAGCCTCAGCTTGCATCTTGGCCCTCGCTCCAGACCCTTGGCCGTGAGGTGGGTTCCAGAATTTCAGTGTTTATCCCTGTTCCAGGCTTCGGTCTGAATTGGCTGTGCCCTTGTCTCCTGCAGCAAATGGTCTGCAAACATTTAATAACATTGGGATTGTGTACAAGGGAGGAAAATATAATTGTTGAGGAAACTTGTCTCTGGAAGGCCATGCTCCATCGTCTGCCCCTGAGATCCACCGGAGTGAGGCCTTACAAAACCGAAGGTGCTATTCTCAGTAAAGTTGAAAACTGCCAAATACTTTCCCTTTGTTTTTGAAGTATGTCAGCACACATAGTCTAAATGCTGTTTTACTATATGTTTGTCGGAAAGGGAAAAATGAACCATTTTGTTCTCCTGGAGTGTATATTTGGACTGTAAACACTTTCTACAAAGCAGAGAAATAAGATTTAAAAAAACAAAAACAAAACAGAACCACAGAGGAAAAAGCAGTGCCTTCTTTAAGATGTATTCTCAAATTGTCCAGGTTTCTTAGGGGTTTGATCCAGGAAAAAGAGCAAGAGAAACAGTAGAGGGAGAAAGGTTTTGAAGGAGAGGAAAACTTCTTATGTATATCAACACTTGTAATTTATATTTCTTTTTAAATTGGTGTGATGTGATGTTTAACCTTAAAAGATTAAACCACGTGGGCCTGGATGTTAATCTAACTTGAGTCCCAAGGAACAATGACCTGTGATACAATGCTGATCTTCAGGGAATAGGCATGCACCCCAGCATATTGGCAGCCAGGAGCCAAGGGCATGCAAGAGCAGAAAACAAACACTCAGGGAAAACTAACATTATTGACAAAAATCCACCTACTGGAGATTTTGCAATGCCTGTCTGCAGATCAAGGCCTGATTTTGATTTCTATTTAGATATCAGGATGACTTCAGTCACATTCTGAAATCATTTAAGTCAGGAATAACCTCATCAGTCAAACTGTCCAGTTCCAGACCATTCTAGCTCTCACTTTCATACTCAGTATAAATGATTAATATGTTTTTTCAACCACCTCCCCCCTCCCCTGCAGCCCAACACATCAAAACAAAATATGTAGGCTTTTGAAGAGGTTGTGGATGGAACAGTAGAAAGAAGGAGAGTAAAGGAAGAGTTTGATGAGTGGAGGATAAGAGAGACTGTATCTTCCTGAAAGTGTACCAAGCTTGGCAAATCTTGTAGGGTGGAAGGCAGTAGGTAAAGGGCATGGGAGATGGCAGACAGCACAAGAACAATTTGGAGGACACAGAGCAACAGAAGAAACAAGTCTTGTAACTAAGCTTTAGAAAGAAAACAGTTTTCCTAGAAGGAAGAAACGATTGTGTGGAATTAATTACAGTCCAGGAAAGCACAGAGAGTTTGAGTTATGTTGGAAAGCAAGACTGGTGGAAAAGGTGGCTGATTTGTAGGATAGATGTTTCTTCCTCCCATGCCAAAAGTCAATTCCATTAAAGTCAGATCCCTTTAGAATATAGAAACCTTATTTTCTCTTTCTTTTCTCCAACTGGGGCCAAGCTGGAGCCTTTTTTTTAGCAGGATTTACTATTAAACACTTAAATTCAGACTGATTATATTTGTTTTCTCTGCCATTCCTATCATATTTATTGACCTTGCCATCAAGCAAGCAACTTTCAAGTTTCAAGATTCTCCTAACAACACTCCCTATCTCCAGATTTAAGCCTTTTCCAACCAGACTTTTACTGTACATGTTCTTTTTGGTCCCTTCCAGCATCTTGTCTCTGTAGATCTGCTGTAATTCTCTAACCTTTTAGGAACAGGATTTGTTGTCTCATGCTGGATGTCTTGTTGGTTTAAGTCATCTTTACTGGATTTTTGAAGACTGATAGCCTTGTATCAGTCTACTAAGCAGAGAGTCTGGTAGATGCCTGCATATATGTTATGGCAAAAGCAGAAAAGGTTAAGTGCAGTGCTGTATGTCCTTCTGGATAGAGGTACTTAAACATCTCTCTCTCTCTCTCTCTCTCTGGAGATCTCAGACTTCCCCTCAAGTCAAGGAGACTGCTGGTGCCAATTGGATTGCCTTGGAATTTAGTGTTTGGAAGGTCTGTGAATTATCTCTGAAAGTTTCATGCATTTAGATAAACACTTGTCCCAAAGAAGTGGTACAGCAGATAAATCTTTTTCCTCTCCTTGTATGCCTCTCCACAGGTGCTATGTAAGCCAGATTTGGGAGTTGGGACTGAAATGGTGAGCTGTATGCAGTTCTTACTTGTCTAATAAAGTGAATGCTGCTTAATTCAAAGTCACATTCCAGATTGCACAAAAGTTGCACCCTCATGTAACCTTTTTCATATATCCAATGCAGGAAGTCATCTTGCACTCATTGATGTGGTAGTAATGTACTGGCTTCTTTATAGCTGCAGTCTGTCTATCTAAGCTTCAGACCACTCTCCCAGCCAACTCTTTTTTAGGTGAAGACTCAGGGGAAAGACTAGCAGTCATGGTGGGCCTTCTTTCACTCTTGTCACTCTTGTTGGGAGTTATTTAATTGCCTAGGCATAAGGTCTGGAAATGTTGCTGCACCAACCAATTATGACTACATGCAGCAGCCATCTAGCTGGTTTTATGTTGAGCTGGTTTGCTTGTTATTGTGGAATGTTGCTTATGTTGATGGTCTAGGATGTAGCGGCTGAAGAACTGAAAGACTTAATCCCTTCAAGAAACCAATTCAGTGGCTTTATAACTGGATCTGGTGTCTGACTTTTAACATCTTTCAGGTCAGCAGATTCAGGCCAATTTTGTCAGCTATTTTGAGCCCCATAATATTTCTTGGGATGCTGTCAGATCACTTCTGTGCCCTTGTTTCTGCTTTCCCCTCCCCTCCCTGTCCCATGAATATAGTGTATTTTGTCAAGCCTATGTCAAGTGTATCAGTTGCTGCTGCTTACTCATTGTTGCCTGCTGTCTTGACTCTTGCTCTCAGACACCTGGTTGTTTTCTCGTTGAAATCAAAGCACTTCTCTGTAATTAAACAGCCATAGGACATTGTGTTCCTCTAAGTAGGTCAGTGGCTCAAGGGCCCAGTCACAGCATAATTTAGGTTGGAAGTGATATCTGGAGATCACATAGTTCACCCCCCTGCTCAAAGCAGTGGAGTCCTTTCCCCAGCTGGGACTAATCCCGCAGATCAGTCTGTTTTCTATGCCTTACAGGTAGGTACCAGGCTTGCCTACCTACAGGCCACTAACTTTGCCCTTTCATCCTCAACAGGGTCCTGTTTCTGAGACTAAGACGTTACTGTGTGGGGCTTATCTGCTAGCATTGCTATAGCAAATTTTGCTGACTATTATCAATCCTACTTATCTGCAAAAATAACCTTGACAAAATTGTTATGCTTAACAATATCTGTTAGCTTAGCAGAATATTTGATGTTCCTGTTATGCCTTAGAACATTATGTTTTCTGTTCTTTCCATTTTTGTTTACTTGTTTTAAAAAGGAACCTCAAAAAGCTAATTGTTTTAACAAAAAAGCTATGCATTTAAAAATAGTTATTACTTCAGTGTTGCTGCAAATTATGGTATAATACCAAAATTTGCAGTCCACACAACAGTAAAGTGCATGCTTGGGAAGAGTCTGGAGTCTACCACTAGACTGTTATTTTTTCATAAAATAGATCTCCCTGAGAGTTCAAAAACCTCTATGGCTTTGGGTTTAGACAATTTACTTGAGAATAAATGCAACAAATATATCTGCTTATGTATATATTAGCACCAGCTGCCCTTGTAATCTGACCTGCCTGGATTAATCAAGTAGCTACCTGATTAAAAATTGGACTACAAATGAGGGAATAAATACTTAGTTGTTTTGAATAAGTCAGAGTTTTGGGGGTTTGTGTCAGCACTCTTGCTGCTTTTTTGGCAGCTGTATCAACGAGCAGCTTTTCTTTCGTTGTTCAAATAAAAACAAAACAGCCTTTGAATTTTGTACTCAGAAATTCCACTCATCTGCCTAATGTTCTTTTTTAATTAGAAGGATACACATATGACTTAATTAATCAAGCCTGTCTTAGGGAATTATGCATTTATTAATGGTTTCTGCACTCGAACACATTATTAAGGGATTTGTGCTAAGTACCTGACATAAAACAGCCTAATTTTGCTTGCTTTGCTTAATGTATTGAGAAACAGCTTGTTGATCAGATTTCAAAACATTCATGCTATGAACTAATGTTCTATTTAGAATGTTTAAAAATGCAGAAATTTGGCAACCAAGTACTACAGTGGTTTGTATTTAAAATAAAGTAAGTCAATGCCAGGCAAGAAATGAGAAGAATAAAACTTCTTTGACTACAGTGATGATGGAAGCAAGTAAAATAAGCAAGATTGCTTTGATTCAGGCTTTTTTTTTTTTTTTTTAATAGAAATGAAATGGAATAAACAGATAGTTTTATCTATTGTTCAGGAACGAATCTGTGATTTTTTTTTTTTTTTTTTTTTCTTGTCATGCACCTTTGAATTTAAGAACCAATTCTTTAGTGGTGTCCTGCTTCACCTGACATTCCACATCACCTGGAGGTGATGCCAGGTGGACAATAATACAAAAGTGCTTGTGATTAGTCCAGGGTCTAGCCTGGAGCTCACTGCCACTTCCTTGTATTGGGCCCTCACCACTTGGATGAGTTCACTTTCCCCTCAGGAGCACGAAGTGGTAAGGAGAAAGAGTTCTTTGAAGTCCCTGCATGAAGAGTTTAGTGTCTTTGGGGAGCATGATCACATTTCCAGAACTCTTGCATGTGTTTGCTTTCAGTAATGTTCCTGTGTCTCATCCTATGTAGGAACTGGCTATCCTCATTTTTGTCTATACGTACAATTGCAGTGCCTTATCTAAAGAGAAATAGCAGCTGTTTGTCTTTAACAAAAGTTTTGCTGTTTTAAAGCTATTAAGATATTTATGTTTATTAGAGTGATACAGTCTCACATGCACTCTCACACTAACCTATATGAAGGTAAACAGAAATCCTTTCTAAAAAGGAAGAAGGACTTATGCTGGTATGGTCAGAAATAGAGATATCATGGTATTGGCATAATTTCCATCTTTGCAGACTGTCTCTCAGCAAGACAAGCTGGCTCCTACCAGTTTGGTTCTGGGTCTGAGTGTGTTTGGTCCTTTTGAGTAGTGTGTTTTACTCTCTTTGATGTCTTGCCTAAGACAAAGACACTGTGTTATCTCATCATGATCCTGCTGATCTAGGACAGCCAGATTACTTAAACTGATCCTTTCCAGAGCTGCAGTTTTCTAGACATTGCAAGCTGCAGCCCACCTGTCTGGGAAACATGAAGGATCCCTGTGAGAAGGATGATTGTTGCCCTAGACAGCCTCGTGGAGCCATAAAAAAAATAAAATATTTTCTAAAGTTTTTGTCTTCTAACTGTTAAGTATTCCCAAGTTCCATTTACTCAAAATTTGGGATCCTCTCTCTCTCTTTCTCCTTTGTGTTCCTCTGTTGGAACATTAATTCTTAACTCCTCTTTCCAAAATAATTGGTGAGTGCCCTTCTTTGTAACTTCAGTCCCATTTGTCTGTTGTCAGGTGATTTGTTACTGAAAAGTTCACCTGGAACTCCCAGGCAGTGACTGCTAACATTTGTCCACTGGTATTTTGGGTGAATAGAAGCTAATCCTGACTCATTTGTCTTTGTTAGTTCAGTTAATTCTACAGGAAAGAGGCATGGAGAGTTTGAAAGGAGTTTAAGTCCCGCGTGTGTACTTTAGGTCTCATAAAGAGTGCATGGGCAGTTTCTCCAAATTTTAAATGAAAGCTTGAAAAAGACATAGATAATTTTGAAGAAACAGAAAAGTTCTTTGTGCTGTATGGAAACAGGGGAACAGGAAAGGGGAAGGAAGAGAAAATTGAATTATTTTCTAAAGGTTAAACCAGGCATTTTGAATTAATGCTGAAGTCTAATTTCCACCCCTCTGATGGTTTGCCTGTCACTGAAGAGGATTAAAGTTATACGGGATCTGAATTCATGTAAATGTTAATGTGTTGACCTTATCCTGCTTACTTAATTTTTCTACTTCCCATGGTAGTAAGACTAACTTTCCCAGACTAACGTTTTCAAAATGGACTCCTCTTCCATGTTACCTGGGTTCTTCAGAGAAAAATCAGAATGAACTGGTCAAGCAAGTGGCAAGTTGTACAGCTGTTTGATGAGCTGTACTTGGTTTACTTCCCATCTTGGAGAATGCTAGTTATTTGTTGTAATTTCTTTCTTGCTTTTAACTAGCAGTCTATAACTGTTTCTTTTTGCTTTTTAAAATAGAGAAATGTCTTGTATAAGGTCAGTGAGGAACTTGATACAGGATTCTGGTGAGACCCCCATAATCAAGCCATGCTAGTCTAGAAGCAAGTGCTGCTTCGTTAGCTCCCTTGTCAAAAGAATTGAGTCTTCTGACAATCTTGATATGATGCATCTGGTAATTTGCATCCTGAGTATTGATTGGTCACTACTTTAGCAGCAAAGGCAAAGAAATAACGTACATTGCTTTTTATGTTACTTGAAAATGATAGTATTCATCTGGAGGCAATTTCAAGTGTTACCTGTCAGAGGCTGCAAAATATTTTACAAGCAGTAAACATGGAATTTAAACTTTCATAGCTACGAGAATTATGTCAAGACTAACCAGAAAATGGGACCATAATTCCTCTAGTTTGGATCATTAGAAATTGTTTTGAAGACATCTGCTTAGAAGACGAGAAAAATTGTGAGCTGTGATACAAAAGTGGTGGTTTATAAATTATGGTTGTTTTCCTATTAAGAAAATACATTATACTTCTACCATAGCTAATACAATATGCTTCTAGGCTATAACATATATTTCAGTCGTGGCAAAGGAGATATATTAGTGTGTTGCCAGGAAATAAAAAATCTCTAATTAAAGTGAAAGTGGGATCCGTGCTTTCCCAGAGACGGAAGGTCTCAACGTGCCCGTTCTCGGCACAGCCGTTTTCCGAAATTCCGAACG
>JAOBAS010000072.1:41356627-41364127 GCA_025311575.1 Elanoides forficatus
GGTGGATGTGGGAGGGAGGGGTGGGGTGGAATTGCAATCGGTATGAAAACTCACACAAGTCAAATACTAATGAAATTATCAACATTTAATGACACTTAAATAATCACAGATGGGAGTTGTTTACTTCAGAGAAGAAAAATAATTAGTATTTAATAGCCCAATCAAATGAGATATATGGTAAATGTGAGAGAATGGTAGAACAGTAGCATGGTCCTTTGATTCGTATCCTACAAATCTTGAAACTTTGCATTAGTCGTCTATTTTTTTTTTTTTCTCCTAATCTGCTGGATGTCCTTGCAGAAATCATTTCTTGGCTGGCTATCTCCAGACTGCTCTACTTGTAATGACATCCCAATATCTTTGTTGCTGCTCAACCAAACCAGACACCTCCTCAGGATGTACCATAACTTCTCAGTCTGTGTTCCACGGTTTCCTCCCCAGGGGGTTCAGTCCTGCGTGCCATGTACTTGTGCTGCATCTTAGTATTCTTCCCTGGGGCTACATCTGACGTGGGTGCTAGAAAGCGGTCACAGGTACTGCATGCAGTCTGAATGCAACTTATATCTTTGCAACTCTTTCTGCTACTTAATTTTTAGTTGATTTAGGTAAAAGTGCTCTGCACAAAAGATTTTAGTACATAGTGGCAAAATGTGTGGCAAATGGGAGGTCTTGTTCTCGTTATAGTTAAGTGGAGGCTTTATAGTTGAAGTTAGTAACCATAGACTGTTCACGTTCTGTAGTGAGCTGCTTGTGCCTCTTCATCAAATTTTGTAGCTCCAAGCACTGCATTTGGATGCACATTCAGAGTAGCTAAGAAAAACTTGAAGCAAAGTTTCTGGGTTTTGCCCACATTAGAAATACCTGAGCACTCTTTTACTACAGCACTGGTAAATATAAGTGGGTTTTGTTGTTTTTCTCAAAGATCTGCTAAGCCCTCCCACAGTTACATGTTTGCAATATGCTGGAAGACATGATACATGTTCCTAAACAATCTTGCGGATTGTCTTCTGGCTGTAATTGAAACTTCGGCAGGGCGTTTCTCCCACTGGGAGTGACGATGTCTGATGCAACTTTTAACCCACGGTGTCTCATTTTTCCCCAGGAACAGACCACATTTGTGTAGTGTGTACTGGGCCTCCCCAGCTCTGGCCACAGAGAACACCCAGACACAGTCTTGTGATAATCTTGTAGCATCTAACGCAGTTTTTTAAGCGGTGAAGGAAGACTAGGAAAGTGTTTAATTATTTTAACTGTTTCATTGGTGGCTGCAGCCTCTGAAAACAGCTCCCTTTCTTTCCTCTTGTTTCTTCTTTTAACACAGCCATGGCCTGTACTGGAGCCAATTAGGCTGGCTGCTGCTCCCCACTTCCAGCTGTTCTTGCAGGCATCCAAGCTCATCTCCGTAATAAAGTCTGGACATCTGTGACAGCAGTTGGGAGCAGGGAAGGACAGCCAGGGCTTTGAGGCCTGCCAGCTCTCTATCAAGTGGTCTGCAGCCTCACCGTGTGGTACACACCCAGGCTTGGAGGACGGCTGCCTCCAGCTTCCCGGGCCTCCCCAGGCCGGTGCTGGCCCTGGCTTGCTCGGTGCCGGTTTGGTGAGCAGCCCTACATGCAGGATGGTTCTTGCAGCCTGCTCACATGCTCAGGTTCAGTGCTCTTGGAGTGCAGAGGGAATGGTTTCATCAGTGCCTGATTCAGTTTGTCCTCAGGGAAAGGTATTTTCACTGGTGGATGCAGAATTACAAGCCAAAGGATAAAAAATACGCATGTGGCTTGTTCGGTGTGCTGGTGGTCTCACCAGGCTGGGTGCAGGCAGAGCCTGCAGACCGGGAGCCCACTGGGACCCATGCAGCTAACTACCCCTCTGCTCATCTCCTAAGAACACAGGAGAGATGGGGATAAAAATAAAACCCACTTCCCTTTTGTGAAGACGCATGCTGGTTACAGCGTGTGTCGTGTGCGTGGGCTGAGTTTGCTTTATGGGCAGAGATTCAAGCACTGCTGCTCTTTCCCACAGTCTAGCTGCTGAATGACCTGTCAAACCACTCACTGCAAATCTTTCATAAGTATACCCATAGGTGCACCTTTCCACAAATATAAATGAGCCACAAAAGTAAATGTGTGGAGTATTTTTATCTTTTTTTTCTAGGCAACAATTAGGTTTTTGCATGTGCCTGTACAAATACAATCGTGCTGGTGGCTACCACTGGGAAACACTCCTTTCTTTTCTGCTGGGAAGGATTTGGTTGGCCCAGGTGGGAGTAACAGAGTTTCTGGAATTGCTGTGGCTGTAATTTTTATAAATCCATATGCTTGCTTTCCTCTGCCTCCTTCTTCGTCAGCAGAGAGGACTGTGAAATATTTTAAAGGCTTCTACAGGATTTCCTCTACATTTCAAGGCACTTGGACACACACTCTTGCTATTGCTACCCCGCACACTTTGCATGTATTAAGTGCATTAGGGAAGTACAATTTTTGTTAGAAGGACTTTAAACAAAGTGTCATCATTTTGTTAGCTAATACCAATAGCCTAGCTATGCCCACATAGAGAAGATAAACAAGGGGGAACCTCAAGACAAATGAACTTCTGAGGTATGAAAGATGGGTGTCCTGCCTCTAGACCTTTAGATGAGGTTCCTTTACTGTAAAAAGGTACAAAACTTAGGTAGGTGCATATTACTGAATCGCCAATCAGACCTGACTTATGAAAATATCACTGAGCTCATATAACCAGTACTACTTTTGAAGCCCTGTATTATTTTACTTTTCTCTCTCTGTGGCTTATATTTGGTGAAATGTGATTCACATTACTGTTTCTGCTTCTTTAACAGTAAAAATTTTAAACAGAAGATAGCAAAAAGCATTGTAGGAGGTAGTGCTTTCTTTGTACACAAGTGTCCTTGCTCGTATTCAGAAAATGGATCCTCTGACTGCAGGTATTTGTGGAAATAACAAAATGATAAAGGCAGCTGACTGAAAAATAAATGTGGCTGACTTGAGTGGTTCTGTGTTTCAAAATTGACAGTTGCAAAAAAAGACTGTGTGACATTCAGCTAAAGTTACTGTAAAGAGAACAGCAAAAGGTACTGTTAATTGTTTTGAATGATTAAATTCTTTACCTCTTGAACAAAAGAAAAAGAAATTCTGTTTTGTTTTAAATCCACTTATATTATGCTCAAATTTCCCAGCCTGGCATTGTATTAAACCAGTTTTCATCCAAGAGGCCAAAGTTCAAAGCTTTTCAGTCATACTTTTTATGTACTGTTTTTTTTGGCTAGTGTTGGCAAAGTTTTGCTTGGGAATTCTTCAGGATCTTAAAGCAGCAGCTAAGAATATTTTGTCCCCTCACATACTAAAAAGCTCTTGAAAGGTAATGTGTGATTAAATTTATATGTCCTCTCATGCCCTCCACGTGGAAAAATACCAACTTAGTACACACATGTCTTCTGCTGGAAACCTTTGTAAAAGCTAATTTGGCTCTGTAGTGTAATGAAACAAAGTTACTGTTTGCCTTCCTTGTTGTTGCTGCTGTTATTTAAAGAAACAATTGGTTAAATTACCAGGACTTGAGGGGGAGAAAACAGCTGCTTTTCTGTGCATTGTAAAATTTCTTTCTTGACTTCCTGATTTACTTGGCAAGGTTTTTAAATTGATGTTTAAATAGGAAAATGTCCTGATAGGCTGAAAAACCTTGTGTTTCTGAAAGACGTTTATAAAACAACTCCTGACTATTTCACAAATAAGTGCGTACTGCAGTTATTGGAAATATGTACCATATATTTCCTCAGGGACTGAGCTTTTACCTCTAGATACTGAAGAACAAATAGGATTGCTTTAAATAAAAGAAAAAGCCGGGAGAAACAAAGAACATGGATACCATAACAGCTTTCACAATAAGCAGATTGTCTGAAAATACAGCATTGTTTACACGGTGAGTGTGGGACAAAGGGTGGCAACTCTGCTGAGGGCAGGATGGTAGCTGTGGGTTGGGGTTCAGACTGCGGCAAACTCTGGGGGTCTAAATTGCTCCACTTCGAAGAGGCTTTCCAACCACGCACCTGCTGAGAACATTTCCATTTTACAGACAAATCAATTGGTCATGGCAGGTTAATTTTCTCAAATCAGAGGCCAGCCAAACTTCCTGACTTGTGAAGCACTCTGTAGCCACAGACCCCAGCTTCAGGTTGCCTTTGTCCTGAGTTTGCTGCCATCACCAGCTGAGGCATCAGCCTGAGCTTGGCAGCTGCCCTGGGGCTTGCTTGGCCATGCCTCCTGCTGAAAAGCACAGCTATTTCTCCTCTTAGCCTACCTTCTGCTCTGTCCTTATTAATTTGTAGTAATAACCAAGCAAGTAGAAGTAAGTGATGATTTCACACTTGGCTGTTACACCGTGGCAAAGCTGTCAGGCTGAGGCTCTGGGACTTAAAACATCTCTCATGCTGCTGCACACTGTACCTGTGCTTGCAAAAGGGATGATGGAAGACTGAATAATCCTGGGATGGTATTCTGACTCCCACCATTTCAGGTTTTCACTCAACCAATCTTCCAGGCTTTCTGCCAGCTGAAAATTTGAAATAAAATCTAAGCTGCCTAATTGAGAGAATGAGAGGAGTTGTCAACTGGTTCCTCATCATTTTCTTTTTGTGTCTTGGTAGGACATGCAGTGTACAGAGTTCAGCTGATAGGGCCACAGCAGCTGTACTTTGAAATGATAAGAGCAAGGATGCTTTTTCTCCCTTTTTTTGTGCAATGTAATTATTATCCAAAATATAGATATTTCATATATGTATTATCCAATGTAGTTATTTTTACAATGAAATTAACTCTGCTACCAACTCGTAAATCTCCACAAAAACGATGTCTCCTTCTTGGGCAGTGGCTCTACATATACAAGTTGTAGAGTTAGGGTATAAGCCGGTGACTGGAAGTCAAGGTAAATTTAAGTGTCCTGGGTCTGTATAGATTTTGTTTTAACTGCATGATATTCATGTGAATAAGGAGAGCAGAAGGGAGAAGTAATCCTACTTGAGGAGATGTTGCTGCTGTTGTTTTCGGTGTGGCCTTCGCAGAGCTGTGTAGACTTCTTCAGGTAGATGAGAATATTGACTGTGTTGTATTTCAGTATGCTCTAGAAAACTGAACGGTTGGTGACATTATTGTGGATATTATATTTTTATTAGAGAAGAGTATACAATTCTTCTGCATACAGTTATCGTGATGAAAGACTTCAGACAGACAAAATCCGTTGATGTGTAGGATTCATCTAAAAAAAGTGCATATGCATATGATTATCTGGAAATTTTCTTTAAGACCTTGGAAGAACTGAAATCTGGATTCATCTCATCCTTTCAATCCCAAAGATTGATTTGAAATGAATATTTTATTTGCCAGTAAAATCTTTCTGGGTTAAAAAAAAAAAAAAAAAAAAAAAGACAAGACATTTCTGCTTTCTCTGTTGGACTAAAGTTACCTTGAGCATTGAGTATTTCATTACCCTAACCTGACATTTGAGCACTTCAAGAACAGAAACATTCTGGCAGAGTCACAAGCACAGTTGGTTCTCAGTAATGTGTTATATTTGTGATAACTGATTCTCAAGTATGTCAGTGCACAGTCTCAAGCACTGTACAAGTGAGTAAAGAAGATGAAAGGAGATTGATAGGACTTGTTTGACAGCACAATTTCAGTGAAGTCAAAAGATGGGTACATCCTCCAAGTCACCAGAAATTAAAATCTAATTAATTGATTATTTGTTTTATTGGCAATATAGGTCTTCAGAGGTAAAAGAAGAGGATCTAATATTAGTTTTTTCTTGCTCCATTGGAGCTGTACTGTCTCTTTTAAAGCTGTTTTAGGAAAAATAACTTTTTACTTCTGTTACACTGACCCTTGAATGTTCAAGGGCTAAATAATATTCTTTTAGCTTGAGAGCAAAATTCCCATGGGGTATTTTCTGGCATATCTCTGTGGAAACTATTGAATAGCTAGAGAAGGATGTTAATAAACATATAGTCTTGCTGTTCAAAAAGCAAATGATATCTTCATAATGAGCTTATGCTTCTCTAAATGTTGCAACATATTGCAATACTTAATACAACTATTTCCATATATATTTTCTAAAAATACTTGAAAAAAACCCCAACATACCTCTAACAATACTTTTGAGCTTCAACTGTTTTACAAATAACGATAACTCTTAGGATTGTTTAAGAGGTTTCTAACTTCATTCTGAAGATGGGAAAACTAAGGCTAAAGCATTGCATGTTTTTTCAAAGACAAGAAAAACAGTGACAAAACTGGGATTTGAATGCGAGCTTTTTGACATCAGCTTGAATATGCCCCTTCCTTTAATGGGTGTATTAAACTCAGCATTCCAGAAGGTGCTCCCATTTCCACATTACTGCTTAATGGAGAACTATAATAAAAGTCTGTCTCTGGCACTGTAAGGTCAACCTTAGGGCAGGGAAGTTGAGCCGGTGGTTGACATGTGTTTGGCACACCTGGGTTCAAATCCTGTGTACTTGATGCTTTATTTTCTCAGAAAGCTGTTTAGTCAGAAAGGAATGTAAGTAGAACTAGGCATCAGATCCAAAAGCGTTATCCACAACCCCATGCACAAGTTTTTAGTCACCTTTTCTTTTTGGCAGTAAGTTTTTAGTTCCTAGAGGTCTGCCCAAAAATGTTTCTGTCTTGTTAGTGCAGAGACACTCAGTGCCTGAGCCTTGCCAGTATTCAAAAGCAAAACTTTTCCAGTTTCCACCACCTTCCTCTGCGGGCACAATCTCCTGTAGGGCCTGGTCGAGCAGGCATGTTTTCTGCTCATCTGAAACAAACCCATGGAATTGAACTTCACACACAATACATTAATGACCATCTCTCCTTTTTCCTCTCACTTACCCCTGCATCCCCCATGCATTTCTCTGTTGGACCAAGTGTAGTGAATGTGACTGTCTAGCTGGGGAATGGAGTGAAAGACTTGAGCTCTAGTTTCTGCTCTTACAGGCAGAACTATTTACATAATTTGAATTAAAATTATTAGAGAAATATTAATATTTATAACTTGAATATGGCATATAGGATGGCTATTTCAGGAATATGTTCCTGCTGTTTCGGGAAACTTAATCACGTGAGACTGTTCATAAATTTGTGACATTTACTATTAAAATCAGAATAATGCTGAACGCCTCACTGCTTTTTAGTCATTCACTTTTCTCTATGGTAACTCTTCTTGGAGGGGATTTATTCATTAAGCTGGGCAGCTTACTGATTTTGAACTGTTTTTTGTTTTGTGTTCTGGACGTTAATTGCTGGTGGCCTCACTTCAGTGGACTGTTATCTGTATTTTCGTTTTGGTGCCTGCTTTGTGTGGGATTGCTCTTTTGATGAACACAAATGTACTTTCAAACAATTCCTGTTGGTAGTTATCTACAAATAACACAGAAATCATGTCAAACTCATTTCACTGAATGAAGAAGAGATGATTGTTGTAGTTAGCCTT
>JAOBAS010000072.1:41369127-41373048 GCA_025311575.1 Elanoides forficatus
CCCACATTAATTGCCTTGGACTTTGGGCCTGCACTGTTAAAGGCTGAACGAATCTTTAATATGATGGTCCTTGCTGAAAGGAGCTGGCAGCAAAGATGGGCAATGCTGGTATGGGATGGTAGAGTTTCTTGTCTGAGGTCCTGCAGCAGAACTAGGAATTGAACTGATGTCTCCTGACTCCTACTGGGGGAATTTCATAGCAAATTTTCTCTCCCTGTCCTCTTCCCACACACTGGGGAAAAAAAGCTTATCAGCATACCTTATAACAAATGCCACAGTTTCTATTTGACATTTCTTAACAAGAAGTTCTTGTTCTTGTGGGGATATGGTTCAGAACTGGCATACCTCATCTATGTTATGAGCTTAGATCATCAGATATATACTTAAGTTTGTGTTCAGCTACAAAAAGAGTCGGACAGACTTTCTAAATGATTTCATGCTTGTGCCACTTGGAGCACGACTGAGATATACTCTGCTTCTTTCTTACTTTTCACTTGGCTAAGAGTGCAATTTATGGAAATAAATACTGAAATAATTTTCTTCTGTTAGAACTTGTTCAACTCAAGTAGCAGGATACAAGTGGGTGCAAGACACACATGCTGTTAAAATAAATAGATCCAGGAATAGCATTTTCCCAGTCATATATGTTGAGAACTTCAGAAATGACAAACTAAGAGAAAAACAGTGTGACCTAAAAATGATCTGGTTTGCTGAACTCACTTTCTTTCAGTAAAAGCAAATACATTAAAGATGTCCTTAACATGGTGTGGAAAAACTCTTTTGCAATAGGTGTCTGAATTGGTAAGCAGCAATGGAAAATGACCCTACTGAAGTTAGATGGCGAGAAAGGTTAAATGGTTAGAAACATAAACTAAGTCCTCTGGCCCCTGCACATGCTGTTGTTACTTCTTCCTTGCATTAGAATCCACACTGATGTGCCAACTGCACAACTGTTCATTTCAAAAGCAAAAAATACTATTTTTCCTTTTCACTCCTAACAATGAGGTGTAATATTAATAGCCAATTTCTATCTTCCTTTCAATCGTACCTATTTTATGGTAGTATGAATGTTCAAACATAGTGCTGCTAAAGGTTGAACATTTTCATTGGAAATCTACAGAAGATTCAGTTTTAACTCCTTCAGAGCTGGATACAGATAGCTTCTGTCAATATCATTAACTTCTTTAGCTTGTGGTAGTTTATTGTTTGCCTTTGGGCTTGACTGTCATAGACCCAGCTGTACTAAATTAGCTCCTACAACTTTGAAAATAGTATTTGAAAAACAAATTACTGATAGTATTAAGATTCTTCTTTTATGGATCTTCCCAGCTAAGCACAGAGATGGGAGTGTGAAGTGATCTGGTAAATTCAAAGAAGTAAGTATAAAAATAAAATTTTAAAACTGACCTATAACTAATTACATATTTTTCATGCAATATGTGACAAAAAGAGACTTCATTATTCTTATTATTTTATCACATAAGGTCAAATAAACTTTGAGCATGGAGATTTTGGTAGTGTTTTCTGTTTAATTTACTTTATGATAGCAAAAATGTTACTTTAAAACTGGCTTATCTGCAGATTTCAGTTGTACACTGAGGTGCATGGTCTAAATGGTGGGGTATGACATGATACAAGCAGCTTTCACAGGTGCTTTGGAAATACATAGTTTTCAGAGCATCTAAAATGAAGATAAAGTTGCTTGAAACATGTTCCTTATCCTGGCTGTGTCAGATTGAGATGCTGCTTGGATTATGTCAGAGGAAATATTATGCAAGATGAGTAAAGGTTTTCATTTAGATAAGGGTTTAGTAACTGCTTTGCCTGACAGATGTCACCTAGCTAATACTATTCTGAATTTACATACTGATATCACAGGGTTTTCCATAGTTATAGGGCCTTTCATTTTTACCTCTTCTGGAAGACGAAGGTCTGAGTTCGCTTCAAAAAAAATTGCTGGTGCCACAACTGACTGTCCACATATTCCACAGGCTGAACCAACTCAATACAGATACATAGAGCTGAGCAGGGTTTGAACCAGTGAACTGAAAGGGAAAAGAAGGCATTCTTGCTATCTGGTTACATTTAGATGAGGCAGGTAGTGCTCACTGGCAGCATCTGAAGCTTATGTGTGTGACAGCACTAGTGCTTTGTGCTGTGCAGCATACACTGGGCTTGCAGCTGTCCCCAGGGTGTGAAAACTCCAGCTGACTTACTGGAGTATGTACTTGAGTACTGAAGAGCAGCACTTGGTCCTGCGCCTGTGGATGTCAATGCTTTTGTTAACTTCCTTGGATTGCCCCTGTTGCTAGATAGCCCTGTCTAATTGCTTCTTCCCAAATCTGAGACTTTCAGAAATGCAGAGCAAATGCTTTTCTACTCTTGTAGCCAACTCAGTGGTTTAACTGAGCTCAGATAAAGTCCAAATCTTTGGCCATTTGCAGACATGAAGGCAGGTCTTAAATTTTCCTTTTGTCAATGTAGATGGTTTCTGCAAAAGACGTCTAACAACGCGACCTGAGCACACAGCTGGGAGTCCTCTTTGTAATGAATCAAGCCTTGATTTCAGTAGCTGGTTTTTATATATTACAATATCCTGCTGAGTTGGTAGGTTGTGGAAATATGGAGTGCAGCTGTTCAAGAATCATTACAAGGCAAATAATTTTTCCTGCCTATACTGTTAGATAGAAATCCTTTTACTTACTCTGGCCACCTTATGTGTAATTTCTTATGCCATTCCTGCTTCAGTCAGGAAGTTGTGACCAAAACCAAGAATCCTACTGACGCAAAACATTGTTTAGCAACCTTTTGAATTTGTTTCAAGTTTATTTTTATTTGGATCCAAGCATTCAAATATACAGTTAGATGGTGACAGGCAACATCTTTGTCTTCAATTAAAAAATAATTTCAAAATTATGTAGTAGTGGTTCCTTTCCTCTTTCCTTTTTGTGGCTTCAAATACAACCAGAAAACTTGCACCCTTGAATTACCTCCAGGGTCAAATGCATAATGTAACAGATTACCTCCCGTTTGGTTTCCAAACCCTGGCCCTCTGGGGATATATCTTTATTGTTGCGGTGTTGCCTCGTAGCAGTACAGGCTAACAGATCAATTCATGCTTCAAAGCATCCTATCACCTGTCGATAGGAAGTTCTAGCAATTACTAAAGTGGGATGGCTGCAAAGCATCTGAAAAACATTCCCTATTGATTGGTTCATTGCTCCAGAGTATGATGAACTTGTTTAAGAAAAATTGATCTGGCAAATTGATTTTTTTTTATCAAGGAATCATATGAATGTAATTTAAGTAACAATATTTTTGCCCTGGAGAATGTATAATATATACTTGGTGTGTGTGCACATAAAGAACAAAAAAAAAGAGAAGAAAAAAGATGGAAGGGATTTATGCAGAAGAACTTGGAGTTTTTCCTCTAAGTTTTATGGCTTGTTTTGCAAGTTTGCAAGTTCTTCCAAGCACCCTTTTTTATTGTTGAATCCTTTTGTTTGTTTGTTTGTTTGTTTCTTTAATCAAATATATATTAAAAAGTGAAGTTCCAATATTTAGCAAATGAATTCATTCTCCTGGGATGCCCCAGGTTATTTGGGATATGAGCTGTATCTTTCTTATTTGTCCAAGTTGAGATACGATTTTTCACAACCAGTTCCTTGTAATGCAGATGATGAGGGGAATAATTAATTGCATAACTTGAAAAGTATCTTATAATTTCAGCTCTGCTGCTACATCTGTACTCTTGCTGCTCTGTTTTTATTCTACTAGGAGCTAAAAGCACGCAGCCCAGCCCATACTGACCATAATCTTTTGCATGACACTGCTGTGAAGGGTATTATTCACACTCAGGGCATGCAGATGATCAGACTTAATAGTATGCTTAGAAATAAATTTCTCCCTGCCTTGCCTCCC
>JAOBAS010000072.1:41373148-41386873 GCA_025311575.1 Elanoides forficatus
CACCCCCCATCTTTCAGACTTTAAAACTGTGTAAGGGTGAATACAGATCAAACCCAGAAATTCTGTTCCTATTCAGAAAAATTTTAACAATTCGCCACAGAACTTCTGTAATCTACAGAACCATCCTACATAATGAGTGCCCAGGGTTACTTTATCCTCATGCATGAGACCCAGCCCTAGGGCAATGCAGCACAGAAAGACCTTTCAATCTGCTGAAGTCTGCTAAGAATCTGTGGGGCTTTTGTTCAGTTTTAAGTCCTGTTATGTCCATTTCTGTCTTCAGTCTGTGGTCATTTAGTCATTTTTCACTTTTGATGTTTTTGTAGATTCTGCTAAGATGTGCCAAGGAATCACTGCATGCTTGTAGAAGTCTTCAGTGTTACTGTGTAAATCTATTTTTGGTTCAAAAATATTGCATTCAGTACACTGAATATACATGAATGTATATTGAATATGAGTGAAAAAAGACAGTAGTACCAGAGCACATGCACAACTTCAAGTTGTCAGTTTTGTTATTAAAACAGAAGCCTCATGTTTTGAGTGTTTCCCAGATAGAATGTGGGCTCTTTTCAATGCAAGGCTCTGCTTTCAGCAAAATTGTTAATTATAGATCATAATAAGCTGTTAGGAGCAAAACACACACATAATTTGAAAGTGAAATGAGGCACAGTACATAGATAAAGCAATTGTTTACTTAAGAGGTGATTAGCAGCAGCAAAACAAGCAAACTGATACTTGAACCTGAAAGAAATTATACCCATTTGAAATCGTTAAACTATTTGGTTATTTGTGCATTGCAACCTAATGCAAAGGTAAATGTATAACGATGTGAGTTTTCTCTCCTATGTGCTGAGTAGCTCAGTGGATATACCTCGTGTTTGAACTACCATCGTATGAAAAGAAAAGCCTGTCAAAAGGAGAAAAAAGTCAAGTGCCTCAGTTTCACAGAGGAAAGCAACAGAGGTTTAAATTGTTCTACACCATGGTAGACTGTAAGCTTTTAAAAGGCACTGTAATTACTAAATGAACAAACCAGTTTGCCTTGGGTAATTATGCCTTTCAGTTTCTTTCACTTTAAAGTTTATTTCCTCAGACGTTACATGGCATGCTTGTTTGCCATGTCAGAGTGTTAATCTCAGTGCAAACCACTGTGATTTTCTGCAAGGATAAATGAGCCCAGAAACATTCTGAGTTCAGATCAAGTTGAATGCCATGATGGTAATCCAATCTAATTTTACATTTAAATCAGTGCTTAACTGAGTGTTTAATCTGGCTCTCATGGGACAGCAATTTCATTTGAAATGCAAAACTTTGCTCATACACCACTAGGATAGTTGTTTTATAAAGTCATAGAATAGGTAGACATTAAGCACATATTTATGAAGTCACAAATCAGAGCTATGCAAACAGTTTGGTGAAGTGTAAAATGGCCCACATTGCTATACATTGAGGTGTCTCCTCCTCATGGAAATGAGAGTACATTCACTTTTACAATTTTTTAAATGCAGTGTGATTGTAAGAAGCTTCTGTGCTAAAATGTCTGTGAACCCTTAGAAACATAAAGAGACACTGTGGAAAATAATGTTTATGGGACCTTAGTCCTTCCCTAACAGGTGGTTTACTCTTTCTGAAGACTACATACTACTTCTCTGTCTCTCTTTCTGCATTTTTATAGACATGTATGTTCTGAGGACTTTCTTTTCTTCTCCCAAACCTTTGAAAATAAGTCCAAGTACTACTTGTGCGTTCTTTTTACCTCCTTGGTTACATGACATTATTTTTGAAATGAAGATGCTGTTATTTAGCATCCATTCATTAAGTATTCTACAAAAAGTAAAAATGATAGTAACCTGAATATCTTAGACTAAAAGGTTACATCTTTGCTGTCTTAGAGAGGCCAGCTTTGTAAGCATGTTACGTCTTATTATGCCTGCACCCATGATCCCAGGGTGTTAGTAGCTTGGCAATGTTCCGCCTAATATTGTAGGAACAGGGTGAGTTTAAGCTGTTCATAAATCCTGTCTCAGGAACAAACACGTCTTCAGGGTTCATCTGGACAGTCTCCTGTGAGTTGTTTACCTGGACCCAATGTGCTAAAGGGAAAAATGTAACGTATTGTGGTAAACTGCACTAAGCAGACAGAGAAAAGCGAAGAAAGCTGGCGTCAACTGATAGCAAGAATGGCGTATACCTCAGAGAAAGGTAAGAGGGAACTTGGAAATGAGACCTACTGTACATGTACTAGACACGTATGTTAGTATAACTTGCACATGAAACTTTTCATCAGTCTTGATGGGGATTAAATTTTTTTTCTGAGTACTGAGAGAACAGCTAAGAAAGACGAGAACAAATTGAGACTCAATGTGTCATAAATGTGGTAATGTAGTGTTGGAAATATTTCCCATGAAATGAATATATAGAGCCAGTTGTAGAATGCTAATTGATAAAGATGATGGAGGGGGTGAATAAGTCACTGAGAAAGCTAAAACAGCATAAAATGGAAGCTGGCAAAGGTACTACAAGCATGTATGTGAGTGTTTATTTTTACTTTTGAATTCACTAAGTGTCATGCTAACTGAATTTCTCTTTACAGGCGTAAGATACAAAATTTTTGCAAATACTAAATTTTGTTTAAAAAAGTACTTAGTTATAATAAAAAAGGCCTTGCTTCGGTATCTAATTCTAAAGATAGTAAAGATGTAGATTTTTTTAATCTATTTACAATATCGCAACATTGTGAATGAATAGTTGAATCTGAGCAGATCTACCTGTTGAAGCCAAGCCCCACTGATGCAGGAGACATTTAGAAACTTGTTATCTGCATACTGGCATTTTTCTATTTTAATACTTGTCAGGATTTAAGGGTGTCTGGTGATTGAAGAGTGAGAACTAATATTATTATAGGAACATAATGGTTGTTCTCTGTTCTAATAATTACTCATTGTACTTTTTCTGCGTTTCCCAAACTTATTCTAACAGTCTCTTGGGACATTAATACTTATTTCATTTTCTCTTTGCTGTAATAAGTCTGGAATTAGAGCAAGTCTTAAATTGCTCATATACCTAGTGTTTGTTTTAATTCTGTGACCTTTTCTGCATCTTGGCTCTAATTTGGCAAAAGAGCGAAGGAAGTACCTTACACGGTGAGAGAATCCATTCTTGATGCATATCTAGTTTAATCAAAAACTGGAGGTACAGGCATTCTTATGTTGGCCCTTGGAAAATTTCCAGCTGAATTTAACAAAGTTTGAATAAAATTTGTACTGCTAGATGTTGTGATACTCCCCTATCCATATTACAAACTGTGGGAATGCTTTGCAGTAGTTTTAAATGTGGCATACATTACTTGGAATTGCAGGCAAGCAACTGCAGGCATTTTATATACTTACTCCATTTAATATACTCTGATAATTTCTTTTTATCTAGTCTGTCTGCTTCCCTTTCCCTCTAGCTCTTAAAAAGTTCCTCAATATTTGACCTTCAGGGACTTCTAAGGTTCATGTGAGACAACAAAATCACTGTAACAGACCCACCAAAGTATCCTGTGGTTTCTGACCATTTACCTCCTTACCTTGTGTGCCTGATAATCAATGCAGGGCTGCCCAAATTCCCTGTCTCTGTGGCTGTCTCCCTCTCCCAGGACAGCTGCATTGAGACATAACAACTCATCTTCATTATAACTCTGACTGATAGTGCAATTAATTGTGTCAGGAAGTGAAACACAGTCCTTGAGCAGACCTGCCTCTAAAACATGTCCCAACATGTGCTGAATGCTATAGTAAATGAAACACTGGAGAAGATGCGTATTTCCGCAGGTAGGTGAGGGATGAGAGCAGACACAGAGGGATCTGGTGTTTTATACACTTGGTTTCCATTGTTGTTTTGGGGGATAGTAAAATTTTGTTATTCAAGAAAGTAAGGAGACTAAATCACAAGTTGTTATTGTTGGTTTTGTTATTGTTATTATTACTGGATAATTAATAGTAATAACACCCTTATACTTTTTTCTGTCAGTATTGTCAGTCTCGTACTTTCTGGGCAATCAGAACTGAAGAAATGTATTTTTAATTCAGTGCTGGTAAAATTGCTTTTGTGACATCCATGACTGGATTTCAGGTTTCCAACATGAAAAGCCAATTCAGAAATATAACCTTTCCTTATAATACAGTTTGGCTTATTATGTGTGTTTGTGGCTGAAGTTAAATGCTCCAAGAATTTTCTTAAATTTAACTATAGCCCACTCTTGACCCTTTACACAGAGGTGATTTCTCCTATTATTGGACAGATCTTCTGCATAACACATAAATAATCAGTTAAAAAAAAAAAAAAAGAGAGATTCAAGAGACATTTTTCTGAGATTATGTTGAAAGGGTGGTGTACCCTAAAAGAAATCCATGGAATCAGAGGTGGTACTATATTCTAAGCAAACTGCAGTGAAGGGAATTTGCAGTTTTTCAACTTGCTGTAGTTCTGTACTGGTGAAAATAGATATTTCAGAAATACATCACGTCTGCATAAACCAGAACAAAAGTTTTTGTGTCACTACTTTTGCTTCTTTTTATTAATGGCAAATGCTTGTTTCACAGATAGAAATATACACTTTCTTGTTTTCTGAATGGAAAAATGTGTTGTGCTTGGGATAAATTTCATCAAGTGTTTTTCTTCCCTGCTCCTACAGCCTTTATAATTATTTACTTTTTGTCCTCATTTGATGAAGTGAACTTGAATGTGCATAACAAATACATGATTATCATATGGTTAACTGCAAGTGTGTTGTAGGTGGACAGATATGCTCTCTAAATGAATTATGGCAAGGATCTTCAAAGTAGAATGTGGGAATTAAAGGCTCAAAATTCTATTGATATTCAACTGGAGTTGGACACTTAATTCCCATGGAAATCCCATCTAAGTGCAATTGAATTTTAAATGGTAGACAGTGGGACAAGAAATATAAAATGCCCTTAAAATTTTGCCCATCCTGCTGCCCAGAATGATGTCAATATTACTGCCAGCTGTGTCCTCTTTTTTTCTAATCTGTCAGTTTTGTTATTACAAAGTGTTCACTATTCACTACAATAATGTGAGCAGTAGGAACACCTGGGAATCTGAATCTTATAAATCTTTCTCCAGATTGAGGGAAGCATGAGGGAAAGCAGCCAGCATAAATACAAACTGTTGTGGCAGACAAGGACTCATTACCACTGTGCACTTTAAGTGACCGAAGAAAGATTCAGGCTTTGCTTGGAAAAGCCATTAGAGATGTTGAGTTTTCACAAAAGGAAGGAGAATTGGCTGCTTGAACTTGTTTTCATTGCAGAGAAAAAAATGAAGTCATTGGTACACTGTTAAGAAAATCAGCTGAGATGGCTTCAGTACAAAAATCAAAGATGATTTAGCTTGTTATTGAAATAAAACAAATGGATATGAGCTGGACTTTGGCCAAATTAAATAAAATGAGAATGTTAGCCAAATCTGGGGTATCTCTATTTAACTCTTACCTGTAATAAAATATGCCGCCTTCTAGTTTGTGCCATAAGTCTACCAGTGCTCTTGGCAAAGGTAGTTGAGAGAACTTCTTTGATTTTACAATGTTCTAAAGTTTTACCTCTAACTGATGAAGATTTTAAGTTATATGCTTCTGGGATAACTTGCAAACCAAGGATTTTTCATTTTTTAAAAACAGGTTAGGGTTTGAGCCAAAGATCAATTGTGTTCTCCACTGTGGACTTGCTATCTAAAGGATGTCTGATCTAAAGATTAATGAACTTTGGGCTTTGAAGTCTAGACTTGGTGAGCCATGACTGGATGGCCACACTGTGTGGCCATGCCGCTTCTAGAATTTGAATTACTCTGTTTAAAGCAAGGACCTCTCATCATGGCCTTGTGAACACATGAGTAATTGTTTCTTCCTGCAAATCAAGGAAGCTGAGCAGCAGAACTTGCTCAACTGCACACCTGAAGAAATAAAAGTCCTATGTCTGGTTTGTTTTCAATAAAACTGTAAGCCTTCTATTCATGAGGGAAAGGAACACTTTCTTCTTTCTAGTGACGATTTTGGAGCATTGCCAGTCCTTGCTGTTTTGTCACAAAATGGTGATAGTACAGTGTTTACCTCAGGCTCTGGTTTCTGAGAACAGGTATTAAATAGAAAATACATCTTTCACTGAGGGTATGAGGAAACAAGGAGAAAAGTTTCTTTACTCTTAGTTACAGAGAAAAATTTGAAATTTGACCTTGGTCTATGCTAAAGACTCAAAACAAAGATGGTAAATAAAAAGATGTGTCATTGTCTTCTTTTGTCCTCACACCTCCTTTAAAGTTCATGATATTTAAGTCAGCTTTAAGATTTGTAGCCTACTAATTTATGATTTTTGACAATCTGGGAAGTTACCAAGACTAATTATGTAAGTAGGTAGCTTTTACATGAACTTGGTTTGTTCTTACAGACATAATTGTCCAGCTAGTTTTGCCTGGAACACTCTACCCTTTACTAGTGTCCAGGATTTGAAAAGAATTGGGGTGAATTATAGACATATATATGTTCTATTAGCCTCTGCTCCTGTCTATCTAAACAAACAGACTGTTACGTCTGTTGAGCTTTGCAGAGAGAATACAAAGGCATATCTCCTTCCTATTCTAAATCCATGCTATGGCAAGGTGACAGTAATGAAGGCTGCCTTGAAGACATATGGTGCAAATGGATAGCACATTGTATTTTCTAAGTGTTTTAGGTAAAATTTTCAAAGATGCTGAAATGAGCTTATCTCATTTGCAGAAGTGGCTTTTCAGTGCATGAAGAGCTTACAGTTATTGCCTTTCAGTGAGTCTCAAGAAAATTTTTTTTCCACATTAAAACAAAAATGATCAGAATTATCTTTACAGAAGAATAGTAGGAGAGAAATCAGAAGATATTTGTAGATTTACTCACATACATAAATAGCAAAATAATTTGCATATAAAGTTTTGGTTTTTAAATGCTAATTTAAGGATCAGATATATTCCTGTCATTAGCTAGATCTGTAAACATACATGTGAATATTGCTTGTTGTGAGTTAAAAAGTGTATGATAATACAATTGGACCATATTCTTGGGGAATTCTTACTTCTTGTTTCCCTTTATCTTATATGTAGGGGAAGGGATTGGTTCAAACAAATGCAGCGACTGAATAGAAGCCCAGAGCTCAATTTTTTTTTTTTTAACCTATAAACCAGAGTTTATGTTATGTTAATCACTCATTTCAGGTATCCTAAAATGTTATGCCACCTGGCTTTGTGGTAAAATTTACTACTTCTAATTAAGGGCAAGGCTTGAGTCTGAGGCTGGTTTGGACTTCAGGTTGCTGTACTGGCACGGCAAAAACATGAATGTTAAAGAGGTGATGGTTTCCAGCCAAAGAGGGCTCAAATCTCTTTGTTGCTTCCTATTGCTGATGCCTTTAAAGCCTGCCATTGACACTGAGCCAACAGCTTGCTCTTGTTCCTTGTCAAAAGAAGGACTCTGGAACAGGGTCAGATAGATGCATGTTGGTTTCTAAATGGAGAGATCTTTTTGGCAGTGAGCATAGTGATAAAAATAGCTGGAGCTGTGGAGAGAACAAAGACAAAGGGAAGAACAAAAGGTAAAAGGGATACCAGAGTTTAAACTGCATATAATCAGACCCTGGATTTATCCTTGTTTCTGAATTTCTACCAAACATCTTTTTTCTATTGCCATATTTCTGCAATGTTTTGGTTTCTTAGTCAGGGCAGGCCATTAGACAAAGAGAGTTCTGATGAAAAATAATTGTAGGCACAAGTACAAAGAATAAAGAAAACAATGATTATTTAATTGTATGTCTGAATTAAATAAATTTCCAAGTAATTTTCAATAAAATTAGACATAAGCCCAAGGATAAAAGTATTCTAATCAACATGATCAAGGTCAAGACATTTGCATGAAGGTTAAGCATTGTGTCTCAGGTGCACTTTTAAATGCAGTTTAAGGAGTAGTCAAACATACATACCCCATGTGGCAAAACTAGCGTGAGATTCCTGTTCCTAATTACTGAACCCAGCTCTGTGTCACAGCTTGCCATTCCCCACGTTAAAATGACACAAAGGTTTGTGAGTTCTGGCTCAGAATCAGACCACTGCCATCCAAGAACACAGCAATAATCAGTCGAGCACCTTCTGTAGAGCTTTAACTTACAAGAACAAATACTTGGCTGTCTGACTACTGTTGTGCTTTCCTCCTTCTACGCAACCATAATGGCATCTCTTGTAAGGTTGTAGGTGATTACTCTTCCAGTGACTGAGATATGGCACACAAATTTTCCTGCTTTTGAACATGTAGAACGCCTTTCATGAATGCTCATGTTTTGAGCCATCAACTAGAACCGGAGCAACAGAAAACTCCCTGTACTCTAGTCTAGTTCACACAAGCATGGTGTTATAAGTTAACGTTATTTTAAAAAATACTTGTGAACCAACAAGTTTAATGACACAGCAAAAAAACTGAGAAGTCAAGTGGTTATAGGTTCTGATGGTTTATGGGTTCTGTTGTTTTGCTACTAGTACTTTGATTCAGTTTCACATATTTCTACAGCAAAGAAAAATAGCCATTTTCATGTTTCTAAACAAAATCTCTTGTAGAGAGGTTTGGGTTTTTTTGACCATCCTGAATCAAACACTATTGCAGTGTTATAATCTATACCATAGTTTGAAAAACAAATGTACTATGAAAATTAGGCTTAGGAAGTATAGAAACCCATGCATTGGCATGATGCATTGTATGTCACAAGATCTGGGAGGTAGCCCCTTAGTTCTCCTTTTTCAGCCCCTTTTAAGTAAAGAATTTTTTTTTTTTCTTCAAGAAGGATCATATTTTTTTTTCATTTTTTGTTTTACTATTATTGTTTTCACTGACAAACAGAACTGGGATGAATTTTGATTGTTTGCTTTCTCATGCTTAGCTGATCTGTTTTTGTGCATAGAAATTATGCTTTTGCAGTTGCAGTGTGTTAATAGATGGTCTTGTAAGACATCTTAAATCTCACTGTTCATATTTTCAGTACTGGACTGGAGCTTTAGCCATTGATATTAGTTTTTGGGAAGGCCAACATATATAGTAAAAAGCTTGTCAACCTGCAAATGGTCCTCTTCATGTATGTTGCTTCCTAATTTTACATTGAAATAGAACTGTTGGTTACTTAGGGCAGCAAAATATTAGAAAAACTAGTTAGCGTATTTTTAGAGGGTAAGATCCTACAGTAAAGGGGAGATGCAGGACATGCACAACTTGAGGACAACCCATTCTAGATTAAGAGTGCTTTCTTCTGTCTAGTCTTGTGGATTAACTGGACAAATATTTCTTCTGGTGTACAGAATTGAGTACTAGTGTTTGCAGCCTTCCAGATGAAACTGAAAAATTGAGATCCTCTCTGCTTCGCAAGGGCATAAAGGTTTGTCCTGGTTCTGCTTTGGAGTAAGGTGAATTTATTGTGCAAACATTAGAATTGGATAATTTTGCTTTCCCTGCAATTCTTGTCTGTCACTTTCTTTGGTTTTTTTCCCCCTTTACTCCAACCAAGCCCAACTCCCTCCTCTCTCACCTTACCTTCTTCTTCTACCTCAGGTTAAGACTATCTGTCCCCAGACTCAACTCCTGGACACACTTTGTTTTTAACAACTTGCACATTAAGTGAATTCTATAGACTAACACAGTAACAGCTGCCATTCCCTACCACAGTTGCACTCGTGAGCATTTGTCAGGATTTTGGTTGTTATCCTTTCAAGTCCTAAATGCTTTCAGCTGTACCAGAGACATCCTGCTCTTCCCTGTTTGCTGCTTTCTTCTTCTCTGTCACCACAGCAGCCACCATTCTTCAGCTGCTGCTTGATGTCAGAAAGGTGAAATCTGCTTATTTTTTCCTCTCTCCACAAGCTTCTCTGCCACTTTATTTTTCTTTTTCTCTTCCTCATAAATTGCCTTTCTACAGACCATCTGGAAGAACTGATTCACTCTGTGCCCTTCTCTTGCTGTAATGAGATTTCTGCCAGAGAAGTCATTTGATGTTAGTCTCATCTTCTGTTCTGTCTGTAGCCTCTTCCAGACAGGGAGCAGCACATGTGAGAAGGCCCTTGTCAGCCCAGGGCTGATGTGTTGCACACTTAGAGTTATAAATATATATATATATGTGTGTGTGTGTATATAAAAGTGTACACATACAAACACACACACACATATTTGTGTATGTATAAATATGGTTCTTGAAGTTAGTCAGTAAAAACAGGCTGTGCATAGACAGAATTCCCAAGGTCGTGCTGTTTCCTGGAGTTGTGCGGTACACAAGTGTCTCCACACTTGGACTTCCACTGGCTACCAGAGGATTTCTGCACCATACAGTTCAGCTCTTTGTAGAAACTTTTGACTAGGTCTCAGTGAGGAAGCTTAGTACCAGAAATAAGATGTCTGCACTAGCAGGGCAGTCCTATCAGGTTCATGAGAGTAACAGGGTACATTAGCAAGGGTGCAGCTTCCTATAACACCATAACTTCTAGAGCTTGAATTGGTGGTTGGATCATTAAATTGAAATGGATTATGCAGATGCCTATGATCCTGGAGAGAAAGAGAGGCAAAGAGGCAGTCTTTTGGGGTTTGTGGGCTTTGCATATCATTCCAGGCAATTAGAACTATCAGAACATTTGGGTTTCAGATGAAATACTATGCTTCTAGAATGTCTCAAATTAAATGTAGTTATTTCCTCTTGTCAGAACCAAGAAAATGTGTAGAAGATAACTGATTACAAAAATAAGACTTCTAACAATGTAATTTTATTTTACTGGCTGCTTTGTTTCTGTTTAGACCTTAAGATGAGAGACATTGAGAAGCATAAGTTGATTATTTTAAAGGAATTCTTCTTGCTGAAACCTTGTAAGCTGATTGAGTGTCTTGCAGGAGAACATATGAGAGACTGATCCTCATGCACAATAGATTGCTATACATTTCATACTAAATGTGTACCTTGTTCTACTGATTACAGTATATAAGGGGGTAATACCTTAAAGTCACTTCTGGCTCAAATATTTGTATTGTATATTCATTATATTTGAAGTTGCTTAGGCATATATTTTTAGCAGTAAACATCTGTGTTGAAGTTAACAACTGTTGGCTTGTGAGAGGTGTTTGCATAGCAAAAATCAACCTTTACTGCAGTTTTGGAGGGGATAGAATTGGTTTCATTCAAAATCAGAACTCAATTTGTTATTAAGATAGTACCAACTTTCCTGCTGCATCTATATATATTTACTATTTGTGGCTGAGTTTGTGCCTGTGTATCTTGGCATGTCCGAACTGCTAACCTATTATGTCAGATTCTTCTGACTTTTCAGTCTATATAACAATAATAACTCTTGTTAACTAGTTATAAACATGGTTGCATGATTCAAAGGTTTAATGGCATGTTGGTGGATGCTGTAAAACAGTATTGTGTGAAGTTAAACTCACATTAGGATAAGGATGGAATTATATAAGTTCTGAAAGCAACTTTTCCCAAGGGGAGTATTTCTTGTTTGTTTGGGTTTTTTCATTTGTTTAGTTGGTTTTTGTTGGTTCCCTACCCCCCTCCCAACTCTTGCAAGCCTTTTCAAATTCTTTTAGTAAAAAATGAAATTTAATTCTACTACCTGCAGACTAATTATGGATAGCCATCTTCATTCTCTTTTTTGCCCTCAAAGGCACCTGTAAAAAGTAGATCACTGTTCTTTTGACTCTAAGTCAATTTAGTTATAGGTTGTAAGTATATTATGTGTAAATGAAAATTAATCTTTTAGTCAAAAACCCAGTTAAAACTAGACTCCATGTCAGTCTTAAATAAGCTTTAAAAAAGCCTATCAACTCTCTTAAAAGAAAAGCAAACAAAAAAAACCTCTCAATAAACTTTCAATTGAGTAAAAAGCATGAGTTCAATGACGTACATAGTCCAAAGGACCTCTATAGCTGACATGAGCATCTAAGCTATACTTTGAAATATGTAAAGTTACATAATTAATGAAAACAATTTTTAGCACATTCTTTATTTAATCTACTTGGCTTTTTCTTCTCTACAATCTGGAAGTATATGTGCTTTTGTTTTCATAAACTCCCTCAGGCTTATAAACTTTGTAACTTAGGTTTGAGTATTTCTGATTTTTACCTAAAAAAATTCCTTTCCAAATACTTTTTTTCCCCAAACTCCCACAAGATAAAACAAAATTGTTCTTTATCATATTACATTTATATAATGATTTCTTCTGGAATGAAATGAAAAATCTGTTGAAGAGAACTGACATCACTTTGCCATAGTCTTGCCTTTTCTGAAGAGCAAAATAAAATTTATTATTTTATTCCACATTAAAAAAGCCTAAATGATAGAAATTTTTGTATCTTTAAGGCATCCAAGAGTCTACAGGCATTACAAGAACTCTTGGGCTAAGAAATGTAAGGTTATACTGTACGTACATTACTATAGTGGCTGTACATTACACTACTGCACATTGTTTTCTGATGAGTTGTTTGCTTTGTCCTTTCTGTTCCCCAAGGCTTGCTGTAGGTGTCTATTTGTAGAAAGGAACTGCATGGCTATGTGATGCAATGTTTTATCACACAGCATTTTAAAGATGACATATATCATCCGTTTTAGACAATAAGCATCCTATCCAAATGAAGCAGGAAAATACAGGCAAGCCAGATGGGTAATTTTCTGGAGTATTCAGGGAAATGGTAGCTATTATGGTTCACTGACTATCCAAGGTGCTTTGGCACATATATCATTTTAAGCTATTCAGAACATAGTAACCAAAACCCAGTGAAGTGGCCTGATCCTGTCAGTTCCTTTTCATTTACTGCAGTCAGATTTTTGGCATAAACCTTAGCTGTATCTCTCCTGTGAATAAGATTGCCTTGCTGAAAAAATTGGAGGAATGAAGTAAACACTGATAAGAGGTAAATGTTTTAAGCTCTGGTAACTAAAAGATAATGATTTATGTTTTTATCGATGAATACCTGGCATTTTTCTAGAGCAATGGAAAAGCTAAAAATGTTTCTTAATTACATTCAGTACAATCTTCTGTTTGTACGGACACAAATAAATAAATAAATACAACATTTCTAACCTTTGTATCTGTTTTCAAACAATAATTTTTGAAATCCTAGTTAGAAATTGAAGATCATGTATACAGTAATGCACATGCAAATAGTCACTGTGGCTGTATCTTGATCTTATCATCAACCTAATATACAGTTCTTTCTTTTGCAAGTTCCCCTAAATCATTAATCTTAACACTTTCAGTGACATAGACATACATTTTGTTGAAATTCAGAAGAAATGATGGATAGCAGTAGTTCAGGTGTACTCACTTTAAGTATTATACAGATTTTGCCTCTTTTGATCAAATGCAAATAAATGTCAGATATTTTGTGTACATGTATGCTGCTGTGCCCAGCCGTCAATGCTGACCTTTATCAACAAACTAAGAAAAAATCAAAAAGGTCATAATAGATATAACATTTTTTCAACTGAAATGTTATTATATTGTTTATGTACAGACAATCCCTACAATCAATATATGGTTTCTTTAACAAAAGCTGTCTCAATATAGTGAGTAATTAACAGGTTCTGTACTACAGTGAAAAGTGAATCCTGTTTAATGAAGTTTCCTTTTGTTTGACTGAAATGATGTTTAGCATACCAGCTCCCCTGCCCCCCT
>JAOBAS010000072.1:41386885-41412711 GCA_025311575.1 Elanoides forficatus
CCCAAAAAAAAATTCCTACCTCTTTACTATAAGGAACGGCCTTTCAGTATTGTACCAGCTACAGACGGAAAATAAAAGATGCTACAATTATATTTTCTTACCGGGGGTGACCTCTAGTGTGAAACAATGGCATTTAGCATTCTTTTGGGTTTGAAATGACAGCTTTTTGCCAATTACACTGGATTTCTCAAGTTCTGTCAGTGTGTAGAGGAGCAAGGTAATTTGTCATTAAGAAAATAACCCCCAGCCCCTACTCTGGAATAATTCTGTCTTCTCAGTCCAGTGTTTCCTTGAAATGTATGTTTGCTTATATTTTCTTTAAAAAGTCCAATATCTTTTCTTGGCTAAATACTGTAATTCAGATTCTGTCCTGTTACTTATGGCACCAGAGAAGCTATTAGTTATACTTGTCATTAGCTCTTTACACATTCATTCCTTCTCTACCCTTTACCTGTATGAATACAACTATGCAAGATAAAACCCACGAAAAAGCTTTTTTTTTTATAATTCATAGAGAAAATGTGTTAATGAAAATTAAATTTACCAGATGAAAAACTGAAAAATCAGAGTATGTGAAAGAGCAAGCTGTATTGCAGCCTTAACTTCAACCTGTTTGTGGTGGATGTTTGTGTAACATCTTTAATACCGTGATTGTACTAGCTGCTAGAACAGTTAACTATGTGGTAATATTGTAGGTTTTTCCATTCCAGTTTATCTATAGATGTGTTCCATCTCTTAGAGCTGGGCAGTCTCTGCATTTTCATGTTTATAAAAAGCATACACCTGCAGGGTTTTGTTTGTTTTTTAAGTCAAAGGCTATGTCAGTTCACGGTAAAGCTGACTTTGTAAGTAATTGCATTATCTCTCGGACTGTGTTTAAGAGAGGCATGGAGTTTATGTGCATTGCAGTATGACATGCTTTACTCTTACTTATCCCATTAGATGTAAAATGATTGCTGAGTATTAATTTTCTTCTTTGCTGAGATGCATGGAATTATTGTAATTCCAAATGGTGCTAGCAATATCAGTAGGAGACACAAATTACTGAGATTATCCTCTGTTCATTAACAAGGTGGCTGTTAGTATGAAGACCATCAAATAATAGCCACATAAAAAATAATTTACTGCACCCTTTTATTCTCTAATTATATATTTAACCAATGTGGGCTTGTCAGGAAAGGAATATAATTGAATGTAAAAATAGACATATTAGTCTGGAGAAAATGTGTGTCAAATTTAAATGAAATATTTAAAAATTTTGAAATTAATTTGGAAAATTGTTCTTTTTCCTTGAGATACTAACATTTGGTTATTTAGCAGCCATGATGTTCTTGGGCTTTGTTTGGACAGACCTTGTAAGCTAAACAGACCTTAGGCTAAGTACAAGGTAGGCAGTCACTTGGATACTACTATGTACAGGAAGTGTGTGGACATGTAATGCACTAATCTTTAGAATGGAGATATATGACAAAACAAATTCTACTCTGCAAGTGGTGGACTGGTATTTGGTCAACTTGGTGTGACGGCCAGTAGAAACTGACACTTTAAGTTACTTTGGAAGTTTGCAGTGGGATCAGACTGTTGCAAGTTGTGTGCTCATTGCCTTGAAAGGAAAAAAAAAGCGTTGCTCAGATTGTTGACATTTCCTTTTGAAGGGTGTTTTGAGATCTACTGGTATGCCAAAACAATGCAAATATTACAACACATTCTTAGAATAGCTCAGTATCTCAAAGGTTTTCAAAACAGAAGCAGGTAGTTTGAATTATTGCACAGTTTCCCTGGAAGTCGATTTTGGCGTATCTATCGTAATTACTCCCTCCAGCCATTCCTTCCATACTGAGTCATGGAACTTTTTTCAGGCGTTAAATATTTCCATATCTTGTGTTCATTCAGTGATGCATGTCATCTTCTGTTATTATTATTGCTTCTACTGCTATTACATATCTTGAAAAAAATTTTCAGTATGTCCTATTTTCTGTCATTTCTTCTTAGACAGATAAAGGTACAGCCCCTCTTATGGAAATAGCCTGTGTCCAATTGCTGTAAGTTAAAAACCTCTGGTACTTCCAGTTTAGCAATTAGATCACTATCTACAGCTAAGCAAAGGGACAGAGGGCACCTTCAACTATAGTGAAACAATATTAGAAGATTAGGGAAATAAGATCTAAGTTTATCTAAATCATACTATAGATATTGAAGTTGACCTAATTTAGGAGTGCTGTTCTTTCAGGACTATAAATCCTGAGATCCAGGTGAGTGGAAAATACTTGGAATCTGTGATCCAAATATTTGTTCAGTTGCTAGCAGTACATGTTTGAACTTGATTAATGCCCTGCAATCAGAAACCTGAACTCTCAGGGTTTTCCTTAGCTATATTCTATATATAGTCATGTAGACAAATAGTAGAGCATACACTATGCTTAAACTCAGTTGTTACCACTGCTAGGAACTGAATCTGTCACACCAGTTAATTTGCAACTTTTCTGCCTAACTATTTTAATAATACTGATTCATCAAAAGATTTAGAAGTTTCCAAAACACTGTTCCCCCTGCCATGGGTTTGTATTGATTCCAAAGCTGATCTTCATAGACTTTTGCAGAGGACTATACTGAAAGGGTGAATATAGTTTTCTCAGTCCACTCTTAACTTAGTTTCCAAGGAGGATTTTTCCTTCTGTATGGAGTATTTATTGGTGCATAGCTAGTATATGTCAAATTCAGGGCTTTAAACATTAGTGATGGAGAGTGTTGTAACAATGCTTTCGTAACATTAATCTGGAGGATGCCAACATGTTAAACCTTACAGTATTTTGAAAAGTGCTTTTTGCTCAAAAATAGAGGTAGGAAAAGTGTTGTTTTGAGAGGTATTTTTGAAAAATTGAACAAAATAGAATCAGAACTGGAAATTATTTTCAAGAAGTATGCTTTGTAAATGAAAGCTTGTATAGTAAATTATATTTGATATGCTTTTCCTTTGCACTCTTGTATTGATACTTGTTTTTGGTTTAGATTTTTTGTCTCTTATTTTTCTTCTGTTTGTGTCTTAAGACAAGTCCTGGTGAGCGTAGTTTCTGATTTCAAGTTCTTCTTAGGGGAAATCCATTACTTCTTGTTTAAGCTCTGAGAAATCTTTTCCATTTTAAATATTTGATTGCTGGATTTGGTTGATGTATACTGTCTAATTTAGGATCTACCTGGCTTTGCTACATCATTTGGAAACTGTAATACCTTAAAAAAGTAAGGTTTTTTTTTTATGGTGGAGCAGACAAGATTTGGTTCATCCCAGTGGTGTGACTTCATGGACTTAAGGTGAAAAATTAATTTGACTAACTCCTTATTAGTCTGCCTGTTCTATAGAACTTTCAGTTTCTGTCCTGTAACCATCTACATTTTATCCAGCCTGTTTTGGCTCAGGAAGAACCATCCTCTGTGCTGCAATGTACAGTGGATCCATTGCAGTGCTGTCAGCCAACACTGAAAACAAAAAAGCAGAAACTTTTGTATTTTGATTTCTTTACCACTTTATGAGAAAATACACATACAAGTAATTTTGCTGAAGTCTTGCCAAGTGAAGAAGATGCTCATCAGTCCCGTAATTTCCTTCATAATGTTATGAAAGCCTGTTACTTCATTGGTATCTTGAAAGGGTTTAGTCACAGTGCTTTTTCAATGTCTGCAGCCATTAAAGCCAAGGATATGTAAGTGTTCTAATGTATTTAAACATTTTCCAGTCATTTAAAGGGTGTGGCTTTGCAGATATTTTTTTTCACAAAACTTTGTCTCCAAATGTGCTATAGAGAGCCTATATCTGGCTTGTAACCTTGTTTAGTCACATACCAGTTAGGTAAAATCCTCTGTAAATCCTGGACAGAAATATTTTCTACTTACTAAAACAGTTTTCTTTACCTCATAGCTTTTTATGGTGCACTTGCAATTTGTCTGAATACCATCTAATCTGCATAGTGTAAAAATTCTCATGCTGTCAATACAGAAATATTTTATTCCTGTATGCAGCCTTTTTCTTTCTTCTCTATCTTTCCCTTTGATCCTTACACTCTTCAAAAGGAGGCAGGTCCAGAAGAATTATCAAATTTGTGTGCAGATTCAGAGAAAACTTCCACATCATTTCTCATTCAAAGAGATGTGGGATATCTCAGTTGAGAAATCAGAAACATAATGGTATTGATTTTGGCACAGGCAGCGTTGTTTCATATACATTTCAGGGTTTTTGAAGATGACATCCAGATTGACTCCCTGTCTCCTCAATTTTTGATCTTGTTTGAGCAGTTTAGCAAATGTTACTTTGTGTTAATGGTGGATGACTAAATAATTGGAATATTATCACAAGGCAGTTTATACAACTTCTAAAAAGAGTTAACCTCTATGTCCATACAATACTCCATACTGCTCCTAATCGCATGATTTATTAAATAGGATGGATTTTTCTGTGAAATGTATCTTAAAATATCCTATAGTTAAAATAATCATATGGATTTTATAAATAAGTGTTAAGAAGACTCTTAATTTCACCTACAGTATATTTACAGCATTAGTAAGAAGCCTGCTTTAAGCTTTCATTCTTGCAGTCTTACAGCAAAAGCAATGTAATTCATTAGTTCGAGTTTCACAAAAGCTATGTGCTGGATAAAGTAAGCACTTTGGCTTGTCAGTTGCCCTGTTGCATTTAAGACCCTCTCTAGAGATGTTTTATTAATTAGAGAATCCACAAAAGTTTACAAAATAATGTGGGGATAGTCTTCAAAGATCCTCTGCTAGCTCTCCGGCATCCACTGATGTTGTTTGAAACCAAGATTGCCACTGTGCTGGTTATGTGGGATATTAGCATAATATGTGCTTGTAGTAAACATCTAATTTCAGACATGGCATTTTCTATGACATTCTGAAGTCTAACCTCTCTCACTTAAACTCTTCTTAACAGTCAGGCTCCTTGTTGTTTCCTGATTGTCTGTTGTTATTTGGAAAAGGGTTGATGGTCTCCTTTCAGTATCTACTAGATTTATTTGCAACTGTTGCTTGGAATGAAAATTTTACGCCTATTATTTCAAGGAAGCACAAGTTGGTGAAACATGCATGACTTCTAAAAAATTGTACAGTTGTGTACTGGCACAGCAAGTGGACTTAGCTTGAACAACAGATAGGATGTTAAAAGAATTACTATACTAGTAAATACAATGCATTCTGTACAGTCGTTATCATTGTTCAACAGTCTGAATTGTGCTTTTCATTTTGACAGCCCCACCTTCTACAACACATCACCTAGCATTTTAATCTCTTTCATCTTGCTTTTCCTTTTGCAGTTTTATATTGCTGCTTCCCCAGTCTCTATGCAAGTGCTTACACAATTACCCTGACTTCTTGAGATAGAATTATAATGTTTTATGTTTCATGGCTCATTTTGGCCATAACAAGTAAGTCAGCTCACATAACCTTGGTCTGACTCCTTTGTGCTTATTTAACTGGTCTTAATCTGCAAAGTTTTATTGCTTGTTATGGCATCTTGTGCCACACAGTTTTCCCATAACCACTTAACCCTGTGTAGTCTTGATAACGCTTATTCAAAGTTCAACGTACAAAGTTCAGTGTACAATTTTTTGTATGCTACTTATGAATTAGTAGATCTGATTGTATGTAGAGCTCCTGTATAACATGGTCTACTTTTTATCTTTGATTAAGTCTACGCAACTTTGCTGACTAGGCAACTAATTTTATATTACTGTTTTTCTATTTAAAATAAAATTACTAGATGAAGGTAGATGACATTAATTACAGTATTGGGTGTGTGCAAGTCTATGTGTGTGTATGGGAGCATGAGGATAAACTGTAACAGAAATATCATTGCCCATGAGGAGAAAGGTAAGAATGCTGCAGAAGAAGCTTTGAGTTAGCATGATAAGGCAGTGTGCACAAACAGAACAGCCTTAGTTTTCATGAGGTATTTAAACAAAAACATAAAGTATGTTGAAGCTGAGGCATTTCAGTCTGTCCATACTGATCTTCACTGGAGTGAGCCATTAACTATTTGCTTAGTAAAATCTAATTCTGCATTTCTTGAGGTGTTTTGCCTTCTAAAAAGGGAACAGATACTTGTTCTGTACATAACTCTGAGACTGTTTTTACTTGGTTCAACTGAAATTACTGCTGCAGCTCAGGACCAGGTTTTTACTTCCGACTGGTCCTTGCCTTGTCCCAGTGTGTCAATATGATGAAATATTTTCCTGAGATTGCATGTAGGAGAATAGTCCTACTGAGTTCATATAAATTCAGGCTAGAGTTTGTGGCAGCAGTCTTTTAAATCAACAGTCAGCTTTTTAGCTCCTGTGCTAAAATTTGTGTGTAAAGAACAGAGTGAGTATGAAGAAAGCAGGTGTGAAGTCAAGGAATGAGTATATGAACTGAGGAATAAATCGAGAGAATTTTTTTAGCATGTTGTTTTATGGCTCCTGGATATATGCCTCTTTCTTCAGAAGCACAGAAGCTGTGCTGGAGCTGTTGTTCTCCCATGCTCACACATTCACATCCTCCCATGCACATGCTTTCCTATAACCAGTTCTATTCAGATAGATCTCAGTAAAGTGGTAAGTACTTCAAATTGAACCACAATCCTGCCAGTAATTAGAATTTCAGTACATTTAATATTCTTCTTATGTATGTGTACATGGGGAATACAATGCATATTGAACATAAATAATTAGCGAAAGGGAGAGTGGATTTTTATAGAAGTCTGCTTATTTTTCTGGTAATAAAAGCCTTCTGATTTTGAAGATCAAGATGTGTTATGATGCGTTGTCATGGTTTAACCCCAGTCTGCAATTAAGCACCACACAGCCCTTCACTCGCTCCCCCCACCCAGTGGAGTGGGAGAGAGAATAAGAGTAAAAGTGAAAAAACTCATGGGTTGAGATAAAGACAGTTTAACAGGTAAAGCAAACCCCACGCAGGCAAGCAAAGCAAAACAAGGAATTCATTCACCACTTCCCATTGGCAGGCAGGTGTTCAGCCATCTCCAGGAAAGCAGGGCTCCATCATGTGTGACGGTTACTTGGGAAGACAAATGCCATAAACATGAACACGCACTCTTCCTCCTTCTTCTCCCCAGCTGTATATGCTGAGCATGACATCATACGGTCTGGAATACCCTTTTGGTCAGTTGGGGTCAGTTGTCCTGGCTGTGTCCCCTCCAACTTCTTGTGGTCCCAGCCTACTAACTGGTGGGGTGGGGTGAGAAGCAGAAAAGGTCTTGACTCTGTGTAAGCACTGCTCAGCAATAGCTAAAATATCCCTGTATTATCAACACTCTCTTCAGCATAAATCCAAAACATAGCCCCATACTAGCTACTATGAAGAAAACTAACTCTATTTCAGCCAAAATCAGTGCATGCATTAATATGATTTTCTGTATAGCACAGGATGTATATTGTCAAAGTCAATGCAGTCTCCACAGAAGTAACATTATTTTAATTCTACATGTCCTTGTCAGTTTCATATCATCATAATAGTGAAAGCAAATGACTTTCAGCTATGTGGACAAGAGCACAAAATTTGCTTATTCCTTTAGCATGTTTTGCAATCTGGATCTTTTGTTTCATACATAGGAATGAGTTGATTACGCTGAATTAAGCCTATCTCATGTCTAAATATTCTTTTCTATGTAAAATATTATGAACAGGTGGTACTTTTGCTTTGTTTAAGAATTAACATTTTTCATTCTTCCTGAGGCAAAAAAGCAAGAGGAGCAAATAAACATACATATTCAAACATGAACAAATTCATGCTCTTTTTTTTTTTTTTTTTACTTTGCCATGTAACCAGGTTGCACATGTCAATTCTGATCTTTGCATCCTGGCTTTAGATCTCACTTTGGTAAGTAACAACAGCCACAAGCAGCAAAATGGAAGTTTACTTTAGAATACTGTTTTTACTCATTTACAAGCTGTTTATGTGACAGTTATAACCTAAGAGGGATCTAATTATTAACATTTTTTTAAAACACTCGTGTTTTTTTCACTGTGGCAATCGACATATTTAGAAGCTGTTAGTGATCTTTTGGTAATAAATTGCTGTTCCTACAATTATGTGTCATTGTAAAGAGCTGTTAACACATTTATAAGCTATTAATTATTAATTCATTTCTCTAATGTGCCAGCATTGCTTGCTGTATTTCTCCCTTGCTGTATAAATTAAATGCCGCCACATTTGTGTTTGAAAGCCTTATTCTTCACTTCCACAGTGCAGCAACTTCCAGTAACTTTTCCTGGCAATTCACAGAGGCTACAAGCATGAACACCACATGCAATTTTCAACTTGTAGCTTCAGACTCACGTTTCGGTCATTGCTGGTGAAGGTGCACTTAAGGAAAGAAGTTTCCAGAGAAGTTGTGCTGCAGTGGTCTGTTACTGAAGGACTTGGAAGAAGGGCTGCTTGGGAGCTGCCTGGCTTACTAGATACACCGCAAAACGACATCTCCTTTGCTACCTGGATTGAAAGGTGATGATTTCAGTTCAAGGTCTTATATAATGTAACTCTGCCCTCCTGTTTACTTTTGTACTTTCACCTCCTTTTCTATCCTTTCTTTATTCAACGCAAGAACAAGACTTGCAAGATTTTCTCAACGTGCTTCTTTCCCTCTGCTCTCACAACTTCTTCCATATGGCCCCATTTGTCTTAATCCTACTTCCTGAAGCAGTCTGACAACCTTTCGCACTCTTTTTGAATGACTCGTGAAAACACAACTTGAGAGAAGAGGACGATAAATGTTGGCCTACTCATCCAGTGAATAGATGCATGTCTGTCTCCATAAGACATTTATGAATCATGGGGCTAACAAGATGTGTGCTTAACTTTTACCCTTTCTTTTCAATGCTTTCATCAACTCACTCTTTTTCCTCCCACTCCCTTATGTATGTACTGTCTAATTAGACTAACATTTTTGAATCAGGGTCATCTTTTTATATGTGTATGAATTGCTCTACACATCAGATTTATACATTTGTGAAGTGCTTTACACTTTCTGATATTTGGCTATAATGCATATTTTAAAGGTAAATATGTTTACTTGAGATTCTTTTGTATTATTAAAGACTTCTTTTGTATTTGGTGATGTGGATAAGGTGATAAAAGTAAATGACCAGAATAATTTCACTTTCTCACTTCAGAAGAAGAAAGTTTTTATACATTTAGCTATGGGTTTTTTTTTTTATATGTACATTCCAATGACAAAAATATGTATTACATGAAAAGTCAGTATTTTCCACTCCTCTTAATTCATACTGAGGTGTGGATGTGCATTTGGATGTATTACTTAACTTGTGAGACTGGAAAAAGTCATACTAATAGTTCTGAAACTTGTTAGATGGCTTGATCTGTTGCTGACTGAAATGTGTGGAAAGTCTCCCACTGATTTCTGTGGGTGTTCAGTCAAGTTCTGTATGTTCCTCTGTCTTCATGCTTCAGCTTTTAGCAGTTTGGCAAAATTTCAGAGCTGCAAACCTTTTCTCAAGTCTAATGTGGTTTTTATGGACTTGAATTTTAAGTATCCCTACTTGGCTGGCATGGGGACTTTAATCTTATCATGTTTACAGGAAAGTAGCTGAATGGACAGATGTTCCTGTCTCTCTTCTCCAGTTCCATTATGTTCAGCATAAATTTGGATGCTTCTATGCTTCCTGTGTGCCTGAATCTTCAATTACAGCTCATGAGTTTGTCTCAAAGGTCTGAGAGCACACCAGTGAAAGCTTTACATGGATATCAGATCAGCACTTAAGGCTGAAAATCTGACTTTGAGCTGATGTTAGACTAGCCAGAGTTATAGTTTGAGCTAGTAAAAGAAACCTCTTTAACTGGTTTTCTCAATTTCAAAAGTAATGAATCCAATGTTCAATAGGAATTTATATACAGGGCCTGCCACTGAACTAAGCAGCAGAGTACCTGCATACAAACTCAAGCCCAGGATGTGCTACTCTGTGTTCAGCAGAAGGAAAATATCAATGATAATAAATTTCTATAGGAGGAGAAGAGTATTTTAAATTCAAGATAAAAGCAGGAAGAGCAGCAGACAAATAATGTCTGAGCAATTGAAGTAGGAGTGAAAGGGTACAGAATCAGAAAAGCAGATATATAAGACATTGTCAGTTCATCCTTCTATATTTTCAAGTATTTCAAAACCTCGAGTGCCAGGTGTGGTGGGAGGTGGCAAGACAAAAAACCACCAAATCCTGGCAAAAGGCGTACATCACTTTGGGTCTTTGGCTCTTGGAAAGAAAGGTCACCCTGCTGTCTTTCCCAAATGCTAACAGAAATCTTTCTTAGACAGCAGCAGTAGTTTTATTATCAGCTGAGCAAGGCCCTGTTGTCAGTGATTGACAAGGTTTCCACCTCTAGATTTCTTCCATAACCACGCTTAACAACTTGGAACTTGCAGGCTGGTGCTTGTAATGAAAATTCAGCAGGACTCAGGGAAGCTGAAAATTCACCAGTGGGTCTTATGTGGCATATAGTAGCTACCACTGCACTTGGCAGCAAAATTTACAGCAAAACATTTTGATCAGAATCTTTTTTTATTTTTACCATAGCAGACAGCTCTTAGTGCATTTAACATGCAGAATATTATTGTTCCAAAGGGGTAATATAAGGGTATGTTACACAAGTACATGGTTCTGTCGTCAGATGTGATACTTGGGACATTGATGACATCTCTTACTCCAAAATCTGGAGTAAAAAAGTTAAGTTGCCTTTCTCCTTCTTCTGCTTCCTCTTTTCTTCCCCTAATTTGGTAGCAGTTGTTACCCCCCTTTTCACAAGTAGGTAAAGATGGGAATGAGTGTGGGGCAAAAAAGGAAGCAAGTGACTTCCCCAAATTCACATAGTTGGTAGAACTGAATATACTGATTCAAGAGTCCTTCCTGTTCTTTTAGCAGCAAAGAGACAGCAAAGCATCTGTTTTTATAGGAGAGGTACAAATTAACTGTATCATGAACTCAAGATTTAAAAAAAAGGCATAAGAGATCTAGAACACTCAGACAGTTAATGATCCTTTGCAACCTGTACACTTGCATGAAGACCAGAGCTGTGTGCCCAGAGCATGATTACCCCTTTTTCTGCATGCTTCTACAGCCATTTAAAAATCTGTGCCTGATCATTAGTGTCTGTGGCTTGTTCAGTGGTCACAGCGTCATTCCTAGAGGACAAGGATCTGATCAAGCCTTCATTGAATTCAGCAGAGGTTTTGCCATTGATTAAAGTGAGAGGAGTGCTTTCCTAAATGAACATAAAGACTGAACTAATCTCTCCCCCCCATAGGTCATTCTAGCAGGTCAGTCTTGGAGCACGCTAGTAGGACAGTGTGCTGAAAGCTTGTACTGTTTCATATTTCACTGTAGCAGTTCTGTGAATAAGTAAATGAGTTCAGTCTCTGGGGAATTCAGTCTAATAGCTTTTGAGATAGCTAAATTCACTTTGTAAATGAATTTATAGCTGGAATTTTAATATCTTCAGCCCATCACCAATTGCTTTGTTCAACAAACTGCAGAAGGAAAGCTGCCCTTACCGCACTACAGAAGTAGATGTATTAATTTTAGAAAAACAATTGGGAACAATTTTTCTTCCCTCCTACTGGCTTGTCTAAGATCACTAGATAGAATGTTTGAAAAACATGGGTAAAAGGGGAAAAAAAAAATTAGTGCTGGTGAATGTACTGAAATCCCTTCTAGGTCATGCTTGAGTAACTGGAGTCTGACCTTGACAAGTAAGGGAACAAAAACATGGTAGCAGGGTGAAAACTCAAGACCCAGTAGCTCAGCTGAGATACTTTTGATGTTTAATGTTTTTATGATCCTCCAGTGTCTAACCAACAGGAATAACCTGCATGATTCAAAGAGCAAAGCTCAGCATCTTTATGTCAATTCGATGATCTGTTCTCCTGGGCTCTGTCACTATAGATTTTTACCAGACAGATCCTGTGGTGCTCTCAGTACTTAGCATACACGTAGTGATTAATCTTCATTTTACTCTTTCACTTCTCTTGTGCCACATTGCCATCTGGAAGCTTGAACCAAAGGCTCTGAAGACTCTTTTGAGAAACTGGATGTCTCAAGAAGTGAGACTTCCTGAGCTTTTGTGAAGAAAGCACTAAACAGCAGGGCACGTCTCTAAACATATACAGCCTGTCTTTTCAAATCTTTGCCATTCTTTCCTCTTCTGGGACAGGTATCTCTTAATATAGCTATAATAAGTAAAAAAAAGAAAAACAGATAAGAAAAATGCAGACGATAGTTAATGATTTAGGATAGCAAAGATGAGAGATGACTTTAATAGGTTAATAGGCAACATGATGGCAGATGAAATTTGATGCTGATAGAGGCAAAATGATATACAATTGGATTAATAATTTTTTATTCTATTGCGCTTTCTTTACATATAAAATAACTGAGGAAAATAAATATTGAACATTGTTGTGGACTTTGGGCTGCAATGTTTCAGTAGTCAAAAGTCACAACAGGTACTAGATATTTAATTCCCATTGGTATTTGGAGTTCCAATTTAATTGCATGACACAAAGGAAATCTGCATTATCACTGTCTCATATTCTAGGTGACAGGAGAGCCTTTTATGGGATTGGGAGAAAGAGAAGCTGGTCAGATGAACATAATGCACACACAGAAAATTCTTTTACCCAGAAAAGCTGGGATTCTTTGCATTTGAGGTGATATCATGAGAATGTCACAAGAGGAGAAATCGCATCCCTTGTCATTGATTGCCTGTAAAGTTCTATGGTTTTTTTCTGTGACAGATGCAGTAGACTTGAAAGAGACAACAGGAAGAAAAATAATCTCAAAGCAATTAAATACATCTCTAGGTTTGCAACAGAGTAAGCAGACTCTGCATACAAAAGGTCAAGATATTAATGAAATATAATCATCTGCATTAGCACTTAATGATGTTGCATATACTTCACTGACATACAACAGATCCAGGACCAAAAGAAGTACCCTTTCCCTTTTTTTACCTATTCTGCCTCTCATATCAAAAGTGGGCTTCTTTCAAAAACGTTGCTGAATAGAGGTAAGGAAATAAAGAAACTGTTGGTCGAAGTCTGAATGGGGCCTGAATGAAGAGATTACTATCTGATGCTCATCAAACCATTAGAAAACTATACTTTCTCAGCCAGTGTTTAGCTCTGTAAATTGAGTAATGGCTCATGTCTATAGTTGCCAAAAATTGTAGTCAGATGCAGAAGTGAACATTTTCTTCCAGATGATGAAGGCCGTGGCTTCCTTTGGCTGTGTTCCTTTATTGAGCTAATAGGTTGGTGGATGTTTACAAAAGCACAAAAAAGGATCTGTTGAGGGTAAGAAAATTTAAATTTTTTTCTTTGAATCAAGTTTCATAAATGTTCTTTCTTTCATATGGTTCTGATCCAATACCTCCTTGTCCTCTTGAAAATAATGTTTTTAACTATCTGCAACTCTGTTGCATTTTTAAATTTATCATTGTCCAAAGGCATTCCTAAAAGTAGTTCAACAGGCACAGCTATTGGTAATTTTTCCTGTTGTTCTCCACCAGCCATATTGTGTTGACTCCCTTTTCTTTTTACCTGGGCTGCACACTGGCCACCTCCCCTCCTGTTTCAAAGTGCATGATCTTCCCATTTGATTGTCCATTTTTTTGAGTCTGAGAGTTTTTCCTGCAGATGTGGAAGCCAGAGGTGAAGTCTTTGTGAAGGTTTCTGAGCCAGTGAAAGTAAGAAATTAATTATGTGTTTGAATCAGGAAAAGCATGACCAGGATGAAAGCTTTCCAGTCACTGTATTTCGTTTCAGTGTGGACATCTGGACATGCAGAAGGGTAAGCTACTGCATAGTGGTCACAGCTGTCTATTTTCCAACAGATATGGGATTCAAACATTGATTAGTTGGAATAAGTGAGTTCAGTAGTTGGAATTCTTCATGTCTGCAAATACGTTTGGCATTTTTGACAATTATTTATAACTTTCATGTCCCTGTGTTTGCCAGTTGTTCTTGATTAAAAATCACCAAGCCTGTAACCTTATTGTGGGAAATCTACAGTTAATGAAAAAACAGTAGGTAAGTATGTTAGATTTTTGGTGTCTAATAACCATTGAAAGAAACTTGGTTGTTCACCATGTCAGCAGCAGTTCTGTCAAATTATTATACTCACCATAGGTGAGGTAGTCACCAACAAAATACAGCTAATTCTATGGCACTGTGTGGATTTCATCACTGCTTTTGTTAAATGTGCTGATGTGCACTCCCAATGCTTCTATTTCTGTTGTACTTTTGATGGTCAGTGATGGATGGAGAAGAATCTCCTTAGTTAACAGACTGAGCAGATGTGCCTCACAATTTTAAGAGTGGGCAGTCATTTTAAGGTGTTTGCTTTTCATCACCACAAAAGGCAGCTAATTCTTCAGAAGTTTTTAGGAGACTCTTAGTACTCATGCTTAAGCACAGACAGCACAGTGTTTGAGAAGGCATAAGATGTACTATAACCTGTGATACCTTCATTTTCTGGCAGCTTTACACTTCTTTCAGTGAGTAAAACTATTTTAAGCAATGCAATAAAAATACTAACCTTAGAAATCTCAGCTTCCAATGAAATGCATGTTAAATGTATTTATGAAGTGCATGGAAACCGTATGTTCTGCTTTTTCTCATAAAAATGACAAGAAAGGATGTAACTTTTTTTTTTATTTTTATATGTTAAAATTTCATGGCTCAACAGGCTTTTCGTATTGTCTCCCAACAAGCCTTCAGAAATCCATTTTTGTCCCTGCACCTCAAAGACCAATTGGCTGATAGACAGAGAGTCTTGTGAAAGCTGCAGATAAATTAATAGCAGAGAATGTGCCTGAGGACCATGCCTGGCTGCTCTTGAAATCCTTCTGAAGCCTGAATTATTTGTATTAGGATAGGCCAACACTCAGACCTCTATGAGTCAATTCTTTGTAACAGTTGCCAATATTTTTATACCTGAGAGAGCAGCTTCATTCTTTATTATTGCTCAGGAATCAATACTCCCATTGCCCTCACAAAATGCTATACAAGCATTATTGGCATTTCACTTGGCAGTGAAGGGTATCAACATCAATCTCACCAACTGCACACTTCGCTAACCTTGTTCCACTTCTCCAGTCCAAATTTGTATTCAGTCTGCACTGTGCTCTCCTGCTCAGTTTGAATGGGAATCCTTAGCAAAGCCCTGACACCTTCTGAGATGAGGAAGTGGAAAGACATTGTTTAGCCACAGATGAAAACAGTTTCCTTTGTGTGTGTGCATGTATGTTTGGGGTGGGGGATACATGGAAGCTCTGAATGTGACTAAAATGTGATTTACAAAAGAAAAAAGTTACAGCAAGACAGAACAGCAAACAGCATTGCTACTGATAGACTCTCTAAAAAGAGTCAAATCTAGATCCAAATAACAGCTTCTGTTCTGAAAAGGTACCATGGGGTATAGGGTAGTTTTCCAAGGCTTTTGAACTAACAGCTTCTAATTCACAGATAGTCCTACATGTTGGAGATAAGTGATATATTGCCAAACAAACGAACAACATTGTATACTAGAGCAAAAGAAAGGCTCTTTGGAACAGCAGCCACATTTTGCTCTAATTGTGTACAGCTGCACCAGTTTGATATGCTAGTTCAGTCACAAAGATTTGCATTCAACATGTAAATTCAGCTTTAAACATGCAATTTCTAGACATAATCTAAAATAGGAATTGTTCAAAGCATCCTGTCTCCTGCAGAGCTTTGTGTCACTACAGAGTACAACAGAAGGCATAGTTTGTTCAAATAACACCAGAATCATGGCAGTTAGAGGACCATTAATAAAATAATAATCCCTTCAGTGTATCTGCTTTAAAACAACAACAACATGCTCTTGTTCTGCTTCCTTCTCACTTTTAGGTGTTGAATCTGTGTATGTTTCCCTCTCTTTTATGATTATGGCTCAGCTTATCCTCAGGCAAGGATCTAATAAAAAACATACAGAAGAGAATTTTGTTCCAAAGTGCAGGAAGATTATTTAGACAGTATAGATTTGTGTTTGTTTGTGTGGGTGTGTGTGGGGTCATGACACACTGAGGTTATGTGTCCGTGTTAATAACATTCAGGAATTTTCAGATTGCATTTGATTTTGTGAGAAGCACAGCTACAGATTTCTTACTGGGAGAGAAATGTTTGACTTCTCGTGTTTTGCTTGCTATCACTTCCTGATACTAGCAAGTGCCAAAGACACAGTACCTTCCCAGTCCTGTTTTTCCATCTAGTCCCATCTGATTATACCTTTATCTTTAAAATGTATCAACTGACTATTGATATTCCATATTTTACTTGAATCTAAACTTGCTTATTTACTGAGTTTTGATTTGACTTTGCTTTAGCCTACATTCAGGTATCTTTGGTGGCAAACAGTCCGTCTTAACTACATAACACATTACAGTGCTCCAATAGGCAATTTCTCATTGTTTATATGGAGGAGAAACTGGATAAACTGAGGTCTATGCTGCACCACTTCTAACACAGTTGCTCCTAAAAAGTGAGCCAGCGATAAAAGTTATGTCTGACAGGAATAATTTAGTAGGATGCAGAAAGAGGGATGAATAACTGTCAGAGGCAGGAAAGTCTCTCTCTGATTATAATAGTGTTCATTTAAATAGCTAAGAAGTACTACCACTGTTCAGCTAAACAATAGGAGAATAGGGAAGGGAGAGGAATGGTAAACATCTGTCAGTATAACTCAAGCAAAAAAATAACAAACAAGGGTGGAGGAAAATATCAGTAGATTAAAATCTCTTGTGTATATCTGGCAGGCCACTGATTTTCCATGAGTCTGAATTGCATTATTATAATAATTATTATCATTAGTTAAAATCCATGCTTAATGTGAAAATAATATTTTTCACATGTAAATAAATATTCGAGGCAGCAGCATAGTAACAGTTACTGTTAACTTTCTCCATTTCTCTTAAGAGTCTGTATTTACTGTAGCAGCGTCTTGCATGTTTTGCAGGTAGATTCTATCACTCCTTTCAAACTGTTTACATCTAAATCCATACAGCCAATAAAAGAAATGTGATACAAGGCATATTTTTTTTTTTTTTTTTAATTTACAGAAACTCGATCTAGCTTTTAATCTCACTTTAAGGTCTTTTTCTCTCTCTTTCTCTGTAGCTCAGGCACCTGTAATGTTCATTCAGACTAAATGTGAGTGTGGTCAAGCAAACCATTCATCTTCTTGAAGCCACAGCTGCCCCACGCATTGTGGTGTTAACTTCTGGGACTCAAGGTACTGTTGTACTTTCAACATATTTGTAGAGCGGCTGTAAAACAGCAGTCTTGACATAACCCCACAAATATCTCTCATAGTTATTTCCTGACAACTTGAAGAGCCATGACATTGCTCTTCATGCTTCATTGCATGAGACTTTTGATACCAGTATTAATCTTGTGCATAGGCAGAGTCCTGGTTTACATATAATGAAAGCTTCCATCTCTGAACTACTTTGTAACAGTGAGGCACTTTAGTTCTGCAAGATTCCAGACTGCAATTTGCAAAGAATAAAATGACATATACACTTACTAATAAGAACAGTGTGAAAAGAACACCACCGCTACAGATCTAAACCAAAGCAGAAGCCTTGAGAGGGATGCTTATGTAGATATTTATGTTCATAAACATATGGTCAAATTTGGAAAAGCACCAAGATGTTCCTATATAGACTGTTTGAAGTTGTTGGGGGTACAGAGCAATGAGGAAAACTGGGACATTTATTTAGGCATGAGATTTTAAAAATCATGGCTTGGGACTCTAAGAAAGAAATTTGTAAAACAGGCCATTTTCATGCAAAAAGGAAAGGTTGACAAGACTACTACCTTTTGTCATCTTTCATGGGGCCACTACTGAATGATTTGGTCATTTTCTGGTACATTATGCCGGTACATATCTACTATGTTATTTTGGTAATAGTGTCATTTCTTTGAAAAGAAAAAAAAAAGTTCTTGTTGTCAAAGTGATTATATTGAGTAAACTTCAGCAATTGGTTACAGCTGCAGTCTACTCTTTTCTCAAACTGTAGTTCGCATTCTGACTGATTTCAGAAATTTTCATAGTTAGTCATCAGAATAAATGGTCTTACAAAATGCTGATGTTAGCTCTCATGTGATAATATTCCTTATGACTAAACATAATAACATCAAAACTGAGAAGAAGGAAAAACTCCTCTGTTTCTTGAGAAGGAGACATATCATCCCTAGTCTAACAGCCAAAGTGCATTAGTATAAGGCATTAGGACACTCACTTTTCTCTCGCTGCCCTCTCAGTCTCTGTGCAGAGGGTACTGCTGGGTTTAGATGCTACTATTTCACTGTGGTGATTAAGACAGTAGTTCCAGATACTGCTGCAGACTGTCCACAGCACTACCTGAGAGAATAGACATCACCTGGCAGATGGATTCATAGTGAAATAGCTGCTGCTGCAAGATCTCTCCTGCTGTTGAATATGTATGTTTTTATCATAGGAACAGGTCCATTCACCATAGTGAAATTTCCACCTCCATACAAGCTAGGACTGAATGTCGATCTGTTTAAATGTGGACCCTGCCATCCACGTCTTTGTGGCAACTCAAACCCACAAATGATCATGGATCATCCTTGTAACTGGTAGTGTGACATAGGAAGGCATTTTCTGGCTCTCTTATTTTCTTTTGCTTGTGTTGGGAATGCATGACTGGGTGCAGAAGAACTCCCCAAATGGTGGTCTGACTGCTGTGAGATCTATTTGTCACAAGGTGACTTCTCTTTGGGTTGTAGGACTTCAGTTTCTAGTACAGTTCTCCAGACAAAGGCAGAACTTGTACTTGTCATTCATTAATTTTTTTTGTAGGCTTGTTATCCAGCTGCTCTGTAGCGAGGACTTTGCAATCACTTCACCCTGCTGATCCTGGTAGCCTTGTAGAACCTGAACACTCAGCATCCCTGCGCTAGGTTCTTCTCAGGTCTGCAGCTGCTCACTTGCATCACTGCATGGGCCTTGTAGGACCCTGATCTCCCCAGTCCAGAGAAAAACAACTGCTCTAGACACCGATGTTATAGTACAACAAGCTGAGGGGGGAAGGTGTGTTGGTAAAATTAATTTCTATTTTTCTATACCAGGCAATGTGATTACAGAGTTAAGTTTACAACCCACAGCATGTTGTAGCCATCAATACAAGCATTGGAAGGTTTGGATGTGTAATAATTTGGAAAGTTAAAAGTATATATACATACAGAGGTATACAAATCTAGGATGGTAAGATTTAAAGCTTTATATTTAGACTGCTTTAAGAAAAAAGAAGTTGTGAGGTAGTAATTTTTGGTTTGGTTTGTTTTTTCTTTCTCTAACTTTGTTTTCCTCAGCTGTGTATGTTTCTCCTAGTTTACTATACTCTCTCTGATCCTTGGAGATATCTCTGTATGCCTGGTCATGCCCTTTCCTCATTGTGCAACTGCAGTTATTGTTTTATTCCTGCAGCTTTGTTTCCATAATTCCTATTCCAATTCCATGGGTCCACTGTGCCTCTTTTCCCCCAGTGCCCATCTTACACATCTTTTTGGTCTTTCTCTCCATCTTCTCTGTTAAACTCCAAGCCTCCTGGTTCTCACCCTGGTTTCCTTATCACACTTGGCTTTGCCCCTGATCACTCACTGTCTGTAAGTCCTGTACTGTGTATTGGTGTTCCTCCTTTGTAGCGGGTTAATTCTTTTAAGGGTGCATGTTCCCATGCTGTCTCCCGAGCTGCCTTTCAGTACCCTGAGCACACGTCTCCACCCTTGTTTCCCCGCCAGCAACTGCTGCTGGAGCAGGATCTAAAGTTAGCAACAAATCAGTGTGATATACAGGGTTAATTTGAAATACAAAGACAAAATCATTATGAAGACATTAATTTTACTGGGGCAACTGTGCCTTTCTGCTGTGTGAAAGCTCTAATCACTCTCTTGGACTTTTCACAGATTTTATGTAAAAATTTTTATTTATATTTTCATGGTATATGACATTTAAGGGGAAATTTGAAGCAAAAGGGTCTTGGTGGGCAGATTGTTTCTGCTAGCTTGGTTACCTTGTGATCTTTTTGAAGGATTTACCCAGGTTTGTCTTATTCACAGCCTCTCCAAGCCCCTTCTTTTACACTAATGCAACAGAACTACTTCAGTAACTTCTTTAACTTGCAACTCTGAGCAAGGTGGATCATATAAACAAGACTCAGCCGAAAAAAGGCATGAAGACATGTGGTTTGCTTCACCAAAAGAACAAAAAATGCACCAGCAATAGTTTTTAATGTGTATTTACTTTTTAAAATGTGAATATACAAAAACCTGATAGAAAGTTGTGACCTCCAGCTGCAATGGGATGTCATTTCACAGGTACAAGGCCTTCAAAAGGGAATTTTAGAAGCAGATGTTTGTGTTGACCTAATGCAACTTCTTTTACAATGCAAACACAAACTGTGAACCATATCCCAATTAGCCAGCTCTCATTCCCTGCACAAATCAGTCCCTTCTTCTACAAGATGGGACTGAAGCAGGAAAAAATATGAATCCCTTTACACTTCTATATAAATGACAGTCATGTAGATATTACAGTGGTGTGGGCAATGAAGCCACACAGCTGCAAAGATAAAGCAACTCCCTTCAGGTTATAGCACCATGTTTTCTTATTTACACTTTCTAGTACAGCAGTTGTAAAAAAAAAAATAAATACATTCCTTTATTGGTGACAGCAAATTAAATTTGTTGTCTCTCATACAAAGAATGTGTTTTATTAGAGGGTTTAAAAAAGAAAACTAGTCCAAAAAGCTCATAAACTATAGTTAGAAGATATTTACTGAAATACTGAAAAAGATCACCTGAAAACAAGAGTAAGAAGAATAAAAATAAGAACTCATTAAAAAATTGACCTTTGAAGAACTGTCTGGGTTGTGAATAAATCAGGTATTACTTTGGTATGGTTAGTCATTAATAATGTATCTCTGATCTGATTTCTTAAAGGAAGGAAAAGAAGTTTTTCTCTGTAATCAAATTGTCTTTCTCAGTTTGTTAGGAAATGACTATTTTATGCCTTAGAGACAGATCAAGTGCAAAGTAGGAAAAGAGGACCTAACCACCTTTTGAACAATGTTTTTGTTGACGGAGCATGTTTACAGAAAATGTGTTCACAATGGATTCCTTCAGCTTGCAGGTGATATTTTGAGTTGTGTGGAGCTGTTTAAACTGATCATGATGGCATGACATGTGAGGAAGGGAAGGGAAACAGAGATGACTCTTAATGTTATTTGCAGCTAGCTCAGTGCTCATCTTGAAATGATTTTGTGCTCAAGCCATTCAACAAGGATGATGAGGACGATAATCAGACTTTGTTTTTAGATTCCTTTTAGCTTTATTGTAGAATAATTTAATTAAAATACATTTTTATTGTCATTTTACTGTCTCTGCCAGCTCTTGTTACTGCTTTAATTTCCTGAAAGGGAGATGTATGACATCCTGTGGGCATCAATGGTAGCTTTCAATCGTCAGTTCGTGTTCTTTGAAATCATTTTCATTTCATGGAAAGAACTTATTGTGAGGAAATAGAAGTGATTATCTGGTGTAGAGCTGGGAGGAAGAACCCTTTCTCTTAAGGCACTCTGATTTTGTGCTGAAATGGCTGGGGGGGTGAAACGGAAAAATCGTAAACTTGTTTTATTGAAGGGTTTCTTTAGGAAGGAAGGTTGGTCCTGGGTGAAGGCTGGGAGACTGGGCCTTGGGAGATCTTACTCAATCCCCAGCCTGTCATATGTATGTCTTGCCAAGGCAGTTGTGCCAAGGTAGCTCTATTAATTTCTCCCTAACATTTTGTATCCTGTTTGTTCAAATTCTTAAGTTCTTCCAAGCATTGCCCAGATCTACTAATGTCATCACTCTGCTGTAATTTACCGGGCTATAACTTTGGAGAGGGATTTATCAGTTTCTAGATAACTGGCAGCTGTGGCAAATGTCTGTGATGCACATGTAAATGCAAATGCACAGTAAGTCAACACGGCATACACTGGATCTTCATGTGTTAGACCTAGCAGTGCTGGTGGGTCTGCCTCATGCTATTTTCAAGTACAGCAGCCACATTTCTTTAGGGCCTAGCCTCTCTTAGAGGCTTTATATATTTCAGTCATAAAATAATTATCTTTTTTCCCACCAAATTTGTCATGTGTGTGCTGCTCTGCCAATTGCCGTGAGAATGGTGCTGCCACTCACTTTGATTTTCTGATGAACTAAGACACCTGTAAACACAAAGGAGTCACAAAGAAAACTGAGATTTACATAGGCTGAAGCTTGTTAATCACAGTAGCCAAAAACTAGTTATGCTTGGGTTTTTATGCAAAGCTCATGGGAAAGCCAGCACCCTGCGGTTTCACTGTTGTAGGAGCAGCTTCCTGCTCGACGTTCCTTTAGTGCTGTGTCACCAGATTCCTAGCAGAGGGTGCAGTTTCACACACAGCTCACAAGTCAGTGTGGCAGCTCTGACTGATGGGGACTAGAAGAACTAAAACTGTGCTCAACTCACATCAGACAAGTCTGGGTATATTAATGAGAGCTGGAATCAGTATATTCCTGGATAGGCTTCTCCATCAATAGAAATGAATAAGTTTACTTATTAATAAAGATTCAGTTGAAGGCTTTTTAGTTAGACTTGCTTAGCAACACAGGTTTATGAGCAGCAGTTTTTGCGTTTCTTGTAATTGTTGATTTTTAATGGTGCAGAAAATTAATAGAAGTAGGTGTACAAATGATAAATGCCTGGCCTTTTGCCACACAGCCATTCAAGAAAGGCTTCTGAATCATATCTGCCATCCTTCAATGTGCAGTTTCTTAAACACGTAAATAAGACTATCAAAAGATCTAATCACACTCTTTAGATGAGCTGATGATAGACAACTAGGTGGTTTTTGTGTGGGTTTTGTTTTGTTTGTTTGGGGTTTTTTTTTTGACACAAGTACTTAGTTTTTCAAAATACCTTAAACATTTTTACAAGTACTGGGGGATGAATAGCTCAAGAAGACATTATGTCTCAGGACTTTCCACATGAAGGGGTTTGAATCTGGTTTTGATTTTAACTGAGATGTGAACATAGGCAAAGCCATGAATAAGTTGTTTCCCTCATATTGAAGAATATCAGTTGTGGTGTTTGTGGTCTTAAGGTTTTTTATTTATTTTTTTAAAATAAATTGATTCTATAATTGGATAAAATATATAGGTTCTGTTAGAGATGCTGAACATCTGCAGGTCTATCCTGTGACATTTACTGAAGGATCTGTATTTGGTATTTTTGAAAAGTCAGATAATTAATGCTTAAGGCTCTCTAATACTGATTATGAAAACAAAAAAATAAATACTTAGTGTGCATTTTGCCGTGTTCTCTTACAAGATAAGAAGTGGAAAATTAGAAAGGACTTTTCATAGTGATCTGCAGTGGTATCTGACACAGGATTAGTTCTAGCAGTCAGACTGATAACAACATTTACATAGCGTATGTTTGAATTTGACTGAAGGCAAGGTTGCTGGATTGCTTCCAGCCTGCTGGTGTTACAGTCCCACCCCTGAAGAACAGCAGGCACAGTCCCAGTGAAGTGCTGTTGATCACATGGGTGAATGACAAGCAACAAGATTGTAATAATTGCTAACCTTTTTGACATATTTTACTATTACAGGTGTTAAGGTACAAGTGACATATTCAGCTGTTACAAGTATTATTAAACGTGTATGTGGACTTCCAGTGAATGATCACAGTAGCACAATGATTTAGTCACTACTTTTTCTTTCAATGATGTGATGGTGTCATGGAGCAGGATGAGTCCTCCTGTGCCTTTTGGCATAGTGGTTGAAATATTGTGCTACTGGCAACATGTCCATCACAACAACATTGCTTATGTCCAGAGACATTACCTTGATAAAACTGGTCTTTTTAAGAATTCAATTATATATTAAAAATTGTATGCAAATTGCAATGCGGTTATAGATAAATGTGATATCCTTTAAACATCCTAGTTTTTTTTTAATGAAAGTAGATAAAGAACAGCAATTTAAGATCCTTTATGTATGAAGAGAGACTTGAGGAAAAACAGTTTCTTAAGCACCTTAAAAAACTACTTCTATCCCCTGGACAATCACTGGTAACTTTTAAAATCAAAGTCCAAAGTGGCTTTGATTTGCAAGGAGCAGAGAAAGCATGCACATTGTTCATAAATATATCCCAAGCAAGGACATTTCTAGTGCATGAGGAAACCCAGGCATACATCTGCATCTGAGAGTGTTAACAGAGAAGAAATGTGGTGCCACCAGCTTTTGATAGTTTCTCTTTCTGCTTGAAGAAATAGATCTCTGGGTAGAAGCTTCAAAAAAAGTGCGATGAAAGATAGAACCAAAGGCTAGAGCTGCTCCAGCTTTTTGTTAACCATACTAGTTTGTGAAAGAACTGAGTCACTTCTGCAATCATTACTATTATTTTAGTGGAATATTTGCCTTTATTTTCTTCTGGTATATTTATTACTTGTAAGAATTTTGGCTTTCTGATATGCAGTTCGAACGCTTATTCATGCTATATCTTTGGTTGTCTTAGTCACGTGATTTCAGCTCCTTTATTAAGGTCTACCAAAACTTTAAAAGCAAGAAAATAATAAACAAACTTCTGTTAGTAGAGATGATCAGATGAGATATTACTTGTGATCCAGCTCATGGAAAATTCTGAAGTACTACAAGCATTTCCTCCAGTATGTGAGGATTGTCTGAAGACTTACAAGTAACAAATATTCTCATCAGTTGAAGTAGTTCCTTTAATTCTGAACCCCTTTGGTTGTCATAAAAACCAAGTAAGTGTCTTTTGCCCACTGGTTCTTGTAGTGGTTGTGTTATTGATTTTTACTAGACAAGTGTTTTCCCTGCTTGGCTGCTTGACACAGACACTGGTGGCTTGCATGAATGGTACAGGTGTTGGTCTAGCTCACTGAGAACTTAAACCACAGCTTAACAGTTGTTGTTGGGTTTTTATCCATTGACATGGTTTAGTTTGATTCAAAAGCCCTGTGCTAGTTTGCAGTTTCTTGCCAGGATATCACAGATTGGGGCTTTGAAGGTAAGGAGAACAAAAGTGTAATTAGAAGAATTACCTCAGTTGGCTTTTACCACTTCTGGTTGTGATTTGTGTATCTTCAGGATTAGATATTGAAAATGTGAGACATTGAATTGAATTGTGACTTATTTTGGCTCTGTGGGAAATTCTGCCCAGAATGGTTTGTTGCTTCTGGACAGGCTGGAGGTTTTTGCTTGCTCTTTTCCTCCATTCTGACTTTTGCTTATGCAAGATGTGGTGGGAGGGGAAGGGCAAGTTTATTTATCCCTATGGAGCTTTCTCTCACTTCGATTCAGGTGCTGCTCTTGTTACCTTGTTTTTTCCTTTGTTTTGTTTGTCATTTTTTCTTCTGCTTGTGTATAACACTATGTTGTTTCTCCTACTGTGCCCATTTGCTCATTGAATGCCGTCCTTGAGAGCTGGTATTTTAACCGCAACTGTCTTTGTTTCCCTCTTTCCACATGGTGGCACAATGGAGCAACCATTTTTTGGAGGCAAAGGCAGTGTGTGCGGGTGAAGGTGATTTCTTTAATTTGGAACTCATGCAGTAGTATGTAAAGGAATGTGAAACCTCTCCTTCATTATGTTTTTTTTTTTTTTCTTTTCTTTTTCCTGTGGCTAAATTTCCCCTGATTTTTTGATCCCCCTCCCACCACC
>JAOBAS010000072.1:41412811-41423725 GCA_025311575.1 Elanoides forficatus
CACCACCCCCTGCCTTTTATTTCCTAAATGCTGTGAGGGAATAGTGCTTAGGTCCACAATCCCAGAGTATCTAATATTGCTCTTTGAGAAGTCCTGGATGTTAAGCTGAAGTTTAAATGATGGAATTATTTAATCTTCTTGGAGAGTTAAACTTCTTGCATCAGTGGAAGAAGGTCACTCCACTTCATGTGCATTCCCCAGTATGACCTATGAGCAGGAGTCAATATGCTCCTTCTCAGGAATCTTCTTCTAATTTTGGTCATTGGCCTCAAAGAGCTTTTTGAATGTGCTTATGTCTTTTTTTTTTCTTTTCTTTTTTTTTTTTTTGGTGCCTAAGCCTCTGCACTCTTGGCATCATTACCATAATATTGAGAGGAGCCATTTCTGTGCTGAGGAAATTAATCTTAATAGAAAATATGCTAGTTCTAAGTGTGCTAAGTATTTTATGGAAGTTGCAAAAGAGACGTGGTTTCATTAGGGAGGTTATAATCACAATGGACATGACACAGCAAGTGAGAATTATGATGACTATTTAGTACAGGAACATGAGCATGTACGTGCTTTTCTAAAGCAGAGTTCTTCTTTGTAAGGAATATACCAGCAGGAATTCAATGAGCAAGAGGTGTAGAAACCTGATAAAGAGAAGCTGGGAAAAGGTCAGCAACTCTGTGACAGATATTTAAAGCTCTGTTTATATAATTTCTACATAATTTTCTCTCTTTTGTAAACTGGGTATCAATAATAGAGGTAGGAGAGAATTTCTGAAAATTGAGGCACGTAAATGACTGAAGTTTGCACACTGATACAAGTCATTAGAGTAGCTAGGTTTATTGGCATGGGTGATTTAGAGAAATGTATAATTGAAAGAAGTGAATTCAGAGATGAATGTTAGTACCAACAATTCAGGAAGCTTTTTCTTCTGGCTGAATAGGAAGAGTGCTCTGCCCATCTCTCCTGCCTTACCTGGGTTAAATGGTAAAAATCTGTAGAGTGTGCATGTCTGTGCATGTGTGTAGCCCTGGAGTCCAGGGCACTGCAAAAAGAAGAAATGTTTAACGCAGTTTCTACTAGCCTGTGTTAATTGTTCCCAAGATAAGTCCTTGTTTCATGTTCCTGTCATGCACTTTATCCAGGTAAACTGTAGACACAGGTGACGAGGTTGTTCTCCTTGCTCTCACTCTAGGGCTTTGCTGTGAAGAGACTGTACAATTAGTGTAAACTGGGGATTACACTGTCATGTGAACAGATGGACATAAGACATTGCCTGAGTCAGACTGATGTAATATTTATAAGATGCTGCTGAAATTATCTGTGATGAATATATAATGCTAGGGCTGCCAAGCATGTTAGCCAGAAAAGCCAGTGCTTTGCTTCAAATGTGTGTGGCTCCACGACTGACTCTACTTCTCAGCTCCCTTCATAAGGTCATAATAACTTGCTTGTCTGCTGACAGTCATCATCATCATCTCTAAGTAATATTGATCTTTTAGTGTCTGCCAGTCATCTTTATATGGCATATACTGTCACCACAAAGCCTTCTGTTAGAAAGCTTTACCTGAAAATAAGGCTATTAGCAGTTGGTTTTAAATTCCATCAAAGTCTAGTTCCCACTTTCTAATGCATAGTCTTCCATATAATGTATGATTATTGCCATGAAGTACCAGCAACCTGAATACATATGCAGGCGAAGGGAAAAAGAAAATATGAATGAAAAAGAAATGCTGTATATCCTTTTCTTCACTGTATAATTTTTTGTTTTGTTATGATTCTTTAACAGTTTTCAGAAAGGGAAAATGTACTGTCAAATGGAAGCTGCAGAGAAAAAAAATTCAGCTTAAAGTGCTTTTATGTCTCATAAAGGTGAAAATCTTCCCATTTTTACCCCACATACCATGAGTTTTGGAAGACGAAGATAAGTCACTGCAGAATAAATTTCCCCTAACTCACACATATTTTTTTTTAGTTCTTCTATTGAGTATGGTATACTTCAGAAATTTGGTAGTGAATTATCCCATTGATGTATCTGCACACAAGGAGCATATTTTGCAGATTTCTAGTTACCCTTACTGAGTGTAAAATGAAACTAATTCTTTTTGATGTAAGATAGTTTTTACATTGCTAAAGTGCCATTGACTACTGTTTCCAGTTTAAGGTGGTGAATAACAGAATACCATAATGATTTTTTTTCTGTCATGATGCCTTTCCATAAAAATGGTCTAGATCACATGACAAAACTAGGTTCTTGATTAAGTTGATTAGAGTTAGTCAACTAAGTTACCAGACTTTTAACTGTCAGGTCTAAGGAGCAGCCCTGTGAAATTTTGAGTATTCCCATAAAGTAGTCTGTCAAACTTATGACAGCAGTTGATATTTGCAATAAATTATTTTGTTGTTGTTTTTGTCACTATAATGTAGAAACTAACTTCCTCAGGCTGTATCACCTGCTTTTTGCTCTCTGTGGGGTGACGTCCTTAATCTTTTTCTCTCCTCCTGCCCTGATTGTCGGTAAGCTATGTGATGGTCTAAAAGATTGGAACCTGAGTTTTCTGGATGTGCTTGTAATTACTGATTGAGGTTTTCAAAGTTATTAAGGATAAATGGGCATATGATTTCCATGGAAGTTAATGAGAGTTTGTGACTAAATGTCTAGCTTGTGATTTCTTGGCAGGCAATATAATCATTATTTCATATTTCATGCAAGATACATTAACACTTAATAATTTATTATGGAGGTGTTATATTTTGGATACCACTGCTCTCAGAAGCTCTAGATTTTTAATTTTGTGACCTTACACTCTTCCACCCACAGTCAAAACCAAAAGCAACTCATGCCCAAACTTAAATTTGTGTGGCATTTAATCATTAGTAAAATTTTGCAGTTCAGTCTGTGAGTGGAAATCTTTAAATAGCATAAGAAACACTCCACCCAATCTGCCAGATAAACTCTTATGAAGGAACTAATTCTGAAGAACTTGTTATGTAATAAGTTAAAATGAAGGTCAATTAGTAACACTGTCAAAGCCATAGAAAGTCTATCTCTGATCTAGATTGCATGTGAAACCTTCCAATTATAACACATTCGGTATAAAACCGAGCACACATTTTGTTCCAGAGCAAAGACTCACACCAGTTAGTCTCCATGAGATGATGAGAACCTCTGAAACACACATACTACATCTCTAGTGTGGGACTCAGCTGGGGGCTCACCCATCCTCTGCGCTTATGTTCTTTTGCTGGGAGAACCCACCAGAGAGCTTCAGTAGAAAGCCCAAGCCATTGCTGACCTTTAGGCAGTGTGCGCTGTCCAGAAACTAGGATTCACCCATGAAGTCTGGAGAGTATGGGTGTAATAACACAAATGTACTGTAGCGTCCCATTTCTGTGCTCAGATCACTGGGTCAGTTGCTGTGTTATTGAACATCTCCATCTAAGGTGGTAGGTGGTCAACTTGATTCATCACTTGTTTTTTTTGTGAGACTTGCAGCAAAGTGCTGCTACATTGACTCTTGGTTGGAAAGCACATGTCACTGCATGAGGTTATGGACATGATAGAGAGCAGGGGGATTGGATAGCCTGGATTTAAAACCAGAGTGATCACAATAAGGTCCATATTCTGGTAATGGAAATGTGTGAACTAATCTTTTTCTAATACTGCAGTGTAACAAGGGGAAATATTGTGAAAAATATTAACATTCAACCTGGACAGAAACTAGAAGGCAAAATGCCTAAGTTCTGTGGGTATCTTGGGAAGACATAAACTGGGAAAGGAAAATCCTGCTTAATATTATCCCTTTTTCTTCATGGTTATGACATATCTAATATGAACCATTTCTTCAAAATTTTGGGGTTATCCACTCATAAGCTACCAAAATAATCTTCTATTTTAGATTAGCTCAGGAACTGCATTTAGCTGAGTCCCATATTGTTCTCTTCATTAGTCTTTGTGTCAGGGCTGAAAGTAATTAACACGCTCTGATTATTACAGTTCAGCCTCCAAGACCATTAAAAGCACACCAACATCAACGTAACAACAAACTGGAATGAGGAGCTGCTTCTTTAGTTTGGAAACATGCAGTTTTCCTGAATCAAATTCCCAAGTTGCTCTCAGTCTGTCCCAGAGCCTTCCTAGGTGGGCTACTGTGCCTGCACATGTGCGTGTATGCCATGGAAAGGCAAAGAGGTGTAGGAGGCCCTGACGTGGAAATCTAATAAATGAAAGGGTCTTACAAAATCTAAGACACCAGGTCCATTTGCAAGGCCTGGCGAGCTGACTTCATTACTGGCTGCCTCAGGTTGTCTGGGTAGACAGTGACAGATCATTTTGTAGGGCCTGAAAGGAGCTAGATCACTCTGCCTGGAAAAACAAATAAATCCAGGCCTGAGACTGAGGTTAAGAGAGATTTACAAGGCTCACTGGTGCATGTGGCCCTCTCAAAGAGGACTTTGGCTGCTGGCCCTGTATGGCTACCCTGTTTCACATTTGCTGCAATCTGAAAAGTGAGTGAATTACTTTCTTCTGATTGCAGGAAGTTTTCTTTTTTTTTTTTTTTTAATAACATCTGCACAGTAAATAGACAACAGGCCCCATATACAAAGACAAAGAAAAGAAGGGAAGGGTCTTTTACAAAATCACATAAAAGAAAGCATAAATCTCTTGATGTATGACCTTTTAGTCATACATTTCCAGGGGCAGACTGAATAAAACAAAACTCATCAAATTGTTGAAAGAATTATGTCTTCCATTCTGCATAAAAACAAAAGGCAACTGCCCTTCTAAGTAAGATAGGGAAGAAAACATGCAGAACCATTATTTTTTTAAAAACAAACACTTGAAATCTACTTGAAATATTAAAAAATAAAATGTATCTTTTCTTTATTAAAAAAGCTTTTAATTTAACCTTAAGCAATCATAGGCAGTAAAGCTTATCTGCTGATACAAGTTAGAATTAGTGAAAAATGTCAAATGAAAGGTCTAATTATGGTTGCTCTCCATCATCCTGTTGAGATTCAGAAAAAAATAATAAACCAGACATTAATGATAGAACATGTAGGATGATGTGGCGGGCTACTTAGAGTTTAATTTAACTCTTTCGCTGTTGATTTATTTCTTCTGTCTGCTACTCTGACGTAATTCGTAAGCATCTGAGAAACACAGTCTGCATTTAACTTCGATACAGGCCCACTCAGTAGTCAATAGAAACTTAGCAGCCATCATCCCTCATTACAATGAACACAATTAGAGGAAAACATGGGGGAAAATCCTAAGAAAAAATAACAAAAACGGTGGTATTGCATGTTCAATCAATATCCATGCTTTCCTTCTCAATAATTTGTAGAATATTTGCTGACACCAGTGACATTTTATTCTCAGAAATGGGGAAGTCTGTTCGAGAGATGCATGCAGCGCTGTTTCTCAAGTATGATTGCCTTTTGATCTTAGATAGCAAATACGTTCAACTGAGAGCCCCCGTTTCACTTTTCTCTGTTACTGAATAGTCTTTCTGTGATCTGGTGAATTTATGCATATATTTGGTTCAAACAAGGAAATGTGGGATGGTTTGGCATACAGAAGCAGGTAAGATTTATCAAGCTCCATGCAAAAGATAAGATCTAGAGAAAATTATTCTGCTGAAATATTGTCCTTCTTCTAAATGTTTACTTATTTTCCTGTTTTTCCATATTTTTTCCTTTAACTCGAAGGAATTTTAAGAAACAAAACTAATACGAGAAGAAAGGCAAGCATAGAACTAAGTTCTTTGGACAGGGACTCTAGGTTCTCTGAGAAAAGTAACAGCAGAGGCTGGTAACTGATTAAGACATCTAGGCATAGCTAAAATACACACAATAATATGTAACAACCAGCTACTCTTCGAATTGAATGGAGAGAGCTGTAGAAAACTTAAATCAGTCTGCTTTTAGAAGAATAAATTATTTGAATCATAACAAGGTTTTCCCTTTCCCCTTCCTCTTCCCTTTCCCCTTCCCCTCTCTTTTCACCAGCTCCAAGCTGTTTGCTCTGATACAGAGCTTGTCTGATGAAAGAAAGACACTTCTAAGGTGCATACCTTTGGAAACAAATGAAGAACCAAGTACAGCAAAATCTCAAGTGTGTTTCAGCAGAAACAGCATTAAAAGGGGCATATGCTATTGATTATGATCTTGACAACATCTAAGAACGTTTTGCTTTAGAAAAAGCTGTCTCTAAGATCAGAGATTGCTGTGCTCTTCTGTTGCCTGAAGGCAAATAGTATGCACTGTTAGACAGCCTCTTGAAAGAGATTCTCAGTCCCCTTCAGAAAGTGGAGCATGAGCAAAATGGCTGGCCATAATAAATGGATTAATTCATCCTCCAGTGACTGGACTAAAGAACTCAGTGCTCAGGGTGCTTCAGTCCAATATGACATATCTGATGACTAATCTTTTATGATAAAATTGTTAGTGAAACTTCCAAGTGATCCTGTCTTTTAATAGTAATTGCCATTTGTCCATTGTCAGGTATATACTTCTGGTCAAACCTAAACTAAGCCTACTGAAGTAAATAAGAATATCAACTCTATAGGTTTCAGATCACAATGTCTATGTATGCCTTCACAAGGCTTATCTTTGGAAACATGCTAGTAAGTCCTTTCAGATAAATTCATTTGTATATGATTCCATTGATAAAAGAACAGAAATCTGATTTAGGATCTAGACTATATTTTTAACAGACATACAATGCACTGAAAGACAATTTACATATCTTTAGCTTACTTGAATACAAATTTGGGTGATAGTGTTTGATCCACACTATATTTCTTTAAAATCAAGCCTTTTGTTTGCCATACCCAAGACATGCTTTTAGAACCCCCAAACAGACAATTATTAATGCATTCCCAAAATGCTAAAATTCTCTATTAAATAACTTAAATAAAATATTAATAAAATGTATGCAATATTAATTTTTTCCTGGATGTTTCCAAATATTTAAGTGATATATATCCCTACAGAATACTATCATGATGTTAATCTAAGAGTGGCAAGAAAAATATGACTTCCCTGAAAGAGATATTTATAAGACTATCTAGCCCGATATCATTTTTCCAAAAGCATCAAAACTACGAAAAGTTGAGAAGCTGTCTTCAGTGAAGATGTATTTGCCAAAGGAGGTGGGGGACAGTGGTCAACAGCAGATGCCTAAGGATGATTACATGTACTATTAGCATATCATAGTGCTTCCCAGGCAAACCTTCCCAGCTTTCCCATGGTAGTATGTCCATGTTTAAAGAAAGGGCTATCTTATATGTTACTCTTTTGCAATGGTGAAAGTCATGTTGTGACTGCTTCCAAGATGGTAAAATTTTCAGTGTTTATTGGTTCTTTCTTTGTCATGGGACCATAAAACTGAACTGCACAGGAAATCTAGTTATATGGCGTGATGTTGTAGATGTTATTGTAAAGTTACTTGCTGATTAACGCCACTTATATCTCCACTCCAAAGAAAGAAGAGTAGCTAGTGCCAAATACTATGATATAGTAAATGACTTCTTAATAGCAACTGCTGAATATGATCTCATTTAATGAGATCTTTTTCTATAGCAGTCACTGTCTTTCTAAGAAATTTGCTTTTATTTTGATAGACTTCAAAACAATTTGAATGTTATTACTTACTGCTGTCATACCTTCAATTAAGTTTTTAAATTCTACACTCAATGCCAGTGATCTCAGATGACACATAGTCCAGCAAAGCATGAGTAATTTTATCAAATTTCCCTTTGAGGAGGCTTCACACAGTAGTTTCAGCAGATGGTCAGTTCCTTTTTTATCTCTAAGTTTTGATGTTCATGATGCTTCTTTTTTTTTTAGTCCTTCCCTCCTACATTTCCCCATCTAATCATTTACTTCAAAATCTGCCAGTCATTTTAGACAGGAGTGGGAGCCCTCTCTATTATGGTGGAAAAATGCCTCCTTTTCTTGTTTTTATTTACAAAACTACCCTATCAATTGCCATTGTGTAGAGACATAGATGCTGACTTGTTTGTTTGTTTTGGATATTTTTTTTTTAAATCTGAAATGTTTTGGGCAACAAGCCAAACCAAAACCCAACATGAATTTAGAGGATGGATACTTACAGCCTGTATGGCACTAAACAAGGCCTTCTGCTTGTGAAGCTCTCAGAGTTAAGTTCCTATGTAATAAAAGCTTGGCACCTGGGATGGTCTGAATGTCAGCAGAGTATTTCAGTTTCTGAAGATGAATACCTCAATAGAGTCACCGTTCTGTTCATTTCCCCGGTGACAGTGTCTACTTCAGGCTGAAGACATATCCAGACTTCAACAAGCAAAGTGGGAGAAAGAAGGGAAATGTGTTGAGTAGCAGAAAAAGCCTAGAAAGGCCCTTGTGCTGGGTGAGCATTTTAGAAATATGTTCTCATCACTCAAACCTTCCTCTGTACATTGTCAGTGTGAATTTTTTTAATGCATTCATTGCTCTTGCTCATTCAGGCACATCATTTATGTGGCATAGTTGGCAAGGTTTTACAAGCTAATGCAATTTGCATTAAAAATAGCTGAAAATGGTAATAGTCATTATAATGCCTATTTGACCAAGAACAAGTAATGGCTTGCAATTAATCAGTTGTAAAAATTGGTAATTGTTGCACCCTCTTAATCTTTTTCTCTCTCAACCAGAATGATTACACCTCGTTAAAATCTGAATAAAACATCATTATCCTGTATCATTAGGAACCCTCAGCCTCCCTTGCATAGTAATTTGTACTCAGCCTGAGCAAATGAATGGCCTGTGAGAAATGTTATTCTAATTCCAATTAGCTCTCAAACCTTGGCAAGGAGCCAGCTCACAAAACAAAATAGCTGTTAATGTTATAGAAGGAGCATCCTCACAGCAAACTGAAGTGCAATTAGGGATTCCTTTTAAATTCCACATCATAAATTGTTCCCTTATTAGCTATTTTAGATACTGTAATTTAACTAGTGTTTATTCACAGCCCCTAACAATTTATCACAATCAAGGACTTCAGTTTTTTAAAAAGAGAAGAAGCGTGTTGTCAAGACCCCTGGGATATGTTAGGGCAAAAGCTTGCAAAATAATGAGAATAGCAATTAAAGTGAAGCTTTAAAAAGAAAGCCCTGTGTTAATGTCAGGAAGTTCATTGTAATGAAATCTACATCTTAAATTAAAGGCAAAACTTACCCTGCCCTATAAGCATAAGAAAGTTTAAACATATCAACTGCAAACAGCAGCAGCTCCATCAGATTCTTTTGATATCTGACGGAAGAAACAGATTTCACTTGTTAATATATTATGCTTTACAATTTTTTCATCTTTTTGAGGGGGCAGTTGAATGGTAATAAATCAGCTTTATATTATGAACAAAGAAACTGTTTTCTGGTGAAAGAATTAACCTGAAGTCATTAACAAATAAGCTAATTAGGATATATGTGCCTGTGTGTATATAAAATAAATGATGTAGAGAGGAGAAGACTAAAGTGTGCAGATTTCTTCAACTTTGTCTAGTTATGAAAGCACGATACTGGGTGAGTTTGCCTTTAGTCATTTAATCACATACTACCTGTCTACCCAGTAGCTTTAACTAGCCAGTAATTAAATTGTATACAACTGAATTATTAACATTTATAAATAGCATTATGATTATAGTTGGTCTAATTGCATGTCAAAAATATTTGAAACCAAGATAATATTGCATTGTATTTCATCCAGAAGAGTGTTTTATAATTTGTTTGCTGTGATAATTTATGTGCTTCAGTGTTTGGGGTTTGTAATGAGCCACCTAAATCAGTGACTGCATTAAGGGTGTGGTTTCACGATAAATGTAACACAATGTAAGAGTATACAGCCTCAAAAGCAGAAGACCTGCACTTGCTGGCAATCACCTGTTCCTTTCCAATCTTTGTTGACAGCAGAGATTGTAAAGCTGGATCAGTTCTTTGATCTGGCTAAAAATAAATAATTTATCTCGAAGATAGTTTTCATTTGGATTGGAGGATTCTGTACATTTACACTGGTAAAGAAATGGAACCACTATGAGCAGAATCAAGCTCCTGAAGGCAATATTCTTTTTTCTGTCCCCCAGGCCCAGCTAATGCAGAATTATACTATTTGTATGGAGGCAGAAAAATAAAAGAGAAAAGGATGGGCAAATTAACAAGGCTCTCACATATTTATTCATCTTTGTTCACAAAAGCCACGTGATTTGGGTCCTCTTGTGATCTGAAGGCTCAGGAGCAAATGCAAGCCATAAAGACTCGGTGTTTTGATAAATTTGATGTTCTCTGCTACATGTTTGTGAAATAAAGGAAAATACAATATGCATATACTGAATCTTGAGTTCCACTCCCTGCTCCAAAAGTGATTTATGTATTTTATCCACCAGTCTCCCTTCCTTGCTGAATGTACTGTTAGGCTACAGAGTCATGCTCTGTTTTCAATTCTTTTTATGGCCTTACAAATCTAACATGCCCCTCTGTACAGCAGCCTAGTCTCAGCAGGTGGTATGGAAAATATTACCATGTAATCAACTACTAGATTAGTCTCTATGATATGTCTCTGAACTCCTTCAGACAAAGGCATAAAATCTGTCTCCCCACCTTGGGCAAGTGCTGAAAGCATCCCTTTGCCTATTTTCTTCATCTTGATTGGGTTTCTATGGGATTAAATATCTACTGAGATGAAGGCTGATATGGGCTTTTACAGAAGCAATACTCTGGGGAATTTTCTAGTAAAACCAGAAGATGCCTTCAGTATTTATTCAACGCTAAGTGTTTTGGGTTTGTGTGGCAGGGTTTTGGTAGTGGAGGAGGGGGCTGCAGAGGTGGCTCCATGTTCTTGCTGCCACCGGAGTTGGACTTGACGTAGCTCAGGGCTGGGAGAAAGCCATTCGTCAGGCTTTGATGCCAG
>JAOBAS010000072.1:41435221-41451199 GCA_025311575.1 Elanoides forficatus
CCAAAAAAAAAACAAAACAAAACAAAACCAAAAACCCAACAACTGAAAAACAACCCAACAAACTAAAAGGCAAAGAAGGAAAAAGATTAGCCTGTGGGAGGTCAGGAACATCTTTCTGTATCTTGGAATTACAGCTCAAGGCCTCCTAGTTAGTGGCCTTGTAATTAAGGCATTAAGGCAGAGTGACACATTTGTTGGGTTAATTGCAAGAAGTCTGCACCCCAGCTGTGTTTGATGCTGTCTGCACCCTGCCTTTAAGAGCTATGCTTGTCATTAAGGTGCTCCTGACAGAAGAAAAGGCAATCAATTTTTTTTTCTTTTGCCTTTAATCATGTGACTCATAATGCAAGGCTTATTGAGGATTTTTATCCATCAAGAAGTGCTTCGAATCAACATGACCTTACTGGATTTCTAAGGAAGGATTACAAAAACCATGTTATTAATTTTTCCTTAAAGTGTCAAATACATATTTTTATTTCAATAACAGCCATCAATAGGAAGTGTAAATATTACTACCCTTTTTATTAGGATGTTCTCCCTTTACTTTCTTTTAAAGCCTTTTATTCACCTCCTTCAATTGAATCAACTGCACCACTCAGCTTGCTGTCATCTGCAAATGTGCTGAGGATGCACTTAATCCCACTAGCTATGACATTGATGAAGATATCAAATAGTATTCATCCCAGTATGGACCCTTGAGGGATACTACTCAGTTTCGGTTTCCACTTGGACATTGAGCCACTGATTGCAACTCTTAGACATGGCCATCCAGTTCCTTATCCATCTAACAGTCAATCCATCAAACCCATATGTCTGCAGTTTAGAAGTAAGAATGTTGTGGGGACCATGAATTATCTTGGAACATGAATAAATTTGGCACTCTGCATTTTAGCAAATCAAGGATGTATTAGAGCATCCCCATTAGAAGCTTCTGGTCATCTGTTCTGCTTATGTGATTTTGCAGTACTGAGACTCAGTCAGTTACAGTGACACCTCTATTCTTGTAATTATAGAATATTAACAAATATTATCTACAGATAATCTTTCAACATGAAATTTGGTGAAATAAATTAAGATAAACTCCTCACCTCTTCCTTCTTCAGGATACAAACCTGCAATCTTATGTATGAGTTTCATGCAGAGTTAAATTCTAAAGTAATTTTTTTATTGTTGGAAGGTGTGATTGTGTGGTGTTGATTATTCAAATCCTGTAAGAGGAAACTCATGCACACAACTCTGCCAACCCCACTTGGAAAATTGTCATATGGAATTAGTTGGAAGAATGTGGGTAAGCAAGGACAGTGTGTTTTGGCTTTCAAGATTTGAATTTTTAGTGTTTTTTCTAGTGCGTTGATTTAGGTATGGTTGAGCCTGCTTGTGCTGATTGAAGCATGTGGTATTTCATGATCTAGAATGGTTTGCACCTACATGTAACTTTTCACTTTGCCAGCTCACTGTCCATTATCACTGGCTAGTGGTAGATATATCTGTCTTCTTGCACTGTCCAGTTCTTAATACAAGAAGATTGCTTCCCTGACGCTTGTAGTACAGGGAACAAAACTTTCATGTTATACTTTGGTTGCATCTTTTTTCAAATACAGAATTTAATTTGTTTATCCTCTTTCTATTCTCAATAACTTTAAAAATCTTAATTCCCTTGAAGAAACAAGTGATGTTGTTAACTCTCAGGAGACTACAAACCAAAGCATAAGACATTTTTTTCCAAAATAAACCATTGTCTTTTTCTCATTAGCAGCGTTTGGCTTCCACCATAAAATATTCTTGCTGGTCTAACTGTCTGGCAATTTGACTGTTTTTTGTGTGTGTATGGGGCCAAATTCACCTCTGGTTTAACTTCATAATCTTCAAAGGAGTTCCGCCAGGCATGAATTCGATGCATAATATCTTCTCTCTCCAAGGCAGTGCATTCATTTACTCAACAGGAAAAATGTTTACAAAGGAATAAAGTATGTGTTTCATCTGTTAATATAGACACATTATGTCACTTCCAACAAAGAGAATATAATGATTTTCAGGTACAGAATAAAAGCATACTTTTCATTCTGTATCAACATTTATATGGTGTTTTTATGATAGAAGGTCTACTTAGGATGCAATAAGGTGCATTATTTTGAGGTAATAACAGAATGACTGAAAAGTGACATTACTGGAAAACAATGGAAGTTATACAGCATCTTGTGCTAACTTCAGTACTTGGTAGTAGTTAAACTTAGTTAAAAACTGGAATATAAAATTGAAGTTCTGGTGAGATTGGTTAAATACACTAAAGTTGCTTAAAATAAAACAATCTGTAAGAAGGCCCCTTCTGTTGCATTGCCATGTGAGGATTTGGATTCCCCAAAGATATGGAACAGATGCACAGAAAGTTGAAGAAGGACAGAAGGCAATGGAAAAGTTCCTGGAAAGGAAATCACTGCAGTCAGGAGATGTTGGAAACAACAGACTCTTGTGGTCTGAGCTGGATGAACATGAAACAATTTGGCAGCCTTGGAGGAAAAAAAATCTTAGCTTGTTGAGCCGAGGTGAATTGTTTTCTGTGCCAGAGGAAAAAAAGTTGTAAAGAAGACAGGTAAGAATGAATGGGAAGTGTGTGAAGCTAGTAAGAGCTTGAATGCAAGCTGGGAGGGAAAATATGCACCTCTTAAAAACCTGAAAGTGTCTCCCCTCAAACTAGTCAAGCATGTCTCCATGATATGTTTTGGACCCAGTTATCTGTCTGGAATGGCACTGTGATTACAGGCAGCATAATTATGAAATTGTATTTGTAACTTCTGGATTGATTCAAGGGAATGAATTCTTCAGCCTTGAAAAAGAGCTGTCACTTTTCTCTGTGGTCTAATGTAAATTCTCTGTCAAATATTATTATCCCATTGACACTTTAACATTTAGCTGATTGACGTCATCAGAAGGGAAGCTTGAGGGTGTCAAGCTGTTTCTAACAGAAGAAACCTGCTGGATGGGGAGGAACAGAGTAAAGCAAAATTGCACTTTAAGTGAACCAAAATTGTATAGCTGTGTTACTTTAATGGGGAAAGAGAATAGTTAAATAATCCCTTCGATGCCTTTCACTCCCTCTAACTTCTTTGCAGAATTTTTCCCGAAGAAAACAGTTTGTCCTTAGAAAAATTTGCCACAAAGGCAGTTGCTAAAACAAAGTAGTTGAGCTAGGTCCTGCCCTAAGGACATAGTCTGCAATGTGCCGCCTCACCCCAGGGGAACTGCAAAGAAGAAATTGCAGACCAGTCACTCACCACTCCCTCTTCTCACTGTTAACAGAGTTGTGTGAAGAGGAGCCGAGGAAGCAATATTTTGCTCTCCACTGCTCTGGTGTTTCTTCTGTCCTTTTCTTCCTAGGAAGGAGGAAACAGAAGCCTCAGGTTGCTCCCCAGCATAATCACATTTTATGAGTTTACAGAGGAGTGCACACAGATTCCTCACTATTTACAGCATACATCACACCCTCTGCTCTCTGTGTCAAAAAGAGAAAAGCTTGAATTTATGGGGGAGTACAAGAAGTAAGATACGTTTCATATTATGTGCAGCCCCTTCTTTTGTTTTGGAGGGAGATGTGACCACTGGACTATTCCATTGACATCAAATTCTGGATTATTTATTGAGGGAAAATATAATTTATGGATGACTAGACCCGTCTCTCTGTAGACAACCAGAGCTATCACAGTGGGGGCTACAGCTCATGCAATTAAGAGATATCCTTGTATGTAGTCTGACCTCAAATTAATTGTGTTTATAGCTACACTGCACCCAATATAGCATAATGTTTGACACATTATGGGGTGTGGGACATTTTAGATATCAACTATTGATTCCTATATTTTTGACTAGCAAAGTATTAATGATAAAAAACTTTATTTATGAAGAAAAAACTTTAGGCTTGGTTGTTATGCATTCAAAGATAATCCCAGAGATTTTGTCTGCATGCTTGTTTTATTTTCCATACTTCTAACATTTTTATTTTTCCCTCCTGCCCATCACCTTTCAGCAGTAGCTCTATGACTTTATAGATTTGCTGGCGGCTTTGCTAACTATGTCCATGCATTCCTTTACACCTTGCAAGACTGTAAATGTAATCCAACACCAGGCTGTCAGAAGAAGCTGTGGATGTGGGATACTGCAAATCAGAGGTGTGGTAGGAGGGATGAGTGTGTGCAGCAGATAACTGTACTTGATTAGCTAGATTTAAATAGTGTTGGACGAATTTGGCAGGTGAAAATAAAAATTGTCGGTTCAGTTTAATTTCATGGTGAATCAAACAAGGAAATTAGATTCTGCTACTCTGTTAGTTTGACATCTACAGCAAGTGACAATTAGAGATGATGAGAGAACTTATATTTATTCCAAAACTTTTGGTTTATTTTTTTCTGATGGGCATGTAACTTTTATTTACCCTTGCTCTGCAGAAATATCTAAGATATTATTATTTGATTGACAACTTGTGGATTTCAGGAATTCATTATTTTATTAAGTTCTTTTTAATAGAGTACTGTAGTTAAATTTAGAGATAACTTGGCAATTTCTGAAGTCTGCATTTCATTGAAATCACTTCTTGGGATCAGGCGTTTCAGCCACAGGTACTCTGCATGGAATAAAAGTGGTAACAGAAGAATCACGCTAATGGCTCAAACAAGGAAATATTACAGTGTAATGAAGTAAGGATGAAGGCAATGTGGAAAAAACTCCTTTTGCTATAACTAGTCACTCAGTTCAGTCCTGATTTTCTTCATTAGCCTTGGAACAAAGGATTAAATAATAAATCAAAACACAAACACATTCTTTAAAAGCAGTCCCAAAGTCCAAATTAAAATTAAGTGAACTTCACACTTAAATTAGGGTTCAAACAGCATGAAAAATCAAGCAGAACTGAGACGTGAAATGATTGTATATGAGGATGTATTCACTTCTCAGCCTGTGCAATGAAGTTTGTATCTAGGAAGCCTTAGCTTTACAAGCAATGCAGAAATAGCATAAGGAAATTATTTCCCACCTTGTTTTGCTACTTCAGATGATGGAAATGCATTGTTGTCTGGCAACTGTGAGGAAGTTGTCAAACAAACATAGAAAAAAGGAGAAAAAAATCATTATGACACATTCTAAAGGAAAAACACTTCTCATATCCTGCAGTAGCTTGCCTTACATTGTAATATGCTGTGAAAAAAGTATGTATTCTTGCTGCAGTTCCCAATATGTTAAATGAAGAAAATATTTCTTTTATTTCATCCTTTGCTTTGTCAATGTCTCCTTTAAGTTCTCAAAGGCAGGACTAAAATACTCTACATACCACTAGCTGGAAATAAAGCAGTATCCAACTAGTCTGGGAGCTTTGCTTTGGCCCCCATTGTGCTCAGTTTTTCAGAAGCTAGTCTCAGTTTTCATATGTACTTAGTTTTAGCTTGTTGTATACAGTTGCTCAAATACTCATATGGCCTTGCTGTGCTCTGCAATTCTTTCATATTTTATTTGTTTGTGAAGAAAAGGAGACATGCATGAGTTCTCCCATATGGGCCATCTCCTACTGTCTTCACCTTCACTCTCAAATGCAAACTCTTTAATATGAAGTCTCACAATGGTTCTTAAAATGGCAGTTATCTGTCATGTCCTGCATAACTGATGTCTGGGACAGAACTGTCCAGGATAAGCATCCCTGGGTGAGGGTTCTTTTATTTAAGGATTTCCTTTAAAAATGGCTTAAAAACAGAATTCAGAGATACAGCACTGAAAAAAAAAATCTTTATTTAACTGTACTATAATATTTTGTATAACTATAAACCTCCCTAGAAGATCCAACAAAAGAAACACAGACAGGCTTCTATTTTACATCCACTAAGGTACTATTTGCATCCCGTATGTCTGATGTTAGCAGTTTTTCAGAGCTCTTCACTGTGGGGTACCCTACTGTTTGTGTTAGCAAAGTAAATTATATACTTTTTCATTGTTGGTTTTTTTTTAAAACTTTTATATGCACAGTCCCAACAGTTTTTCAGGAATTTGGGAGTTAGAAAATAGACAGGACAAGATTCAAAGAAAATTTGGGAAAATGTGGTGTCATCTAAAAAGACTTGCTTCAGTGGTTTTTAGCTTGTGTTGCGTGCTTGAATTTACACTGCATATGGTTTGCCAGGAAAAAACACAGGCAAAGAGAAAGTTTTAGGAATAGTATGAGGCATATCTTCACAGTAAGGCAGTTGAGCCCATCAGTTTTGTTTCAGGGGAGTTCATGTGTGCAAAAGGTTGCATGCAGTGTTACTGAGATGTTCCTGAGTTGGAATCTGTTTGCAAAAATGTCGCTTGTTTGTTGAAACTACCCTGGTTCATAATATCTTTAGAAATGAAACCAAAGATACTACGGTAAAAATTCAGCTAAAACCACCACATTTGTTCTGACATATTTTCTGAAGACTTTTCTTGGAAAACATATGATTTTAACAATAACCTCCCTTCTCCCAGTTTGTCATAATTGGTACTGGAAATAAGACATCGTTCTTCTGAAGGTAATAGAGTTTATGAAAATATTGTTAGCTTTTTATATCGAAACCAAGTAAGTGTTTATATGGCTCTAATCTTTACCCAGAAACTGTTTTTTGCGTTTTTTTGTTTGTTTGTTTTGTTGTTGTTGTTGTTTGTTTTTATTATTTATTATAGTGAGCTTTTAAAATCACACACAAACTTTTGGAATCCTCATAAAGCTTTGTGGTTTCTGACTTATGCCAGGGCTCAAAGCAGAAATAAAAAATTCCATGAGAAAAGTTTTTTTTCTTCTTTGTAATTAAAATTCAGCTAAAACCAGAAAGCACTAAAAATCCCACAAAAAACATGTTATTCTGAGTCTTTCTGCTTAATTACCAAACCAAGAAGCTTGGATAACTTCAGATTTTTCTTTTTGGAGCCAATTTGAACCTCATTTGTCCATCATTATTATAGAAACCACCTCCCACAGTGTGCTTGTTTTTAGTCCAAATTTATTTGCGCCTGAAATTTACATCCTGGGGAACTAGAACTGCATGAAACTGAACAGTTTCATGTGCACATAATGTTCATTTTAATTCATGCAACTGCACTGAAATGTCATTTGAAATTATACTTTCAAACAAATACCAGATTTCAAAATGCATTTTAGTGTTTCAGTTCAGACCAAAAATATAATTTTGAAGCTAATGCCCCAGTCTCTACCACACAATCTAGATTTCTTTCAGGGAAAAGCTAAACAAATAGCTCAGCTCCATGTGCTCACCAAATGTTCTGCAGGCCTTAATGGGGATACAAAGCTGAAGTTACCACATCTTCCTTAGACAGCTTCAAACTGTGTGTTTTGTGGGGACATACAGTCCAGAAGAACAAACTAAATTTTGTCCAGAATAAATCCCTGAATGACTTGCAGCAGACATAGTGCCCGCAACATCAACTGTCTTGATGTAATAATTGCTCCTACTGGTCCAAATTACTTACTAATGTAGACATAGCTGGTTTTAGTAACTGAGATAGATACATTTTGTACACTGTATTAAATATTAAAACACTATAATGAAATAGACAAAAGCCAGAGGCAGGCTTGAAGTCCATGTCCATCCCTGGTTGTCAGATACAAGACAGTAAGTAGCTACAATTAAATCTTTGATCTAATAACTTTTACAGTTTAGTTTTGATATGAGTTTCTTAACCAACAAAAGCCTGTTTTCAAAACTGTTTCAGATATTGTCTAAGATGGTTGCAATTAAATTCCATTGTGCCATTAAGAAAGTTCAGTAGATTTTCTTTCATAGGTAACGAAGTTCTTGCAGTGGAGCCAAGTATGAATGTTAGTCTTGATATCTGGGTAGGATTAAGTAGTGTGAGAATAGTATACCAGGGTTCCTTCTAGCTCCATTTTGTATGTTGTATTTGGATAAAACCTGAAATTGGTGGGTGTAAAGCTACTTTATACTCAGTTTATTAGACAGCTTAAAGCCAAAGAGTTTTATCAGTAACAAAATGATTCACTGAGCCTGACACGCCTTGTTGAAAGCATGTGTTTACCAAGTTGCTGGAGAACCACCTGAATATCCATCAGATTGCCTGGTCTGGGACTGTGAGGAAGTCTGTGGCCCTGAAACTGATTCTCTGGCTTTCCAGTAGGACCTGCAGCTTTCAGGAAGAGGGAACAAGGGCAGACCTGGCAGGCCACCGACCAGGACACTGGCACTCCTGCACAAGCTGCTGGGGAGATTTGCAGTATTGACACTTCCAGCTGCTTCTCATTAAACCTGCCATCATATCCTCTCTGTGCAGGTCCGATCGAGGAGATTGAGGGTGGGTGTCCATGCCTGCTGAATGCTGTGGGCTCCTTATTAGTGGTGGAGAACGCACCAAAAAATTTAGTATTACCCAGCAGGATTTTGACATTACATAATTTCAAAAAACTAGGATTAGATTAAATTACCCCAGTATTTCTGCTTGTATAGAATATAGCTTTATTTCAGTGAAATTCACATTGAAAACAAGTTAAAAGAACTAAAATTTCTTCAAAAGGGAAAATAAAATGGAAAATTTGCTTTTTCACTAATTCAGGGGTGAATATAAAACAGAGCTATATATATAATCACACACATATATCCCTATGTATATAACCATATTCTGGCATTTCATGGGATATTACCAACCAAAACAGAAAAGCAACAAAAGCTTAGTAGAATCTAATTTGTTGATGTTACATGAATTTGTTAACAAATGTAATAACAAATGCAAAAGCAAAGTTAGTGTTACAATGCATTTTGGAAATGAAAACAGAAACTTGAGAAGCAACTGGAATAAGGAGCCACAGGACAAGAACATAGCCCTGAGGAAAGGCAGAGTTGGAAAGATGAGACTTAAGGGGGGAGGGTGTTTTAATATTCCTGAAACTGTAAGCAGATATTTCCCGTATTTCTCCTGTTTTAGGGAAATACAGTTATTTACATTATTACTCTGCCAATTTTACTTTCTAATGGCAACTATTTATCAGAAAATTTAGCTTAGCTTAAAAAAGAGTAAAAAATCTGTTTTCTCACTAACATTTAAAATTGGCTGATATATTTAAACTTTGACAGTAAGAAAACAATAGCACACTTTCCTTACAGAAATAAGCTTATGTATTCAAGATAGGTTTCTTTTTTGTCTTTCAAATAAGCATATGTGTAACAGGGCAGCTAGATCAGGTTACATTTTTAGGAACACTTGCTTTTCCTTGTAAGCTAAATGCTGGAATAAATGTGTTCAGTCTCTGTTAAACTCTTGGACTTCTATAACTGATTTAAATGAGTGGCAGAAGTACAGTGCTATCTCTAATAATCTAACAACCTTCTCGCATCTTAGTACACCAATTACCTCATGACCCTGAAATGCAGAGAAACTTGAAAACACTCATTCTAAGGCGCTTCTTATATTCAAAATTCAATTGCTTCAATTAAAAAAAAAAAATCCGCCCTCTTTTCCACTTTAAAAATAAAGTACAGTAATGATAAACAAATTGACAGAAGAATACATTAGAGCAAACAGCTTTTCAGAAGTATAGAATCTCCCCTTTCCTACATCTTTTATTTTACTGAGGAGGCTAGCTGATGTTTAAGTATACTAGTAGAATCATGTAAACAAGGTAAATATTTAGAAGTGGGCTATCTTTCGGGAACTCTAGTAAAGAACCTGCTGACTTTGTTCTTAAAAACAAGCAACCTCCCTTCTCGCCCTAGAAGTCCAACTCTATTAGTGGAGCTCACTTCTATTAAACATGCTGTCTGAATTATGCACAAATTTATCTCACTGTAGATCTGAATTTACCATTAACATTAAAGGAGGCTTAGTTAAATGCTTTTCAGACAGAAAATTTGCTGCATATGTTACCTTACTCTTGAGAGGTATGTTCAAAACATTAATTTAAAAAATTCAGACTAGAAAGATGTAAAACTTAATCTAACCTGAATGATAAATAACTGCAGATATTCTCTGATTTCTAAAGTATCATTATTTAAAAATAAGTATATTTTGATGAAGTTAAAGAGAAGAGGATTTGGCCCTTTTTTTATACTTAAATATAAATATATGCTTTAATCACTTTTTTACAGTGAGTGCTTGTGTGTTTATCTTGGACTACAACTGTCACCACTCAGTATTTAGACATGATTGGAAATATCATAGCAATACATCACAGAATACATAAAACAATCTTCCAAAATACTAATTATCAATTTGAAAACTATCTGTCTCAGCTGTAACATAATGCTGTGGTTCATTACCTGCATATACACTCTCTTCAGAGTACTAATGGCTACATGCAGGTATTCCAAATGACTTCATAAACACAGAAACACAGGCTGTTAAGCAGTGATTAATTTCTGCAAGACCACGTGGTGTCCCATAATTCTTTAATGGTGCCAAAGTGATGTATAGCTTGAGCACATACATTGGCTGGTTCAGCAAGATGCCCATGGGATGCATCTCCTTGGTGAGCTCTGTAGGGATTTAAATCACCTTGAAAAACAAACTATGGACAAGAGACTTTCTACATGCAAGTGCTTTGTTTGAAAGGATAGTTATTTTCTCTCAAAGGTGTAACAGTTCTTCTTGTAATACTTATGTGGAGAATGTATAAAAAGATTGTGCCTTTTCACAAAAGCCCCAAGCACCATCAAAGTGTCATGTTTTATTCCTTTATTTTGGTTCATAGCTTACATTGTCTTTTCTGTTTTCCATGATACTCGATGTGTCATAAAATAGGCTCCTTCTCAACAGTCAGACTGACAGCCAGTTCCGTCAAGAGCAATATGTGAGATGAATTTATCCAGAAAATCTAAGCATGTTTCTATAGCAATCAAAATTACTCAGTGATGCGCTCCAAGTTTTGAGCTAGTAGGAGTCATGCTGTGATGTCAGCTTGTGGTTTTGCATTTCTCCCCTCTCTGTGGACTGGTCTATGAACTCGGGAAGTCTTGCTAGGCCTTAACATAAGTGTAACGAGTTGGGTGATTAAGTTTCCCTTGACCGTAGCAGGAACTCTTCCATGGCTAAGACAAGGAGTTTTACTGACGATTCCAAGGACTCCTGCTGCCCGGTGGAGGCGGGGGACAGGAGTAGAGATAATTACTTCTCTCCTGACAACCTTAAGACATATCTCAGACCTCTCCCAAACCCCTTGGGGCATTCTGTGTCTGAATTTTAACTCATTCTCTCACAGCCCCTTCATTATCGGAATCGTAACTCATGTGTAAACGTACCAGCACAACTGGAATCTGAGCAATCTGCTGATGACTAAAGTCAATCATCTGAACCTATAAAAAATGGGACTGAGACTCTTTGAGCTCTCCTGGACCACAGTGGGCTGTGATGAGCATCTCCCTCTGAGTGGGATGCATCTCAGGCCTTGCAAACTTTTCTGTTTGCAAAGATTGGAGGTTTGTCACTGAAAGATGACAGGACTTGGGCTGATACTCTCCATTCCTTGAGGCTCAACCCTTTGCCCATTTGGAAAGATGCTGAAGCATTTAATGTGAATATTTTTACTGAACTTGAGGTGAATTTTTAACAGGTATACCTCTTTTACTTGATTATGTATATCTCTTAGTGTCTTTATGCATGTGTGTATGTATATCTCTTAGTTTCTTTGTGCGTGTGTGTGCTAACCTGAATATTCTTTAGCAAGTATATTACAAATACTGATTTTCAAATCTATACTTAAATTATTGTTGTGAACTTTATTCGACTGTGAATGAATCTCACAGTGCTGTTATACTCGCAATCTTTTTAGATATAAACCATTGACCAAGTCTGAGACTAGGAGTCAATCCAGCTGCACCTCATCTCCAACAGGAATTTAGAAAGCAAAGGAGTCCCCTCTGAACCTTGTGACTCAGTGAGAGGGTCTCCCCTACCTTTTTACGTTCCCTATCTCTGTACAAATCATGAGAAATCAGTTCTAACTTAATTTTTCTTTGTATGATTCTCTTTTACCCTATTGCATCTTTGGTTTCTGTATACATAGTTTTAATTTGATTCTGACTTAATTTTCCTTTGTGCATTTCATCCATGTATTAAGTAATAAAGTGAACCTTGCCATTGAATTCTGTGAAATCATGCTTTTATATAAACTATTAAATAATTTTTTTACTAATACCATTGGAGGTGATTTTTAAGCGGTCTAAACCACTCCATTTCATGACAGCTGGAACATGCTGCCTACAACACAAGCTAACTGCTACAAGCTAGAAAATATATAGGTAAGTTATATTGTTTTGATACAGTGACAAATTTGAGTCATTATAGACCAGGTCTCTTACTCACCTGAAGCAATATTTTTTATACCTTGACAAGTTCTGAAGTCAGTGAGATTCTCATCAGCATAATGCTCCAACATAGATAAGAATAGTAGTGTTTGGGTCTAGATAATGGTCTTCACTGTGCTTTCCTTCCTCATACATGCCTAGTGATTTACTAATCAATAGTTAAACAAACTGTTACTGTAAAATCAACAGAATCATTTGAAAATAAAGTTGCACTTCAGTGAGTGAAGGATTGATTTAACCCAATTTACTGTAAAATATTAAGGGGGATTCAATTGTTTTGCTGAGTGCTGCTCAGTTCTGGTACACTGTACACCAAGGTCTACTTACTAGCAAAGCCACGAACCACAAACATCAGTTATAGAAGGCTGTAACACGTTACATGAAAGAGATAGAGAGGAATGAGCCTCTGGAACATACTGTTATGCCATCAGCGCACAGTTGCTCTTCAGGCATAGCATAGGAAACTTTGTATTTACATCTCAATCCTAATGTGCTTTGCTGTTTGTAGCCTAGCTCACCTTTGGCTTAGTGGTCACAGGATATCAGATAGCATGCTGATTTGTAGCATGGACAAACATAGCTGGATGGAAGTCTCTGGTTTCATTTGCACTTCCCACTTAAGACAGTCTAACTGAATTTTTAGCCCAAAGGATTTACAGACTATACTGCTTTACACCTAAATGTGAACTTTTTTTTGGTATTTAAGGTTCTTAAAAAAATGTACCACCACAATGATACAGTTTCTTTCATTGAAACAACTGTACTTGTCTTTTCAGTCCTGTGCAACAATTATTTTTAGCACTCAAATGGACCTATAGGATTTTAAAAAATGTGTGATTGGATTAAGCAACATGAAACCTTTATTGTTTGTTTAAAGGATATATCAGTTGCCATGAGGTTTTACAAAAGTTGCTCAAGACTTTTAATTATTTATAGAAGTTAAGGGTGTAATACCTACTTAGGTAGTAGGAGAATAGTAATACCAAGAGAGAGACAGCATTTTCCTTACAAAAACTTTCATCAGACCTTTCACTGGAGATGGAGGAGGAGGTTATACAGTCTTTCAGATTTAGTGATATAGGATTGATTAATGGAGGCTTAAAATGAGAAGGAAACAGCTGCTGTCCAATTAACTTGTCATGAATGTCTACGGAACAACTTCTGGAGTCATAAGACTGGTCTTCACAGATGAAAAGGAGTTCAGGAAAGGGATAAAAAGTCAGGGTTTGTATGTAAGTTTACAAATAACTTTTGACTTCCTAGTGATGTTGTATCTTGGCTGAGCCAGTGCTTAGAAAATCATACTCAATTGAACATTGAGAATTTGGGAAAGTTAAGCCTTACCTGAGTTCATGGCATGTAGGTTATAAAGTTGAGAGAATCTGGTTTCAGTACACTAGGGTTGAAGTAGTCAATGGATGACTGCTTTAGAAAGAATAGTGGTGATGATTACTTTTAATCTGATGGAAAAGAAGTGCTTAGGCTTGTAGACCTTTATGCCTGATTCAGCAATGTAATTGCTTTTACGTGGCTGCCATCCATAGAGCTGTGATGGTTCATTGGCTCATCTCAAATTAATTTCAAACAGATCCATCTAGACACCCAGAGGAAGCAAGCAGATTGAAAGAAGAATAGGTTGTTGCTGCAGAAGGAAGAGAGGCTTTCAGATATTTGTGGCCTTCCTCTGTCAACATCTCCCTTAAAGTGTTACTCCTGATCAGGATAACTTTCATGACTATTTAATTCATATTTCAGAGTTCTGGATCTTCAGTTTTAGCTGCTAATGGGTGTCATGCACAAAGAAGCAGAGTGAGTGTATGTAAGTGTCACTAGCTGTCTTCAGAGCAGACCTTCAGTCACCAGGAGAGAGATTGAGGAAACAGTGGAACAGCTCCAAAATAATCAATTTTGTCTATGCTTCTGCATGGTTTTCTGCAGAGTGCTCTGTTGTTTCTTTTTCTAATACAATCACACAGGTAGATATCTTGGTGGTTATCTGGTTTGTGTTTTTATATTGTATATCACATACCCTTCTGATAAAAAGCTCTTTCTGAAGATCCACAGAACTAAATGGTGAAACTTCTCTGTACTTGAGTAGGGCAATGAATTCGCCAAGAACATTTAATAAACTTCTCTTCAGAAAAAAAATACTGGTTTTATGTCAACAGTCTTTGAGGTAATGGACACCATTGGATTCCTAGATGACAGTAGTCTCCAAGCCTACTTCTTACTCAGATGACACTTGTCAGTTCCATTTAGTGTAGGAACAAGGTTACTGGTTCAAATGAACCTTGCTTTCCTCTTTTTAAGAAGACACATAAAACATTTTCTATAGCTGCTTTTATATTTTCTTATTCATAGCAACTGACCAGATGTCAAGTTATCTTGTGGAATATGTGTGTAACCTGTGGTCATGGGAAAAGCATTCTGCTTTTTAGATAAATTATTTGTTTTCTGGGCTAAATTTGATGAATTAACATTTATTTTCTAAGTATGTGCTTAATTTTCTGAATATGTTTTTGCATTCCTTTGTTGTTGTTGTGAGTTTTGCTTTTTATCCCTTCTGGACTGAATAGATTAAATAATAATAATAATAATAATAATAATAATAATAATAATAATAATAATAATAATAATAATAATAATAATAATAATAACAATAATAATAATAAGGAATACTAAGCAAAATTCACATAGATTTAAAAAAAAATAGTATTCCAAACCTTCATTACAAATCATCTCAGTCACAGAGACTTTTGAGCACAGGGAATTATTTTCTTTCAATTGTTCTGCAAGAAGTGCACAGAATCAGCTTCTATCATTTTTACTTTTATCTTCTTTGAATGATGGGCTGACATTATGAAAGAATGAGAAATATAGCTTCAGTTGTTTTGTGAGTCATAATCATGACACAATGTTATTTATTGATCTATTGATTTAATTAAAAGCAATTTCAGAACCTGACCCCAGGAAGTTTAGAGTGCTTTTAACTCTAATTCGTATCTCGAGGAAAGGAGAAAAAGGTGAGGGGAGAGCAGGCTTTGTGAAACACAGAATCTAAACTAAGTAGGTAAAACTAAGAAGGAGATAAAAGATTAAGGGAATTTTTGATACTACTATGCTATTTCAAATAGTGCAGTGTATAGTTACTGCAAACTTCAGATACAGTCTTGGCTACATTTGAAATAATAAGAATGTTGCCCTTAAATTTCAGTGAAGTATCAATATTGCATTACTAACCTTCTGATAAGCATTACTGAGCAATCTAGCAGCCCTTGTTTTATCTGTGTGGTCATCAGCCAACATACATCTTCCTGTGCTTCATACCAGGCTTACTTTCCTGAATAAATGCCTCAGAGTGTTAAATTTTGGAAGTTCTTGCCTGTGGCTGTATCAGAGATTGAAGGAGTTAATGTCTCAAATATTGTGGTGGGGCAAGTTCTGCACAATGACGTACTCTGCTTAACAACGAACCCTGCAGGCAGGTGAGAAGTCGGTCAGCAACAGGGCACGGAGGCTGTGCCATGCTGGAGGGTGCGCAGTTCCCTGTTCTGACCCGCTGAGCGGGGCAGCTCACTGTGCATGGCCAAAGATCAAAGAACAGTCATGCCTGCAGGGAGGGAGAAGGTACTCCCCAAATGACCCCCAAGCCCAC
>JAOBAS010000072.1:41462805-41479400 GCA_025311575.1 Elanoides forficatus
CCTGGAGTACTATGTTCAGGTCTGGGGCCCCCAACATAAGAAAGACATGGACCTGCTTGAGCAGGTCCAGAAGAGGGCTACAAAGATGATCAGGGGGCTGGAGCACCTCTCCTATGACCATAGGCTGAGGGTTGAGGTTGTTTAGCCTAGAGGAGAGAAGGCTGCAGGGAGATCTTATAGCAGCCTTCCAGTGCTTAAATGGGGGCCTACAAGAAAGATGAGGAGGGACTTTTTAACAGGGATTTTAGTGATAGGATGAGGGGTAACATTTTTAAACTGAAAGAGGGTAGATTTAGATTAGATATTAGGAAGGTTGCCCAGAGAAGAAGTGGATGCCCCATCCCTGGAAGTGTTGAAGGCCAGTTTGGATGGGACTTTGAGCAACCTGGTCTGATGGAAGGTGGCAGGGGGGTTAGAACTGAATGATCTTTAAGGTCCCTTCCAACCCAAACCATTCTATGATTCTGCGATAAATCTAGGTAAATAAAGCTGCAGAGATGCTTTTTCCCCCCCATAAATAAGGCTAAACTACCTATCTCATTGCATTTGTAAGCTTTTAATAAAGGAGCCAAAGATTTCTTTTGCTGTGTTACTTCAGCATGCAATTAAAATGCAACATTCAAAAATGGAAAATATTTAAAATGTTAATTCAAAGCAAAACATCTTGTTGAAAAGCAAAATTTTTGGAATATTTTTCTAATAGTAAACATATTTTGAATGTAACTATTGGTAGAATATAGGTGTGAAAATATGCAAATGAAACTACTACATATATTGCTGCATTTTAGCACTATGGATTATTGGGTTTGGGGGAACTAAGCAAGTTGGAGAGCTTTTATTGTTCATATCACTCATTTATTTATTTAAAGAATAGAAGTATCAAAGGACTGAGACATAAAGAAGTGTCAAGATACAGGAGTTACGGGTGATCCTGGTAATTATTTAAAATAATTCAAATCTTACAAAAATTATCAAAGAAAGGACTAAGAGGCAAAATAAATAAAAGTCATGAGTAAAATCTGAGTACTAGGTTCCTTGGCTGTAATAAAGGCTACAGTTAAAAAAAAAGAACCACAATTGCTTTTAATCTGTAAATTGTAGAATTAAATTATCATAGTTTAGTGGAAGTACTAAAAGTGTGCATGGCCATATTCAGCCTTTACATAATGGTGTCGTAGTCACTTAATGTTTGATAGTAATCAAACCTAAGCTTTAATAATCATAATTTTTTATTATAATTAGGTTACAAATTTGGTTCATGGATATTAAGTCTTCAGTGAAATTTTCACAAAGCACATTTCCATTCCTTTTAGCTTGAGTTTCAACACTTATAATGAAAACAAACATAATAAATACCTGCATATTATTTATTAGTGGGGGATGCAATAAGATCAGGCTTCTAATCAGGCAGCAACATGCAGTGTACTCTGATTTTAATAGTAGAACAGAGGAAACAAGATATTAGTGACAACAGTATGTAACTTCAACTGGACTGGGAATTGTTGTGAACCAACATGTTGTGAACTTAGAGACAAAATAAACTGAAAAAAAAAGGTTATACACAGCATTGCTTATTGAGCTAATGGGGCTTATTTTGGGGACAGGAAGCTGTCTGTCTGTGGAATAATGAAAGATCAGAAATGTTGCCTGGGAAAAAAGGACAGCAAGATAAATTTTTAAATTGAAAGAAAAAGGGCAGTCTGGAGAAAATAATCTCTAGCACACAGTAAAGCTTTGTGGGACAGTAGGATCATATACAATCTTGTTCCAATGCTTGACTTTCTGCTCCAACATCCTCTCTGTGCTCATGCCCCTCTGGATTTTCAGGCATTTCTGTTCTTTCATAAAAGTTTTATGAAAATGAGGAGGCAGGCCACCCACTCACTTTTGTTTCCCCAAGAACTGCTTGCCTTTTAGCTCTCACACTGAGTGAGAGATAAAAATAAATGGAGAAGGCAAACGAGGTCCAAAAGGACTCACAAATTAAAGGTTCTCTGTAAGGAGCTGAGTTATAAGCCATTTCTGGAGAAGCTGAAGGAGACTGAAGAAAAGCTAGGTAAGTTGGACAGTCCTGAGCTATTTCTATGTTTAGGTTAAGTTACCTTGGAGTTAATGTTCTTCTAAATTTACAGAAGTGTTCTTCTAATTTTATAGAGCTCTTTCAATGTGACAAACGTGCAGTTCATATAGCAATTTAAAATAACAAGCCACAGGTTTTTTATAGTAAGGCTCCCAATAGTGGTTGTCTTAAAAAAAGAAAACAAAACCAAAACCAAAAAAACCCCCAAAAACATGATTGCAAAGCACCACCCATTTTACTTCAGGCAGAGGAGTGAAAAACATTAAGTCCTCTCATATTTTATATGAGGAACTCTGAAATTTTGAGTAACCCTTTGAAATGACTGATAGGTCAAAACAAATTAAAACATTGTATTATTTATTACATAGCATGTAACAGTGATACAGCTGAAGAATGCACTAAATATAAGCAAGGGGGATTGAATAGTGACTATAAAAATGAAGAGTAATTTGGGTTCAGCTTTTTTCCTGCTACTAAAATCCTCTGTTATCCTGGGCAAGGATATTCTGAATTTTCTAGAACTTTAGGAAACAGAATATGGTCTTATAGAGAGATAATTTTGATGTTATGACAGTGTCACTGGAAATAATTACTTAAGTTTTTATTAGCATGTGCCATTAGAAGGTATTCAGTTCTGAATAAAAAGTAGACTAAATAGTAGAAAGAGCAGTTCAGGGTGAGGAGGCCTGTGTCTTCAGCACAACTAAAGTTTACCTTTTTCCTGACAATAAGGGATCTACTATAGTAAACAGTGTGCTGCTTTTCCCCACAATTCCACCCAGTAATTTGTTAGAAATTAATGCTGAAAATCCATGTACTGATCAGTTCCAATGAGGAAGTGTTGACTTGTGTCACATATGACACCCACATTATTTGTATTGCAACCCAGATCTGTCAGAAGAATTGTTTTCAAACTATTTTTTTTCCAGATATAACATGTCTTTATAGTAATTTTGTAGATAAGCACAGCTAAATGTGCAAGGAGGAGAAAGATTTTTCTCATTTCCACGATTACAGTATTTGGTTTTAATGAGAACGTCAGAGTTAATCTTTGTGTACCTTCTTATCTGATTTTGCTCTGCTGAGATTTTTAAACATAAATGCCCTGAAGCAAAATACCAGTAATCTTAAAACATGGGAGGCAGATAGTATGCCAGTCAAACTGTTGTCTTTGATGGTCCCTACTAGAGACAAAGCAAAATGTCTGGTTTTCATCATGAAACTGACCCCTGCACCCAAATGCTATCACCAGAAAAAACCTCTAAAGGAGGATGAGGAATATTTTCTTTGTCTCTACATCTGTTAGTAAAACAAAGAAAAGGCAAACTGAGGAAGATTTTTTTTTTTTTTGGATGCAGATTCTGTTGTAGCTAAACCATCAGGATAGGCAGGTGTTACACTCATGTAACAGAAAATTCATATTTTGTTTTAAGAACGTAGAGCTGGATCATTCAGAGTCCTGGCAGTGGGGTAAAGCACTTGATGCAGTTGATTGTCTCAAGATGAACTATGGTGATAGGAGAAAGTCTCAAAACACATTACAGTCAAAGTTTCAAAGTGGAGACAGTAACTTTGTAGCAGTCTCTGTTTTAAATGAGGAACCATTACAAGAGTAGTGCTTCAGGGTCATGTGTCCCCAGTGACCGAGTTGAAGAATGAGTGGACTGAACTAGCTGGAGTCAGATAATTCAGTTTGTTGTTTTTCAGTCTAGCTAATCTTGTCCTTTCTTGTATGCTCAATGGTCATATAATTTTTGAACTGTGCGAAAAAAATGGTTTGGGTTTCAAGTATATGTAGAGTACTCTAAGTAATACTTTCTTACAACTTCAGAAGTTAGAAAATATACAACCCTTAAGAGAAGACTCCAGCATGAAATGATGAATTAGACTTTGACCTCTTATTCACCTGTATGAAAGAGCTCAGTTAGTCTTAACCAGAAAAGGAGGTTACCATCTTACCAATTATTTTTAGGCTAACTATATGGTGTTAAAGCACATGCTACTCTTCCTGTATGTCTACTGAGCATTCAGTAACTTGGTCTCAGCTTACTCAGCGAAATAAGTTAATGTGACAGTGGAATAAGTTCACATGAACAGCCAAACCAAGTTTAAAGCACGGAAATGTTACTAAATTCATAAACAGTAGAGTATGTAAAAGACTGAAAATAAATAACTACCTTGGAATTCCAGCCATTTTATTTACCAACAAACAAGTCATAGCAATCTTTTCTTTCAATTTTGCTTATTGTTATCAAAAGAAGAGATAACTGGTCACATTTCCAAACAAATCTTATTTCAAGAAATCTGCTGAATTACATTCTAACTTAAGGTCAGAATTAGTAGTGCACAAAATCAACAGTGGATCTACAAAAAAAATTCATACTGCAGTATCTCTAATTTTTAAGTAACATAGTACAGAAGAAGCTATAGTACATAGTACAGCCTAGAAGCTTCACAACAAAAACCTATAAATTGAACTCTGAAATATTTCTGAAAGGGAATCAAAGGTGGTTTGCCAGGCCAGATGAAAAACTGTGGTGCCTTAAGTTGAGAGAGGGTTGTAGACCACTGCTGATGAGAAAATCTGGCAGCAGCCAAGGGTTGCCTTATTTCAGAGAAGCAGTAGTACTACTACTCATTTCCACCTGCTACTTATAGAGCTGGATTGGTGAAGTTGCCTTTGACATTTTGTAAGTGGAAGCAGCATAAAACCCAAACAAACAAAAATACAAAACAACCTTACATAATTTGGGGAGACCAGTTAAAACTTACTAACCATTTAATGTGGAGTCAACTAGCAGAGAATCTATTGTTTGCCTGGTAACGAGGTTTATGTGTATGTACATAAAACAAACTATGCAGTTGCTCTGTGGATGACTCTCATTTCCTGTCATTTAGGGTAGATTCGTTGTCTAAAGTATTTAACAAATATTTTCACTCCTAATACGTATTTTTCAAAGCAAATATGGAAATTCGATTATTTGGACTGCTGATCCACGTTAGTTTCCTTTAATGATAAAGCTAGTTAAAGAGATCCCTACCTCCTTTCAGTGTTTTGCTCCACCAGTTGTGCCTGTGGATGAGTTTGTGAGATCATGCTTTACACTGTGTTGATGAAATGGTTTTGATTACAAGAAAAACAATAAAAAAGAGAAAGGAGAAAAGAAAGATATTATTCAGAATTAAAGTTATTTAAAGATGTGTGAGAACTTGGGACTGCAATTTCATGATTGTGAGAAAAGGAGGTGCCATTATAAAGTTTGTGTCATTTCATCTCTATGTGTACATTTTTGCATCTTCCCTTGCACATTCATAGGACTCTAACTGGAAACTAACCTGCACACACACACACATGCACCCAAAGTATAGCAGATCCTTGATCTACCTTATTATGCAGTTGTGAATGTGCATTTCATGTATTACGCAGTTCATGAGTGTGAATCCCGGTGTATGGGAAAGTGAGAAAGTCAAGCTGAGGGCATGGAGGAGGCATGGCCTGCTCCCTTCAGAAGTGCTCCTTGCTTGTTATAGCCTAAGGCAACTATGAAGCTGCAACTGAGGCAGACACCCAGGCCAAATGACCTCTTGACCAGAATATAAACTCAGTTCAATAGGAGTAAATATGATTATATTTTCTATCTTACACATTTTGTGTGCTAATGAGAGACTCACGTTCTAGAGTTGCACCTTCTCCGTGCTACCAGGATATTCTATGATCAAGCTGATGAGTCCTGTGGAACATATTTTGCTCAAACCCTCATCATTTTGGCCTCAAGTAAGTCACAGCAGTTTGGGGTTTGCAGTGTGTTGGCTGGTAGCAGTTGGGAAATGTTATCTATGTCTGTTATCTAGTCTTGCTGGGTAATTAATGTACAGGAATTGGACTGCAAACTATCGACCCTCATTCTTGGCCCATCAGAATGTGTGGGTTTGTGAGTATATGTATAAGCTAACAGATATAGAAGAAATAAAATTATTCTGTTAATATAAATTAATTTGAAAGAATATTTTCAAGCTTCAATTTCATGCATTTACTGCAGTAATATAAATAAGTTAGAGACCTATTAAGAGGTAGTTTCAAGCAGATCATTCATTACCAAAAAAAACCCACTCAAAAAGAGTATGTCAATTTGCAAGCAGAAAAACCACTCCCTTATGAAGAGAGGCTGAGTTGGGGTTGTTTGTTTTGATATAAATCTTTGCCATACAATCACACCTGTAATCTAAAAGCTGCTCTATAACAGCATTAGGCTTGAGCTCATACACCTAGGTAATAAAAGGGAACAGACTTAGTAGCTGGATTACACTGTCCTGGTTAGATTCTGGTATAAAAGTATTAAAGTGTGACTGAGTCTGAGCAAAGGTAGAATGAAGTGATGCCTTTCTGTAACACCATTATGCAGACATCCCCCAGTTACATGTGGGTACATCCTGTGCCTTGCAAAGGGACAGTTACCTCACTGAGGGTTTTTAAACCCGCTAGGTAGCAAGAAATCTACCAGTATGGTGCAATTAATAATTTATAACAACAACAACAATAACAACAACAATAATAATAATAATAATAATATCATTATTAATACAAACAATTATATAATAATTACCAACATTACCATATCTTAGTCCTCAAGACTTCATTGGCAAAGTGGCTGCCACTTTGGTTATCTCCTCTTATTTTTGTGAGAATCAGATTCACTAGTTGTCCACGTGGCATTCTGCTGCATCCAGACGTCCTGGCCCTTCTTGTACCCAAGCATTAGCAGGCAAGGTTGAGCCAGGGCCCACTTTCCATAGTATGAGGATGATTGGAGGATGCTAGGTATTGAGTAGTATTTTATTTGGTGTATGTGTCCAGGTTTTGGACTGGTGAGACCCCCAGGTGAGGGGTTGCTGGGGCAGCCTCCACGGGAAGAGGCCAGGGGCTCCCTTGTGCCAGACATGGATGGCTTCACAATGGACCCACTGCAGGACACAGCCGAGCCCATCAGTGAAGCTGGTGGCACCTCAGAGGAAACATATTTAAAAAAGGGCGAAAGGTACCAGACAGATATAGAAGTAGGGAGTCAAAGGAGTGAGAAAGAACAGAGGGAACACTTAGGTCAGAGGAGGAAAAATGCCATGGCAGAGGAAAAAACCCTGCAGCCCATTGAGGAGACATGCTGGAGCAGCAGAAAGTTGTGAGGAAGAAGAGGCGGCAGAGAGAAAATGCTGTGTAATGACCATGACAGCCCCCTGCTCCCACTGCTTTCTGCCTCACTTGAAAGAACTGAGTGCAACCTGCATCATGACAAGGAGCATTAGGGGACAGGAGAGGCATCTGGACTGAAGGAGTGAAGTTGAAGCTGGTGAAGTGGGGAGCAGAGATATATCCCCACAGTGTTTTAATGTTTGTTTCTTTTTTTAGTTTTTGCTTCACAATACCCAATGATCAGTAATTAAATATATATGTATTTATTGGCAATAAATTCACTTCCCCAAGCCAAGCCTGTTTTGCCTGAGGTGGTAATTGGTAAGCAATCTCTCTGTCTTTACCTCAATCCATGAGCTTTATCACTCCTGTTATTCCTAGGCTCTACACTGGTCTGCTGAGGTCAGAGTGTGAGCAAATGTCTGAGTGGAGGTTTGCCTGCTAGCAAGGCCAACCTATTGCATGTGTGACTGGGAGCCAGTCCATCTCTAGGACAGGTGCAGGAAATCCATACTGAAGAGCAGGTATGGATAAACCCTCAGGACCAGTGTTATAGCATGGATATTGAAGGGACTGAATGCAAGTTAGGTGCTTTATATAGATCAGGATGGTTGACAAGAGGTTGGTTGGGTTGAAAAGAGCATGTTTCACCTTGTAGAAGTGCCAGATTGAAGAGTAACGGTTGCTTTAGTATGTAATATCCAGTGTACACTTGTGTGACCCAGTCCTACAGAGGTTGCACAGAGTCCCAGGAGACTCCTGGGATTTGTGGGAGAATTTGAAGAAAACAGAGATCTGTGTGGGACTGCCAACTTTTCTATTAGCAGTTGCCACTATTTAACAGAGTTGTTACTTCATGTTGGTGTTAAAGCAAGGGCTTTGTAATTTAATAATTAATAAACTGTGCCCTGAGGCTTTTTTTTTTTTTTTTTAATGTAACATTGATTTTTCATGAGTAGATATAGGAGTGCCCTGTGACCTTTTTCACAGACTCTGGTCTTAGTTACATGAGTGTCACAATGGCTTTGTACTGTTTTTTCACCACAATGGAGAAATTAGTTTATTGCCGTTTCCATTTCTCTTGAACATTGGCAATTGGCAACATTTAAAAGCACATTGGATTTTGGTTTTTTCTGGCAGTGATGGTTTCTTTAGTGGTTGATTTTCCCTGAACTTCATTAATTTCTAGTAGTCCCAGGTGGTTTATATCCTTCCCCTGGCTGGCTCACACTGGATTGAATTGACCATGCTGCCACATCGCAGAGTGTGACATGATGGATCAGGTGCAGCTTCTCATAATATGACAGTTTGAGGGTGGGGGAAGTAGGTGAAAGTCTGTGTATTTTTTCCTTTCTAACTCTTCTAAATAGAAGGGAATGAGATGGATACAATACACTTCTGTTTATGACAGTGGTAACTTTTGCTCAGCCTGAACACGCTTGCAATAATAATAAATGGCTCTGTTACTCTGACAAAGCCCCTGTGGCATTTTTCTGGCTCACAGGAGCAGTTCCAAGTTTCATGGATTTGGATGGATCTCATTATTATTGTTTAGATCTTAATGAATACTGATAAAATATTCATTGGCTTTTGAAATTTTATTTTATTTTATTTTCTTAAGGTTTTTGAAATGATGCTCCTGTGTGGGTAACTAAAGGTATCCTGCAATAAAACTCCATAAAAATGGGTCGACAGAATGAAAGCATCAATAAAATTGTCTTTATAGTTACTTCCAGAGCACATTTTCTGCTGACCTGGCTTTTATTTCTTCTTTAAATATTAATTGTTGATTTGCTAGTTTGAAAACACATCCTGGAGTTCCCCTAGGCCCATGACTACACATTTTTTTTCTTCTGCTTTTCCTAACCCCTCCTCTCTATCTCCTCCTTCACTTCCATTTTCCTGTCTTGAGTCTTCCTCCACAACAAGCAGGGTGGATGAGCACATTTGTGAGTGATGCTGATGCTTCAATGGTACATCATTGAAATCAATGGTAAGTATTATATAGTTACTGGAAGCTGCGTTTGTACATAGTGTGCCACCCTATTGCAAAAGCTAGTGGGGGACATATTTAACAAATGCTGTAAGACCCAAGAGGTAAAAGGCAAGAAAAAGAATGGTACTGTTCATCCTGCTTTGTTTCTTGACTGACTAATACTTCTCTCAGCCCTGACCTACATAAAAACAACAACAACAAACCCAACAAAACCTTCTCACTATTCCTGTTTAAGAGGAGTGCACTGAAAGGCTCTCCTTCCTACAAAGCCTCCTTTGTGTGCCATGTTGCCTTTCCAGCAGGTAAATCTTGGCTATAAGTTCCTGGTGCTTGCTTTTCACAAAAATGAGAGAGCAAGAGCCAGGAAAATAATGGAAAAAGTTAGTCAGTACTCTTCAGCTGAAAGAATGTTAACAAGTGGCATCTGCAAATTTTAGATTAATTACTGTATTTTATCTAGATCAGAATGATTTTAACTGGGGGAGGAGCACAAAGAAAACCTTTTAAACCGGTTACTGAAAATGCCTTTGCAGCCTGTGCAAAACTCAATTCTTCATCTTGGTGGTCCCCCAGACACAGCTATTAGGCCTTTGATTTATGATATATTTACTGAAGCAGTTTAAAAATTGAGACAGCTTTATACTTCCTCAGTCCACAAATGATCTTCAAAAATGTTCTAAGAATTTCAAGATAAAAATGTAGTTCTATCCTAAGTTCAGCTACTTCCTTTAAAAACAAAGTAGTCTCTTCTCTGGTACAGAGTTCAGACTCCTTCCTCTGACTTTTATTGTGTCTATCCTTTGGAAGCCAAGCACATTTCTCCAATTAGCAAAGTTCCCCCATATGGTGTTTGGACTTTGTGTGAATGTGTTTTGTATGCTGTCATAGCTGGGAGCTGAACTGGGATTTTTGTGATCCAAAGGCAACAGCTCTGCTTGGTGAGGCAAAGGAAGTTTATCCTGAGCCAGTGGAAACTAAGCAAACATCTCTGCAGCTGAAGCTGCTCTTTCTATAATTTAAGCTTTTGGTCCCAACGCAACCTTAAGCTAAATAAACTGAACCTTATGAAGAGGTTGCAGTCCCACACAGTAAGGTTATTACAGAACTGCCCTAACTAACACTGCAGCTTGTCGCTTGTAACCAAAAAGCTTCACATGCCTCTTAAATGATAATGTCTTTCTGAAAATGCAACTGTATTTTCTGGCTCCTAAAAGCATTGCCCTATCGAGTTATCACTCTGCACTTCTGCCTGCAGTTCAATTGTTGTTAAAAGCAAGCCTTGAGGCCATAACTTCACCTTTGTGAAGACTATGGGAGTGATAATTGCAATTATCTTTTGTACTCTTTTACCACTTGGTCAGGGGAAGTAAACATATCAAATTCTCCTCTAGAAGAGACTAGACTATTTAAATAAGATAAACACACCTATGGAGTAATAACATGTAGACTTTTCCACAACTGGTGTCATTGCTGCATGGGATCTGCCTTCTCTCCAGATGGTCCACATGTAGTACTATCTTGCAGCTTCTATACTCCCTGCACTTTTGATGGTTTTCTGGTATGCTCAGTTTCATATAGGTCATGATTTTGGCAGTTGTTTTTCACCTCAAAATTTCTTTCCCACTCCAGCCACAACCCTTTCCAGCAAAGTGGTAATTGTGGCTCTTTGTTCATAGAGGAATGATGTGGATATTAGAAAACAGAGAGCTGCTTATCAAACACTGGTTCCCTCTTTCTCAGCAGTCTCTGTGGCATATTTTGTAAGACAGAAATGATAGCATATTTATGAAAGAAAGACTACAAACCAACAATTTTGTCATAACCATCTATGGTGAGTTTCTGTAGTAGTTAGGACTAGACTGTATGTGCACACTATGGACTTATTTCTGTAGCTTCTCCTTTGGGAATCATGCAATTATGACAGGATCCAGCCTGTGCAGTCACAAAGACAAACTTGAAAAAACATTAGGAGTGCAACAGATGTAGTGAAATTTTCTAAATCCATGGGGAATGTTAGAAAACACAGCTAAGGATACCCAATGGTGAGTGGAGCAGTTCCAATGAAAATTGTACTTCTAAACATATTATTTCTGGGAATTACAAACAATATTTCAGCAGAAGATTTCGTACATTGAATGGGGAAAAAACTGCACTAGGTCCTAGTCCTCCAAAAAAACCACCTCTGAATTACTAGGATAAATAAAGAGAAGACAGCTGCCCACACCTATTTCTGCCTGTGACAGAGAAATTACTCTGCAGCAGTAGTATCTATGCCCCTCTGAAAGCAGCAGCCCCTCTATGCTGCTACACTTGGGAAAAGGTGAAACGCCCCTGCCATTAGGCCCAGAAGACCAATGTTTTCTTGCTGTTTTCTCTGGTGTGGTAACCAAGAAAAGCTGCACCATCCTTCTCCTGGAGATATTGCAGATAGTTCTTGTTGTAGTGTCATTGCATTTGTGAGTGTGCAAGGAGAAGGCAAGACATACAGCATGCACAAGCCAAAGGGGAGAAGTGTTTGCAGAATTCCTTTTAAAAGGGAATTTTTTAGGACTTTTTCCAGCTGTTATCATCAGATTTAACCAGACTAAATTAAAAAAAAAAAGGGTGAGGGGAAGAAAAAAGCATTCTAACATTCTGCTGCCCAGACAGTATTAGTGAATAGCTAGAAAAGTAGAAGGAACCTGATCTGTTGTCCATTATATACCAAAAGGGCCCAACATGTATCTGAGTAGCTGGATACAACTGAAATTATTCTTCAGGCAACCACAGATTCCTTCAAGACTCTTACTGAATTTACTTAATCATTAGTAAGGAAATGGTGCCAGCCCAAGGTATAACCATAACTGTTATTTGTAACAAGAATTTAAAAGAGTTCTTATAGGGCAATCCTTTTTCCTTTTTTTTTTTTTTTTTTTTTTTTCCTGAAGGAATTATAGGGAAAGCTTCATGGAGAAATATGGCTATAACTTTAAATAATATTTTCACAGGAAGTTTTTTTGATTGCTGCTACTGGTAAAAGTAGTAGTATGAGCTTCCATTTGTTCTAAAAGGACTGATGACAGTTGATTATTTTGTGAGTAAGAACAACATGTCATTTAAGACATGTCTATTTGTATGCAATATTTAATGAGTTAACTACCTAAAAAGCCTAGGGTGTGTGTTTTGTTTAATTCCCAATAAAAAATATTTTCCTCTACATAAGCAAAATGGTTAATGTCAATATAACTTCTAAAATGCTTTCTACAAACAGCCATGGAGCATATACCATGAAGGGTATATGCTGTATGGTACTTTGAGCAAGAATTATTTAAAGTGCTAATGATTCCTTTAGATGGGGAAGATCAGGAGTTCCTTGATGTCTGATGATCTGTGAAAACAGCAAAAGAACATTTTAAATGGAGTGGAATATCTTTTAATTATCTTTTTAAAGAAAGAAATGTACAGAAGATGTATAAATAGTAGCCAGAATCTTAAAGACTGAATTGGCCTTGATTGGCCTTGGTTGGCCTTGAGAGAAGCTGGTTAAGTATATATGTATATCAATTTTTTTTTACACAATACACATACATATGCCTAAACACATATATATTTTATTTAAAATATTTATGCCTACCTTATATGTCTAATGAAGCATAAAGTAATTATGAAATCATTCAGTAAAATGATGTATAATACACCACTTTATAGTAATATCTAAATGCTCTGTCATGATGAATATTACCAAAGGTTTTAACAGTGATTTCTTATTTACTAAAAAAGGCTTGATATATTCACTTTGCTACTACTGAATATGATGAATTCGCTTAACTCTAGTGAAGATATACTATGCATTGCTACTTTGTAATAACAACATTGTAATGTACCGTCAAAACATAGTTCACACAGGGAAAGCAAAACTTTTGAAGTGCAAGTGCAAATCTGCACATAGCTCTTCTATACATATGTAAGTCTGAGTTGTGCAGGGAGATGTGCATATGTAAGTATACAGCTGAACACAGAGCACTGCTGCTTCAACTTTGGGACTTAGTTTGTAGCTTAGATTCAAAATAAAAATACTCTAGAAAAAAGTTCAATACCTGCTAGACAAATCAGATAGATAAATATTCACTAACATTCAACCTGAAATTTTATTAAAGATAAACTCTTCAATTTTGAGGTGACTAAAGGCCTTTTGAAACTCCTTTGTATAAAGCTTTTCAGATTTTCAGCAGCATCCTTACTATTCACTAAGGTCCCAAGTTAACTGAGGCATAACACTAGCACTTTTAAAAATGTTATTCAGTGAAGTCTGAATATGGAAGACACATTTACACTTCAGACAAGACAACAAGAAATATTAATCTGCTATGGATCTCCAAAGTAGCACTGGCAGGAGAGCTAGAACTAAAAGAACAGTTTAACTATTTTTATATGGATTGAGCTAACCAATGTGATGTTACTGTTTGGAGTTTACAGCCTTCATCATCACTGCCTTGTAGCAATTTAACTTATGAGTGAATATACTTTTTAGATTATGTTTATAATTTTTATCCTCAATTTGCTTGTATTATACAGTTCTTGGAGATGTTAGTCAGTCTGGCTTTGTTGTTCCCAGTACCGTATGAATATATAATCAGAGGCTGGAAAGACTTAGAATCTAAATAGTCAGGGAAGACAAAAAAGTGAGAGATGCATGAGCAATGTGATCAAACTGATGTTAATGCCATGGTACAATTTTTTTTTTTAGCTCAGAGGGAATTCAGATGGCAAAACATGTTGTGGTTGAAGAGAGCAGACTGACACTTTGGAAAGTTCAAAGAGGGCAAGTGAATGCCATAGCCAGCTGAAGAGAAAACTTCAAAGCATGATCAGTCAGTGTTCAGCTGTAGTTCAGGGTGTAACCCAGCAGTCAGCACTGGGAATAAATAAAAAGCATTGCAGAGTGTGAGGATATCACCAGACTTTGGGTTGTCTAGAGATAACTGGAATAATCTTGAAGCAGCTGTCTAAGGAATAATTTTTTGTCTAGAAGACTTTTGACTCTGAGGCTCCAGAGCCTGCAAGAAAGCTTGTTCATGGCAGGTGCCTGGCCATGCAGCCTCATCTGCACTTGGCCGTTTGCTGTTTTTTCTCTTTGAGATGAGTTCTATATAATATTGGGAAATATTAGAGTCTTCTTATGAGATATGATTTATATATTTAAAACTAACCTAAATTGGAGGGAAAACATCTTTTCATCTGAACATCTGAAAGTGTTGAGTTTGTGATCTCAGCAATGCATGTGTAATAAATTGTCATAAACTCAAAATAATGAAAATACTGATGCTGATCTGCAATAGATAATATCTATTACTCTCTGTCTACAACTGAAAATACTAATGCATGGTTCATCTGCTGCAGTGTACACTGGAAACAGAAAACAATGATATAGCAATTCTGAAGGTTCTTGTCAAACTTTTCTCCAACTTGCTTTTTGAAGATAGAAGAGATATAATAATTTAATCTTTTGAAATCCCCAAAACATTTATTTAAACATAATTTGCAAATATAAATATTTCTATAAGTAAAAACATTTAGAATGCCACTTAGGTAAAGAAATTTTATGAGCATTGCAAATATTATTTATTCTAATTTTATTGTACAGAACAAAAATGAGTATTGCATTCATTTTCTAGGCAAGTTACAAATCTGTACTACTGACAGTATCCCTTAGAATATGTTATGAGGATTTCCAAACTTGCACAACAGCATATCTATATTCCAGAGAAAAAGTAGCCCATGGAGATATCAACGTAACATAACAGGCTTCACAAGTGCTAGCCAGCTTCATGAGGCAACATAAAAACCAATAGCAGCATAATTAGTTGTGTTATGTCTTAAAGAGTAAATGGCTATAAAGATTAGAATTACAACAATGAAATCCCTGGGGAGATTTATTTCCATTGCAAAGAGGTAATTTTCAGCTTTTTTTAATATATTTGCCTTTAAAGTATCTGTGTGTGCTAGTGGAAGGTTCTAATACCAATTCTGTGTTCTATAATAAAGGACAGTTTACTAAGATCCCTGGAAATCCAGGTAGTCAAAACATTTGAAAGACTATGAATAATACTCATACTGGCATTTAGTCCTGTTAACATGATCTAGTATTTCCCAGAAAACTGGATACAAGGTCCCCATGAAAGAAACCGTGAGAGAGAACTACAGTCAGGACCCAGTGAGGTGACACAGTAGATCAATGTCCTATTTATTTCAGAAAAAAAACCTACATAGGTTACATGTGAATGTATCATACATCTCTACATACATATCTTTCTTAGGAGAAAAAGTTTCACTGAAATCGCTGAGAAAACAGCCATGTCAATGGCTCTGTTTTCATAGACTTGTTTTTATTCTTGTACCCAGGATCTTAAGTAGATAAACAAACAAACAAATTAATAAATGATATAGTAGAAATAGGAGGTATATTTTTCAGCTCCTTTGGAAAGGCCTATTGGTTCTGAACATATTTTATGAATATCTCAAAAATAGTTCATTGTGCATAATGCCATAATGTTGCTGAGCTCCATTTCTGTTTCAGTTCCCAGATGTGTTACTGCCAGTTGTATGATCTACAGCTGCCTGTACACATGACTTTCTCAAATGTATCACTTGATTTTGCTTTGGAAAATAATAGCTGTCATGTTCACTTTGGACAGGTCATGTTTGTCTTCATATTCATTGTGTAACAGAGAAAAAATAGCAGGGAAATACTACTCTGGCAATTTTTGGGACCTTCAGTGCACAAAATATGAGGACAGTTGTATTGTAATGAAAATGAACTTCAACATTTTTTTTAAGTTTTATAACTGACAAGTGATTCCAGAGTTTTGTATTTTCTCCCTACTGCCTTGCTGCATGCTACTGATCCTTTAGCAAGCCTCCCTTCAATTTGGCATTAACAGTGTTGACCTTGGTAATGCATTTGAAGAAAACCCAAAATCATATAAAGAGTAACTGCAGGAGGAGAACCATTTTGTTTGTCACTATTGCTTGGTATAAAATCCAGATTCTTGTTTTATTCTGGGAATCACTGACAGGATATAATCATAGCTTGGTAGAGCCTCAGAACAGATTTATCTCATTTGCAGATACGGCATCAGAACAAATATCTTTGTCTGGGGAAACACTCCTGTAGTGAACCTCTGGCTTTGTTAGTGTTGTGGGTTACAGGAAACTCTCAAAGATATGCTTGTACACAATGAAATCCCCAGTGGATTTACTGTAACCGAGTGTGGTGGGTTGACCCTGGCTGGACGCCAGGTGCCCACCAAAGCCGTTCTATCACTCCCCCCCTCCTCAGCTGGACAGGGGAG
>JAOBAS010000072.1:41543718-41556428 GCA_025311575.1 Elanoides forficatus
AGTATCATCAGCAACCTTACTTAATGTACATTTGAATCCTGTGTCCAGATCATTTATAACAACTTTAAAGAGCACTGACCCTAAAATTGAGCCCTGGGCTCAACTTGAGTCTATTAAATGATTTGTTATCAAAGAGTATGCACATCCAGACATTTACATATAGAGCAGCAAGCCCAACTCTACAGTTAAGTCTAAGATGTGCATAAAGAATATTTAGGGATTGAAACATTCTGAGTATTTGTGTGGATAATGAAATCACCTTTTTCAAAATCTGAATAAAAGTACATTGAATTAGTTCTTTAAGTATACCTGCTTTTTCAATATATCTAGTAATGGATAATGTCCCCCAATTTGGATATGTTAATAGCAAATAACAATACTGGTTTGTGCATTGCAGTAGGAGGTAAGGAAAATGAAAAACAGAGTTGGTAAAGAATATTGAAGAGGGACAGTAACTCTAATAAATGTTCTCAGCTTGCTCTCTTTTGCAGCTTGTGGCTAGTGAATGTCATCAGCTGTAATACACTGTAACAATTAAAGGATTTTTAAATTTGTCCTTCTTTCATGAATCATCACCTACTATTCACTTTTCTTCCAAATAGCCTGTTCATTTCAAATTTCTGCCATTATGCATGTCAAAGATAAAGGAGTATATTTCTTTTGAGAAAATAAGAATTTCTAAGTTAATTTTTCTTTCTCTTTTGCTCTTATCCCTGAAGTTCAGAATTCCTAGATGTTAAAAAATATGGTGCACTCAAATTTCCTTTGGTCTTTTACTGTTTCTTCATGTAATTCAACCATTACTTTTCTGAATGTTTGTTCAGGAAATCCTTTCTTATACCTATTTGTAAAGACTTCCTAACCAGAAACGTATGTGTGTGTGCAGTACATCTTATGTATCTTAATATACTATCTGTGTGACAAGTGTTCGATAGGTCTGATAAATGCTATGTATATAACATTTCTTGTGAAAGCATTATACATTTTATATGTGTATTATGCATACTCAACATTTCCAGAAATTTTCAAAAAAAGTGTCCAAAACTTTTAATTTTCATTGGGACAGGATTTTCCAACAGAGAAATGACTGTGGGAAATGGCATTGTTTCACTGTGCTTGATCCGAGGATTTTCAGTTCCTAATGGACTATGTCAACTTTCACAATCAGTGTGAACCTAGAAATGTGGATTTGTAGAAAGAAAGACTTCATATTGAGAACCTGATGTTCATACTGCATCACTTATTAGGTTTTGTACTTCAGGCAATTCCAATGCATCTTCTGGGTTTGTTTCATCCAAAATTCTGTTCATATGTTCCAGGAGTGCTCTGTGATATGAACCAAAACATGATAAATGTGGACAATTGGAATATTTGCTTCAAATCACACTCAAACAAAAATGTAATGTAGATACACCCATAGACTGTTGTATACACTTACCTGATTTCCTGTTTCTTGCAAATCTTTTCCAAATAACTGTTGTCCTTTGCATATCTTTAGTTTCTTCTTCTACAATTATTTATGATTTTGTTTTGTGGAACATTTTGAATTAAGTTTACATGAAATGCATTGAGTCAAGTTATGTTTAGAGGGTTATAGAGTTTGGCTGAAAAAAAAAAGACTAGATTTATCCCTTTCATTCTTGGAATAATGTTATTTTTTCAGTAAAAATATCTTGTTGCAGAAGAATTTAGGATCAATAAGAAATGGTGATTTTTTTTTATTATTTTTTTTTTTTATTTATTTTTTTTTTTTAGCTTTTATAGAGGAAGAAAGGACAGATTTTTACCTAAATGTCAAGGAACAAGGAGTCTGGACAGTCACAGATTATTTCTTTGTATGAATGACAAGAGAAACAATAGCATTGTTGGCAGAAATTGAGCAGAGCAAAATGAATCAAAAGGTAAACTATGGAGCTTAGTGATGGGTAAAAAGAGTCACCGAATACATGGTGTTCAGTCAGTACCACACAAGAGACTTCCTCTTTTTGGAGTCCCTGTGTCTCTGAACAGAGTAAAAGCAAAGATGTCATTATGAAACAGTTGACAGATGGCTTTTATGAACTGTAGAATAAATTTGACACACAATGCTTTTGAAGAACACTGTATGGAATAAACCAGCCTGGAATATTTTTTAGATTAATTGTTGTGACTGTGATCTTCCACTATGGTTATAAATACTCTTTATATAATTTTGGGTTGTGTGTTTTCCTTTTGAACTTTCCCTTTGACAATAAGACTTTATTCTTAGCGTGCAATTTAGACATCTTATCCTTAATGAAATGTAGTACACTTTTTCTGAATTTGACATATTTTGTGTTACATGGCCCATATCTTATGTTTCAAGGCATCTGTGTAAAAATAAAAAATAAGCAAGAGAGATTGTGAGTTTTTCTTGTCATTAAACTGTAATCTTATGCATTGCTGTAAATATAGTTTTTAAAGGTCTTTATAGTCTATTACCTCTGTTTCCTTTCCCATTGAGTTAGACTAAAATATCTTTTCAAACATTAATTTTGACTTGCACCTATAGTCATACACATAATATCCTTAGAAAGTAAATTAAAGGTGTTTAATAGCCAACATATGTAAAACTGCTTTGGACATTTTGGGTTTCTTTAGGTTGTTGTCACATGTTGTTCACAGTACTGGATAGAACTCCAAAATTGTAAAAGAAAATGTAGTCAAAGTTCCAAACTGAGTTATGGGAATAGTCTTCCTTTCTTGCTCCTACCATGAACACTCCTCTACTAGAACTGAAATACAGAAGGACACTTACCACTTAAAATTTCATAAATATAAACTGAAAAACGTAAGAATTTGAAACATTAAACCCCCCAAATGTTCAGTTTTATTCTTGCATTAATTCTATGATTTCTTGAAACTTATCATAGATTTATTTCCAGAACAAGAAAAAAAAAAATCTATAAAGCCTTTAATGGAATTTAAATGCAAGTGAGATTAAAATAATTGTTGTTAGAGATCCAGTTTAACATTGGCTGTATATTACTCCTTGTTTGCCTGCTTAACTGGGAACAGATTTTTCAGTATTTCTTCTTTTTCAGAGAGGCATCTTCATGCTAGTAGGGGTATAACTCCTCTTGTGTGTGTCATTTTAGTATGCATCATCACATTGTTTAGTGAAATGAACAAATGAAGGGGCTCTTTATTTTTTACATACTGATATATGTGGTTTATACTTTATATGCTTTTAATTTAGTAGGGCAGTACTTTCCATTAAAAGATGGCTTTCATTACACGGAATGTAGTTATGGAACTGTGTGCATTAAGATTAATTCTCACTCAATTTAAAAGAAATACTTTGGAAACAAATGCATCAAAGAACAGGAAAGTGGTTAGTAGGCATTCTGGTTTTTAAACAGATGAGCAAATTCCTGTGACAAGTGGGGCCTTTGGGGCAAATAAAGTAATCAAATAATCTTAAATAGGGTTGTGGAATCTGTGTAAATAACCCTGCTGCTCTATCTGAAGCTTTCCTGCTTTTCTTTAAAGACCACTTGTTCTTTCCCTGCTATTGAAGAAATTATGCATTTTTTTCTTCTAAAGCTGGCCAGTTAAATGGACAAACTGTTTCATTCTTCCTCCAGATGCTGGATACAAATACATGTCACTACCATAAAAAGAAATAGTGCCTTCTAAGGAATGTTCTTCACAGAACAAATTCCCTGTTAGTTAGCAAATTGTATTCTTAATCTCCAATTCAAATACTATAATGATGTCCTATTGCCAAAATCTTACTTGCATTAGTTTCAATTTTAGGAATGGAGTTTGATGGTCTCAGTCTGATTCCTTGTGAACAGCCGTGCATATTGCAAGAAAACTTCTTAGCAGTTGCTACTGAGTTTTGGGTTTATAGAAAACCTTGGTAAAGGTAAAACAAGCTGAAAGGACAAAAATACAGAACTTTCAACTCATTCTCTAAAGTAACGTTGTCTAAGAAAACTCAAATAGTTTCTCATAAGATTCGATGAAGTTTTCAGCTAATGTGTCAATTTCCTTGTCAAGTTACATTTCTATTATAAGAAAATGAATGACTTTCTTTAGCACTCTTCTAAGTTCTATACTCTCATAGAAGGCAAGAGAAAACACAGTGATTACATTCTCTAAAATCCATGGGGGAAAAGATCTGAATTTTTAATCATTCTGTTCTCATCTTTCTTTAAACAGCTACCTATCCATATCTGCAGTAAATCATCATTTGTAGACTTAGTCCCTGATTTTACAACTAGTTCAGGTAATCAGCACCCTGGACTCATGGGGAAATTAGTTCAGTTCAATGGAGGTTTTTAAGGGAACACTACTAGAATAATATGGAATTCATGCCTACATGGATTGTAATGTTGTCCAGTCCTCTAATCTAAACTTCTTTTAGAAGATGAATCTTTCTTTGCTTTTCATCTCTCCTGAAAATGTTTTTTAAAAATTACATAAGAGCTATTTCATTAATTTGTTGATATTTTATAGCTACAAGGAAATATCTTCTTTCTAAATATAAATTTTCTAAATGTCCTTTGAATTTTAAAGCTGCCATATAATGGCATATTATTGCTCATGACACTAAGTAGTAGATTTTTGGTTTGGTTTGGTTTTTTTAACCCAGAAAAAAACATTAAATTTAGATGATTAATCCCAAGAAGAACAGAAAAGTACTCTTCTGCAGGCAAAGGGGTATAAAATCTCAAGTATGCTGTGGATTTAGTGATGATTTAAAAAAATAAGCAATTTACTCAGCAGTTCATAAGGACATTGATGAATCAAAATTAAGGCAGTGGTGTAAATTACATTATTTTATGAGTTCAGTATACCTTAAAGCCCTGTAATTCTCACTCCTGGCCAAATATCTGTTTCTGAATCAGGAGGTATGTTGTTAAACCCTTCAGAACTTCAAATTTTATAAGTTACATAACTTCTGCCCCTTAGGCTCAAGACATCAATCTTTTACTTACTGGCCTTTTAAACTCGGTAACATGCTTTTAGCCTTTCGTCTGTTGTGCCAAACTCAGTCATTATTGTTGGAGCCAGTTGGAAAGAAAAAGCAGGGCTGTCTGGCTGTTTTGTCAGGCAGAGCTTCCCAGCTGCTCTGTCTATATCTGGTCTCTGCTACATCTCCAAGTAATTAGTAATTTGGCCCTGGTGAAAGGCTTTTAAACAGGAGGAGGTGCCTGAATCAGACAATAAACCACTGGCCCTTTCCCATTGTTGGGCCTAATCAATATAACATGGTAGATGGCACACACTTGTTTCCTAATCCCTTAATGTTCTGCTTTTATCCCCTCTGATTCTCATAGATTTCTTTTGGAGAGCTGACCAAGGTCCTGACAGAATTTAATGACAGAAATTAGCTAGGTATTTTGACAGCTTTTTTTTTTGTTTTCTTCTTTAAAAAACAAACAAACAAACAAACAAAACCAAAAAAACACCAAACAAACAAAAAAACCCTAAAAAACCCCAACCTCCAAACAAACAAAACAGCGATGTCACATCCCAATTTCTCAGGACAATGACTCAGGTTTGCTGATTCCTGGGTCAGGATTAAGGTGAAAGGACACCAGGGATCCTTTAACTCACAAAACTCAGTTTTTATTTGCTCACAGGAATTGGCATGTTCACCACCAAAATTGGTATGCTCACAACAAAAATTGGCATGAAACCATGTCAGTAAACTGTGTAACCTGTGCTAACCATGCATCACCAAACATATACTACAGGCCTTGCTTACTTGGAAGTCAGTTCAGGGAAGACAATAAGGAGATTCCTCCTGTTGAGTCAGGAGGTTCAGAGTAGACCCCCTTGCTTTCTAGACTCCTCAGAGAGGAGTCCAGGTGCAGCTGGATCTACTCCTAGTCCCAGACTTGGTCAATGGTTTATGTCTAAAGGGATGAGGTGTAGGGATTATGGAAAAGGAAAAGGGAAAGAGAGAGAGAAGAGAAAATTTTCACCAGCCCTGGGTCCAGCGTTGATTCAGTCAGCTGAGGGGTCTAGTCAGCCAAGGGGTCCAGTTCTGGTGTGCTTGTGCACCTGGGGCTTCAGTTCGTGTCCTTTTATCACCCTTGCCCCTCCTTCGGGTGGGCACTCGAACTCATTAGGCTAATTAGGTGTAGCCTTTGGGCCGTGGGCTTGGGGGATCATTTGGGGAGTAGCTTCCCCTTCCCCACAGACGTGATCTTTCATCATACATGGTGAGTTGCCCTGTTCAGCATATCAGAACAGCAGATCAGAACACGGAGCTGCGCACCCTCCAGCACGCCCTCCCCTGCCCCTCCTGTTGCTGATGGGCGTTGATGGGCTTCTTTTCACCTGGAGTTCCCTGTTAGGCAGAGTTCCTTGTTATGCAGAGTTAGTCGTTAAGCAGAACTTGACCCAGCACAATATTTGAGACATTCACTCCTTCAGTCTCTCACAAACAGCAAAACTAAAACAAATTAAAAAACCCTGACAACCCCTCCAAAACCACTCTTTTTTGTCTCTTCGTAGACTTTAAGTGGATGTGTAAAGGAAACTTAATATGCATAGCTGTTCTATGTAATCCACACTTTGAATTAAAAGTTTAGGCTTCCTTTGCAATTAGTGGATAAAGCAAACAGGACTGTAGTTCTGATGCTTTAAGACAGTGATAGTTCATCTCCCTCACATTGTGTGAATATATTTTCAGTAAACGAGCATGTTCCACAACATGTGAATGGTGCTTTCCTTAAGTAAGCTTTTGAAGAACATTAAAAATATTTATGAATGCTCAGGTGTCTGTGGATTGTAACATGAACGCTTTTAGCTTAAGGATAAAAGGCAAGGTTTGTAGGGACAGTTGGTAACTTTTATCAGACTGCATCATTACATTGCTGGAAAAACAACAAGCTTTAAGCATGCTAAGACCATTTTCAAGGGAGAATGATGTTCCAAAAATAGGATCTGCAAAAGTAAATTTGGTATGAACACGTCAATGGAAATGTTGAGAAAAAGTATGTGTTTAAAAGAATTCAGGTGCCCAGAATGATTTTTATTTTTTTTCCATCTATAACAGAAATTCACAAATATAAGAACTGTCTTCAGGGTTTTTTTTTTAAATTTTATTCTTTTTATTACATTTTTATTTTATATTACATTTTTATTTTATTTTATATCAGATGAGTATACTTCTACCATAAACATAGTGGCACACTGGTAAGAATATTCACTAAGGACATGGAACCAACTATTAAAAGTGAAGCTGGCAATTGCATTGAGACTTGAGCCTTTAACATCTGGGATGCATATTGTCTCCGCTGGTATACTTAAAAATATAGATACTTGCTTAATGTTGTGGGGGTAACGGCACTAACATACTCACATTTCCCTCCCTTGTTTTGTGCAACACAGATGTGTGACTAAAAATGGATTATAAGAGACAAGCAAACAGGTGCCTGATTTATAGATCCTAAAGCAATACTTAGAGCTCTTTGTTGGTGTCCATTATGAGGCATTTCTGAGCATGGCTGTAATGAGAATTTCAGGCACCAATAAGGATTTATTGGACAAAATCTAAGTGTCTCTGCACTGAAGAGGGCAGCGTGGGTTTGAGCAGGGAAATACATCTTGTGTTAGAGGCATGCAAGAAAGCCTACACCTTTTTACAGAGCTACCTCTTTGTTTCTTCTTTTTAGACATACTCCCACTTAACAAAGTACCTATTCATAGGAGATAGTGTCAAGTGTTACTTCCGGCAATTATTTGAGTTCCCTCCACAGTTAGGTTTATCAAGATCCATTGCCCATGAAAGGTAGAACTTATTGACCTAAAACTAAAACTTTCTTCCATGTGGTCTGTTAATTTGCTATAACCTTTGAACATTTTTCAGACAAATCACCTGAATCCAGACCCCACGAATGTGCAGTATTTTGCATCTCAGTGGGATTTTGGAAGTCTACAGAATTATGAGACTATGAACTTAGCCACAACTTTTCTTATTTCTCCTGCATCACTCAGAGCAAAGTAGAGGTGATCTACATGAAGGGTTTGGTTTTGTTTTTGTTTTTGTTTTTTTATTATGCATATTAACTAGAAAAAAACCCCACGTAACACCTTCAGGGTAACTACATTTTTGGAAAGTGATTTGCTAGTTGATGGTTAGTTGCAAACGGGTAGTTAAGTTCTTTTTAGGCAACTGGAGATTGAGGCACCCAAAGTTAAAGACTGTCTTTAAAAACAATTTCCTAATTCATGTAGAGTTCATAAGCTTACACTTCTAAACCACTTCAAGATATCTGCGTAGAGTTGCCATTCCAAATACAGTATCTTCTTGTATTTGAAACTGCCAGGAAAAAATAAGTCTGTCCTTTGCTCCTCTTGCTGGAGTGTCAGCTGTGAGGGGGTGGGAATGTACTAGGGCTTCTTTTAAGGAATGGTGCATGGACTATTCTATTAAACTTGAGATTGCCCTCACAAAGGAGGACATGTGGACAACCTGAGCATAATCATATATAAGTAAATCTTTTTGACTAGTTCAAAGACTGTGCATGTGAAGTATGAACTTCAGTGATCTTTCACATTTTTAGATTTTGTGGTAATCCTTCTTTCTGTCCCTGAGGTCCCATTCAGTCTGAATTTCAGTGCGGTGTAGCTGACACAATGGGCCATATTTTTCCTTTAGATATATAGTGCCAGAAAACATTTTGACGTCAATGGGAGTTCTGTCTATGCCTGTGGGGGCAGAATTTGTCCTGCTGTGGTTTCCCTATATTATTGTGTATTTTCCAACAATATTAAAGGGCAACTTCTGTCTGTCTTTCAAAGTGCAGCTTTGCCACCCAGATTTCAGAGGCTTTGGCTGGGTTGTTACTCAGTGTGGAACTTGGAAAAGATGTACGCATGTACACAATGGAAGCATGATTTTCTTATAGGGAAACTGCTGTTCACATGCATGGGTGGGGGCCAGGGGTGCGAGGATTCACCAATTTAGCAGTTAAATAGACTTTTACACAGTACCATATGACACCATAAACTATGTCCCTATATCACAAGTCTCTCAGAAATCGTGGAGTACATTGATACATACTATTTCAAGTGGAAGGAAGATGACAAATCAATACTTTATATTGACTAACAGAAATATTACTTAGGGATATTGTGGCCTGTAGATCCATTGAAACGTATTGGTTTGAGTGTAAAGTCATTGTTTTAACAAGTCCTGCTTTACAATCTGTAAAAATAAGCTGTAAAGCATGTGTACAGTGTATAATTATTTATTCTGGTTTGGCTTCACATACCAGGGTTTGGAAGGTGTTCAAATTTATAGTTTTGTTTAATTGAAGTGTTTTAATCAGCCTACTGGTGTAGTCATTCATTCATCATGTAACTGACTTCCAAGATGCTTTATATGCACATTTCTTATCAACTGTATTGTATGTTTCTGTAGATCTTGTCCTTCCTTTTTTTCAGTGGATATGAGAAAATGTTTGTTTTTGTCATTTACCTTTTCCTTTTATGTTCTCATCACAAATCAATATGTTAGACTGACTGTAGCATTTAGAAGACTATGAGCTCAGAAGAGAAATTTATTTTCTTCTTACAAAGATAAGGTTTAGTTAGAAGCCTACATATTTTGATCAGTGGATTGGGGTATAACAGAAGAAAAAAAAGGGTACTTGAACAGGTATTTATTTTGCTTTTGGGTATAATGGGTTTAAGCTGTGGAGTTACAGAAGGCTACCCTTTTTTCTGTTTTCCATTATGTTGTCTGCTACACTTAGATCTTCTTATTCTTTTCATTTAGACCTATATATATCTTTAGGATCACGTATCTCCTTGTTTTTTCACCAATGACTAGGAGACAACTGGAAGTAAAAGTGGGATAATTCATATTTCCACATCTTGGTCAGATACATTTGAAATACTTCCTCTTTTTCTTTAGCTGATTCCAGTTAATTCAAGTTTCTATTTAAAACAAAATATGTATGCATTATCTCAAGTACAAAGGAACTCACTTTCTCATGTGATTCTCAAAACCTTGCAGTAGCAAAAGAAAGGCAGGTTTATGGGTTGTTAAAAATTAAATACTTCAGTTAGAATGACTGAAAAATAAGAGGGTAATTTTGACTTGTTGGCATTTACTACAGTTTTTTTCATATTCAAATACTTAAAGACTTTTTGCCAGTTTAAAATTCTTCAAATGTTTTTCTGGTTTAATTTATATTTGTAGTAGAATGTTTTCCTGATACTTTTCTTTTTTTGTGTGTGTAGAGCTTTTGGATTATGTTTTGTTGTCCTCGACCTATAAGCCAGTCAAATGCTGGATTGCAGATGTCTGATCCACAGCTCTTTATTAACACATACTATGTCATACTTTATTTTCAGCTCATGGAGAGTTTGTTTTTATTAGAACTCAGACTGAAAGAAGAGCTTATTAGATTGAAGTGTAGATAAATGATGTGAACGGTATAATGAAAATAAATAGGGAATGTTTATTCATTATTACTTGTAAAGTAAGAAGCAGAAGAAAACTAAAAAAATTAGCAGGCATCAATTTTTAAATGCCAGTACTATTTCTATGGAACATGTTACTGAACCATGGAACTGAATAGCGAAAAATTTTCTGGAGGCCAAAAGTACAAATGAGTTCAAAGAGTGAGTAGACAAGCCATGAAGAAAAGTCTCGCATGAAGGCTATTAATCCAAAGGTCTCAATACAACCATTAGCTCAGAAAGACTTATAGTTCAGGTTGTCAGAAAATAAACCAGTGGAAGTAATCATGGCATCCTTTCTTGTACATACGCTCTTTTCTTAAACATACACTCTTGGCTACTGTTAGAGCCAACATTTTCAAATTAGCTGGCTTTTTGATCTCAGCTTGTACAGGTACTCTGTTGTTAGACATGTCTGAGCTGCAGAGGGCTGCCAGTCAGCCTGGAGTGTAGGTTAGGATAGTAACCATCATGCGTGCTTTGCTCTTAAACTCATTGAAAATATCATTCAGAAAGCAGTTGCATCTTTAAAGTGAATACGAACAACACCACAATGAAAATAAAAGCCTCTGTGTTACCAGAATCAAATCAGAAAGAACATATCTAGTTTAACCACTAAATGGCTATAAAATCATTGATAGCCTTCTGTGAGCTTTGAGCCAGACAGTGGAGAACATGACTCCAGAGACAACATCAGGTTCTTATCTTACTGAAGCCCATACCTAATTAACATGCACATCCTTCCCTGTTTGTGCCCTTGTTTGCTCTGTGCAAACAAATTGAAATAGCTGTTTTCCCTTTGTGTTCACACAAGCAAAGACCTTTGATACTATAAAGAAAATTAGTAACAGGTGAAAGATCATGTTTAACAATGTTGGGACAAACCAGCTATTTGCTTTAAAGTATTTCTCTTCTAATCTTCTTTAATTCCTAACAGATAATAACTGTTGTCTGTCACTAGAACTCACATATACAAATTTCTCTGAAGCCTCTGTGTAGTAGGAATAAACATGAAAAAAAAGCCCTTAGTAGCTTTTTCATCATATTCAGTAAAGAAGTGTGGGGGAACATATGAAATCACTGAGATTTACATAGGCACATTTGGCTTCCTTTTTGTATTTATTTGAACTGCACAAGAGAAATTGAATTTGGTTCTCCCAATCTAAGGATAAACTATTATCAGAATACATATGTGCTGTGATCAAATGCAGTTAAGGTGTTTCTGGTGTAGAAAGAAGTTGTAAATTATACTGTTCTACATAGATATAAATTTTTGATTGTTCAATTTGTTTCTTTCTATGTGCTTTGTCATAAATTTCTGTGTTTTTTTGAAGCTTGTTTTTTCATATACAAAGAAAATGGAATTTTTTTTAGATATTCTAAATAAGTTCCTACATCTTCCAAAAGTCCTCTAAAAGGCAGGTATCCTCTTCACATTTAAATTTCCCTTAAGATATACTTTTGCCTTTTTAGCATTGTTAATACAGAAAATATTCACCCAAATTTCCTTCAAATGAATACATTTATGTTCTTACTGTTATTAATTGTTTTAAAAAAGCCTGATAAAACATATTAGCTCATTCATAGCCAATTCAAGGTAGAAATCTCAGTCATTGTGACACCATTATGTTTGCTTTCAGAAACAGAGATTTCTGCTGAAGATTGTTAGCAAGAGCTTAGCAGCTGTTCCTATCACATAGACATTCATTCTAAAAGGACTTCTAAAGACTAGTATTTCAACCTAATTCATTGCACTAGAAAATGACACAGAAACTCAGTACAAAATCAGCTTTAAGACAGCTTCTATCATACTGTTTCTTAGGGTTTGATTGGTAAAGATCAAGAAAGTTGGGGGGGCTGCAAAAAAAATAGCAGCTGCTTGTCGACATCTTTTGAATAACTAAATGAGCTATTAAATTGCAAAATGGCTGCTTTCTAGATACTATTCTGGAGAGTTTGTAAACCATTTGTTGAAGGCTGTGGCATATAATCTGCCTTAACTAGCACCTCGGTCTGACTTTATTCAACATACTGCAGCAGTGATCTGAAGCTTCGAGTACATACCAGAAATTCATGTATTTGAAATTACCCACAGTTCAGTAAGCTGTGGATGCCACTGTGGCTCCTACAGATTCAGCACACTTTGCAAAAAGATGAGAATACTGGCTTCAGGTCTGAACTTCTGTTGTGTAAATGTTTGCATACACACACTTTGTTCTCACCAGTCTACTGGGAACAAAAAAAAAAGAAAGCAGGCT
>JAOBAS010000072.1:41579442-41591424 GCA_025311575.1 Elanoides forficatus
CCATTTCTTGCTTGTACTGGGGACCCTAGAGCCAGATGCAGTGCTCCATGTGGGGTCTCACGAGACTAGAGTGGGAGAATCACCTCCCTGGTCCTTCTGGCCACGCTTCTTTTGATGCAGCCCAAGATGTGATTGGCTTTCTGGCCCGCAAACACACATTGCCGGGTCACATCCAATTTTTCATCCACCAGTATCTCCAAGTCCTTTTCCTCAGGCCTCCTCCAAATCAGTTCATCCCTCAGTCTGTATTGATATTGGAGGTTGCTCTGACACAGGTGCAGGACCTTCCACTTGGCTTGTTGAACTTCATGAGGTTTGCATGTGCCCACTCCTCAAGCCTGTCAAGGTGCCTTCTAGATGGCACACCTTTGCTCAAGCAAATCAACTGTACCACTTGGCTTGCTGTCACCTGCAAACTTGCTGAGGGTGCTCTCAATCCCACTAGCTATGTCATTGATAAAAATATTAAATAGTATTGGTCCCAGTAGAAACTCCTGAGGGACACCACTTGTTACCGGTTTCCACTTGGACACTGAGCCATTGACTGTAACTCTTGGACCTAGACATCCAGCCAATACCTTATCCAGCTTGCAGCCTATCCATCAAACCCATATCTCTCTAATTTACAGGTAAGAATGTTGAGGGGACTGAAACCAGGACACTATATCAAAGGCCTTACAGAATTCCAGATAGGTGGTATCAGTTGCTCTTTCCTTGTCCACTGATGCAGCCACTCCATTGTAGAAAGCTACTAGATAAGTCAGGCATGATTTGCCTTTGGTGAAGTCACGTTGGCTGTCTCTAATCACCTCCCTGTCTTCCATATGCTTTGACATAACTTCCAGTAGGTTCTGTTCCACATCTTACCAGGCACAGAGGTGAGGTTGACTGGTTGGTAGTTCCCAGGGTCCTCCTTATTACTCTTTTTAAAAATGGGTGCAATATTTCCCTTTTTCCAGTCACTGGGAACTTAACCTGACTGCCATGACTCTTCAAATGTGACAGAGAGTGGCTTAGCAACTACATCACCCAATTCCCTCAACAGTCTGGGAAGGATATCACTGGGTGCCGTGGACTTATGTTCAGGTTCCTCAGGTGGTCTTGAACCTGATCATCTCTTATGGTGGCAAGGACTTGAGGTTCAGGGACTTGATAGATGTGGGAAGAGTGAAAACTGAGGTAAAAAAGGGCATAATCGCTGCAGCCCAGGCTGCCACCAATCTTGACCTCTTTAATTAGTTCATCTGTGTTGGTAAGCAACAGGTCCAGTAACGGTTCACCCCTCGTTGGACTATGAAACCATGAACCTATCCTCAATGCACTCCAAGAGTCTCCCGGACTGTTTACAGATTGCTGTGCTACTTTGCCAGCAGATGTCAGGGGAATTGAAGTCCCCTAGAAGGAGCAGAGCCTGTGAGAGTGATGCTTTCTGTAGCTGAGCTTCACCAACAGGCTCCCCTTGACTGGGTGGACTGTAGTAAACACTAGCCACAAGGTTTTCTTTGTTGGTTTGGCCTCTAATTTTCACCTGTAAGCTCTCAATCTGTCCATCGTTGTTTTTCAAAGACAGCTTTGTGCAATCAGTCAATTATTTTACATAGAGGGCAACCATTGCCCCCTGCCTCCTTCCTTGCCTGTCCCTTCTCACTTGTTTATAGCCATCAATTGCAGCACTCCAGTTGTGCGTTTCATCTCAAGTTTCAGTGATAGCAGTTAGATCATAGCTTTCTAGCTGCACAGTGGTTTCCAACTCATCCTGTTTGTTGCCCATGCTACATTCATTGGTACACAGGCACTTCAACCGGGCTATCTACCATGTCACCTTTTTAGACCAAAAAATCCTAATTCCTTTGAGGCATTTTACAGGTGTTTCCATGTTGGTACCTAATCTAACAGCACCTTCTGGCTCTTTTTTGCTCAAAACTCCATCCCCTTCCCCTTACTAAGTCTAGTCTGGCCATCCTGTTGGCAAAGATGCCCCTCTTGGACAGACGACTTCCGTCAGCTCCCAACAGACCTGGCTTCTCAAAGGTAGATCCATGATCATAGAAATCGAAACCTTGATTATGGGAACAGCTATGCAACCAGGCACTCACTTGTTCAATTTGACAACTCCTTCCTGAACCCATTCCTCTGACTGGGAGGACAGAGAACACCACCTGTGCTCCTGATCCTTTTAACATTGCTCTGTGGGACACATACTCTCTTTTGATAGTTCTAAGTTGTCTCATCACAGTATCATTAGAATCTACATGGCACAGTGGGAGTGGATGACAGTCTGTAGGGTTCACCAGGCTCAGTAGCCTCTCAATGATGTCACAAACATGAGTTCCTGGTAGGAAGCAAAATTCTCTAAAGAAATTGTCTGGATGGCAAATGGATGCTTCAGTGCCTCTCAGTAAAGAATCTCCAATTAATAATACCTAACATGCTTTTCTGGTGGCATTGGTTTTAATGAGGGTAGGTGGTTGGATCAACTTTGCATGGTCGACTTCTCCTGGATTCTGTCCATTACTCACATGCTCTTTGTTCTCCAAATCCAGAGCATCGGGTGTATTATCTAGGGGCACTTCAGCAGACGAAGGAAGCTTCTCTCTTCTGCCCTGAACAAAAGGGTCCAGTCTCCTTCACCTCATGAGTTACTTGTGTCAGTCAACTCAAGGTTGAATTCAAGCCTACCTTCCCCTCGCATAGACTTAAGGCAGGGCTGTTGCTCAACCTGGGACAGTGCACAGTATCACGTATCAATCCCCTGCTCCCATTCCAGGACACTGTGTGGCTACTTGTCCAAGTTCTTCCAGCTGGGCACACTTGCAGCTATAATATCCACCACTGCCTACAGGTGCTAGGGGGAATTCCACATACTTGAGCTTGAAGAGGATATTCTAATTGTAACTGCTTAAAGCAGTTGTAATTTGTGACCAAGGAATGATCTGGCATGAAGGCCAAGGAGACCTAATTGCAAGAAGGGGTTAAACTGTCTAGAAGTAGGAATGCCAGAGACTCCTTGCAAGGGAGTGAATTTTCCCTTGGTGATGAGACAAGAAACTGCCTCAGCACTGTATTGTAGACCATCCTGGAATGGGAGCACTCAGGGTCCAGCTTTGGGCAGCAGAGTTGGGCTGTGGCATGGACCCACCACCAAGCTGAGGTGCCCCATGCAACCGCTCAAGGGATTGGTTATGGTGCGAGTGTATGTGAGGAATCGGCTGGTCACATCTTTGTAGACTCCGTGTACAACCATGTAATGCAGTGGGACTCTGTCAATACATTGTTCATTAAATTTTTCTTTTATATGTAAGCACAAATGTCTGTTTAATTCACCTCAAGGTTGTACCATAAAAATTTCCTGACAAGCTTCATGCAACTTAAGGTATGGACAACTATTTCAGTCCTTGGGAGGTCTGTTTGGGTGGAATGGTCAGCATAGGTAGGCTATAGTTCTTCCATTTTGGTTTCAGCCACAACCTTGCAGTTGCAGTGCGTGGACACCATTTTCTTTCAGCAGTTCAGAGTCTCCTTATAGTTCTTAGAAAAAGATTCCATTCATAAAATGGTAATTATTTTAAAAGATGTCATCCTTCTAATTCTAATTTCCTAGAGACCTCAAGCTTCTGGGTAGACTTGCACAGCTGCCCATTAATTGGGGTGACTGTCAGGGCTGCAGCCTGAGCCTGTGGGTGAGCAGAGCAAGCAGCAGCCCTATCACTGGCCTAGTGTGCAGCTCTTCCTGCGTGCTCTTTTGTGTGAACTGCCCCATAAACTGCTGACACTGTTCCAAACACACACCACTCCATGTTTATGTGTCCTGGTCGCAGTGCTTTTGGTGGCAGGTATATGAGGCTTCCTGTGGTTTGAACTGGCCATGGGGACTGCCAGCAGTGCCCAACTTTCTACTGCCCCTCTTGGGTACATGAGATACTATTTGTTTTCCCCTAAACTTACCTAGTTTCTTGAGGGCATACCCCACCTATTCTTACTTCCCTCCCTGTCATCACCAGCTCGTCCTATCTGTTTTCAGCAGCTGTTCAGCATGTGCTCTTTCATGCAGACAGAATTTCCTGTGCAATCTGAACTCTTCAAAATAATGTGAAATGGATCTTGATGCCTCCTCAATTGTGCATGAAAGAAACAGGGAGGAATTAACACATAAATACCTCTCTGTGTGTTTACGAGTATGCAGATCATAAGGGCTGAGAAAGCAGAGTCAGAAGAAAGACAACAGTGGGGTCGGATGTGAGGTTGGGAGTAGGTCCAGGTGGTGTACAGGTAAATATGGCCGAGGGGTGAAGAGCAGAAGTTTATACTGACACTGTGTTTATTTACAGAGGCTGAATGAGGTGTATCTATGTCATGTATATTTCTTTGTGGTATGCGTATGTGTAGAGGTCCAGGAGATGAGGACAGCATACATGTACATGTCAGTCTTATAGCAGAATATTTGACTAGAAAAAATGTGCAATAGAGATATTAGTCCCTCTTGTACCTACTTTATGACTTGAGCTTTTGCCCTGACCACAGCAAATAAAATAACTCTCCCTGCAGGGCCAACTCCAGTCCTACTACTGAGAGCAGTGTTGCAGTCAGACTGTGCAATACCTTGGCTCTGTCTCAGACAGGACTACCTGCGGCAGGTAGTAAGTATGGTTGCCCGCTATACAGTCCCATCACCTGCTTCTGCATCAACGCATCTGTGGATACACAGTTTTCCTGAGGCTTTCCTGTTGTTTTAAAAAAATAATTATATTTTAGTGGTACTTAGTGTTAATCAGAGATATCATTTTGAATCAAAATATCTTCTTGTTGGAAAGAAATACTCTGAAATTTGACCTGAGGTAAAATAAAATAGGTTTTGAAATACTTGAATTTCATACCAAGTGGACATTCTCTTCCATAAAATTCCAACAGGGAAATTTTTTGAGAAGGAATTCTAAAAATTCCTAATGAATGTCTTAGAAAGACATTGAAAAAAAGCTAAATATGCATCTCAATATTATGGTATCACAGAATCACAAAATCACAGAATCGTTGAGGTTGGAAGAGACCTCCAAGGGCATCTGGTCCAACCACCTTGGTCAAGCAGGTCCATCTATAGCCAGTTGCCCAGGACCATGTCCAGGCACAGTAATGTGCCTGTATTCTCTACATTCAGAAAATAATATCTGAGAAATCCAAATATTCAAAATTTAATTGCCTAGATATGAAATTTTATTGATTTCTCCAATATATAAAATTATAAATTCACACTTGCATAAAAACAAATAAATAACATCTACCCTAAGAAACACATGGACTGTTTCTTAGTTGGAAACACAACAACATTAAGTTGAATAATTAACAAATTCAAGTATCTCTATAAATAGCAGAGTATATCATACACTTGGTATTTTATATTTTGTAAATGTTTTCCTATGTTATTTATCAGATTAAATTAATTCAGCTTTCCAGTGTTGTCCATCATGATTTTTCTGGAGGATGTTTTTCATAGTTAGACTTTTATATGTCGTTATCTTTTTCAAACCTCCATCTATAATTTCAACTGTCTGTTCCACATGCAGCCTGCTTAACTAACTTTGTCGTGCAGTTATCAAAAGAGAGCTCAGGTTAAACTTATGCTGTAACTTAACTCCTTGTTTAATTGCTTAGCATATCAGTATTCCATAAATAACTAGGTTATATAATATTTTTAATTTAATGTTCAGATAAACAGAGTCACCTGGTAGCTTGATTTAGAGTATCATGGTTTAACCCCAGCCAGCAACTAAGCACCACGCGGCCGCTCATTCACTCCCCCTCACCCAGTGGGATGTGGGAGAAAATCAGGAAAAGAAATAAAACTTGTGGGCTGAGATAAGAACAGTTTAATAGAATATAAAAAGAAGAAACTAATAATTATAATGAGAATACTAATAAAGTGACAGCAGTGATGATAAACGTATTGGAATATACAAATGATGCGCAGTGCAATTGCCCACCACCTGCCGATCGACGCCCAGTTAATGCCCGAGCCGTGATCCCCCCACCCCCACTCCCCACAGTTTATATACTGGGCATGATGTCACATGATATGGAATACCCCGTTGGCCAGTTTGGGTCAGCTGCCCTAGCTGTGTCCTGTGCCAGCTTCTTGTGCCCCTCCAGCTTTCTCGCTGGCTGGTCATGAGAAGCTGAAAAATCCTTGACTTTAGACCAAACAGTACTTAGCAACAACTGAAAACATCAGTGTTTTATCAACATTCTTCTCATACTGAACTAAAAACATAGCACTGTACCAGCTATTAAGACAACAATTAACTCTATCTCAGCTGAAACCAGGACAAGAGTTTTATACTTTGCTTTAGTCTTTGAAATAATCACTGCTTCCATCCAACTTGTAATCCTCAGCCAAAACTGGATCTGAGTCCTTGTGAGCATATGCATCTCACAAAACACACAGAAAATGCAATTATACTGTAAATTATGCTTCAAAGCATGCTTCCTCTCAAGACTTGCATTTAAAACTAATTTGAAGTTCCCTCGACTTCAGCCATGCTATGGAAAATGTCAGTCATTTGAATTTTTTCACTGGTTACTGATTCTCTCAAGAAGTATTTACAACATTTGAAAACCTTATTAATGACCAAAATTGTCTTCCCTTTAATCCTTTGTATTTGATGAGGAACAGTTATTGTTCAACCACTATCGAGACATAATTTTCATATCTCTGTTCACTAAAAGTTAAAGAAAGCCATTGCCAAGGAAGGGCATGGAAGCTGAGCCATGTGCTCTGATTAACTCAGTCAAATTATAGATGTTTAAAAAGTTCCTTACAATGGCTGCAACAAACTCGGGTTAAAGCATACAATTTCCAATTGCAGCATAAAATGTATTAGCTTAGACTTCCTTGGAAAAAGGCAGGCTTACAGACAGTGTATGTATCTCCTGGCCTACTAATAAGGGTATGCCCACACTTCATGGTGTAAAAAAGAAGCTGAGCTGCATTGCTGCAGCACTCTACCAAGGTTCATTAGCTCTAACAGCAGGGCTAATTAACTCAGATGCAGTACCACACAGCAATGGATGTCCTGCTTTGGGAGTTATCATTTGCATTAGTATTTGCTTGGTACCTCTTGTTCTGAAGAGACGCCAGTTGTCTCAGAGCTACACTGGATGGCTTTAGGGTACTGTGCTTTATAATGCCAACATTCACCTTAAATATGCCAGTGCCATTCTCTCATGTCTCCTTTTTCACTGGGAAGGTACTGTAAAATTTTTGTTCTGGAGAATGTCTCCCCACCACATCTCAGATCTCAGCAACTTTACTGTTCAAGGTGCATTTTCTGGTTAAATATGTATTTTGACCAGGGACTTTTGGATCCAAACCTTGACTCCAAACAAATATTATAAACAAACATCATTTTCCTACTAATTGTCTAGGGCCCTGTGAGAGGCTGAAAGAGTTAATGTCTCAAACATTGTAGTGGGGCAAGTTCTGCTTAAAGACAAATTCTGCATGAACTCTGCATTTCAAGGTACTCTGCCTAGTAAGGAACCACAGGTGAAAAGCAGCTGCTGAGCACCCATCAGCACAGAGATCAGCAACAGGGTGGGGACTGTGTGCTGGAGGGTACACAGCTCCCTGTTCTGATATGCTGTTCTGATAAGCTATCCTGATACAAACATCAAACAATGGTCATGTCTGCAGGGAAGGGGAAGTTACTCCCTAAAGGACCCCTAAGTCCACTGATCCGTTTCCCAAAGGTTACACCTAATTAGCTTAATGAGTTCTAGTGCCCACCCAAAGGAGGGGCAAGGACTATAAAATGACATGAACTGAAGCCCCAGATGCACAAGCCCACCAGAAAAGGATCCCTTGGCTGACTGAAACAATGCTGGACCAAGGACCAGTGAAATCTTTCTCTCTTCCTTGTTCTCCTCCTGTCTTGTTCTCTCTTTCTTTTTCCATTTCCACGATCCCTACACCTCATCCCTTTAGACATAAACTGTTGGCCAAGCCTGGGACTAGGAGTGGATCCAGCCACCCCTGGGCTTCCTCTCTGAGAAGGAGTCTAGAAAGCAAGGGGGTCTGCTCTGAACCTCCTGACTCAGAGAGAGGGATCTCCTTCTTGCCTGAATTGATGTATAGGGTTACCACATGTTACCTGGTTTACTGAAGTAGTTCCATGCCAGTTCCTGTTGTGAGACACCACGCCACCTATTGTTATGCCTCCCAAGTTCAGCTTGCTTCTGTCATGAATAGAATGTTTGATCATTTGCTGTCATTTCACCTTAATTTAGCCCGAGGGAATTCCGAGTTCAGCATGACTCCCTGTCCAGTCCTGGTTGTGACAGGCTCCATACTCAGCTAGTGTAAATTATATTAGGAGCCCCCCGGTAAGCAGCACAACTCTCTAGAAGGTGCATCGGGTTGGCAGATGGGTGCCTCCATACCTCTCAGAAGAGAGTTGCCCACTACTATCACCTGTCACCTTTTCTTAGTTGTGCTGGTTGTTACACAGGGAGCAGATCAGACTGCCTTACTCAGCTCCAGCGTCTCTCCTGATGTGATGGGTCTTTCCTCTTCAGTCCACAGAGCGGTGAAGTGGTTCTGCAAGGGCACCTCAGGCTTCGGGAGAAGCCCCTTCCTCCTGCTGGTCTTTGCCGTTGCAAGCTTCAAGCTTTTTCAATTGTCCTTTCTCTTTTTATTTATTTTCATATCACACTTTATTTAGTTAATTAATTAGCTCATTATTGCCATACACTACTTTTTACATTATTTTTACCATATTAACTGGTCCTTTACTCTTTCTAGTTCCAAGGAACTGTAGAAGAATGGAAGGATAGATACAACATTAATGTACATATATTCTAATAACATTGCTTGCATATGAGAATAATACTAGCAATAAATAATTTCAGTTATATCTTCTAATAAATATTGGTGTGAATTAAGAGCAAGCAGGTATCTAAAAATCATCACTGTCTTAGGGTAGTACATAGCCTGAATGAGCATGTTTAGGAATTTTGAAATCAGCTCATGGGAGACATCAAATATACTCTTGATTTCATTAACCTAGCATACCTTGGTTATTATTTTTGTTCTTAAATTCTTGAATACACAATGTTAATTTTTTCAGAAATTATAACATTACTACACTACCTAATTGCACTCAAATTCAGTAATTTGGAAGTGTAAACATCCTAACCTTTGCATGTGAAGTTAACTGTGAATACAAAACTGCAGTTGTAAGAGGGGTTTTATAAACCTGGTTCTCTATACAAGAAACTATGTTAAATGTGGAGTTTGTTTCTGCTCTCTTTTGAAATCAACAACCACATCACTGCTAAAAAACTAAAGACTTCTTAAAGATTAAAACCACAGATTTAATCAATGAACTGACAAAGTTCTCAATCCCTTTTTTAAAAAAATGAGATAGACATTTTCTTTAACATCTCATTTCACTGGCTAGGATGGCATTACCCTTGTCCATGAAAAGGAAAACATATAGTTGTAACTTCTATTTGCATCACAGATTCACTTGCCAGTTATTAAAAAAATTTCTCATAAGGTTACAATAAATAGCAGTTGCATGAGATCTGGCCATCAGTTTTACTTCTGTGATTCCTATATTTCAAAAGCCAATGTGTTTTCTCTGACGAACATGCTTAGCTAAGTAAGTAAAGTCAGTAATTGTCACTTTCACCCTTATGCTAGCCAAATATTGGTACATATATTTGGTTGCAAACTCTTTTCTAGCAGCAGAGTTTTAGTGTAACTATTTAACACATATAAAATTATACTAAACATCCAATTCAATATCAACAATTTAAATATATTCATAAAGAAGCAAAGGACAACTATTTTTATGACTGTATATTAGAAATAATACTGTCATTTCAAAATGTGTATTTGAAAAATCAGCTGACTCAATAAAACTTACAAAAAATGAAAGCAAAGACAACTGAAGATGTAGATTTATGTAAGATAGGTTCAAAATAAATACCTAGAAAATATCTGCCCTACATTGTTGTAAAACATAAATAAACTGATGGTAATATAAATGAGCTGATGATACTAGTCAAATATAATTTTTTTGCAGCTTGACTTCATTCCTTTAAAATGCCTGTCAAAGCTTCATGTAAACATAAGTGAAACAATAAGTAAAGAAAAGACTCCGGTGTTGCAAAATGGAATACATTTTTATTCAGTAAAGTAAAATCTACATCTGCTGTTATTTAATGTGTTAGTGGAGCATTATATAACACAGTACATTTATTATTATAGAAGTTGATTTTACATGTAAGGCTGAATCATAAAAAAGTTGTGCATCAATTGTTATCATTTACTGTTTCTTGAGGTACATTACTTTTCAAAAGATTTCATTAGTCCTTTACTAAAGGTGCAAATACCCATGAATCTATATGTCAAAATGTGGCTGGAAGGACAAAATATGTTCCTGTTTCATCTAAGTAAACATTTAATCTCCTTAACATGTATGTGGGTGTATATATGTGTATATATATGAACACACACATATGCAAAAATCCTGAAAACATCACCAAGAAGAAACTTACTTACATGCAAAAGTAGTGTTTGTATTGTAAATAATTCTTTGATCCAAAGCACTTTCAGTCAGAAAACTTACTCTGGATTACTGGTATTCCACATTAGTTCGTTTGTGTAATCTGCAGTAAGACCCACTGAGTGCAATCATAAGTTGTTGTATAAAGAAATAACAAAATATCATTCATAGTAAAGCTTAAGTAATTTGTAGTTGATAGGATCCATCACGTGAGGTATGTCACATGATGGGTAGACAAAGACATTTAAAATTTGATGTATATGCATCACTCATCATGGTTTCTAAAACCTAGCTTCATTACAGGATTGATATAGACCTTGCCACAAATAGCTGAGGAGAAACTCCCCATCAAAATCTGTAGTGGGACCACCTAGAGCCAAATGGTATTTCACCCTTAGGTGTTCTGGAACACCAGGAACAGGCCAGCCCTCACATGGCACAGTGGTGAGGTGGCAGAAAGGGCAATCAGAAATCAGACAGAAGTAAGTTTTCCTTTTTGTCCCTCCACCTTGCTAGTCTGTCCTGTGTGTCAGAGTTTTCTTTTGCTCATGAGTGGATTTAAATGACAGAGGAGAAATCTTAGTCAAAAACAGGCAAGTACTGAGGTTAACTACCTGTTTCCCAGTTGTTTTCATAGAAAAAAAGTGACGGCATGGTCACTGGCACTGTGTTGTATGGCAGGGATGTGTGAGATGACTGGAAGAGTCTTGCCACAGATGGTACTGCCCTCAGATGACCATGCACGAGTTTCTGTGCAACTGGACCCAATAAGATGCATGAAGCAGCTTTAATCTTTACAGGCCGACATTTCAGGAAAACTTACAAAATGGAGGATGAAATTCAAATGTTTTTCAGGATCACATCTATGTTATCTACATATAATAGAGCATAATAAAATTATCATTAAAACCTCTCCCTAACACACTGCTGAAATGACAACGCTGTACCATTTCTCTGTATGCTCATATTTATGAATTAATCAATTAGGATTCATAGGCTTTTCTTTTTAGTTATCTTGCTAGCAGGTACTACAATCTTTATAAAGTTAATGAAGCAAATTATAATCAGTTTATATTAAAAGAAATTGTATTTGGTGAGGGAAACAGAGTTAACATTCTGTCTCATTCAGAAGACATGTAAATAAATAGCTCTCTAAAGAGGAACTGTGTGGTTAGGATGGAGCCCCTAAAGAGAAAAAACACCTTATTTTTTGTAATTGTTTTACAGATAGTAAAAATGTAGGCTAAAGTTAAATATATCCATACAGAAGGATACATGCATATAAACAAGGATGATTTTGAAGAACTTACCTGGGGAGGTTGTACTTCACACTCTTGCTCTCCGAGCTGCTTTACTAGGTCACCAACCCACAGCGGCGTATTAAAATAGACTCTCTCCAATTCCCATTTCCCACAGCCAT
>JAOBAS010000072.1:41594504-41643463 GCA_025311575.1 Elanoides forficatus
TGACTTCTGCCTTTTAACTGTGCACTTTTTAGGGGTCAAAAAAATTCATATTGATTTTGTTTTAAACCTGCTTCCTGACTACTGAATGAGCACTCAGTACTGTTTATGTTAGGATGTGGTGGTTTGACCTTGGCTGGCCTCCAGATGCCCACCAAGCCACTCTATCTCTCCCTCTCTCAAATAGGACAGGGAGAAAATACAATGAAAACCTTGTGGGTTGAGATGAGGGCAGGAAGACCACTTACCAATTACCATCATGGGCAAAACAAACTCAACTTGAAGATATTAATTTAATTTATTGGCAATTAATTGTAACAGAGGAGGATGGTGAGAAATAAGAACAAAACTAAACCCACCTTCCCCTCACCCCTCCCTTCTTCCCAAGCTCAGCTTCACTCCTAACTCTTCTACTCCCTACTCCTGAGTAGCACAGGGAGATGGGGAATTGGGGTTGCAGTCAGTTCACAGTCCTTCATGTCTAGCTCTCCTTCCTCCTCATGTTTTTCCCTTGCATCAGCACTACCCACGGGATACAGTCCTTCATGAACTTCTCCAACACAGGTCCTTCCCATGGGGCCTTCAGGCATGGACTGGTTCAGCAGTGGTGCCGCATAGGGTCACAGGTCATGCCAGAAAACCTGCACCTGCATAGGCTCTTCTCCATGGGCCGCAGTTCCTGCCAGGCACCTGATCCTGAATGGGCTCTTCACGGGCTTCAGCTTCTTTCAGGGCATATCTGCCTGCTCCAGCGTGGGGTCCTCCCCGGGCTGCAGGTGAAGATCTGCTCCACCGTGGACCTCCCTGGACTGCAGGGAGACAACCTGCCTCACCATGGGCTTCCCGAGCATCTCCTCCCCCTCCTTCTTCACTGACCTGGGAGTCTGCAGGGCTGTTTCTCTCACATTTTCTCACTCACAGCTGCTGTGCAGCAATTTTACCCTTAAATATGTTATTACAGAGATGGTACCAACATCACCAATGGGCTCACCTTTGGCCAACAGCAGATCTGTCTCGGAGCTGGCTGAAACAGGCTCTGATTTGGGGGCAGCTTCTGGGGTCTTCTTGCAGAAGCCCCCTTACAGCCTCACCCCACTAGCAAAACCTTGCCACATAAACTCAATACATAGGATAAAGAGTGAATAATTGTTTCTTATTCAGTGTCTCCATTACGTTCATGATTTTATAGACATCTAGCATAATATTCTCTCCTCTCTACTGACTTTTTTCCAACTTAAAGTGTTGCTGGCTAATTAATATCTCCTTGTATGGAGACCATTTTTCCTTTGAGCATTGTTTTTACTATTTTTTGTGTTTTCCTAGTTCTGGTGGTTTCTGTTTTAGATGGAATTACCTGAACCATATGCTGTATTTTAAATGTGAATTTATATAGTAGCAGAGCGATAGTGATTTCTAATTTAGTTTAAGTTCTCTGCTGCTTTCTAGTATTTTGTATGACATTTTAGATGTTGTTAAGGCTTGAATTGACCATTTCAGAGAACTATCTACTATGACGCTTTTCTGAGTAGTAGTAAGGTACTATTGTCTTAGTATGTTTAGGTTTATTATTTCAATGCAAATTGCTTTGTGTTGACAAAGACTTTATCTTGACAAATAGTCTCAATATAGTCATTCAACATTGTAAGATCCTTCCGCAACTCTTCACAGTCAATTTTCATTTAGGTTATCTTATTTTTCAGCAAATTTTGTAACTTTACCATTGACCTTCTTTCCTACATTAATTTTGAATGCAATCTGCTATCACAAATCCCCATAACTGCCATTCTTCTACTGTGAACACTGGCATGTTGAATATTCTAAGAATGTTTTAGACTGTGAAAATCTTGTTAATTTTTTCCCCAGTACTGTGTAATAATCCAGATGATCAAATTCTTTACTATAGTAAGGAATTGTACTGCTACTTGCTCACTGTAAAGGTCAGAAATAAAGGGCTGTAGTTCTCTGAAACTTTCACAGATCCTTTTCTAAAAGTTGATGTCACACTTTGTTTATTTTCTGTTCTTTTCATACAGACATTAATGATAGTGGTGGGTTCCACATCATAAAGATTTAGGATTTTAGTTCCTCTGGAACACTTGAGTGAAAATACCATCTCATTATTGCAATTTGTTACTATTCAGTTAACCAGTTTATTATAAATTCTGCTATACTGACATTTTAGTATGAATCCATCCTTTGTCCTCTGTCAAGAACAGCTTTGTTGGGAAACTTCTGTAAGCCATTTTGTAGTGGATACTGACACAAAAAAACTCTGATTTAGCTTTTCTGCTATGGATCAATATTCTTTGATATTCCCTCTACACCTTAATCACATATTGGCCTGATCAAGTCTGTGGCAGGTGTTTGAAAATGCTGCCTTTTATTAGCTTTCTTGGTTTTAGCAAGTTGATGCTCAGAATAATTTCTGGTTATTGTGATTGTGACTTAACATTTTCCCTACCAGGCTATATATTCTTGTCTTTTCTTGCTTGGGAACTGGCTTCTCTTATTTAAAGGATGCCTTTTTGCTTCCAGCGGTCTCCTTTTTCCTCCTGCTTAACTTATGCTGACCTTTCTGTAAGGTCCATTTGAAGTCTTCAGTAAAACATTTCATACACATGGGAAATTATTAACAAAACTTGAGAAGGGAATGATCAATAGAGAATTCAAAGGTGGATAAGAAAGCTGCTGAAAGGATACCTGTCATGGTGAAAAAAGGGTACATGGTAGTTCCTCAATAATTAACCTTAAGACCAACAGTATTGCATATTTTAATGACAAAAGAAAGGCAACCTGACCTATCTCATACAGTGAGTTGGAAGACTTGTCTCCATCTAAACTCATAGTTTATATCATGTCAACTACTCCTCATTAGTTACATTACACTGCTCCTTATCTAGACATTCTGAGTGTTCACCGAGAGGGAAATGGCTAAGTGGAGGACCGTTTTCAGTTTAACTTACCACTCTTCAGAGTGAATAAGCTGTCTCACAATAAAATACCCTTACTATTGTATTGGGTCTGGCTGAGATGGACTTAATTTTCCCCATAGCAGCCCCCATAGTGTTGTGCTCTGTATTAATAGCTAGAAAGGCGTTGGTAACACATCAGTGTTTTGGCTACTGGTGAGCAGTTGTCGCACAACATCAAAGCTGTCTCCAACATTCCCCCCTCACCAGCAGGCTGGGGTGGGCAAGATCTTGAGAGGGGAAATAGCCAGGACACCTGACCCAAACTGACCAAAGGGATATTCTATACCATATGATACCTGCTCAGTAATAAAAGCTGGGAGAAAGGAGGAGCATGAGGGGCATTCATTATTATGATGTTTGTCTTCTGGAGCAACTGCTACCTGTACTGAAGCCCTACTTCCTGGTAAGTGGCTGGACTTCACCTGCTGAGAATAAACCTTTTGTTTTTCCTTTGCTTCTGCATGCAGCCTTTGCTTTTGCTTTATTAAGCTGCCATTATCTTGACGCACAAGTTCTTTTCCATCCTATTTTCTTCTCCCTGTTCTTCTGAGGAGAGGAGAAAGAGAGTGGCTTGATGGACACTTGGCATATAGCCAGGGTCAATCCACCACAACTGTACAATAGAAATGATCACAGAGAGAATTATTGTTAAGTAGCTATAATAATATAAATTATTATCCTAGCTCACTGTGCAGTAACTTTTCTGGGTAAACAAACATCAAGAGTATTGCTTATTTAGCCTTGTGTTTTAGCTGAGGCTAAGACACTGTCCTAGTTTCAGCTATTAATGGCTAGTCTGTGGTATATTTAACTAAAGCCAAACTGTTCAGCTTTTGTAGAATTACCATTGATATTACTGGGCTCAATATTATGCCTGCATAGCAGCTGAAAGTACTGTAACCTACTAGAGTTCTACCACTTGGGCACAAAGCTGTGCTTGGTTAGAGTGATTCAGAGCACCTAAATCAGATCTATGCTCTGAATTGCTTTCTGAGTAGCTTCTCTTTTCGCTGGTTTTGATAGTCTATTTCCTCTGAGGACTAAGGAGAAACAGAACTTCATCTCCTCCTCCTTTGCCATAGAGTGCGTGCAACTCATACCCAAGCATGAGCTCTCTGTCCAAGCTCCAAAACTCATATGAAAGCATGGACTTTTGTCTAAACAATTTGATTGTCTAAACATGTTGATAATCTGTAGAAAAAAACTTTCTTCATCAGTCATACAAAAGTTGCCAGTCACCACAGAAGAATCATATCAACGTCAGCTGCCAGTCACCCAGCTACATTTCATTCTTGGTTGCACATAAGGATAAGGTCTACAAGTTATTTCTGTGACATTCATCTTTGGTTCTCAAGCTATAAAACTGGAATGCTAATACTTAACATTATGGAGGTGAAGCTATTGATCATTCTGAGACTTTCACACGCTATAGAGTTAGTGGCCATTTAGGTGTTTAAATGGATAACAGAAGGATGGAGTGTCATGCACTGCATACATAATATTTTGTGTAAAAATGACTTTCAGTGGTAAACCTGATTTAACACATGCAATCACTGTTACTCTGTGCACATTAGGTGGCTGTGCATATACAACTAGGTAGGTACTTTCACGGAAGCCTTGAGCCTTACAGTAGCAAGGCAGTCCTTGAGGCTTCCTATATCATAGTAAAGTGAATATGTGTATGCCCTAAGAAAAAATTGTCAGGGATTTAGATTCAGATAAAACATGCATAGATGAGAATTTTCATTTTAATTTTTAATGAACGTAATAGTAATAGGGTCAGAACATAACTCTCTACTCGTGTTACCCATATTAATTGCAAAACACATGAAAGCAGGAAAATCCATTTCAGTCTGTAGGACTCTCAAGAACAGCTTTGTTTCAAACTGTACAATTGCCCTGTAGAAGTACTTTTGTAGCAGTTTAGGAATTGTGTAAAGTACTGGAATAATAATTTAAATGATATTAAGTGTATTTTCATGTCTGCTTAGGGCTGATTTAACTGAAATATTTTTAGCCTCACAGAATATGAGATGTACTAAACTTTGACACAGAAGACTGACTATGCAGAGAAAAAAATAAAGCTCTTTGTAAACTTTTTGTCTCAGTTAAGTATTCTGTTTATTTTTCTGTTCAAATATCTGGGTTTTCAGAACAGCTGGCCAGTATTGCAAATGAAAGTCCAATAGTAAACCATCAGCGCTTCCAAGTTAGCAGCATTAGAGGAAGGAATGCATCAGGGTGATCCACACCATCAAATTGATTTATTACTACAGCTGGTAAAAAGGACCAGCCAAAGCCCTGTATTCAATTCAACTGTTTATTTATGTCACTGCTAGACCCTCAGCTATTTCAGGAGACTGACTGAAGAAGCTCTGCCAAAATTCTTTAATAGCTTTTTTGATGATAGACTTTAAGGACTATCATAAAAATAGTGGACAAAAATCCAAAGTAATACAAAAATGAACATACTATAATAAGTTGTCCCAAGAAATATCCCTAAATTTGTTTTTTACTATTGGTATTGTCTATGTGGTATTTCATGATACTAAGTATCTACAATTAAAAATTTGGAATTCTGAAATAACTGTGTTGAAACCTTCACATTCTTCCAAGCATGTGCTTCACTTCCTGTATATGAACAGCTCTGATGACTTCAGTAAGACTACACTCAAATATTTAGAGTGTAATCATGGCCCCAAAAGTCATCCTACAGGGAATTTCTACAAATGCATTTTTGTTTTTAAATGCACAGGAAGCCTAGTAAGAAGTATTTATGTGTACTGAAAAAGGTTATGGTTACTAAAAGTATGACTTATTTGGTTGTTAACAAAACAGTTTTTTAGGGATTTTGAAATTATACAAAAGACTTTACATTTTTCAGTTCTATGCAGTTTTATATATTTCCCTGTTCTTAGTAGATATATTGTGTTAGTGATATACTCATTCTACTTAAGTCAGAGGAAAAAGTAATTCAACTTAATTGCTTAGTGAATGATTTCTGATTTATAGTTATGTGTGTATATTTGAACATCCTTTTCCATTTCCATTTTTACTAACTGACAATAGAGATGCCATGACCCTCATTCATCCACAAAAATTTTATTTCATACTTGAAGATATTGTCAATAATGTAAAAGATTAGGAAGATGCTGACTCAGCAAGGCTTCTGAACATGTACCCAGCTTTAATAAGTTTATAACATACAGGTAGTTCCCTTTGGTCCCCTTGATCTTAACCTACATACCTGTTTGATTACTTGATAAATCAGGACCTAGTCAAATCCGGGACTTCTGAACAGACATGACAAAGTCAAAAGATGATATTTTAACCATTTCTTCTTGCAGGAGTTTAATTACCAAAATGGGAGACAGAAATAATGTTTTTACTGTTAAAAAATAAGAATAATATTTAATTCAGGTGTAACCATTTATTATTGATTGTAGAGAAAAAGTACCATTTTTCATAATGGAAATAATTCAATGTATTTTTTGAGATCTGTAGGGCGGTTACTAAGACAAACTTCCTCATGCCTGAAAGTCTCTGGCACTATGTGATAAAGTAGCTATTTCCTGAACAGTAAGCAGCAGGAAGAATCATGTCTGTGTTTCACAGCCTCAGCTAAATTCACCCCACTACTGCACAGAAAGAGAAACACACTGCTGTGTCTTGCTACTCTATGCCAACATATAGCAAAATGGGGGAACAGTCAATCTAAAATTTAGTTCATTCCTGCCAAGTAAAGGCCATAGTTGTTAGATTTTTTTCCCTGTAAGGCTCATTGTTTTTCAAAAGGTCCAGGTATGAGGATCTGAATAATGAGCATAAAGATTGCAGACATGTCACTTCTGCAGCTCAGTCCACAATGCTGCAGGAGAAAATGTCAAGTTAAATGATTTAGCCAAACAGTAGCATCCAAAAAGGAATTATATATTGGTTTGAAGGGTGTAGCATGATATCCCCAACCAGTACCTTCTGGTTCTGGTTACCTCAGAGAAGTCAGGTGTAAAATTTTGTAACATCCTTACCACACAATGATTTTTATTTTTAGATGGGTGGTCAGTCAAAGGAGTCAAGCTTTTAAGTGGGGTTTGATTTTAGTGTGATTCAGAAAGCAAGGTTCCTGCATAGCTGTCATATGTTTTGTTGCAAGATCCTTTTCTTTTAGCTTATAAATGAAGTTTTCAGAAGTTTGTTTTTACAGTCCTATTCTTATTGGAATGTGAAGAGAAGGGAGAAGGATTTCAGTTTAACATTAAAAATATAAATATGATCTGTTCTCTTTCTGGATTGAACTTTTCAGCTTCTTGAGGATTATGGAGATTTCCAGGGTTGGGGAAATCTGCATTTTGGTCACTGGTTTGGTAAAGATAAGAAGTATCTGCCTTCACTAAACTTAATTATTTTTGCTCCCAAATTAGAAAAAAACCCATAAAAGTATGGTAATGGATATAAAAATTATGGCCAGTTCCAAGGATTATAAATAGCGTTGTCCTGTATGGGAATGAGGAGAGGCAGCAAAACAATTTGTGGCAGCAATTTGAGGCAGCAAACAATTTGAACTGTCTCTTCCCTGACAGTGCAGCTGGTGGAATATGTCTAAGCCCAGAGAAACTTCTTCACATAGATCTCTGACCCAGGACAAGAAACTGGCTTTCATATCCTTATTCAGTGTTGAACCATGTATATTTATTCATTAGAAATGAATAAGAAATATAATTCATTACGTTTGAAGTAATAGATGAAGGAGAGTTTGCTTTCAATCAACTTGAGTAAACCCAAAGTACAAGTTAAGTTCTTGTAAGTATTCTGACAAAAAGAATTTAGCCCTACGTTAAAGGTGACAAGAAAGCAAAAAGTGAAAAAGGATGTATATTGTCTAATTGTATGCTTTGTTTCAAAATCCTGGGTTTGATTTTCTGATTTGGTGCCCTAAGTGGACAGGTACCTAACATAATGCATTTAACTTAAGTGTATCCCAAAAGCAAAGTGTACCTCAAGAGCCAAGAAATCAACAGGATATCTTCAGTACTTGTTGATATTTTGAGAAACTTTAAACAAGTCAGGAAAAGCAGATGGGACTAGTAATATTACCTTATCCTGCTCAAAATTCTTATCTAGCACTGTGTTTCATTTACTTCAAAACCAAAAACTACACAAAAATAATGGTGAAGGGAGCCTTCATAATTCATCAGGAGGTAGCTAAGATCATCATATGCAATATGCTGGTTAAGAAAATATTAACTATACTATTTTGTCAGTGACATCCTTATTAAAATGCTTCATAATGTCTAATAACAAAAGTATTCCTTAATGAGCATTTAGTTAAAAGAATTTTCTTCTATTTGAGAGTTTATTTTAAAGAAAAGATTTGGCCACATTTTTCACAATAGGTAGAGGGACTGTGGATGTTTACTGCAGGAAAACAGTAGAATAGCTACTTTTAGCCAAAAAGGAATTAAAAAAAAATAAAAATAAGTTGAATACGAATGTGAATTTTTATGTACCATACAATTTTATTAAAAATGTTTGAGAAAAAACTATGCTAATGTAATCAATTTTCCTGTTGTAAATATTTTAGACTAAAAATTATGCCTTCCCCTGCTAACTAGGTATAAATATCCAAACATATTGAGGTTCTGATCCTGTTCTCTGTCAGCTTCTATGACTGTAATGAGACTTGAGTTCACTAACATTTCTCAGAAACAAACTATTTGAAGAAGTCCAATTTTTCTTTTATTTAATTTGTCATTCCTTTGAACAGCTTAGACCATTTTGACCATCTTACCATTGGGTAGGAAAAAAAGAGAACTGAAAGGCTTAACAATGATATTGAACTAATTACTCATATCGACTGAAGTTATAGATGTTAATAATAGCTTGACATGTTAAACTGGTTAAATCTTTCTGCTTAGTAAACAGGAAAAAATGCAGCACTCAATTTTTTTTTTTTTTTTAATGTGCATAATGAACCAATCTCAAGAACTGTTGCTGTAGGTTCTTTACATAGTAGTCTGTGTGATACAGATTGCAAATCTGTCCTGCTACCAGAGCTTACGATGAGGAATGAAGCAATCTGAATGGTCAACAGATTTTCCCTGGGAGCTTAATGACTCTAGTTTATTTGTAAATAAAGACAGGAAATTAATTAATTTACTTGTTGACATAAATGATATAAATTATACAAATATCATGTGGGTTTATTTGTGTCCAAAGTCAAGTTCTTGTGTCCAGATTCTCTCTGTCTTTGTACCTTTGCAACACCTGGTAGTTTTATGACGTATATAGACTATATTCCTATACAGAAAACTTCTCAAGCAGCTTCAAACATCATTCAATGGTTTAAGATGTTGTTGCTACACATCTGAACAAGCAGTTCATGTTTATTTCTGGAATAGCTGGACACATACTTATGTCCATGTGACGGAATTTCCCCCCCGTCCCCCAACAGAGCTGAGATGCATAAAACTCCCATTTTCCTCTCTTAACCAGAATTCCCAGTTAAACTACACCTATCTTGTCATGGCACTCCCATGGGACTTTTGCAATGGTTCACTTCAGAGGAGACATGGCAAAGCATAAAGACAGCAGTAGTACTTCCAAGAAACTTAGCTTAAATGTTTGTAGATTCTAGTAGTTAACACATCCGTATCAACAAAGCAAACCCTCTTAATGGGTACGTAATGTCCAGTTACATATACACTCCATGTTCAGCTCATTGATAGTACTTTTTAGTCACAACTATTCATTATGTCTTCAACGTAACTTAGAGATAGTTGCATCATTCATTATTGTTATTTTTTACAATTTTTTCTCATGTGAGGAAAGGTTAGGACTATCTAGGCTGGAGAATAGAAGGCTCAGGGAGGAATCTCATCAACGTGTATAAATACTTTAAAGGACAGTGCAAATAGAGACAGAGCCAGGATCTTTTCAGCAGTGCCCAGTGACAGGACAAGAGGTGATGGGCACAAACTGAAACACAGGAGGTCTCCTGAATATAAGGAGACATTTTTTTTTACTGTGAGGGTGACTTAGCATGACAACAGGTTGTCCAGAGAGGTGGTGAACTCTCTATCCTTATAGATCTCAAAAAGCTGTCTGGACATGGTCCTGGGCACCCTGGTCTACGTGAGCCTGCTTGAGCAGGCAGGTTAGACTCGATGGCTTCTAAGGGTCCTTTAAAACATCAAACATTCTGTTATTCTATTATTCTGTGATTTAAGAAGTTCTTTCTTACCAACATTTGAACCTCTTCCTGTGCCTAATCTTCTCTTGTCACCCACTTCCTTTATCCAGGAGTATACACCATATGTTTTGCAATGTGCCTGACTGCTTTTCTTGAAAAGATTCATATGTGTTCTTCTTTCTCCCTATCTTTGTGATAGATGACTCTTCTGTTTTCTTTTCTCAATTGCATTAACCAACTGCCTATCTTTTTGGGGCAACTATTTTTGCCTTTTTCTTTCTTTTTTACTTTCACCACCTTTATATTGATGATTTTTTTTTAATAAATCTTAAATGGGATCACCCCTTCTGAAGACTGAAAACCTGTATCTTCACTTTTTCCCTTAGTTTTCCTTTGTCATTGATATGACTGCTTCCTGCCTGAACTTCTTTCTGCATTATTATTCTAAATTACATTTTTGTCTTTTGCACATCCCTCTCTCAAATGAAGCTGTATGCCTCCTTCTCTACATTTAATTCATGGTCAACTCTCTCTTTTATTATTTCTTCTACACTGAAAACTCTGAATTAATGTACTTATATTACTGCATCTTTGCTTAGGTCAGTCTTTGGGAGGTACAGTATTAACTATCATAACCTCATTGTATTAAAACAGAGATCATCTCCCCCCCCCCTTTTTTTTTTTCTTTTCTCTGCCCTTGGTAGTATTATTTGCATAGTTGTTGCTAGAGAGCTAGAAGCTGGGAATGTAGAACCAGAAAACTATTACAGAATTTCTGTAATGTTTATATATTCTTTCCATGGCATATACTACTGGTTATTCTTCTGAATGACCCATCACAAAGGATGGCTGAAATCCAATTTACGAAAAAAAAAAAAAAACCCACAAAAAAACCCCACCACAAACAGAAGCTTCCTTGGAAAATAAGGGGGAAATAAGGAATAAATAAGAGAACGTAACATCTGCTTTCAAACAGACTACAGGCCAAGCTGGATGAAGAATCTAGATAAACATTGCTATTTTCATACCTGGTATTTGGTCTCCTTTTAAAACAAGGCTTTTAGCAACTGAAGAAAATATGTTCAAGCATAGTCACATAGAGCGTTCAGCTGTAAAGATAAAAGTAAAATCTGATCTCTTTTTCTGTGAATTATTTGGCATATGTCTTCTTCTATCAGACCTTTGAATTGTTTGGTGCTACAGGGCTTCCTAACAGACAGGAGTGAAAAAGGAAAAATTTTGTTTTATTTCTAGTTTATCTTCTCCTAAATCTTTCTCTTTCTTTTTCTTTTTTTTTTTTTCTTTCTTTCTAAATAAGTTGTGCCCATGTGCACACACACATACACAGAGCACCTTTGGATTTTATTTCATCATATTGTCTTCACCCAAGTGATTTTACGCTCAGTAGTTTTATTTACCCAACATATCCCTGACACCAGTATTATCTTTGGATACCACCAATTTCTTATCCTAGGGAAATAACTGCCTTAGAATGATCTATGTAGAGCACCTTTCTCCATGGTCTTGTTCTTTATCCAAATATTATGATCATCAAACATCTTTATATAAGGAGTAAATAAATACATGTTTTTCATCAATGGCAACAATAGCAACTATGCTGACACATCCTGAGTACTAAGATGTTCTCTAATGCAGCTTAGAACCACCATGTTATTAAAACCATCAAGGAAAGTAATACCTTTTTATTGCAGTAATACCTTTTCATCTCAGTTGTAATGCATCTGTCTCAACTCCTACTTTTGTTACTTCTGTTGAACTTAGACAGATTTAGAAAATGTAAGAAATTCTTGAGGAAAAACAAAAACTCTAAAAGAAGAAACAAGGTCTGAACACAGCTATGTCTACTGTAAGTGAAACTAAGCGTGGGCCCACTTCTAGGCTAGCCAAACCTAGTACCATACAATGCACTGAGAGCATGAGAGCAGCTGAAAAAGTGTGTGCAAAGAAAGACCTTGCTGTTGAATTTAATTCCTCATCTCTCTCTAAGGAACATTGCATAGTGCAAGAGTTGTCTTTCATTGTTCAGGTAGAAGAGAATGACTGTGTGTGACAGTGAATGAATGAGTGAGTGTGTGAGTGAGTATTTGTCCCTCTGAGACAGCACAGATAGTCGTGTACCCTAGGGAAATAACGTTTTTTTCCAGCAGACATATAACATAGCTCCCATTGCCCTGCAACACATTCTTTCTGTTGTTTTCATTTTTTGTAAAGGAGGAAAACACATGTGAAATAGCTATATTAAGTGATCTGTATTTAGATTACAGAAGTCCTCAGCTGTTAGAAAACACTAACATTACCTAAGGTCTTTATGACATTACTTCTCCTTGTGTCCATGTATGTCCAAGTTTTGATTACAGAATTTATGTTCTCTTCCTGTCTATTCACACAATTTTTCTTTCCTTCAGAGCTAAAAGTATGTACGTACATTGTGTAACATGAGAAAAGAATTCAGTTCTAATAGGCTATCACAAATCTAGGATTTGATAGCTTTTGAATATTTGGCTTTTGACACCTGTCTTATCTTTTTAAACATGTTTTAATTATGTAACTGTATATCCAATAAAATATGGAGGTATTCAGTCTTTCATGGAAAAGTGTGGCATTGCAAAGGATTAGGGCTATGAGATTATATGAATGGCTTCAGTTAACCCTATGTAAATTGTTCACTGGCTTTTAAACTACAGTTTGTGTTCCATCTGCACAGGTCCATCCTGACCCTAACTATAGTCTCTTTGAAATTGAAATCTTCAGTTGTTACCTCTAGACAGCTTCAAAGGTTTGGCTGCCCACTCTGAATTCCTCTGAAACACTTAATTTGAATCATAAACTATCCCTGCAAACAGTCTCATTATCTTGCTAGATGTCATGTCTCTTGAAATGGGTTTCTGTCCTTAGGTCTCTTTGATGTGTTGCTTAAGTATGAGGAATTCCTTAGAACTTTTAACTTTTACAGCTGGTAAAACTTTATCCTTTAAAACTTAAACTTAGTATATAATGATTTGATAACTCATTAAATTAAATTTAGTTGTGCAGTAATATCCATGGATTTGCAATAGAGTATCTTCTCCATTTTTTTTGTCTACACACATGTTTTTTTCCTTGAAATTTCTGCCAAATCACAGAATCACAGAATGGTTGAGCTTGGAAGGGATGTCTGGAGGCCATCTTGTCCAACTCCCTGCTCAAGCAGGGTCATGACTGGAACATATTAATGTTCCTATACTTGCTATACTAAAATTAGTCAGTCAGTTAGTTAGTTAGTATGAAATTTCACCACAGAGAAGACACAGCCTAAATGTAATGTAGGAAAAAAAAAATTCCAAGTTGCTAGTTCTTCCAGACTCTGGAAAGCTACTTTATAGCCCAGTGAATTACTATGAGTTGGGACACTTCCTTCACCTGTAGCTAGAGACTGACTTAAAACACCCAACCTACAAAAGGTACTGACAAAATTTATAATATCTGTTTTGAATTTCTAGGTTTATAAACAAGCGGCCTCTTCAAGTAGAATGCTTTGCCAGTTGAAGCCTGGGAGAAAGGCTTTTGCAGCCAAAGCATTAAAATTGCTTTATTAGGATTTGGAATTGTTATTATTAACACTAGATAAAAAATAAAAACAGGGATTAGAATTACATGAAACAGTTTCCACTATAGCACTTTGTTCTGTTGGAAAATGCTAGTCATTTAAAAATAAAATATTTCTGAAAAGGGTGTAGATTTTAATAATTCTTCTCATCTGTTCAATCAGCTTTAGACACAGGATATCAGTGCTTCCAAAATCCATGATCATTTGGACCACTTGTCTGCCTTATTCCATGTGTAGGTGTTTCAAGAGTTTCACAGAAAATTCTGAAAATCTAGCAGCACACCACACTGTGGAAAGAGTACTATTTACTTCAACTGGCAATGATTAGGTGTAGGATAGGAAAAAAAAAAAAAGGTGTTCCTGCAGTTTTTCTCTGGCACAATTCCATTATTATGGACAAGTCCCGTAGTTCTTTACTACAGACCCTTAGCTTTAAAAAGTTCATGTTGAGGCCATCATGCCAAATGCACCTTATTTACAGCCATGCTTATTAAAACCTGTAATAAACATTCCATACAAGAAAACATATTTGAAGTTATTGTAAAGGGAATATTTGTTACCAAGGTAACAAATAAAATCTGTACTACTATTGTGTATTTTATTTTCAATGAAGAATTGAATCCTTTTCAATTATTGGGTGGGATGGGAAAGTAGTAAACAAGATTATAAATCTCTGCAATTCACTTCATGGTAATAGTACATTAAGCAGGCAACTGGTATTCTCCATGCATTGAAGTAGAACTACTGTGACCCACTACTTTATAATTATGTGAGGATTATTAACACAACAGGAGAAGGAAATTGGCTACTCAGCACAAGTACCACTCTTTGTCTTAGCTAATTACATATATTCTAGGTTAGCTGAGCTAGGCAGATCTCCCATTGTGCTTGGAACTGACAGACATACACAAAAATGATAATAATTTACAATGTAAAGTTGGTGTTGAAAATGATAAAGGTTCTCAGAGGATTATTTGAATTGTTTGAGATTATATATATATATATATATATATTAGTTTAAAGATTATCTAGCAATCAAAATTGAAAAAAAGAAAATAACATAAATCCATAACATTTAATTGAAATTTATGTCTTATCACTATTATGTATCTTGGGTGTCAAGTGAATTTAACTCTGTCAAGTCGTATGAAGATGTAAACCCATACTGAATTATTAATATATCTGTAGCTCTCCTGGGTAGTTATTAAAATCTTACATGGTCACAGTGAGATGACTGCTTGCAAACAGAAATACACTTTTTAGCGTGTGTATGTGTGTGTGTGTGTGTGTGTGTGTAAAATAAATATGAAAATATGTTTGTGTGAGTAAATATATATTGCTCCTAATAAGAAAGTTTATATCTTTTGCTGTGGTTTTAGGGAAGCAAGGCTAACATGAAAAATATTTCACAGATTAGGAAGATGTAAGTGATAGCAATGCGACAGTATTTAATGAACTATGTTACTAAATGCTGTGAAATCTAGCTCTGGTGCTAGAAACACCTGTGTGTGAAAAGCTTCCTTTACTGAGTATTTCATTAAATAACTCACAGGAATAATGTACATATGTGCCTAAGAGTCTGATCCTATGAATCTTTATGCAGTGACTTAGCTGTGGGAGCACAAGTAGTCCTACTGGTTTTAATGACTTCACATGCAAATGACCAACTTAAAGATCAATTTGGTTGCAACTGCATAGCTTTTATAAGATGAATTAATATGACAGTATCATAGGAATAAATTTTCTGGCACTCAGTTTTGTCTAAATCCCGAAAAGAGCTCAACTGAAGGGCTAGGTATTTAAAGGAGTGTTGTAGGATCAAGTGTCTTTAATCTATCTCAGTTCTAATCATAACTAGATATCAGAATGGTTGTAATGTTCATTGGTTAACTAAATTTGGTATAATAAACTTGTCATGAAAAGTAAATAAAAGCAAATGTTTCGTGTGTGTGTGTGCTCATGTGTACATTTTCACTTTCATCTTTGCTTGTAGTAGCAAGAAATAAAACACCCATACCAAACACCCTGTTTCTAGAGTATCGGCAGTGGTTTATGCACACAGCCAAATCCAGAGCGTTTCCATCCACAGCATCAAAGAAGACAGCAAAATGCCACAGATGCATAGTAATGTTCTGATTTTTATCCAAATAATCTGTTGGTTTTACTCTCCCTCTTATCAGTTTCTTTCTCTGTTATTGGGTACCTAAAACTGTAGAATAGAAACACATGACATTATATATGAAAATATAAAAATAAATATAATTTTATTTGACATAACTGTCCTATATAAAGAATGAAATACACGTTTGGCAAAATATGCTTTCAGGAACCTAGCTGTGCTGGTTTTGAGTGGGATGTAGTTAATTTTCCTCAGAGCAGCACATACAATGCTGTGTTCTGGATCTGTCGATAATACAGGGATGTTTTAATTATTGCAGAGCAGGGCTTGCACAGCGTCAAGGCCTTTTCTGCTCCTCACGCTGCCCCACTAGTAAGAGGGCTAGGGTTGCACAAGAAGTTGGGAGGGGACACAGGTGGGACAGATGGCTCTGGTTGGTTGGCATCACCCATGGCCATGCCATATGGCATTGTGCTCAGCAGTAAAAACTGAGGGAAAGAAGGAGGAAGGGGGGACATTTGGAGTGATGGTGTTTGTCTTCCCAAGTAACCGTCACACGTGACAGAGCACTGCTTTCCTGGAGATGGCTGAACACCTGCCTGCCCATGGGAAGTGGTGAATGAATTCCTTGTTTTGCTTTGCTTGTGTGTGCAGCTTTTGCTTTACCTATTAAACTGTCTTTATCTCAACCCATGAGTTTTCTCACTTTTGCCCTTCTGATTCCCTCCCGCATCCCACTGTGGCAGAGTGAGCAAGGGGCTGCAAGGGGCTCAGCTGCCTACCGGGTTTAACCCACATTAGCCTAAATGTATTTTCTCTTTGGCACAATTTTACTATATTATGACTGAGTATCTCAGGTAAGTCCTTAGAATCTGCTAGTGTAAATTCATTCAGAACTCTTATTATTCAGAACAGATGAAATAAATCTATGGCTTGTTGATGGTCAAGCATTTCCGTTAAATACCATTGTGATGGCATTAGATAAGTATTTCTGGTTTTTGAAATGTAATTGGAAAAGAGACTTTACTTTTTCATTGCTGTTTCACAGTCCCATTTTAGTTATTTGTGACTGTGAGTGTCTCTTATTTTCTTTCTAGGAACTAGTGAAATTGGAGCATTAGGCAAGAATATCTTCATTTTTTCCATCCTGATATAACATAGGTTATTATTAAAATTAGGAAATACTTTAAGGTAGAGCTTTGTTATACACATCTTCATAAAAATATAATTTAATCTTTCTGGTTCTACTTTCAGATATGATTGTTGCTTAATTAATCAAACTGATTATTCCTTTACTTTAAATAAAAATGACAGATAAATAGAAGTTCAGAATTCAGCTTCTGAACTAATAAAGTTTTTAATGTTTGAAAATGCTGTTCAGAAGGTTGATGGCAAATTCGAGGTAGAAAACATTCCATAAAAAGTAAAAAAGTATTTTCAATTGTTAAGTTTAAATTTTGAACCCCTTGAGAGGACTTCAGAGTGTCAGATTTTTGATTCATTTTTTCAAACCATCTTTCACTGATCTTATTACAGCCAGGGGAGTATGGAAATCAAATAAAGTGGATTGTCAATGTCTCATTTCTAGTCATGGCCACTGAGTTTAGACAGCTACACTAGAAGGGTAAACCAGGTAGCATTATAACAGAAAGCAAAACAAGACTTGAAAGAAGATACAAATATGGATCTGGAAGACAACTATTTTGCACTAAAATAGTGGGATGACTTTTCTACTTGGTAAACGGGGAAAAAAAGACAAAATCACTTTTCCTATGTACAGATTTGGAAAAAAAAAAAAGTCCATTTCTATCTTTTTGAAAGCTACATATGCCAAGAATATCAGTTTTGAAAAGAACAAAACTGTAAATTATTTGGGAGAGAATCTAGAACTACATTGCTTTGTCATGATGGAGCATTGTTTTCCTATGATTGTTGACTGCTTCCTTTAGCTATAATAAAGAAATATACTTTGAAAAAAACCCCAAACCCAAAGCCTGGGAATGTTTCAAAGAATATGACCTATCAGATAGCTTAAAACAACCATTCCAGATTATAACAGATTGTCGCCATGTGGTAACTGTTTGTTCCTTGTTGGGAGGGCTGGAGATGAGACAGTTCCTTGCAGTTCAAGCATCTTCACGTTGCAGTAAAGAGAGCCATCTTCACTCCATTCCCTCTACACCTTGAACCAACCAGGCCCATAACTATGTCCCTTTTATACCCTCTGTCATGCTGGATATCATCATTCAACAGCAAGGAAATGTGGTGTCAACAATTTTCAGAGCAGGAAAATTGCCAGTTCTGCTTGATTATGGATTTAATTATTTTTTTATGCTCATCTGGATTTGCCCGACAATGAATTTCAACAGTATGAAGAGCCTTAGGCACTGGTAGGTTTGCTATTAACAAAAGATAGTATAAAAAGGGGAAGAAGATTAACGATTTCTTAAAGGTTGTTCGTATAACTTGGTATATCTTATAGATTAATTCTACGTAATTTTTTTCTTTAATGACAATGTCTATATTACAATTTTTAGAAATGCAGTTTTTCATACTAAAAAAACCTCCCACAAGAAAACTTTAAAACCTATAAAGGAACCTGAATTTCCCTTCTAAAATTAAAATTGAAGTCAGTTTGAAGAAGAATAATAAGAAAAAAAGAATTAATTTCTCTGTGTGACTAATACATGTAACGGGCATTTACAATGTATGTTTTTGTATATAGAACAAGATAATACTACTTTGTTTAACAAACTCTAGTTTTATAAATCTATATTTTGAAAAATGTGTATAACATCCACATTTTTGAACCTTTCTTTTCTCAATAATAAAAGTCATAAGTGAAAAAAAAATAGTATTTCATTGAAATAGTTTTACAGTATTTTCAACAATCCTTTATTCTTGTGCCTTAAAAAAACCAAAGCCTACTCAATTTGTTTTCCATGAAATTACTCTCCAGACTCTTCAAATGTATTTCTTTCAGAGCTGTTCTCTTGGAGCAGTAATTTTGTCCTGAAAGCAGCATTCATCTGATTTTGCCTCTGCAATCATTGTTCCAGATGAGCGTATTCCCACGGACAAATTTAAAAACACTAATGCAGCTTTATCTGTTTGAAGTGGCCTTCTCTGTTATCAACATTCACTGAACATGAGGACCCAAGATGTAGTGTTTTTCAGTAAGTACCACCAAGTTTTTATTCAGCTCTCACAAGAGTGCTACACTTCTGGCTCTCAACAATATAAAAGAAAATGCTTCTGGGCAGCCAAAAAAAAATCAAAAAACAAAAAAACTGTAGCCTCCAGCCAAAAAAAACAACAATGCATTTTATTTGCATGCATCTCTGAATAGAGATGCTAAAGAGCTATCACATAAAAAGGCTTCTTAAGACTTTGCAGAACTCTTTCTCTGCCAGTATTTAGCTGCTTTGCTCACAGCTGAGAATGCAAGAGGTATTGGGTGTTAGAAAACAATTTCTACAGAGACATTTGTAACTGAAGCTAAAGTTTTTGTCTGGTTTATCATAATCTTAAGGTTGGTTCCACAGTCTTGAAGGGAAGGGATAAATTAGAAAAGTCCCTCTGCTTTCTGAGAGGTTGTTGGGCTCATCTGTTATCACAAATAAGAATTAAATCTCTAACTTCAGTGTAGTTAAGAAAAAAATGAGAGGTGGTCTATGCCTCTTTCCTCTATTAAGCCCTTCTTTCTGAAAGCTTTGGTTGGACTGATCTGTTGGATTTTTTGTTTAATTAAACTTGCCTGTTCTTTTTGTTTCACAGTTCTCTTCTATTTTCTTTATTTGTAGTGTGTTTTCCTCTCAGGTCCTTTCTGCAATGTACCTTTCTTGTTATTTATCTCATGTGCTTCTTGTTTTGGGCAACAGTTCTACTTTGTAGGCAATGCCTTTTATTAAGAAGATAAGACCAACCATACTTGTTCAAGACAAAGTCTTGACTCCAGCTATGGCCATGACTATCTGTTCATGTAGGGAAGAGTTTGACTATATCCAGTTTATATCTTTCCCCTAAGATGCTTCTTTCATCTCGAGCTCAATGAAGCTCTGAAGCACAATGTGGCAAGTGCATTTAAAACTGACCAAAATCATGCCCTATATTCAAAGGGAAGCGCAAACCTCTATGATGGCATAGTGATGTTTTCTGATTTTTTTCACTGTTGTTTTCCTAATAATTCCCTGATTTGCTTTTTTCACTGCTATTGCTTTCATGCAGTTATCTTTTATAACCTCAAGGTCTTGCTTTCCAGTGGAAACAGTCAGTTCAGAATCCATCACTTTATATGTGAAGCTATGATTGGTTTTGCCTATGTGCATCACCTATGTTAGGGGTAGAGTATTCAGCTCCAAGTCAGGAGAACATGTTATGACTTTTAACAACGTTACAAGTCCTTGATTATCTCTGTATTGTCACAGAAGAAATGTGAATAACCTCTCTCAATAAGAATTATCCATGTAAGAAAAAAAAAATTAGCAATGAACAGTTGCTATTAGATAAAATATCTTTCCTAAAAATGTCCAGCATTTATTTGCTATATATGTCTATTTGATATGTAGATTTACGTAGCATCTGTATACATGAGTAGAGTCCTTTTTGTGACTAATTCAAGCCCTTTCCTGACATTCATGGGAAAGCTGATCATCTATCAATCTCCAATTTCTTTCAATGCATTGCCAAGCTGTCTTCCACTCCCTTTCCAGAAAAGAATATTTTTAGATTTCTTTTTGAGCTCTCTTTATGCAAATGGAATATAAGAGGTGAACAAAAGAAGAGGGGGAGGGGTGAACTTAATTTCATTATCCTCATTATTATGTGGCGTTTTGGGGTTTTTTTTTCCCCAAACACCAAATGCAGTTAAAGTTGTTCTCTCACCCCAGCCTTCCATTCCTATGCCGGTATTGGCTTCTTAAACACATAAATGCCATTTTTGGGTGAGGATATTATAAACAAGATTGGTGAAGTGTTTGCTTATTTATTTAATCTAATGTTTGGGGGTTTTTTTCTATTGTATATGTGATCCCACAAACTTGCACAACAGAGAAAAGGATGAACTGTAGTGCAGAAATGAGAAAGAGGGACCAATGAACAGGAGATGGTTAAATAGATTTTCTTAAGCAGTACTTACTACACAGAAACATAATGTTTCACTTAACTGAGGGGATCCACTGTACAAGTGTTCCTGAGTTTTGCGTCTTGACCCAAAACAAGGCTTGTATTCACTTCTTCTCCTTACAGGTAGCTTACTGAAAAGTTCAGTATTAGGTCATGCACAGTAAACACAGAGCTATAAAAAATAACCTCACTTTCCCCACACTGGAAAGCAAACAGGGTGTATTGCATCTTTTTACAAATGTCTCAATAGCAAATTAGTAGATGACAGCAGAACAGAATAACGGTGCTGCATACTTAATACAGTTCTCACACAAATGTATGACCTCTGATAAGTGGTTCAATTTTAAAATACAGTTTAGAACAAAGAAAGTTTTGTTCAGATATTAAAGCTCATGTTTAATTACACTTTTCTTAAAAATCATTTTACTGAGAAATCTACTTTGCTTTTTGCCATTACTTTCCTTTTATCTGTCCAATATAAATTTCTCTCTTGCACAAGAATCTTGCATCTTCCAAATTAATTTTGCTAGCTTGCTCAAATAAACATTAGGAAATCATTTAGCAGGGAAAGGAGACCTGGTCACTTCCTCTGTGTAATTATATTTAAAAGGGTAACAGAAGTGGTGATCCTGTAAAATCAAAATCAAGCTCGTGGGCCTGAACTGTAAAGTTAGCAACCCTTGAATGTAGTCTGCATGCGGCCCTTTAGCTGCTGCAGCTGAACAGGTTATTATACATCATCAAGAAGTATGGGATGAAGATCCTGGAACCAGCAATTTTGATATAAACACTGAAAATACAGGAATCATTAAGTTGATAAGCTGTTACCTTTTAGATAACCCAGTGGCAACCACCTTTCCTTTCTCCTCTCTTTTTGATGACTTCTTTGTAATCTTGACCCTCTCATCATCAGCAGAAAAAGGACAATTTCACTGCTAAGTGAGGAAATCCTTCACCTATTTTAAATCTATGTTTAAGTTTTCTAGGAGCAATAAGAACAGTGCTCGTCTTGACTTCCTCAGCCTGAAATCTTTAAGACTCACTACTGCACCAAACAAGATAAGATGCTGTTCCAACAGGATCTTGATATTTCTGTTCAGTGAGTTTCTATTCTCTTTTGCACTGCTTGATAATACTTTTTTGCTTTCTGTTTCTGTCTGACAGCTATGAACATACATGACCCAAGAAGCTGGATTTTTCCTTGAAAAACAAATAAGAATGAGAAATGCACCTGCACAGGATAAAATCTATCTGTTGCCTCATGAGAGAAAGGATTCAAATAGCTCTGTATTGACTCAATCACCCTCTGCTGACAAGTGCAATGGAACAATTTTCCTCTGTTGCTTTATTACTGACTTGGTTATGTGTCACAAAACTTTGGAGCTGAATAAACCTCTACCCGAGCAGGATCTTCTATGTGAGCAGGAGATAGTATTCCTATATAGTCCATCAACTGGAGTTCTAATTCTATAATGATAAGCAGCAAATGGGGAAAAAAAAACCCATATGGAGTCCTGTTAAGTTCAGCGTGCTTCTGCAGACAGGGATTGCAGTAGTTGATCTGGTACCATCCATACAAACAGGCTGATAACGGCTCCCACCAGCAAACTCTGCTTTCCCTTGCTGCTGTCCCTCTTTGATGTGCTTTGCCACCTGCTCATCAGGGCTTCCTTCTCCAGCTTGCCCTCTCAGCTGACTTAGGTTGTGAACAAGAGCTTCAGTCCAACCCAGTCTTATTCAGGCCGTGGTAGTTCCAGCAGGATATCATTGCCTGCAGGTATGTGACACATTCATTCACATCCTGTTGCACATCAAATGGTATTATATTGGTAAAGAAATATTTGCCCCTTTAATGTTTAATGTTTATGCCCTTCTAATGCCGTTACTCTAAAGCTGCATCTTGCTCTTAATAATGAAATCCCATTGATTTCAATTATACTAAAGACAAAATCTCCTAATAGAAACGTCTGGAGTATTTTCTGCCTTGTTTATCATCTGTGTGCCTCATTTTGATGCTGTTACACATCTACCTACATGTGCACCAGCATTTTTTAATTTCTTTGTACAGTTAGTATGCTTATTGAGAAAAGTCACACAGCAGGAGTGTAAAGAAAAGTAGAAGGAAACTTAAACATATGTCTATTCTTAAACAGATGAATAATTTTAAATAAGAATGGAATTGTTTATATGGTTAAAGTTATGCATAGTTTAACACTGAATTAGAACCCGTGAACTTCTGGAAATCAGTATTATATACGACATGATATATGACATGAAGTAGTAGTATGTTTTCATACATCTTCAAATATTTTCCAAATATCTTGACACTACTTTTATTTTAAGGAATAAGGAATATAAACAGATATTGTCAATGCTAATTTTAAGGAATCACAGGTCTTGGAGAACAACATATTTTCTGAAGCAAATAAACCAACTAAACAAAACCAAAGCAAACAAAAAAAAACATGGGGCAGAATCCTATAGAAAACCCTATGAAGCAAGTTTTATTACTTAGAGATCTATGCTCATCCTGTGCTGCAGACATTCTTTCTCTAAGCTAAGCAAGATAATACTGAGTAGAATTGCAAACTGACATGAGGGTACAGTCAAACTAGTATATTAAGCAAACGAGATCTTACTAAACTTGATAGAAAAGCCTCAGGTGTTGTTGCAGTTCTATTTCTTCCCTGCCTCTTGAGGCTGGGTGCCAGGTCTAGAGAAAATTATTCACCTGTCTTTTTTTGTTTAAAAGCTGCTCTACAAAATTGGGGAACAAACAGCTGATCCTGATCAGAGAGGCCAGTGAGTTTTCAGGCTTGCATCATGAATGCAAAGGCCCATACATCAGACTCTTGACTAAAGCCATACAACATTTTTGTAAAATTACTAGCAGCTTTATCAAGTCATGAGTGATTTATCACCATTAGTGGGGTCCAAAATCAATAAGAGTCTTGTATTTTTAATGGAAAAAAAAAATTCAACTTCCATAAGTGAGTTAGGGAAGAGCAAGTGAATGTAAGACATCCACACAAACACAAAGTATACTTGTCTGCCTACAATCCTCCTCTGTTGTGAAGGACTGATACTGCATGTCAGAAGCCTGTATAATAGAGGCAGACACTGGGATCCCTAATGGAAAAGGAAATGTTTTAACTTGCCCTTAAAACAATGGAAATATATTGTTCACATTTGGACAGGCACTCTCCATTTTTAAATGCCCTAATAGGCAAACATAAAAAATTGATTCCACCCCATTTCTTTTGCTTCAATCCCTTGGATTGCAAGGCCTAACAAAGTAGTGTAATAACAGAAGTTGTAAGAGGAAAATAAATGTAATTCACCTTCTGTATCAGAGCCAAAGCAAAACTTCAGTAGTATTCATTGAGCAATAGCAGATGGCCAAATTTTCTTTAGGAAGGTGCAGCTGTAAACACTAATGTTACCTTAGCAGTTAGCTGAGTATAAACTTCAATGTAAGTGGCTACATATTGGTGCATTTATATACAGGACTCACAAGCCTGTGCTAGAATCATGGAGGCTGAACACTGAACAAAACTGATCACTAGAATTAGCTTTTACACATTTTTTTTTTCCTTAATGGTTACTTTTCAAGTGTTATTCTCATGTTTCCACAGGGACCTATGCCACATGAGTGTATTTTTTTAATTGTTACCCGTTAATCTGAATGCTTGCATAGGTTTTAGCCCTCTGTTTTGTGAACTCTCTGTATATTTCAAATCCAGGCTTCTTTGCACAGGCCTGGAGGGTATCAGGGCCCATTTTTCAAAGACAGAATTCATGGGAAGCTCAGGAACTTGCAAAGAGCTCTACACATCTGGTGATGGGAAATTTTCATACCTGGGGGGACTACAGGGATGATGGAGGGACCTAGCAGCTCAGGAAAGTGTTTTTTGGTAAGTGCTGTTCAGTGACTGTGGGACTGAAGAGTCCTGCCCTAACCATCTGTCAAGCCACTAGGTACAGAGGCACGTGCTGGCTTTGCTTTCCCAACACACCTGACTCTGCTCGAGTACCTAAATTATCTGTTATCATATATTTAGGACTGATCTTGATCTTTTACTTAATTTTTTAGTCTTGTGTTGCCTCGATTTGTTTTCTCTGTGGGAGCTTGGGATGTTTGTGGAAAGAAATCTAGTTTATTGCCCTATACAACTGCTGCCAAATCACAGAATACAGCAGTGAATACCCCAAACCCTAGTGAAAAAACACAGAGATGCTTGCATCAAAATGCACAAAATATGCACATTTTAGTGTTACCTCTGTTCTGAAGTGAATTTCCTTTTGCTGTCATATCAGTATCAGCTTTTTCCCTCCCCTGCCATCCCCAGCCCCATGTTTGTTGCCTGTGACTACAGTCCAAGATCATGTAAAAACAAAAATACCCATGGCATGCAGGAGGTAGGGAGAACCCCTAAGCACAATTGGATAAAAATAGTTCTGTGATCCCTAATGAGGCAGAAACACTTCAGTTGTTGCTGATTGGCACCAGAAACAAACCTTTACCATGAAAAAAGTATTGAACGCAGCAGCCTAACAGACATACTCATTTCCTTCTCAGGGGAAAAGTAAATGGATTACCCAGTTGTTTTATGCTTATCAAGCAACTAAAGCAGCCTAAAACTATTTGTTTTCTCATTTCTGTTTACATGTGATGAAGACATGAGGCTAGAAACACATTTATATAACAAAAGCATTTGTAAATTCTACATTTTCAAAGCAGCCACTTCTTTCTGTGCTGTCTATTGCCAAGTCATCTGTAAAGCAGGTATTAACAAATAGCCTGTAGGGCTATATTTTTAGTGTTATATTTTTAGCACAGTATTAAAATTCCTCTTTAGATTTTTGTAGCTGCAGGGATTTTCATTCCCATATACTCCCCCCAAATAGTTTACCATCACATTTACTTATTAAATCTGGTATAGCTAAAGACATTTAAATTCTTCTGAATTATAACCAACATAATTTTTAAATTTTTGCAGATTTATTATTAGGCAGATGATTAGAGTCTTCTTCAAGTGTAGATATACAGGTGTTCCTTCTTCTTGAAAATGAAGTCCATCAGTTAGCTATTTACATCTTTTATCAATTTTTCAGAGGAAAAACAAAACAAAACAAGCCAAAAAAAAAAACTTATAAGAAACTACTCGCATCAAGTAATACAGATAAGAAACCATTGCTGTGGATGTTTCCTGTACTGTTAGTTTGGGAGCATATGATGCTACAGTATAAGCACAAGCACTCTCGTAAATGACCATAGAATATTTCAGCCAGAGAGAGATTCCCCACAGCTTGTTTTGCAGAGGATAACGTACCTGCTTTGTACAAAAGAATACTGCTCTCTAGTGGAATACGGGAAAAGATTCCATGACCTCACCACTTACCTTCCTCTGCATTGCTAGCTGTTTGCAGATGAAAAGCAGCTTAGCTTTGTCCTAGAGTTATGACATGTTATGATATATGGCTACAATTACCGTGAGATTGTGCTGTGAAGTGGCTTTGCTTTTGTAATCAAGTAAAAGAAAATTTTTTTTTTTTTTTTTCTTCAAAACTCCTTTGTAAATTGAAACCAGTGGGTTTTACCATATCCTTTTTTTCAGAATGCTTCTGTCTATGTCAAGGGTGTGGAACTAATAACTATTTAATTTACACAAGAACTCATAATAATTTAGCTGGCATAAGGTTAATTTGGAAGTGATTAATAGACGCGTTTATACAGCTGGAAATTTTAATAATGTCTCTCTCTGGAATTTATAGAGCTAATATTTTATATTCAAGATTCACTTTCTGTTGTGGTCATTGCCTCCTTTGGAGTGGGAAAGGTTTGCTGAAGCAGGATCGAGTTGTACAACTTGTTCAATATATTCTATCTGTCTCAGTGGGTGGGACACTATGAAAACACACACATGCACAAAATGTGGTGCTTTCAGTTTCCTTCCTCCAGGGCTAGTTGTAGATCTTCCATCTCTTTGGCTAGACTTGATGGGATCAGGGCTCCTTTGACAGCTTTAATCGCTATCACTACTCACAGCAAGCCTGTGAGCTAGTGAATTGACATGCTGGACATAGTTAAAATGGGTATGTAGTGCAGAACTGAAATGAACCTAGCCTGGAATGTGCTGTAAGTGTGCATTCAAAACAGGCATGCACTGCTTTGAGGTATTACAATGTTAAACCTGGAGCCAGCTGTCTTCTGAAGATTTATTTTCAATATGCCCTGTCCCTTAGGCATTGGAAAGTAACTTAAAACATCATCTGCAAAAAAAAGCTGGTTACTCTGTGACCAGAGTGCCTGGTTCTTGTTTTGTTTTCTGGAAGTGGAGGTGGCCACGCCAGACTAATACAGGAATTTTCTGAATAGTACCTCACTGAACAACTGTTTAAGGCACTTACTTTTCAGATTGTGAATAGAGGCATTTGGAAAGATCTGTAACTAAATATGATATTTTTTTTCCTTAAAAAAAGTGAATTGCATCAGTAATCCAAAAAAATACAGTAAACAAAAAGGAGCCTGTTGAGTGTTAGAAGCAAGGCAAGTAAGCATAGGCTGGTACAAGAGGATTGTCAGCCTCAGAGTTTTTCCTCCTTTCTTTTCTGCAGAATATTCTTACCATCCATGTGAGGATTAAAAATTTAGAAAATTCTAAGTACCAGATTAGAAATTTGGGGGATGCTGCAGTTCACTAGTAATTGTACAGAAACCAGCACATTGGAAAAATAGCTCCTTTTCTGAGGAACTCAAAGCACTTGAAACTTTTGCTGTTTTATACTGTTGGTTAGGCATGAACAATTTTAGACAGTCTTCTGTACTTGAAAGTCTTCTAATAGGAACAATTTCCACCTACATTCAGTAATGTGGTGTATTTCACTCAGAGAAATCTGCTGTGTTGCCACCACACCACAATGGATTTTTTTCTCTCTTTTTGGCAAATATAAACTGCTCTCCACCACCATGCTTTTCTACTGCTACATTTATGCTGGAAATTCATTCCTAGACTAGAATCAGCCTTAAAAACATTGGTGAATTTATCCTTGAAACATAAGGGGTTTTAGGATGAAAAGATTATTGTCCTCTTTTACTGGCAAGGAAATTAAGGTAGAAAGAGGTGAAGATGAAGTGTTAAAGTTACATAAGATTTATACCGGTGCTGGGAATAGAACCCAGATCTCTTGCCTCCTACTCCTGTGCATTAACCAAAGTATTATGCTTCCTTCCCTGGAGTATTTACAGTCTTTCATTTCCACTGGTAATGGAAAGTTTTCCTGGGGGTAGGAGGAAAAACTATAAAAGGAGAGTACAAATAAAACCATCTGGAATAGAGGAAAATAGAAGACTAAATCATCTGCAAAATCTGGTAACGTGATACAGAAAAAATAATGAACTACAGTTAACATGCAATAGTTTTAATGCATACTGAAGCTCATACAGCAGAGTGGTCCTTGATAGTTCTCAGATGTCTTTAGCACTGGAAGGTCACAAAACAAAGGGTTACATTCATGTGGCATGACCACAACAGTATTCAAATTATACCTTAATGTTTTCATTGTGCAATGACCAGAGGTAACACAGAAAGAACATGGGTTTCTCCTGAACAAGCTTTGCATAGCAGGTTCTACTACTGGAAATGTGGTTTCTGCTAGTGTGACAAAACAATGAGTACTGTTTAAGTGCTGAGTAGTATTGTTAGTGATTTACAGCACCTTTTGAAAACAACCGGGCTTTACAGAATACAAAACCAAATAACTAGTAGTATAGCACACGTTGGGTTTGGTTTTTTAAAGTTGAATTATATGGGTAAATGACAAAATAATTAGAGTGAAAAAAGCTTTCAAGCCAACATTCAAAGGAAGCTAGGGAATTAACTGTTCAGCTTTCATCTCAGAGAGTGCAATAAGATCAGAAACTGATGAGAAAAGCCCCGTTCCCTAGAACAGCTCATAGGAAAGTTGATAGACAAGGTTATATATTAGAAATCTGAGCATATGTTGAAGATCAGTTTTCAAATGTCTGCAAGTAAAGAAAAGCAGACTCAAAATGGCCTTTATCCATATATCTCCTAGTCTTCTGGGTCACAAACCCTAGATATGCACACAAAATCATTCTTTTGCATACGAACATGTCCTGTCTTAATCCATAATTTCCATGGCGGAAGCAGTGAGTATGTATCTCAACTGCACATGCTGGTAAAAAAGACAAGGAGCTTGTAATGCCAGAAACTGGAGACAGGGCTTCAAGACACACAAACACCCTCTGAGAAGATGCAACCGTTGCTAATTTCTTATTTGTTTTCTCTTTTAACTTCTTCATTGTGCCATCTACCAGCCATCCTAAAATACTGCTGTATCAACCCTAAGAATATCACCAAATGCATGGGAATTTTCCTTCTCGGAAATTTATATCCTGTAGGAAGTAATTATGTATGCTTAAGTCTAAAACTTTATCTGGAGATACCCACTTCAAAAACATGGGGATACAGCAAAGACTTTGATGTTATATCTGTCTTCTATGGCCTCTCCTACTATTTCTGTGCAATATTTAATATACTGTCTTTATAGACCATCTTCAGTATAAATGTGACCTTAGGCAATGAAATACCAAGAATGAAAAAGGACTGGGTACTACACAGTTACCAGACTTGGTCTTTTTATCCAGAATTTTATCTCCAAGGATCCTTGAGTCCACATTAGTATTTTCAATTTGGGGAAAATTGGGTGATTTCAAGGGGGATTGTTCTCAGAGTTCTTGAAAGTTTCCAGGTCACAACAACAAGTTGGAGCCATGTGCTAAATACAATGGAAACAGCAGGTCCATTATCAAAGGAGGCAGCTCCAGTCGGCCTACAAGAAACCCAGAGAGGGACTTTTTACAAGGGCATGTAGTGATAGGACAAGAGGTAATACCTTTAAACTGAAAGACGGTAGATTCAGAGTAGATGTAAGGAAGAAATTCTTTACTGTGAGGGTGGTGAGGACTGGAACAGGTTGCCCAGAGAAGTTGTGGATGCCCCATCCCTGGAAGTGTTCAAGTCCAGGCTGGATGGGGCTTTGGTCTAGTGGAAGGTGTCTCTGCCCATGGTGGGGGGTTGGAACTAGATGATCTTAAGGTTGCTTCCAACCCAAACCATTCTTTGATTCTGTTAAAAAAAAACAGTTTAAACATTTATTACGATGTTATGCTTCCAATTACAGATATTAATCTCTGATCATAACTAATGAAAAAGTTACTACTGAATCTTGAGAGACAAAGACATATTGGAGGAAATCTGAGTTCTGTTCAAGTTTTCCTGGCTTTTGTATTTGACTTTAAAAGGGTAAGATTCAGTCAAGAAAACAGATGGACAACTAATCCCAAAAGGGTGCTAGATGTTAAATTTAATGCTCATCTAAGGGATTGTTCCATCTGAAAACTCAACCACTTAATGAGAAATCGAGAGTTAAGAGATACTTACATATATTTATTTTGGTTTCTGTTAATAAAGCAAATTGGCAGAGGGACATAAAAATGTCTTACATTGTTGAGATCAGGATACAGACATGTACTGAAAATTTTGTGGTCTTTTTCTTGCAATGGCAGAAAGGATGTTAGCAGAAATCCCTTGACTGTGATGTTGGGGAAAGGTAATATCAGATACCAACATTTTATAGTGTTTCTAAGTCCTGTTCATTTCTGCACTGACTTTAAGTCGATTGTTAACTAAAACTCAGAAAGCACACTGTTTAATCTCAAAATGTCAATTTCCATTCATGGGACAAGGCTTTACAAACACTAGTCAAACACGGCTGGAGGCAACCTCTGGTAACATTCATAACAAAAGGACCAAATATGAGGTCTGCTAATGGTCTTTCCTGTACTGCATGGCATCAGATTACCAGCCTTCTGGAAATCCCTTTTCTATTACTTCTCTCAACCACAATAATCAAATCTGAATTAATACAAAAGAAAAAGGAGAAGGAAAATACTAAGCAGAAAGAGCAGAAATTGGAGAAGGTGGCAAGTTTCTTTACCAACTGGCTATCTTCTGTGTGTCTGACCTTCATATTACATTAAGCTTTCCCGTCATTTGCTTTGCATTATTATGATAATGGATCTTTAAAAAGCCTGGAAAGGTACTTAATTTTTTATCTTAATCTTTTGGATGAAATTCTTCAATTTTACAACACTATAACCAAGGCAGTTGCAATGGTTAAAAGCCAGTGTGCAACAGCAGAAACACCCCTTTGGATTAGGTTATTAGTTGGAATGTGTCTATGAGGTATTAGATGTGGTATTTCTACAGAAGGAAAGATTTTGATGTTATTATGAACTTATAAATATCTCTTACTGAACTCCAGACAAGGGTCCTTGCTTTACACCTCAATTAAGCTAAAGTAAAACCACTGAGTTCAAAGGAGCTGCAGCTAAGTAAACTTAGACTACTAGAGGTAAATAAACCCCAAACTTTCTTTCTAAATATTTTTACAGCATTCACTATTAAACCTGCCTAGTATGGACAGTTAATTAGAAAACCCTTCATCTGCTGATGAAAGCCATCTCTACTTAATGCGTGTACAATTCATAGGTAGTTCTGGAAGCCAAATTTCAGATCTCAGACTGTGTACTAAGTTAAAAAATAGGTCTTTAAGTTTCCTGGTGAAAATTAACACTCCAAAATTCCTTTTTTACCTTATTAACAGAAGATCAACATTCTTCTCTGACAAAGGTTATATAAACTGTGTAGACGATAAACAGTCATCTATGGAGGCCAATACAGCTGCTTCTGCATACATGTCACATACCCACTACCAATTTTTGTGTTAAACTATAAAAACATAAGTAGACATACTTTTTAGGTATACATTTTAGAAAATACAGTGTGTGCTGACTGATATCAGAGAGCCTTAGTAAACTTTTTTCCATATTTCAGTCTAGAGTGTGATGATATTACATAACAGGCAAGGTTTTTCCTTCATACTTTTCAAATCTTGAAAAATTTTACAAAGGCAGTGTAAATATTTTTAACCAGTAATTTCTTGTTCCTGTGACCACGTAATTGTTTTGGGTTTTTTTTTCTGCTTGGAGGCCTTCTTCAAATTCTAAAAAGTGAGTATGTTCTAGTGTTTAACGTCTATGAATTCTTCAAGATATGCAAGACCTATTAACCTTAATAGTCTGGCCCACATTTGCAGACAAAATTTTAATCCTGATCCATTCTGAAGTACTCATAATATAATGGGAAAAAATATGCATAATTAACACAGTTTATTTACTGAGTGCACCTGAATCATCCTGCTTAACAGATGTTCTCTAAGTTTGTGAACATAGTTGTATAGATTTCTTGCATGTAACTTTCCCCTGTACGTGTTACTGGAGTATATTTGTATGTGTTCAGTTTGCTGGTTCTTTGCAGATGCTCCTTCCCAGCTCTGCCAAGTGCAACCCAGTGTTGAGTTTACAGTTAATACTGATGGATGTCATGATTCAAAATCTTTGCAAAATGGCCAGACCCACAGCTTGGGTAAACATCAGCACAACAGCAGTTTTATGAATATTGAAGTTTTCACCTTAATACCTACATTTTGTTTCTTTTCTTTCTTTGTTTTTGCTTGTTTGGACATTGTGTGACTTTGCTGAAGACGACTCATTTGTTACTCATTCTAATATGTCTAAAATCCTATAGATAAAACCATAAAGGTAAAAATATGTTTGAGTTCATAAATGTGCTCTCTGTATTTCTGAGCTATTTTAACATCTTGATGTATGACCTGCACTGCTGACATTGTAATATGCTTTACATAATTTCATTATGTGAAGAGTTTAAGACTGAGAGCTCTGAAATGCTCAAGATGAATATATCTAGGATGTACTATGATGATTATGCTGTTGTTTAATCTATACACAGCTATAACAACATCATGATTTCCCATATGCTTTTAATCCTGGTCCAGTCCTGTTCCAGGTATTTTTACCTAGTGTTGCTCAGTATTGAGAAAATAAGAATCTTGGAAACAAGCAGACATATCTCAGGAAGCAGCTGTTTGCTGGTAGAGAAGTAACTTCAAAGAACTGAAAAAAAAAAAAAAAGTTTGTTTCACATTTGTCTTTGATTTTACACACTGGATGCTTTGATAAGTAATTAATCTGTGTCCAAGGCTAGAAATGGGATTATTGTCTCAAACTTAACTTCTGGAAGATTGCTGTATTTCTAAATAATGTAAATCTGCTCAGATACTACAATGCCGAGAGTGCAATAATAACAATAAGATACAGGCATATAAGGAGTTCCTTTTGCATACAAAGTCCAGGGACAAGTAGAATGTTCTAGTATATAGGACACTGGTTTGGAATGAAGAACAAGAAAACTCTTCCTGGATTTGCCAACAATTTACAAACATTGAGCAAATTACTAAACTATCAGCACTTCCCATCTATGAAATTTGAATATTTGTCTTCTGTAGCTTGTTTTGAGATCTATGAATGTAAAGAGCAATATAGCATATAGAGATTCATATTATGCAGTTATTTCAAGTCCAATAGAATATGTGCTACCCAGGACACTACATTGCAATAGACTGTGGTTTAAAAGTATCACCTATTTTGAAAATTTTTATTTCTGTCCAAGACATGTCTCTTCCCCTCTCTGCCCCTTAAAAAAAAAAAAAAATTGTTATTCTCCTGTAAATTTATTGCCTAATTACAAGTTAAAAAACCCATATTTTCCTTTAGAAAAATTCTTAAGCTGAGCTTGATGCTGAAATATGCTTTTTCTCCTCTATTTCCAAATGCCAGTTCCAGATATATGTACTAACACATTAGTTAATTAAGAATTCATTTCTGCTTAATCTCTCACCAGTGTAAAACAAGGAGAATAAGAGGAAAAAGGACTCATTTCACAGTGATTCCTTCTTTCTCCTCAGAGCACTGGTTCTTTTTGAAGTTCAGATTCTGCTTATAATTATGCTAAAAATACCAAAACTTGATCACAGTTGCTTAGTCCAAGTGTATATATAAGGAACGATGAGAAGTGAAATTTGGACCAGGCTCATTTATCTCATTGTCAGGTGTAAGAAGAGAGGAAAGGGAGATGTTGAAGAAAATAAGTAACTTCATATGGTGGAATCTGGAAGGGTCATCTATGAAGGGTTTGAGCTCATGTTTGGGTGATGATGCTACATTTCGTTGTTGGGAAAGTGGGCACAGGCTCTGTCCCTTAGCCAATGAAGCTCTTCTAAAGCATGTAAGTTAGTTTTACCTTGCACCTGACTGCTTATGGCCAAATAATGTCCTGTCTTACAGATGGAGCTTGTGCCTCCTTGACTGTGTCTTGTTTTTTTACAGCCATGTCCCCATACAATGCTGTACAAGCAAGACCACATGTCTTCTGTGCTTCGTGGGCCCTGCCCTTCAGAGCAGATACAAGAATGTGGTGATAATTGGCTGGTATCCTGCAGTGTTTAGGTGACACTACTGTACTCAAAACTGATTGGATCTGGCTTCATGATGACCTAGGAAATCCCTGCTTTGTCTACATCATGACACAAGAGTATCCCAGCTGGAGTCTGGACCACAACTTCCAGCCCTCTGAAACTTTTTATTAGGAAAGCTTTGGGATGTATATATTTTATGTATCTCTGATAGCAGAGACTGGTAACAAAGTACTCAAATGCATTGCTAAAAACTAATCTAATTTGTGTTTTAAACACTAAGTATTTTCAACCGCTTTTATAGTGAAGAATGAGACAAAGCAGCAGAGTTACTGCAGCTCCATAATTAAATGAGTAAAGTGCCAGAGCTGTTCTAGTCTTTCTCCCCCCCTCTTCCCCACCCCCATGTATAACAATGTAAAGCAATTACTTTGGAGCTAAATTTACAATGCTTAATCTCAGTCCAAAAGAAAAACATTTTTGGAAGAGTTAATAAATGTATTCCAAGCTTTCATTGATCTGGGTTTCTGGTAGGGCTGTGAGTCCAACACACAAACTTACTAGAACTACAGTTATATCTCTGGTTAGAAGTCACTCTAGTTGGCTAGATTTGTGCTTCTTGCTAAATTTTGTTTAACATGAAAGGAAAGTAATAACTGAGGTTTTGGGGTGGGGTTTTTTTGTTGTTTTAATAAGTGCAAAAAAAGCTCTAGAAGACTGTTATTTTTAGATTCTTTTTTCTGTCCTATTTCTTTTTATTAGGAAAGAAGATCCTGTCTAGACTTTTGAGACTCTGGTGGCTGGAGGCTAATGAAGTGGCAACATACGATATGCTTTAGAACATCTATAGCAGGACAGACCATAGGCCTCTCTAGCCTATGTTTTCTTGTCTGTAGATCATAGTAGTGGATCATAAGGGAATAACGTAGGAACTGGGCACATGCAATATACTTCCCCTACTTTGGCCTCCTAGTTTCTAGCAACCAAGGTATAGGAACATCCTGAGCTGGATTTTGTGCTTAGACTGATCATCTAGGTGATTAATGGCGTCAGAAGATCTTCTGAGAGAGAAAACTGTGGAACTGGCTTGCTATAGCCAACTAGTGAGAGAGGCTTTTTCATGCAGATACTGTCTTTCATTTCCACAGCACTGGAAGCAGATAGCAGTGCAGGAGGAGAACAAATCCATAGTTTTGAAGTACTGTACTGTGTTTAGGGGAAGAGGAAAGTTTACATAACTGCAAGCAAAAACTGAGGATGGAAGCTGACTTTTTTGACTATGCTGAAAAAAAAGAAACAAATAGAAAAACAGTTGAAATAAAATTAAGGTGAAAGATACTATCCAAAACATAATAAAGTAACTGAGGTTCTGTAGCATTTATGGAAATATGCAAAATGGCACTTAAGTACATGTTAAATGTCATGCTATCAAGATTTTTAAGTGCTGCAGCCAGTCTAGCCACATTAGAAAAAGCTCCTGAAACACTAGTTGGAGCTTAACATTTGGAGTCAGTCTGTAGGCTAAAGAACCCATGTTTCTCATTGGCATCTCCTTCGGCATCCTTTTTTTGACCTTCATTCAGCTAAGGAAGACACTGTCAGTCTGGATAAGTGTTTTCCCAGCTAAAACATGCAGTGCATCAGGAGGAACTGAAAGTCTACAAGTTCCAAATTTCCGCCTACTGTTTGCAAATTAAATACAAATGTGAACAGCAGGAGGCTGACTTTTAAAACAGACAAGTGTTGCCACACATTTATAGGATGGCTCCTTTTCAAATCTCTATATTGGCTTCCTTTCACCTTCTGCATCTAATTTAAACTCCTACCTCCTGATTTATTCTTGCCCTATGGCCTCTGCAGCATGGCACAGAAAGGGGACTTATGGGCACATTTTGGAGAAGGTAACACAGAGAAAGTGTGAGAGACTAGAACGTGTATAGTTAGAATCACTAGTCTGGCTTAAAGAGACAGTTGAAAACTGTGTGCTGGCCTCTGGAAGTGAACAAGTCAGCCAAAACAGTAGTTCCTCTTTGCAACTCAAAATTTTACCAGATCAGGAGTGGCTCAGGACAACCCCTCTACCTTCCAGACTTCTGCAGATTAGCTGTATGTGTAATAATATTTAATTATTTCTTGCTTTTTATTTTTCTTTTTACTTCCTACCCTATAGTCGTTCCTAATCCACATCCTCTTTTAACACACTGCCTATAATATTACACCAGTCTTTTCTCTGTTGTCTATAAAAATCTTCTCTATCTGATCTACCTGAGCTAACCCTCTGTTCCTTCTTTCATCTTTTCTAACAAACTTTCCCAACTTTCTCTGTAAGTGTATTTGCTGCCAATTATCTGTAGTTCCTAAAACTTCACATTTGTGTCAATTTTCTTAAGGTACTATGCTTCTATATTTCCATTTACATAAGCAAGTCATGATCTGAACGTCACCATTTTCTTTTTCTTCTTGATGTCACTCTTCTTTCATCTGTGTCAATACAATCTCCATCTAGCTTGAAGATCACTTCATGGTTATTATTGTAACCGTGTGAGTGTAGCAAGGACATTTTTCTCTAGGTATAGTTGGGTCATAGTACAGAAAGATCATTTTTGCTGACTTTTATGTGTGAAGATAGAACTATAGTATGGAGAAGTTATGAAGGCATGAGATCTAATCCTTGTTTTCAGAGTGCAGAGACTGGTTCAGAGGCTTCTGGGAACACACTGCAGATTCCTATAAAAAAACATGTACGTCCCAAAAACTTTTCAAGTCCTTGAAAATATTCCCACTTCCTGTTGAAGTTTCTTGTGGTTGGTCTGCAGAGCTTACTTACAGAAACCTTTGTACAGGAAGTAACAGTTAGCACCTTTTTAAGCAAGGACTGGATTTTCAGCACTGTACTTTTCAAATCAGGTCAACATCTCCTAGCCTCAGTTAATGGAATATGTGAATCTAATCTGCCATGACCACTACTGGATGGATGGATGGGTGGAGGGAGGGAGGGATGTAATGTATCTATCTAATAGATGCATTAATGTCTGATTCTTCATAGGGATTGGGGGGGGAGGGGGAAGGTGTGTGATGTAGTGTAAAAAATAATTTCTTGTCTCTATTTGTACACCAACAAGACACCTAGCAGTCCATGTATTTTAATATCTAGCTACTGGCTATGGAAAAGACAAGGAACAAGAAGCTGTCATTTATAAAACATTGATTTTTCTGGGAGGTAAGTTCCTGGTAGCTGGGAAAATCTGAACCTCCCTGTTTTGTCTCCTGGTTTTCACTTCAGTAGTCTTGGTCTCCAGACACATGAATGAAGCAGTTCAGGATCCTTCACCAGGTCAGGTGGTTGTAGGTACTTAGTCTGCAGTGGTACCAATTCTTAGCTCTCAAAGCCTCCTTGACAATGTCAGAAGTACGGGATCATTTTTAGTAGTGGGTGTGGGCCTGAATGAAAGTAAAAATTCTGACTTCTGGTGAGAGTAGCTTGTATGTCAGAGATGTATATTTCCCTTTGTATTTCAGCAGGGTTTTCAGTTCTTTTGCAGAAGGGGTTTTATCTGGATTAAAAACCTCTGGTAGCATTCACTTACATGCTTGGATTGGCTCTTCAGCTGTATGAAATGTGATTAAAAGAGGTTCTGCCTCAAGAATGGCTCTTGAACTTGGGCCAATCCACTTCTGACAAATCAGAGTACAAGGGATATGTGTATGTGCAAGCCTGTGTATCTTTTATTCTACTTCTTTAAGGTCTGTCTGATTTTGGAAAAAAATATAACAATGAAACATACAGTAGCTAGGATTATGGAAGAACTATCTGCTAAAGAACCATTAGCTGTATCACCCAATCTGCTTGGCAGTATAGCTGGTGGTTAAGGAGACACTAATTTGAGGCCAATTTAGATCCCATGGGCTTGTCTGACAGGAAAAAAAAAGTTTATAAAATGACATTGAGAGGAAACTGCAGAAGAATTTGCATACAAGAGTGTGACAATCTCACTGGTGATCCTTGGACTCTCAGACTGTAATTTGGACTGTAGTATAATCCTTCAACTTTGGAGTATCAAGTTGTCCTGCAAGAAAATAAAACTAATTGTATCCCTGTTCATACTCACCTGCATGTTGTTAAAAACTTTGACATGTTATTATGCTTGTTTTGCTATGATACAAAAATATGCGTGCATCTCCTTATTCCTCTCTCTCATGCATGTGCATGCACACACATGTACACACACGCATACATGTGCCCTCCATGGGTTTGGGAACCATGGAAACAAGTTTACAAATTGTATACCCATTAGAAACACAGAAGACAGTTTCTAAAAGTGTTTGGGGAAATCAGTAAGTGTGTATTAGGCATAGACTTAATAGATGTTAGGTGCTTAAATACCTTTTAAAATACCTGATCTATTGTGGTGTTTTATGAGTGTTCATTTTGTGATTTGGATTTTAAGGTTTCCAGACTTTCACAGTATAAATTGGCAGTGTGAGGCTGACATAGTATCTTATGCTTTTGTATTTTTAGATATATAGCTGGTCATTTTAGCTATATTTTTTCCAGGCTGTTTTGGAATTCACAACTTGTAATCAGAAATGGCATTGTAGGCACAGATAGAGTGTTATGTGGGATATAATTGCACAGGTTTAGCTTGGAATGTCTCTGGGAGGCAGGGAGGGGAAGGAAGTCTTGGCTTTTTTGGAGACAAAGATAAATAATGGATTGATTCAGTCTTAGTCCAGGTCAGAGCTTCTCCCTGTTTTCTCAGTGACTTCTCTCTAAATCTTTGGCTTCTTCAGCCAAAGCCAAATATCTACTTTTTAAATAATTGTTCTGATTTGTGACCATCCTTTGTGCTTTCAATTCCTATGCCTTCTGTCAGTGGAAGAACTTATGTGAGCTCCTTTGAATCTCATCTGGTAAAATTAGTTCAAATAATTTAACCCACCAATGAAGGAGGCTTGAGCTAACCCTGATCTTCTAAAGCAGATTAAGGCTCACTCACATGATATTTTCCATTGGCAGTTATAAAAAAGTAATGAGCAATCAGAAGTAAAGCATCTTTACTGGCACAAATAGAGCTAGAAGAAGACACATCTATGATTTTAGAAATCCCCTTGATTGTGTAAAAATTAAGGTCAAGAGTAGAACTCCAGTAAATTTTCAGTGACGAAGCGTCAACCCAGCAACTTTCTTGTATGACTCATGCAGTGCACAAATCGAAGGGAAACACTTAAACCTGTAGTGGTTCTGAGCTGAAAGCTATGTATTATTCATCCATAAATATCTCTTTGAATAAACCTTGCTATAGTTCACAATGAGTAAGAGACTGATATTGGATGTTTGTGCATGGCTAACAGCACTACATCTTGAGTGCTGGTGGCTGTAGACACATTTTAGCAGAGCAGGTTAAAGGGCACATCCATTTCATTCAAGTCCAATAGTGGCAATCATTGGTTTTAGTTGAAGTAGAAGTTGAGCCCACAGACAGCTTTTCCCTTTGTTATTTCAAAAAAAGATACTTCAAACAGAAAGCTTTTGCTTTAGTGCCCTAAGAGAAGGTTAATTAAAAGAACTTGTCAAAATATTTGTTGCAAAAACTTTTCCCTTTAAATTTTTTGGGGCTTAGGGTTTCAACACTTTCTTCAGTGTTACAGAAATGCTGCATACCTTAACTTCGCAATCCCTGGTTCTTGATGTGTGAAATTCCTCATAGAAGGGATAAAGCAAATTTTTAAGAAGTATCTTGTCTTTGTTAGAGAGACCATCATCAAAGAGCACATAGAAAGGAGCAAAGACAGAAAGCTGATACTATTCACGTTATACACAGGGTGCCTCTCAAACTTATTCACAGGGCCAAGCAATTTACTTCCCAGTAAATTTGAATTTACCTCACAGCAAACCTGAGTTTATTGCATACATTACTGGAGAATAAGCATCTTGTTGAATAAAAGAATCAATTTACTCCAAAGTAATAATTATGACTTGTCATGTAAGTACATTTTTATAAGGCTGATGAGTGGGAAGAGTAGGATCAGATCTATTTAATTTTCTAGCTTTGCCATAAGTTCTCCTGGAGGACTTTTGTTCAGTCGATTGCTTACTAGAAATTATTCATGTGTCATTATTATATAGCCCAGAAAGATGATAACCTTGAAATTCACCATTAGGACAGGCTTTTTCACAAGAAGGTTGGAGCAGCCCTGGAACTAGTTACCCCCAAATTTTGTGGGTAACCAACTTTTTGGCTGGTTAACAACCGATTCCAGTGTTGTGGAATCTCCATCCTTCAATACTTTCAAAACTTAACTAGAAAAAGCTATGGCTGATCTGATCAAATGTTGGTGATAGCAGGATGTGGCACTGGGTGGTCTCTGTTCTAAGCAATATTTTTGAGACTTTGTGAAATCTCACAGTCGAAGGACACAAAGTGGGAAGGGAAGCAATTTGGAGGGGAAAACTGGAGAAAGTTTCTGGGTGGTTGAACCTTGCACAGAGGCAGGGATTCACTCTCCTTAGTCAAGTAACTTGCAAGACTAGAGGTCTCCCCAGTTTGTTTAGTTAAATACTCAAAGCAGCAGGAAAAGTAGCATCTGTGAGAATCCTTCTTATTTATATTTCATTTTACTTAGTTAAATTCAAATAATAACTTTTCAAATTTTTTCCTGTCACTGTCATTAGTGCCCTATCACACTGCTAATACAGCAGCTATTTCTCTGTTTTTCTAACCAATTCAATGGAAATGCAACCAGCCACCTATTGTGTCCCCCTTCTGTGCAGTGATATAATTATAGGAGTGCCTTTTTGTAAAAAAGTTATAAACATAAGGACAAAACACATTACACATAAATTTCACTGCAAATTGATAATCACTTTGTACATTATCCAGGCTGCACAGATTTCCTTCATACCAGTAAGCAACCATGTTCTCCTAATACCCATGCAGAGAGCTGAGAACATCTAACCAATAATACAGCCTTCTTGTCGTCACCTTCAGGGAATTCTGAATGAACGGAAAGGCCAAAGCAAATTCAATCAGAACCCTCCTTGAGCCTATCTATTCTGAATCATAGCCCTTGATGAATATTTCAATCAATTAGTTGGTAGTTTATTTTGTCCACATTTTTCGCAACCCTACTGAGTTTTAGCTGGCTGCCCAGATGGAACACATCTGTTAGCAAGGACTGACTCAATTAACCTGATTCAGAGCTACAAACCCTTCTTTGTAAAAAAGGAGGGAAGATGACAACATTTGGATGATCTCAGTGGAACAGGTTTCTGTCTTAAGCCTTAACACTGGCTTATCCTTACCAGTAACGTCTTCTTACTGTATCATCATACCTGCAGCTTAAATCTGTGTATGACATGTTTAGGAAGGGCAGTCTGGTTTGTTAATTTGCCTTTGTCAAGATGAGAAGGTATGTTTAGGTGGAGCTAGAGAATTAAATATAGCAACCCACGTTCTTCAGAATTCTTCAAGCTTCTTTGCTGTGCCTTGTCCATTGATAGGATCCAAGCAACCATTCATTTGCACTTTTGTGATATTATTAACCTTTCTTTAAAAATACATTATAAAACTCTGCAGAATTGGAATGCTGTTCACATTTCTTTTGCAGAAGTGTGAGTAGGAAATTTACTATTCTAAATTGTCATTTTCTGGACCATATTAGCTTGCTGCATTTCTTCCTGAACTTGAAACTGTAGGCTAGCAGTACAGTAAGACAAACCACTTTTATGGCTTCTGCTATGCTTTTTTCTTTCCTACAGTCAAACCTGAATAATGTGGTGATATACATGGATGACATGGATCACATTTGTGCTGTATGATGATCCATAATAATTATTAGTAGTAAAAATGGTCCAGAAACCTTAGTAGTGTTCTTGGAAATACAGTATAAACAGCTGAGGTAATGGTAGTTCATTGGAAAATGCTAGTGGTTATTTTGGGGATAAATGAACTTGTTATTGCCCGTAAACCTCCTTAAAAAATTTACAAGTTTTGGTTTCACCCTACGTGAAACAAAAATGAGTGCCAGCTCTCTGAATTGCAGTAAGTGAGTCCCTGCCTATTAGGTAATTCACAGGTTATGTTGTCAGTTTTGTACCAGAGAAACAATTCTGTACTGAAAATCTGCAGATGGTTTAGGCCATTTTGCTGTGCTTACACGGCTGAAGGTTGCCTTTAGTATATGAAGGGCTTCAGTCTGTGATTTCCAAAAGTACAGTGGCAGTGACAACACAAATTTTGGAGACTATTAGCAACAACTAACAACTGCGATTCAGCAAAATTACTGAACACTTAGACTTCTTTTAAAGTTAGTCTTCACTGCAGGTTTAACATTAGAGATTTAGTTCTCTCAAGTTCATCCAACTTGACAGAGACTAAAACCAAAAATATAACACTCGTATTTGACCATCTGCCATACTGAAATTTCCAGGAATAATGTAAATCTGTGATTTGTTTCACAGAATGAATTGTAGGGAAACTTTATTACAAGTCCAAATACAAATTACTTCCGGGTACAAGGCAAAGTTGAGGTGATCATAACTGGTGGCAAAGTCATGATAACATGCACATTAAGGTTTTCTTTGTGTAGGCACAGAGGCAGATTTACTAGGAAAGCATTAATTCCAGCTACAATTGACACATAAGACATCGTGCAGTTACTTGGGCTCGGATTGGCACTGTATGTCTGCGTGCCATAGGAGTAAAGTACTATACGCTAGTTACACTATAGATGCATCTCCAGTTAAACCTTACAGTAAAGTCAAATGCTTAGAGGTTAAAGAACATGTATACTTGTAAACAATCGTAATACACGAATTTATGAGCAAAAGAAGTAACATGCAGTTTTTAAATTAAATTATTCTGCTTATTTGTCCTTGTGACTTACATACTTAAGTTATTAAAGATTGTACATCAAGAGCTTCAGGAAGATGATGCCAAAATTCAAATTTTCAAGATAACTGGAAAACAAACAAAACTATAAATCAGTGTATATCAATAGTTACATCCCAAATCTGAGCTACATGATTGTAAAATAGTCTGTCAAAAGGTAAAATTTTATGAGAAGTAAAAAATCCTCAGTGAAGGTGCAAGGTTATAAGTTTCATTTTCCTTCTTCTTTTTTAAAAATAACTATTCAAAACATTGTCAATCAGAATTTTAAACTGAAGTCAGAAAATATTTGTGACCTACAATAAGGCTTAACATCCTGGTGCATTTGGGGAAGGGATACAGAAATATTTCCTCCACCACAGCAGCCTTTTGATGTGATATGATCTTATGAACAAAGGATTTTTCAGTAACTTCAAGGACCATTATATAGGATTTCATAAGCAAAAGATTTGTCAGGCAAATCAGTAGTATACTGGCATCTTTTCCTTCATTTATTAGGATGCTTTAGCTTAATTAAAATAAAAATTGTGTGTGTGTGTGTCACAGTTAAAATTACAGCTGATCCCCATGATAGAGTCAAAACTGTACTATACAAGTGACTTTTTATATGGTATCTGTTCCTCCTCTTTTGTTCTGAAGTTGAGAACCATGCCAAAACTTAGTAAAGGCCCCAATTCAAACTGTTTTCTATCCACATCTTGAGGGGAAAGTTATCAGTAATATTGCCATCAACTCCTTAGTTTACATTGCAGTGAAAACAAGCCTCAGAAGATGCAACAGTTAGATTGTATACAGATCTACGTTGTAGTAATTCCTACTGGAATCTACCTTTTCCAGTCGGAACTAGGTCCTAAGAATATGATGTCATTCTCAGTAAAATCAATGAATGATTCTGTTTCAGTCTCTTATAGAAAAGTGCTGTTAACAGATAATTAATTTCATTACATTGCATAGCAGTAGCCAAGTTTGCATCTACAAAAATGTTTTAGTTTTGTTGCTGGCAGAGGATTATTGTGTCTGCCCATGAAAACATAAGGGCCTCATGATATTTTAAAAATTAAATCGCCATTCTGAAAAAGGTTGATTCATTTCATTGTAGAGTTCATAGCTTTCATTATTTACCAAAATCTCAGTCTTCAGTGCAAAAGGGACCTCTTTCTCAACAAACACCTGAAGTGCATGCAGACTAAATAGGAACATGACATGCTCCAAAGCACAAAACAAATACTCACTTGAGCAGAGTATAGTAATTTTGAGGAAGTGGTAATTCAAGCTGCCAGAAGTCAGTTCACTCATTGGCTGGGGTAGCTCATCATGATTTCGGATGACCTTTTAGTTGAGTGAGGCTAATTTTCAGTTCATTGAAAAATGAATATTTGACATTAACATTTTTATCTCAGAGCTGACTTCCTCACGCTCTAAAATTAATCCTAAAATGGTCATGGCGACTAGTCTTTGTGAAACAGGATTATAAAGACAATCTGCACAATATATAATTCCAGTTGGAGATTATGAACATTTAGTTCAACCATCTGTGAACTTAGCTTTACTAATGAGGGTGGTCTGCACCCTTTGCTATCTTTTCTCTTGGAGAATAACTGTCATAATTGTGAAACCCAAGATTGCTGCATAATTCATTGGTCTTTGATGATGTTTCTTTCTACTGGAAGTTGTCCTTGACAAAGTAGATTGTAAACCAGCAAACTTGGTCTACCAATTAGATAAGTAGATAAATAGGTAATAGATGTCAGATAATGCCACAGATCAATTCCAGATCAGGGAGTATTTGATAATTTCATTTAAAGGGATACTCCAGGTGGAAGGGAATCATCAGGAATTACTTCCAGTAGTCATTTCAGAGAGGAAGATGAGAAATGTGTAAAAACCAGACTACAAATCCAAGAAGTTATTCTGTATTTGTGGAGTCATGCGCTTAAGGGAGGGAAGAAAATCAGAAAGGATCAAGGAGATCCAGAAAGCTTTCATATAAGACTGAAGGAAACACAAACTCTGTGAGGAAATTGAGACAAAGAAGTGCATTTCATTGTTTGTTTGCTTTGCTATGATCTGTTTATCTTTTGTACTTTCCAAAGTAAAGAAAGTGGCCTGGAGTTATTCTGTTATATTAACATGCCTGACATGGAAGTCCAATTTCCCAATAATCAACAGAGCACTGTGAAAAAAATGCTAATGCTACCATCAGTCTGGTCTTTCATGTGTCCCCTCATAATCCTCATGTTAGTAGGTAAATTGTCTAGGGACAATATTCTTAGAACTTAGTTACCTCAGATATATACTTGGTGTTTAAGTGACAAAAATCCAGTCCTCACTGTTTCAGAATTACTGTTTATGAAATCTGTGTGCTACATATTATTTCAGTTGCCACATGTCTCTAGAGCAGCAAATGGTAAGATACCATCTCTTTTGATAATACTTTTTGGAAAGGGTGTAAAGAAATTTAACTCTGTGTTGAGATCTGCAACTCTGCGGCCTGTTTTTTGGTAGTATAGGACTGGTTGCTAAGAGTGAGATCTTCCTTTGTTCTGGCACATACACTACTATCACTGAAATTTACTTTTGCAGGTTGGTGGGAAAAATTTCTAAAAAACTCCATGTTCTTTCAGATTGCAGACATCCTAAGAGCTATTTTTGTTAGTGTTTCTCAGTATGAATTCAGTCAGTAGTGAATGCAGTATTTGGTCTCGTTACTTTGAGAGTCACCTTCATGACTATAGTCCATGAAGTGAAAGCAAGTTTTATTCTAATGAAGGAAAGTGCTAAAAACTTGATTACAAACTTGGAAAGGAAATTACAGAAGGAGATACAAAACAATGGCAAACAAATCTTCATCATTCTTAACACTGAAGAATTTTCTTAGATATTCCAAGCTAGGAGCTTCACTGACCTGCCAAACCGTTCCTTCCCTCCTTGAAACTCTTTCAGACCTGCATAGCTCTTTTTCTGAGGGTTTGTGTGGGTTCTGGGGTTGGGGTTTTTTTTTTCCATATTGGGATCTACTTACCTCTCACTCCTCTCACTTATCTTAGAACAACCCTGATTCTTTCCTACAGGAAGGATTCACCTTTTGTAACACAGAGATCTTTACCAAGTCAGGCCCTTGATTTTTCGACTGCAGTTTCACTTTTTACTATCACCTTTTAATCTAAAAAAAGCCTTCAATTCCTGGCTACTGGACAAAGGTGGAATACAAATCTGAGGTTCATTTCAGTGCTGTAGAAATGCCATCTTATTCACATAAAAAATCTCCAGTGTGAATGGTGAAAACATCATCATGTTTTAAAACAAGACATAATAGTGCCTTGGATTTTCTTCCATTTTTTTTTCCTTCTACTCTTTATACACTGTTTTTCTGAGCATCTAAATGAATAAATGAATGAAAAGTGTTCATGTAGGAATGAACTTTAAATATTAATGTCTTCTCTGGTTATCACAAGCAGATAGAGACATGATAGAATTATACCTATTATATAGTAGAGAAAACACTTTATCTGCCAGTTTACAGAATATATTCAGTGTTTAGTAATTGAGAAACTTGATCAGGAATTTACCATTGAACGCAAATCTAGATGAGATAAAGGTAAATTTCTTGATCTAAGCTGAGAGCCTGTAAAACTTGTAAGATATTGCCAAGTGACTTAAAATAGGTTCTTATATCCTACATTTTTTCTACGTAGGGATTTGTTTGATTGAAAAGAAGCATTCTACTGAAGCTGCAATTACACTTTCATATTGGAGATATTGGTATTTACATTTTTTTATTAATGGAAAATATGTTATGAGCAGAAAAAGCTGATTCAAAATACACAAAAATTATATGTAAGAAGAAAACAGTATACAATTTAATTCTAAAATATTAACAAATACTTAAAGAAAATAAAATTACTTGGAAAGCAATTGTTAGTTTGTGATTATCTGTGGAAAGCATCTCCAAGAGTACAGTGACTGTGATTTCATTGGAATCAAACATGATAAAATTTCAGGTTTTCTTTTTCAGGAATTTTTAAGCTCCAAATTTAAAACCCCTTAAATGGGAAAATTTGAGTCTCTGGCCTTGAAATAGTCAAGGTAGCAGTTTTTCTCCAAAGTGTTTGTTCCTGATAAACCCACAAGACTACTAAGAGATATAATAGGTTACTCCTGTCATATCCCATGCCTGGAAATGAAAAAAATAAATAAAAAATCAATGAACTGATCTAAACGAGTTGATTCTAAAACTTAATTATTTTTCCTCATCTTCAAAGAAGAATATTTTGAAAAATGGCCAGGAACTCTGCAGATGTACTTGAAGTATAATTGGTTTTGTTCCATATTCCACTACAGAACGTGTTTTTGCCAGGGTAACAACTTCTGACAGCTTTCTGATTCCTAAAAGATGGGTGTCTTCCCCTCAACTCATCACCATGCAGTACCTTTGACTGCAGCAGATCTGGCTTGCTTGCTTGATAGTTTAGTAAACCTTTTCAGTTTATTAAACCCACAAAAAAATTAATTCTCTTTCAAAAAAAATTAAACATTTTCACCTGCTCATAAGATACCATGTAATCACACAATAATAGCTTACTGAAACAGTTATCAGTATGAATGTGGCTCTGTAATGTTTAGCAAATTTATCCAAGTTGTTGTCCTGTAGGTAAAATGAAAGCTAATTTCAAAGCATTTGTAACACCCGGACTCTGACCAAAGAAATTTTTGACAGCCAGAAACACACTAAAACTGGACCATCTGTACTACTTGAGTCATCTTCCTTTTCCTTCCAGAAATCAAAAGAAACAGTAGCACAAAATGACAGTCGGTTTCTCAGAAGCACAAGGGTATTTTTAAAAAGGGATTTCAATTTTTTCATGGTTTCAGCTTTGTCAGAGACTCTCTGAGAAGGGTATTTCATGTTCTATTTCAGCACATCCGTTGGAAGGAATCAGGTAGAGAAAGACATAGTAATACCACAAAAAGCTGATTGTGTAAAAGATACAAACACAAAAAAATCACTTAAATTACGTTAGAACTATTAAAGGATCTGGATTAAATTTCATTTTGTAAGAATTTCATTATTCCAAAATATACTTTATGGTTATTTCATTACAGCTGTAGCCAAACTCAAACGTATGTATCTATAATCTCCCTTCTGCTACTGAATTTAAAAAGACATATTTAAGAAATGACAAAGTAGATGACATCCTGATGTTTCTGATGTAGCAGCTATTTTGCTGCACTGTCAGAAATGCATATGTATTTAGATTTCAGCTGTTAACTTTGCATTGGAAAGAGTATAAAATGGCTTAGAATAATTTTGATTATTGATTTTTTTTTCTATAGACTATATTCCCTTCCTAATCCCAGAATCTCAATCCCATAGTCCTACACTTTATTTTCTGACTACATTCTTTCTATGAATATTTTCTAAATGGAAAATAAACTTTCAGCTTCTTGAGATAGGACATAATTTTTTTAATCTTCAGATATGTATCCCTTTGTTGTTAAGTTTCTAAAATATCTAGATGAAGGCACCAAGCAAAACTGGGATTTTTATCAGAGTGATGGATATAGCAGTATTGGCTTTGTGTGGCAAGGTTTTGGTAGTGGAGGGGGGGGGGGGGTGTTACAGGGGTGGCTTCTGTAATAA
>JAOBAS010000072.1:41655729-41682069 GCA_025311575.1 Elanoides forficatus
GACTGAATTTTTATTTTTCCTCTATCCAAAATGGACTCCACTAATGACTCTGCCCTTTATGTTCAAGGCATATGGAAATCTACCTCAATTTATTTTCACCAAATCAAATAAACTGAAATTAATCATGGTAAATTTGACAGTTATAATTCTACAATGGTCTGTGAAATACTCTTTGAGTAGCAATTACATCAGAGATAATGATAATACATTATTTTAAACGTCTATCACAATTATTATTAATTTTGTATCTATTGTCAAGGCACTAATGATAATGAGGTCTTTGGAGATTTAGGTGGATATTACATTATTTCCCTAGGTGTTCCCAGTGTAATTCAGAATTCAGTAACCATTAGTAATAGACCCTTGAAAGAATATAAACATAGGATGATTTTGTTTGTTTGTTTGTTTTCTGTGAGTGAAGTACAAATAAAGAGTATTCAGTGATTTTTATTTTAGATGAATAAAACAATAGAGAGCAACCAGCCAGATTCCATGAGGCTGCTTTCTGCAAGAGATGGTGCCTGCTCTGAAATCGAAATGGCTGATGCCTCTGCTTGCATAGATCTTAGAATCATATCCTGAAAACAAAGATAAGGCAATTTTACATCAAAATGCTTTTATTAATATGTAATATTTTGCTCATAAGGAGAGAATTTGTGACATTTGTGTGGACAGCAACAACTAAATTCACTATGATTACTACAGCTACAGGAATGCAAGGAAACTAAAATAATAGGCTGCTTCAATTTTCCCCCCCAAGAGAAAGGCATCTATAAAGAAAAAACTTCTTATGGCTTGAATTCTGTAGTTTTTCCCATGTTAAATTTTGTTTTTTCTTTTGCCTTGTTTTTTTAAGAACAGTTATGGAATGTTTAAGCATGGGAGGCACTCGATTCCTTCTTTTCATTGAGCTCACATGTTTCCCAAGTGGAAACACTATTTTCATCTCTTCGTATTTCGTTAGCTTTCCAACATTGCTTTGATTGCCTTCCCTGTGTTGCTGATGCTGCTTTTATTTTTTTTAATTACAATGAATCCATGTATGAGCTAATTCATACAGGCTGCAAAGTTTAGTCTTAAACTGCTGCTTACCAATATGTGATGTTTTATCCTAGGCAGCTGTGATTATTTTAAAAAGTTTGGAGTTTGGCTGGGTATTCTTGGTGTAACAATGTAGCCACAAGTAGATCATGAGAGTCTGAGGTGTCTAAATCAGGACGTACCAAGTAAAATAGACCCTATACTGATTCTGGATGTGTCCTTGTAATCACTACTGGAATGCCAGTGGTGAAATACGGTGTCCACTGAAAGTATCTACATTTGGAGGAAGATGCTGAATGTTTCGAGAGGTTCCAGAGACAAATAATTAGAACTGGAAGATGTTCCTTATGGTGTAAGACAGGAGTTCAATCTATTTAGCTTAACAAATAGAAGGTTAAGGAATGATTTGTTCTTTGTGTCTGAGTACATAAGAGCTGACAGTTTCAGTCTTGCAAAGAACAATAATTTACAGCGTAGGACATAGGGCTGCTGGCTCAACAGAGCTGAATTTTAGTTTTGCCACGAACTTCTCAGGCCTCAGGCAAATTAATTAAGCTGTGTGTAACCCAGTTTTTGCCTTACTTGTGTAAAGTCCAGTGGACTAAACAGTAATACTTGTCTCAAGAAAAGAACCTTCAAATGTTCTCTTGACTCTCTCAGGCTAATGAATCCTGGAAATCAAGTTATTAGATGATTTCAGTGGTTAACTATCCCTCAGTCCTGGTATTCCTGTGGAAATAATGGTCTGCTTACACTCATATGCCACACTTTCTCTCTCTTCTACTGAGCACTTACAAAGCACCAGGTAATACTGTTCTCCATAACACTTGGCCATTTATGAAGCAGTTGCGATGGGGAGGAGACTAATGCTTCGTGGAGATCACATAGAGACTGCAAGGATCGCATCATATGTATGTTCTACATTAGATTTATTTTTTTAACTCACATAAAAGCCTTTGAGTAAAGTATTATTCTTGTGATTGTATGCACTGTTTGAATTAAAATAAGAAGTCAAGAATGATTCTTAATAATTTTTGTCTATTGAATGCTTCCCAATTCTAATTTTTCAAAGTTTAAGGAAGTGGATAACATTTGTTTGCAACTAACAAAACTGAGATAACCGATCCTCTTGTTTACTATCCTCTTCATACTCTAACTTTGTATTTTTCATTCTTTAAATGAATGGTGCTTTGGAAAGATTAATCCTTCCACAGCCTTCTTTTTTGTCCAGCACAATGGGACATCACTATGAGAACATCAAATTGACAATGTTAATTGCCTTGTGCTTTGCCAAAATTAAAAAAAACCACCTGTGATTGATATTGCTTAGTGTATCAGATTAATTGATTACCAGTGCCAGATGCTTATTTTTAACAAGTACTCACCTTCACAATTGTCCTATTTTTAGTCTGCAAAATACCAGAGCTTTGTATATTGGGCTAGACTTTCTCATCCAACTCTTCTTTGTATATTTAATCACATGCATTAAAAATGCCAAAACTGTCCAAAGTAATAAGTCTGGAATCACATTACCTTATGCTTTTTGCAGAGCTGTGTGGAAAAGTGGATTTCTTCCTCCAAGAAGACCACACATGCATCTTTCCTGTGTCACCTTATTGATGCAAACAGACTGTGACAAATCAAATTCCCTTGTAATTACAGTAACTGGATGTGCAAATACTTTTGTGTGTGTGCGTGTTTTGTTTGTTCTTCCTCCATCCCCAGATATGAAAAAAAGCAGGAACTCTTCACCTGTGTATTTTGCTCAGTTCTTGGGCTGCCCTGAACTGCATATGGATCTGGAACTGGGCCACAGTTCTGGTCTTAATAACAAAAATTTTACCTTCAAAAGAGAGCAAAACAAAGCAGAACACCCATGCCAAAGTACAACTGCTTACCTGTTTGGGTAAGATAGCTATATGAGAAACCAGGAATAGCATTCGGGAAGAAACTGCTGAACGGTGCAGAGGAAGGGCTGTACTAATCACCCGCAGGATGTACACTGGAATGGCAGTGCCAACCTTTTATCGTTCCCTTCTTTGATCTTCCTTCTCTCTAATACTATAAGCAGAAAACAAATGGCCTAATGTGGGGATAAACAAGGGTTATTTAGCTAATATTCAGCAATCTAGTTAACAGCTAGGGTGTTGAGTTGGCTATTACCTTAAATTATACTCCTTATCAGTTGGTAGCTTGGAGTTATGGATGTGTAATAAAGTTTCACATTTTTCTAAGTGATTTTGGCCTCATCCCCAGTCTAGTAAACCCAATGACATTTCATCTGTAATTCATTCTCACACGAAATGTTTTGTTTGGTGTTGCTAGTGACGGATGAAAGTGGCATGAAAAAAACCCAACTCGAAAACGTAAAAATCATTCAAACAGCCTGAACAAGAGAGGATTAGAAGCAACCAGCTGGCTGAAGTTTAATTGGCAGGGTTTGGTCAATGTAAGTAAACTTGCCAAGATTTAGTCTTCTGTTAGGTCATCTGTTTCCTCCTAACTAAACATATCTTGGATATTTATAGACATAAATGAATTATTATTCCTCACCATCCCCCAAACTTGTCATTTCTGATATTTAAATGTCAGTCATGAGTAAAAATAAGGAAAACTCTAATGTAATCTCCTGACATCAGATGGAAAAATGTGAAGGGAAAATATTTTCTGTTTTGCTTTACCAGAGGAAAATAAAGTTTAACAACCTTCCTTCCTATTTTACATTAAAAAAAAACAAACAACAAAACCAAAACCCTTCAGAGACATATTTCACACTGTTAAATGTTAATGAGGTATTATGCATTGCTAAACTCAGCTGTATAAAAATATGTTGTGACAGTACAGAAAAATCTGTAGTGCGGGAAGTTGCTTGCTTTACTTGGGCTGAAGGAAAATGTACCTAAGCACTACTTACTTACAGAAGAAAGCCTCTAGTCTTGTTCTGTTTCTAGTCTGCAGGTTAAATAGGCTATGCAAACAGTTATTTTTACTGTACTCAATCTTTTGGAACATTTGGACCATTTGAATCATTTGCTTTTTGTCCAGACTCAGCTTCTAGTCTTTTATGAGCAGAGGTCCAATAAAGCAAGCAAGATTTTTGCCAATTAATTTAATGGTTGCCAAATTAATTTCATATACTGAATCATACTGGTTATGCTGTATTAAATTACACTGGTTATTCTTTACATTGGCTATATTGAAGACTATTAGAAATTACTAGCCAATTCATTGAGAGTTTGGTCATCCTTATTGTTTTAAATAACGATATAATTGGTTACAGTTGATTGATTACAGTTAAACTGGGGGCAGGATGTTCCTTCTGTTGTAGTGTTCATTAGAATACGTAACTATAGTAAATATGCCAACATACAAATCTTTCATAAGAATTGTTCATATTTTTCTTTATCATTCTTCCTTAACAACTCCAAAGTTTACCGATTTCTTTCTTTGGAGGACCCATATGAGAGTCTTAGGAGTATTGCCTGATATCTTAATGCATTTTGTTTCCTTGCTGAGGTGCTGATTTTAAAGCTGCATTCCATTTCTGTATAGGAGGCAAAGAGGCATACCACTAAAAACACTTCCCTTCCTCTGGTACTTTATATTGCCTAGAATCAGATCATATACCAATTAAATATGTTATGAAATGCAAAGCTTTAATATATGAAGGTATGTAAAAAATAGTGCAGCTTCCTGACTTGGATGCTTTAGGGCTTTGTATCTAAGTAAAGGGTATATTAGCCTCAGTTAAAGGACAGTTTCAAGGTACTTAAAGACTTCTCAGAGGGAATCCTTGCCATTAATCCTCAAAATTACTGAAACTGCAGCCTGAACATGGAGCTGTGTCACAGACTTTTTTCTGGGTGCTGTTCATTTGTAACATGTTTAAAGGGGTTTTAAAAAATGTATAAAAGGTTACAGTGACTTTTGCAAGAAGAAGGGACAGATGAAAGTTGCATATTAGGCCAAATACTTATCCTCCCAGTGTTGCTACATTTCCCTTTTATAATGAACTGAACTTGCTTAAGTTTAGGATAGCGAATGACCATACAAACAAACAGAGGTCAAATGGAAATCACTTGAATCAGGTAAGGTATTCCCTGTAAAGTATTCCTTTACCTATCTTAGAGCAGCTTCTCCTTCTTCTTTTGATTTATTCTCAGCATCATATCTGTGCACAATATTTCTGCATCAACAGACAGAACAGTGGCCCAGACTGCACCTCTATTGATTACTGTCCTCCTAGCCTCAGGAGAACCACTTGTCACCTTGTACAGACTATGATGTTTACTGCTGCAGAGGAAAAAAAATCTTAGCTGTTGCAAAACAGTTTCCATTGATTTAAGGCTATAGCATTCTAGCAGCTCACTGTTAAATGAGCTGTGGGGCTTTTCCCTTTGAATTTTCAGGATGTGCTCCCGAATTATTGGTATATAGTACAAACCCTTTCTCTTAACCGTTTCCTGTTTTGCTGGCTTTGCCAGTGACATTACCAGAGAAGAATACTTCTCCTACTGCTGGAACAGCACTGCCATTTCTTCCCAATGAAGGCTATGGTCCTTCTTTAAATGGACGAAGTTTTGGATGCTGTCAGCAAGAGAGGTGGTATTTGCTTGTTTGTACAAGTGCCCTTAAGTCCACCACCATTGAGTCCTACTGTTCTCTACAAAGACTGAAATTTAAAGAGGCAAGAAGCAACAATTCCTCCTACCTCCACCCTGAAAACTCACCAACAAAATATATACACCCCTTCCTGCTTTAAAAGTACAGTTCTGTGCTGGCAAACAAATGATTATTCTCCCTCTTTGTGTCTCTCTAACAAAAAGAAACATTACATGTTTGAGTAGATAACAAGAGCTACTGTTAAGATACAGAAAATTGAAAACCTAGACTGCAATAAAATTGCAGACACAGGGGAATTAGTAATAGTTTCTCCATGTTTTAGTAGAATACTTCCTTTTTATTCACCCAGCAAACAGTGTTCACAAACAACAGCGAAGAACAAAAGCTGTGATTTATATATATGGACAGGTATACACGTACCCCTGACCTCCTGCCGCCTTCCTCGCCCTCAGCACCAGAAGCAATTTATGGAGACCAGTCTAAATAAACATTAAAGAGTCAAGGCCACAAACTGACAGCAAGGAAAATCAATGGCTCCAGAAACAAGCTAGTAGGATCAATAAAAGAGATTAGGCATCACAAGCTAGTGTGGGGCACTTACAGGTAAATGTGGCTTACACTTTATCTGACAGGGCTCTCTCAGCATCAGGCTAAAAACTGTCATAGAAACAGAAGCACACTGAGTAGCCAGTGGAAGACTCTCCTTAGCTACAAACACTAAATGCTGACCTCTGAATGAAAGGGATTTATACTGAGGCTACAGGGTATTTCCAATTGCTTTTCCAGAGTCATCTCACACACCTGTGCCTTTGCCCATAGGAATTGTTTCATATATATGTTTGGAGAACTCTCTGGTTTTTCTTTGTTTGTTTTGCTTTCCTGGATTGTTTTTCAAATCCTTTCCTTACAGCCCCTCACTGAGTTACACCTCCCTCTGTAACCTGTGCAATTACAGGCAATACTGGGGTATGAAGCTTCAGCTGAAATCAGTTCAATGCCTTCAGTTTCCACAGCTCTAGCTTGGGAGCCTGAAATCTTCTATAGCATGGGGCAGCTCCAGACTCAGTAGTGGCATCTCTCACCTCAGCCCACTTTCTGTCCAAGCTGTATTGGTTGAATAGCTGGACCTAGATGAATGCAGAGCCATCCTTCTCATCATCAAGCCAGAGCATGGCTACTTTTTCACACCCGAGGCACTGCTTTTTATCAGATCATAAATGTTAATGTTTTATTATCTGTGATCATCCAGTCACCAGCATGAATCTAAAGCCGATTGATGGCAGCAGTCTGTGTTCTATTATTCTGTAAAAAACTGTGACCACAACAATATTTAATATTGTACTTAAGGCTCCCAGCTCATGCCAAGTTCCTTTCTAGCTATTTTAGAAACCAGTACGCTTTCTGTTTCTTCAGAAACCCACTGTGAAACCTTTAATGTAGTTTTAGTAACCTTTAGGGTACTTCTTAAAGGTAGCCATGAAGAGAATGTAGACGCTGCCTCAGACTGGCAGGTTAGGCTAGTTAGGTTAGACTTCCAGGTTAGGCTACAAAGGCTACCTAAACTACTTGCTATCCCTAATAAAAAGGTGGGGAGGGGGAAGGGAAGAGACACCCTTTCCACCAAATCTTCCTTCCTTCCTTCCTTCCTCCCTCCCTAAAACTTCTAGGCTCGAAAACACCCAGAAGCATGCATTCTAATAGGACGAAACAAGGTATTACAGGTCAAAAAAAAGTATTAAGCTTCATTTAAATTCAATCGTCCATCAATGTCACTCATAGGTCAATGCCTGTCAGGGACATAACAGCACTTCACAAATGAGTAGATCCTGCACTAGCTTCAGTTTAAATTTGATATCAGATAGGCTCATGTGGGCTGCATTGTAAGCGGCTTGTGAAATGAGAAAGATATGGATGATGTTAGCAGGCACCAAATCAGAAAACACAGCCATTCCTCCAATATAAGTACTATGTGCAGCTTATGATAGGACAACATAAAAAAACCTGGGAGCTCAGTAACAAGTAGGGTGCACACATCTTTGTATTATAGAGGGCCTGTGTAATCTTTCCTACCTGTCACTTCTTCCAATCTGCTAGGACTGCATGTATTTTATCTGGTTTAGTTTTCACCATCCAGCTACCAACTTATACAACACTTCAATATGCTTGACATTTGAAAGGAAATGTGTGTGCATTTCCTCTATTAAGAAGAGTGACCTGACAAACATGCCTTCATATCTTTTAGCAGCATGTCAAAAATAAGCTTACTGAGACTGCGGTGCATCCATTCTGTCATATTAATGAAATCCCCAGTAGTCTCAATCTTCATCTTTGCCTTAGATTCCAAGGAAATAAATAACTTACAAGAAAAGAGGAAGATGCACATCCTTACTACTATTTGATATCTCCGTTGAGGTTATGTATGCCAGTCATAATGGACCTTTTGGTGCCAGATAGGCAGAGAGGGAAACAGATGTTTTAAGCTATATTTCCTTTAACCTAAGAAAATTCACAACTGTTGCCTGAATTTACTTCTCAGTGAGGTTTAGGCTGAGGAAATTAAAAGTGCAGTTTAAGCCCAGCTAGGGAAAAAAAAAAAAGCTTATGAGAAAGAGACCTACTTGGAGTAGTGAATAACCTTCATCTGCTGAATTCAGTGGCCCAGTTCATACTTGAGTATTTAAAGTGGTGAGGTGGAGCAGACGTATGACTGAGTCTTTGATATTTAGGCAAGTGCTCCAACTATTGGGCTTCTTACTCAAGGGTATTGATTTCCCTTGAACTTTCACCTAGATTTGTGAAATTTGCCTGCTGGTCAAAACTGCTTAGTTGACACTAATTTGTTTCCATTTCAGTGAGTCAGCAATTTCCTAACAAAACCTTCTCATCTTGGCTCAGGTCTGTTCTGGATCCCAGAGAAGCAGGCAATTCATACTTGGCACTGGATAGCTGACCATAACACCGACCCACTGAATAGCAAACAGGTCATTCCTGGCATTGGAAGTCAATCACTAACACATTGATTGGGTTTTGATCATTTTATGTAAATAGACAAATGATTCATTTGAGAAAAGGAGTTTCTCATCTGAGGCCTTGAAGTTCAGAGTCACTCCAAAGATGACCGACAAGGCTGAGTTTAAATTTAAAATTCTGAGGAAACATTTGACCAGGATTTTGTTTTGCTTTTGAACATCATTACCTTGTATTTTCATGATTGTTTTAAGCCCATACTGCTGCCAAAGAAACAGGTTTTCCTCCTTCGTGTCAATGATTGCTTACTCCTGTTGTCATGCTCCTCCCTCATCTGTGTGAGTACATACATTGCTGTAGTCTTCAGGCACACTGTTTTGGAGTATTGATCCACATTAAAGTTAGACCCTTTTTTTGCTGAGTTAGTTTTAAAGTGGATCAGTTTCCCAAGTCACAGGATGATTGATGAGTATGAACAGGGTGTCCCACATTCTGATCCTTCTTTGTGGGTCCTCCATTCTTTTATTTTCAGTTTCTTCACTAATACAGAAGCCATCAGAATTGTTTGCTTTTGGGATCCTGCCATCTCTGGCAGCTGTTAGATTGATGGTCATTTGTTATTTGCTGAAATACCTGCATTTTGAAAAATACATCAAAAATTGGAAATTACTAAGACATTTCATGTATCAAAAACTAATATCCAAAAAAGGTTGCAGTTACTCCCTCTGAGCAACACACCTTTTCACTGCAAATGCCTCTGAAGAAAGGCATAAATAAGGGTGAACTCATTAAAGAAAGTTCACTTTAATTCAAATAAGTGAGAATAAAGGAGTATGCTCTAAGTTTATCAAGATCCTTAAAAAAAGTATGAAGACTGATACTGAACTGGAAAAGCAACCCCAAGAATATATATTGAAAGTGATATAAGTAAAATTTAAAGCAGGAATTAATATAGCTCAGATCTCATCTAAATTTAATATCCATTTGCATTTGCACATTGTTGTAGGGAGGACAAAATGGACTTGAAACATTCAATTGCCTGATCACCAGAAATTCTATGGCCGTGTCTTCTAAGTATCTCTGGCCTTTGCTCATCTGAGTGGCATCAGAGGAGGACTTTACAGTCCTAAAGTCCTAGACTCCTTGACCTTGCTAGAACTATGTAAGGCGGTCATACATAAATTGAAATGATAATGAGGTTATTATTCTATTTATGCCTACATAATGTGAGTATGAAGTGCTCCTTAATCAGAATGATACACTTAAATGGACATGTGAGACAAATGTACAATGATCATGCAGTGCAAGATGAAAACATAAAATGAACATGCAAGATGGGACATTCAATATTTCCACAGTAGTATGTGAAGCATACTTCCTGATTATACACAAACCTAGCTAGGATCATAATTAGATGAGCTGAACTAAAGTGGTAAATAGTTCCACACCTCCGAAAGTAGTTTGAACGTGGTTTCATTTTCATGACAGGAAGAGTTGAGGATTGCTTCTGTCTTCAGCTGTGAGAGTTTGATTCTCATTTGCATCATACTGATCTGACAGTGAGTGAAATGAGCTACATTTGCTTTATGACCACGAAAAAGCCACTGTATTTTTATGACATTTGGTGGCTTCTGCTCATTCTCCCCTGGTCTTTAGAAATGAAACTGTATCTTGAAACTTGTTACTACTCAAAACCTGACAATAGTTTTGATCTACCTTTGTACAGTACATGGTGCAATAGAATTTTGGACCATTTCTGATGTTACTGCAGTACAAAGTTTGTCATGACGTCTTCACCTAAAAGGCTAACTTCAGGTTATAACACATTAATGTGGCAACTCTGTTTGCAAAATTGTCTTTCTCCTGTCTCACAGAGAAGATGGGGATAGGGATGCTACTTACTGTGAGAAAAAAAAAAAACATTTCACCCTGTTGGAATTTAATTAACTAAAAAATCTCTTTTCACATGTAAATGTTCTAACCTGTGCAAGTGTATCCTGAATGTTTTACATGCATCTATTTGCATATATTTACAGTTTCCACATCCTATTGCTTGGTTGTAAGTAGATTTATTATTCATATGGATCTCTGTGCCATAACTTCTGAAAATCTAGCTTTGAAAATAAATTTATTTCAAAGGACAGGATGACATTCAAAAACTTTGGTTTGTTTTGAGGGTTTTTGTTGGTTTGGGTTTTTTTAATTCTTTGAAAAATACATCTGTTCCAAGATACATAGTAAGTGTAATGTGTCAGATATATGCCTCTGCCCAGATGACCTCTGTGCAAAATTGTGTAGTAGTTGTCTTTTCCAAAGGCTAGCTTTTTGATTTCTACTTTTGGACCTCGATGTGAGTTATTTATTTTGAGAGACAAGAAGCATTTGTGCTGAAAGCCCCCTCTATCTTGAAGTGTTTGATTACTTGTTTCTGAGGCTTTGCTGTTGGTTTTATCCATATGGCTGTCTCTAAAGTGCACGTTGTGTAACAGATGAATCACCCTTACAGTTCCATTATGCAGAGAAATAATCAGACCACATATTTATTACACAAAATCACAACCTCATACCTATATGGTAAATATGACAACACTTTAGAGTTGTCACCTGGAAAAGCTCTATTCCCATACAAATTCAGCTGACAAAAGTAGTGCAGGTTCAATTATTGCTTGGTAAAGGCCAGGTTTGGAATGGTTCTCCACATCCAGGGGGCTTTGTGGAGATACACTGGGAGCACTCAGAGCATTCCCATAATGATAAAAATGCAGCTGTGCCACAGTTTTGAAACTTGTGCTACAAAGTGATTGAAACTGTACAATTCAGCACTGCTTTGCACTTAGTTAAAGCAAGTGAAGCATAGCTAGTCAAAGGCAGCTTTGCTGTAAAAGGGAAACTGCCTTTCTTACTCCAATGAGAGGGAGCAGAGACTTGGCTGCTTCTGGCATAGAAAGAAGAAGAAAATGAGAAAAGAAAAGTGCTGAGGTAAAGTGAGGGAAAGAGCTTTGGAGAGCAGAGCAAGCAGCCTGACTTTGCCTGGGGAGGAACAGAAATATGGAAGACTGTGGTGGCATCTTTGGTGAGGATGCTCCACTTTAATGCCCTAGACCCTCTCAAAGCTATGACAGCAGTCGGTCCAGTTTTCCGCACCCCTGGCATAGGAAATGTAAGTAGTGGGGCCATGGCTGTTTTCTGGCCCCTGAATTTTGCAGACATAAGCAACTGGCTACTTAGCTTGTGCCTAGAACCAGTCCTGGAAGGTAATCTGTACATTGTAAACCAAACATAAAACATAAAAAACCTGCTGCTAGATTTGCTATGGTTTAAGTGGTATGTTCTTTAGAGGTCTTCAGATCCTATTGAAATGAATTAGTGTCTCCATTGCTTCCAGAGCAGCTGGATCAGGCAGTGCTTTGCAGGGGTGTATAATGATTCACAAGACATGAAGTAGTAACCAAACAGAGATCATTTGAAAATAATGTGTTTAAATACAATTCATTGCTATCATAATGCACATGCATGGAAATAATGCTTATTCAAAAATTTGGTTTTACCTAAATAATTATAAGGTTTTTATTAAATAATTTGTTTCTGGTTTTCATTCTCTCTTCTTCCTTCCTGTCTATGAGTGAACTTTATTTCCCTGCTTGCTCTGTAGAGCAACTTGGGAATTATTTTCTCAGCAGTAAGCAGTGTGTATGTCTCATGCACATTTAGCTTATTATAAATGCACCCCCCTCAGCAGCAGGAAAGCAAACAATCAACATGCACAAATTGAATGGAAGAAATAATGGGAATCCTGACAAAAAACCCCGATAAGACAAAATACTGTAATGCTGAGGCATCCTAAGAAGCCGTGTTAGGAGTGCCCCCTTTTCCTTCAATGTGCATCACTGGCTGTACATTGTTATAAGATTGCAATAAACTGAACTTGGATTAAGAAGTTTTCCATGTCAACCCCTTAGGGCAACTGATTATAGGTTTGACCTTTTGAGATTCTCTGCATTTCCCACTTAATCAGCACTGGAATGAGTTGCTGCTAAGTAGGATCTATGGAAACCCTATGGGAAAAGAGAAACCATCTAAAAATAATGAGTGTCTTTCCCCCTCCCTCCCCTCCTCTCATTTTGAGCTCTATTAGGCCATGATAACAGTCTTAATCTAGGCTAAACAAAAGCATAATATGACATGTGATGTTTGCATTATATTGAGAAAAAGAGATCTGGGAAGGGCTTTTGGCAGCATGGAATGTAAATGAAACTCTACAACATTGTTAAAAAATGCTTCACTTCCCCCCACCCGTTTTTTCTTTTTCATGCTAAGATTTGTTTAGTTGAGCTAAGGCCTTGTGAAGCTTTTAAAATCCAGTACCTAAGATTTTGACAGAGTAATTGGTTCTCTCTTGCCTGGGCAATATTACAAAATTGGAACCATCTCCATTTTGTCTTGTTACGGTAGCACACTTGGTGGTTTAGGTATAATCTCACATAGTAGTTCGGTCATCAGTTCATTTCTCAATCGTTGAGGCCTGTGGGCTATTTTCCTCCCATTCACTTTGGTTTCTTCTTCTCCCCCTCTCCCCAACCTTAGGCCTCCGCCTCCTTTCACATCCTCCTCCCCTCAATAACCGTCTGTGAAACTGAACGGCATAATAGATGTAATTAGACCTTCAGTAACAGGACTGAATGGATCAAGCAATGAGACTCCTTCTCGGGAAGCAATCAGTGCATTAGGTCCCCAGGACTGAAACTACATTTAACAAGGTTTGGGGCTTAGGGATTGTCAGTCTAGGCTTCTGCTGCTTCCCCAAGAGAAAGCTTTACCCAGAATGCAAATCTTCATTTACTATTGCTACAAAAGGGAGGAAAAGAACATTAGCCACTTTATTACACACATAATGAAGCAAACTGTATCTGTTGATATATTTTTTCCTTAGCAGTAAATCAACTGTTCACAAGTGCTAGTAAGTATAAATACATATTTCATCTGTGCTTACAAGCCATTTCCTGGCTTTTCCTCATCCATCCTTGGAAGAAGAAAGCTTTGAGTGGTGTCAAATTAAAATATACATTGTCAAACTGACACTAGCATGTTTCCATGTAGATTCAGAGATTAGTCTAACAAAGTCATTGAAGACACAGTTTCCTTTCAAGGGGAATAGAGATGTGGCAAAGTTTACATGCGGACTGTTGATTTCTGTTCCTAACTGTGTAGGTTGGTGTTCACATGAAAAAAATTACCTTCTTAAAATTAAATCCTTTCATCATTCCAGTCTTAACCCTAACTAACTGGACCCTCTACCTTCATCCAGTTTCTCTTCCATAACAGGATGTGGTATGTACTCTCATATACGTTCCTTAGTTGTCATTTGTATCAGCTTGTACTTCCTTATTTCTATCATCTGTTACCCAGACCTTGAAATATATGGAGAGTAAGGAGAGGCATTTGGTCATCATTCAGGGTCAGATTTTTTGCATGACTTGGCACACAGACAGGGAGAAGGGGATAAAGTCAGACACATCCAAAAGTGGGGGGATGTTTCTGAGGGCACTTTTCACAGAGTGGGAGGATAGAGAAAGGCTCATAAAACCTGAAGAAACCTTCAGTCCCATACCATGGAACATGTATTGAAGGCAGGCAGAGGAAAGCCTATTGCACGTTCAGGAGCCCGTGACCCACAGCACATCTAAGCTGGGCAGGCACCGCATGCCCACCGTGGCCTTTAGGCTGTGCTGTGATGTGCCTTGCCATGCTGCACGTATCCCATGACAGTGGGACAGACTCAGCCTGTGCATGGCAACAGAGGAGCCTGTGGGCAGCTCCTGCTTGGCACTGCAATTACACATCCTGCATTGTCTAACAGTGAGGTAAAGAGTTCTTATGAGAACATCTTTTAGGAACAGAGTTGTTTTTTTGTAAGGAAATTATACATGACCTCAAATGACTGAAAAGGATAGTTACTCTGTATGGACAGGATCTGCTCTGTGCAGCATGCCATGGGAAAATCCATGAGTGCTCTGCCTGATGCTGCACAAACACAGAGTGCCCAGCATCTGAAGGGGTGTCAGATGTTACTTGCTATCTATATTCCTCTTACGGTGTCTTACTAAAGCAGTTATCTTATTAAGCCATTTGTTGTTGGGCCTTTCTTAATGAGATCCAGAAAGAGCCCTGCACCAGCTCGCTCTCACCTCACCTTTCCTCATCCCCTGTCCCCCTAGTGCAGAACATACACTTAGTGTTATAACATTTTCCAGGTTTTCCTCCACCACGAAAAAAAAGTTGTCAGATATCTGCCACCAGCAAAGCTGCTACCTTCCCTAAAGTAATTTCTTAAACCTATATTCCCCCAATGGGTCTTTCCTTCCTCTGACATAGGCTCTCAAAATCTTTGTATTATTCTATCAAGCAGCAATATTTCTCAGTTCTCCACCTGCGAATTCCTATTTCCTCTGCATTTCCACAAACACTTTCTTCACACTTACTGCCATGCATAATATGGGCTGTATTTTTTCAGGTGATATCTTTTTTCAGATGCCATATTAGCAATTTATAAGCTTTCTTTTTTCTTGCAATTTTTTAAAAAGTTGAAATACATGCTTTAGCAGAAGATATTTAGACATAAATGGTTTCATTCACTGCAAACTTTCACCCAAATTCTGTTAAAAGTTAGATTCAGAATGACACTGATTATTTACCTATTAGATATAAAAAATCTTGCATTTATTTCTGGATTAAGTCAAGGATTTTAAGCAGTAATTTTTCTTTTTTGCTTTTCATTTTGGCCAATTCTGAGATTACTTTAATAATTACTTTCCTCGTTTTCTGGGATACTGTCTGTGTAAACTATAAGATTATGTGATACAGTGTTTTCAAACCCCATAGTGGCACTGTGAAATATTTCAAAGTTTACTGTTATAGTGATGATAAGCAATAATTTAGAAATTAAGCTGCATGCAAGTGCAAGACTTAAAGATGTTTGTTCTCACCCTTATTTAAACAGGGTCATTAACATGAGATTAGAAGGAAAAACTGCACACATTTTTATAGAAGGTGGAACAGGAAAGGAAATTTTGTGCTAAAATTTTGGGGGGAGATCTTGATAATTTAATACAGTTTTGATATCAGGAGTCACAAAATAATCTCAGCAAATGTTTTCCCGTTGTTCTACAGTACTTCCATTAGGCTCTTAGATCAATACAAACTAGCTGTGCTGCTTTGACACAGAATCAGACTTCAAACCTTGCCATATATTTTTAGGTCTTAACTATGGGGTTATTTTGTGGTTATCTTTGATCCTTCTCAGTGACTGACTGGATCTGCAGCTGGCTAAGATTGAAGCTCTACTGATCAACCCATCCTTGTGATACCCTGCAAAACTAAGTTTAAAGTTAACTTATATCAATACAGCAACTTGCCTGGGCCTCATGGGTGCAGAGGCCTAATTGAAAGGAAGGGGATAATCAAACCATTGGCTTTGACTACAGATAATGAGCAGTGCTATGGGAGAAAATCTATTATCAAACTAACCCCAAGAGGTCTGAAGCAGAGTAGCCTCATTCTACACAATTAAAAGCTTTTTTTCAGATCCAGAGGACATATCTCATCTATAGATTTCAGAATTACAGAGGTACTTCTAAAGCTATGGTCAATCAACAACACTGATATTAAGTCCCTGAACATATGTTGCCAGCATGAAATTAATCTTTGCAGGATCAAAGAGAATGCCTTCCAGATTACTAAACCATTGAAATATCAGCTCTTGTAGTGAAGCAAGATCTCAAATATTACAGAAATTTTGTATACTAAATAAAGTTGATAGTTAAAGATGCAGGTATTTTTACATGATTTCAGAGCAATAGTTCACCTTTTGCCCATTGACAGCCAATATTGGATACTTAAGGAATTTGGGAAACTGAATCATAGGTGATCCTCTCAGCTACTGAAATATCAGTTGACAATACCAGAATTGCTAGTAGTTGGGTTGCAATCAGAGCTGAGTTAACTAATATGCAGCTGAGACTTTCCCTGCCTTCCTCTTTTAGCTTTCCATTAAATTTTGTGTACCTGGATTAATATCCACAATTTTAGTCTTTTTTAAAAAATATATATATTAACAACATGCTTACAAGAATGAAAATCTAATCTCAATGTTAAGTGCAATGATCAAAGGCAGCCTCATTTTAGCTTACCTGGGACAGAGTCTGTTTGTGAAGAGCTGGAATTTTCTCTTCCAGGTGAACTGTGAATGTGCCCTGAGATCGTTGTCCAATAGTAAACTATACTTATTGGTTAAATCTGTTATAAGCATCCCTTTATTGCATTTTTAGATTACATATATGGTATCTTACATATGACATAATTAAATATTTCCATGTGGATCACTTAACAAACCTGTTAAGGATGTTCATTTCATAGTAACAATTCTGTGTACCTTCAAGTGCAGAAATCAGGCTCAACAGAACAATTGGCAGCAATTTTCAAATACAACTGTAGTGGATTCAACTTGTCTGGCTGCCAGGTGCCCACCAAGCAACTCTATCACTCCCCCTCCTCAAGAGGACAGGGGAAGAAAATACAACAACATACTCATGGGTCGAGATATGGACAGGGAAATTACTCAGGAATTACCGTCATGGGCAAAACAGACTCAACTTGAGAAAATTAATTTAATTTATTGTCATTCAAAACAGAGTAGGACAATGAGCTATAAGAACAAATCTTAAAAAAACCCTTCCCCCCACACCTCCCTTCTTCCTGGGCTCAGCTTCACTCCTAACTTCTCTACCTCCTCCCCCTGAGCGGCACAGGGGGACAGGAATTGGGGTTACAGCCAGTTCATCACATGTTGTCTCTGCTGATCCTTCCTCCTCAGCTCTTCCTCTGCTCCAGCATGGGGTCCCTCCCACAGGATATAGTCCTTTATGAACTTCTCCACTGTGGGTCATTCCCACTGGCTGCAGTTCTTCATGCACTGCTCCAGCCTGGGTCCTTTCCATGGGGTGCAGTCCTTCAGGAATGGACTGCTGCAGCCTGGGTCCACAGTGGGACCACAGGTCCTGCCAAGAGCCTGCTTTAGCATGGACTCTCTACAGGGTTACAGCTGCCTTCAGGGCACATCCACCTGCTCCAGCATGGGGTCCTCCACAGGCTGGAGGGTGTAGATCTGCTCTGCCATAGTCCTCCATGGGTGGAGGGTCCCCCTCCTGCAGGGGCACATCCTGCCTCACTATGGTCTTCAACAGAGACTGCAGAGGAATCCCTGCTCCAGTGGCTTGAGCACCTTCTCCCCCTCCTTCTTCACTGACCTTGGTGTCTGTGGGGCTGTTTCTCTCATTCTCACTCCTTTCTCCCAGCTGCTGTTGCACAACAGTTTTTACCCTTTCTTAAATACCTTGTCACAGAGGTGCTACTAACGTCACTGATGGGCTCGGCCTTGGCCAGCAGCAGGTCCATCTTGGAGCCAGCTGGCACTGGCTCTGACAGACATGGGGGAAGCTTCTGGCATCTTCTCACAGAAGCCACCTCTGCAGCCACCCTACTACCAAAACCTTGCCACATAAATCCAATACAACAACAAAATCTCAAACTTCTTTCTGAGATCTATGAATGTACTTTTATCCAGGGTTTTTCCATAGTTGGGCAAGAATTACTGGGACATTATTAACTAAATCATTATACTGTAAGTTTGCCTACTACTTAAAGCTATAGAGTCAACCAGTCTCCTATTTAAAAAAGATAAACTTAAAAGCAAGTCACGACTTTTGTGTAGCTGCTGTATTATTTTCAGAGGATTTGTCTGAAGAAAAGAATAAATAGAACAATTATCATAAAAGGTCCTGTTCACTTGACTTCTACAGTTGTTAGAAATTAAATGTTTTTGCCTTTCAGTAGATGTCTGCTTTGTCCATACGAGTCTGACTTTTAATTGTACATAAAGACTTACACTAGAGAATATATGTTATGTGTTAAAATAATGATGTAATTTCAGAGCTGGGACTTGGAAAATACTATCTCCTAAAAAAATGCAAAACCCTTTGGACCAACTTTGAACAGTAGGTTTGCTACCTTTCACTGGTTTAATAAACATTCCTAAAGCTTTTCTTTACAGGTGTCTGTACTTCCCAGGCTGGGCTTAAAAACTTGAGGCTTAATTGTGGAAGCAGATTTGTGTACCTAAGCCTGTAGATACACTGCCACCAGAATAAAGTGTTAACTAGCCAGAATTACTAGGATTTGTAGTGCAATTAAACATAAATGTTCAGATGGGCATTTCATGTAATTTTCACAGAAAAGCAGACAGATCAGCCCTTGTCCTAGGTAAAGGTAAAGACATCTTAAAAATGTCTTTAACCGGATTTGTACTTTCTAAGTTAGCACTGTTTCACTCACTCTGGGCTTTTTATTCATACAGTCTATAACCCAGAAAAAAATCTCCTCTTGTAGAATATGCTGAGGATTGCAGTGAAGTTTTAAGTAATAACTCTAAGTTATATGTAATAAATCATATTATTGCGCTGCTGCTGGCAGCAGCTTTCCACCCAACCTAGAGTATTTTTCCATGGCTACAGCCACTCCCTGCAGGTGGCTTTCAATTCTACAGAGCGACTGCAGAATAGTTTCCTGAGATTTGAAATCTCTTCTGTAAGCTCAGCCTAGCAGAGAAAAGGATGTTATCAGAAGTTGCCAGAAAAAAACAACTCTCAACTCTAAATCAAACTCCAGAACACTGCCCAGTAACAAGAAAATCTCCAATACTCTGCTGATAAGAGTTCTGCTCATCACACAGTTGAGTTCTATACTTTGAAATATATGTGATAATTCCTTGGCAACTTTGCTTAAAATTATAAGGGAATTGACAACTGTGGAGGTCAAGGCCACTAAAATATGCAGTTGAAAAAGAAAAGTATACACACTATTTCTCCTTTTTGTGCTTTGCTACCCCTTCTCACTCACAGCAGTGTGACAGGCAGCAACCGATGATGAAGATGAAGAAAGAGGTACAGGTCTTTCCTGTCACTTGATTATTGGCATAGAAATCATCGGCTCCAGGAGCAAAAATCTGAACAGACAGCAACAATGACTGCAGAAGGAGGAGTACATTAATGAGGAAATAGCACAATTAACAGACACCTTAGTGTGTGGAGAGCAGAAGTGAAGAATGCAAGAGCAGAAGACATTGGGATGGTAAAAATAAAGGCATGAGAAGAAAAATTTGGAGATGAATAGGCAAAGGTGAAGAAAAAGACTGAATATAAGATTACAGAGAAGTCAGCTAATTTGGAAAATAAAAACTCTCAGTTTTAAATTACTTTAAAAAAATCAATAAAATTATTTTAAGAAAAAGAAAAAACACAAGAAATGGTCTGCAGAACAGTTGCATTACAACTTATTGCAGACTTTTTTGGACTCTGTTTTGGGTTTGTGTAGCAGGGTTTTTTGCAGCAGGGGAGGGGGCTGCAGGGGTGGCTCCTGTGAGAAGCTGTTAGAAGCTTCCCTGGCTCCAAGTAAGACCCACCTCTGGCCAAGGACAAGCCCATCAGTGGTGCTGGTAGCACCTCTGGGAGAACAGATTTAAGAAGAGAAATCTGCGGTGGGGAGTGGGATGTGAGAAGAACACCCGTGCAGATACCAAGGTCAGTGAGGAAGGAGGGGGAGGAGGTGCACCGGAGGAAAGGGATGCCCCTTCAGCCCGTGGTGAGACGGCAGGCTGTCCCCCTCCCAGCCCATGGAGGGGAGTGGGGGAGCAGATGCCCACCTGCAGCCCTGGGGAGAGAGAAGCTCACGCCAGAGCAGGGGGATGCCCCCGAAGATGGCCATGACTCCATGGGAAAGCCTGTGCTGGAGCAGCCTGTGCCTGAAAGACTGCAGCCTGTGGGAAGGACTTACACTGGAGAAGTTTGTAAAGGACTGAAGACCATGGGAAGGATTCATGTTGGAGAAGTTCAGACTGTGTCCCATGGGAGGGACCCCATGCCAGAGCAGAATAGTTGAGCTTGTCTTTTGCCCATGACCATTAATGGAGAGTGATCCCTCCCTGTCCCTGTCTTGACCCACTAGCTTTTCTTTATATTTTCTCCTTATCATCCCACCAGGGCTGGGGAGGAGGAGTGAGCAAGCAGCTTCATGGTGCTTTGTTACCAGCTGGGCTTAAACCACAACAGAAGCTTAGAACTAAACTCAGGGTCCTTTAAATAAAAGAACCTCATATTTTATTTCTTATTAACTATATGCACACATCAAATGCAATTATAAATTGGGTTTGCTTGCTGAGAAAAATAGTACACTGGTGCAGTCTGGCGAATTATAGCTAGCTAGATCCTGGATCAGCATGTCACTTGCTTCTGATACCTCTATTTCAAGGGTCCTTTTAACAATTTTACCTGGGTAGATAGACAGGTCTCAACCCTAGACTTGGGACTACAGATATGCTGTGAATTGCAAGGGGAGTTTATGTTAGGGCTATAGGTGGGAGACTGGGAGGAAAGACAGATGAATGAGGGCAATTTGTGACTTGCCACCCTGATTTATTTCATGGATATGTTCTGAAAAACTACTAGACTTGCACTGTGTTTTCCTTAACTGGGTGGCATTCAAACACAGAGCAGGAGAGGCCTCATATGTAGTTACCATGCTGCTGTGTGAAGAGTGGGAATCTGAGCCAACAATTAGTCAAGTGGTAGAGTGGGTAGACAGTTTGAAGGGTCTTCAACCCCTAAGAACTTCACTGAACTGAAGAAAGACATGTAATGTTCTTCTGCATTCACTGGACATTGGGGAAATGCTCCTTTATGAGCACTCTGTGGGCTGTGCCTCAATGCCCATTTTTGCACACTGAAAGTCAGATGACATTCAGAACCTACCAGAATTAACTGGAGATTCGTCACTGAAGTCAAGAGAGGCAGGATTACCTGGAAATTACATTTGTTACAATTACAGTAAATTTGTTTATTGAGCTTTTCTGCTTGGTAAGGCTAGTAAGGATCAGACATTTTTGTGCAAGGACTGTATTTTGCTCAGAGACAATGAGAGAGTTGCTAACAATCCTTGCAGCCTCTTGTGTTCCTGGAACAAAAGAGTGCATAATTTTTCTCTGCAAATGAAGAACAAAAATACCCTTTTATCATTAGCAGGCTGCAAATGAAAAACCAAAATCCCAGAGTCACCCCTCTGTTGAATGGTTTTAGTGTTCCCATCAGATTACATAATATTTCATACACGATAATTTCAATAGTTATCTCAGAACAAAGAAGAAAGAATCATTTGACTTTTTAAAAGCTTTGAAAAGGAAGATGTTCCAAATTGGAATATAAGTTAATTAGTCCAAGGTTGAAACATTCAGTTTAAATAATGAACTGCAAATCCTTAAAAAAATTAGAGCCACATGCTTTTACTTGTTCTTGTGATCATCTTACTCCACAATTGTTGATTTTCATCATTGGAAAAACATAACGTAATGCTATAAATTCAAATCCCCAAGTACATTTTGGGCCAGAGCCTCCATTTATGTTCACGTCTTGAAGGTGTGTTGTTTACACCAGAAGAAACAATGTTCTTATAAGAGAAATCTTCATCATATGATTAGATAATGTACATTAGCAATAGAAATGTCATTATCCAAAATGTAAACAATATGCCTGTATTGAATTACGATTTACTTATAACATTGGGCTTTTCTAATTAGGTACTATTTAAACAGATTTTTTTTAAAGGTTTTAGATATTTTGAGCCATAATTTAATATTTTTAGTTACGTATGTTACTATATGAAAGTTACTATATCTGTTAATTTTATTGAAAATCAAGAGACTTGCTGCCATTTCCTTATGGTAATGTGTCAGTTTGATAATTTTCTGTCTGGAATAGAAGGAGAAAGGATGAGGTAGCAACAGGGACAGGAAGTCAGCAAATAAAGCAGAATCTGCCTGAAATGCATGGAAAGCTGGGGCAAGCAAATACAAGATAGCAATATGAAGTTAAAGAATACATAATGAAAAATATAGCTCTTTGGTAAGTGTGATTGATTATGAGTATTAAACACATTAATATCATCAGTGAGTGCTGGAACTATTCACACAGAAAAGTGCTTGAATACAGCTGGTTTTCACAAGAGACTGTACTAAGCCTTCTGTGTTCAGGGAGAAAATCACTTCCTCAGAATGCTCAAGGATATTCATTTCAGACTCAAGAAAGGCTAAACCATGTTTCTAATATAATAGAGTCCATGCAAACTTATGTATCACTATTCATTCACTAAAATTGTAAAAGTTTGAAGAGCTTCCTTAGGTGATTATTTTAAAACTAAGAAAGCAGAGCAAGAAAGAGAAAGGGCCATAAAGATAACTTCATATAAAGTTTATTTTATCTGTTGTAGTGATACTATTTCAGCAATCTCTATCTCTCTCTTTTTCAATATGAAAGTAGAAAGAAATATAACAGAGGGAAAAAAAGTAGAAGAAACCAAAGATAATTGATAGACACGGTGATGATGTTTGGTGCTTTATCCTGTGAATTCACCTTTGGTATTATTTGTTTTAATTCTATTTTCTGCATTCAGCTGAAAGCTGTGGGCAAGTTTTTCTTAATGTGGTTATACTAATGTAACCAATGACTGGAGGATGCCAGAAAAATGCAGGGTCTCATAATTTTGTTCTGATTCTGGTTTTTTATGGTTATGGTCATATTTTTTATAATTCCAGTTCTTCTGGAAAGGGCTCTTTGTTTTTCTTTCTTTCTACGGTACTCAGTGCAAGAATTCTTGTTACCAGTGGGGACACTTGATTGCTATTTTAATAGAAATAGTTACTAAAATAGCCATTCTACATTGTTTATCCTGTCCTTTGAACATTGTTATCCTGATTCTTGAAAATCACCTGAAATACATCCCAAAAATAATTAATATCTGAGGATTATATTTTGCAGAGAAAATTCCAGCCTTAGTAGGTGGTCAAGTTTTTATACACCTGAAAACAGTATTTAATGACTCAAGAGCTGAGCAGTCTTATGTAACGCCTGCTCTGCTAGTTATATTAAAAGTTCCCTATAATTTGATTTGTGTGAGACTGCATGCTGTCAAAGCCTCACTGAATTACTGACAATAAATAATATTCATTATAAGCATAAGGTTGGGGTTTTTTTTTGAAAGCACATCACTCTAAACCATGCTCTCAAATTGTTGTTTGCAAAACTCATGACCTTGAACAACTTTAAATGAACAGTTCCGTATTTCTCAAACATTCATATGTCTCTGTTTTTAATGGAAAATTATTTGTGGGGGTTTATTTCCCAGTTCAAATCAAACCTAAAAAGAAAATTGGGCTTTGTAATTTTGGTATGCTGATGATGTGCAGTGAATTGTGTTCATAAAAATTTTTGGAGGCTTCAAGTGCACTAGCCTTCTCTACAATTCTGAATTAATCATTATCTGAGTCATTTGTCCTTTGAGCTGTGCATACAGATGTGCATGCTATGTGGTCTCTGGTATCTCAATTACAGCAAGATTTCTTAGTTAGCTATACTATCTCATCAAAACCTAGTTTGTGTTTCAGAAGTGTGAGGGGTAATTCCATTAGTGTACTTACTCATACCTCTTCAGAGCAAGGAAAATTGTATGGTATTTGTGACCAAGCATGTCTTATGGTTTTAAAACGCAAATCCATATTTTAGTTATGACTTCAACCTTGACCTCAGAGTTAAACCTAGTGTTTTATCCATTTGCTCTCTGAAGCCTGAAACAGGATGCGCATGTGAAATAGGTATTTAGAAGTAGTTTTTTCTGATTTGCATACTGCCATATTTGTAATTATTTTTGTTTGACATGGTACAACTGCAACTAGCATAAAATCAAAGGCAGTAAACCAGTAAATTGTTTTGCTGCTTGCCTGTTAGCAGCATGCTAAGAATACTAGACTACATCACTAGGAAAACTAACAAGAATTTTAAGATACAAGTCTGAAAACAAATTTTCTTTATTTCCTCACCCTTTTTTTTCGTTTTTGATGTACACACACTATTTCATGCCTTCCTTTTTCTTCTTTGAAATTAGTACATCCCATTTAATATACTTTGGAAATGGTTTGCTAGCTTGTCAGAAGATTTGTAAGGCATGGATAAAAAGTCAAGCTTGTTGACTTCTGGAGCAATTAACAAAATTACAGATAGCCTTTTTCTTGGCCTATTTTCTCAGTCCAACCATCAGTGCAATTATCCACGTTAGAGAAATTTTCTCATGTACAAAAGAGGGTCACAAGTCCAAGAAAGTTAAAGTTCACTTCAGGAAATACAACTGTTTTGTTTTAATGCTTCCTCATCTGCCACTCCCAAGGCTAGAAGAAAAAGTAGCTTCTGTCAGTATCTTGAAATACTTATGTATCTCTGTAGTCCTGGAGAAACTCTCAGAAGGGAGCATTTTGGTGTTTAGCATTGTACTTTTTAATTTTTAAGCTGCTCGTCCAAAACTAATACAGAAAGTAAAAGATCCTTCTTCCAACATGCATAGATAGATTTGTGCAGAAGGATGTTAACATTCAGGGGATTTTAGTTAATATACCTTTTAATTTTAATATATACTTCCCAGGTGAGATAATGTTCCCACCACTAGCACTGTAACACTGTCTTAGCTTCACTGCACACTAAAACAGCCTTTACTATGCTGGGTAAGCAGGCCAATCTCCTTTTAGATTAGATTTTTAGATTTAATTTTTTCTTCCTTTTTCTTCAACTATGGTAGATCAGCTAGGGGAAAGCTTTAGAGGGCAGAAAGCAAACAAGATTTTTCATTGTTCCTAGTAACGGAGTGCAACAAACTTGTGACCAGCTTCAGAAGAATTTGATAGGTGCTTATACAATTTTCCACTTCATATAACAAGTCTGTTGCTAAAGTTTTAAATGAAGACTGTGTTTAAATCAGACTGAAGATGCTTAAGAATATAGCAACTTATAAAACTGCTATTGGGCTTCTTAGGTAATCTTTTTCTTAAGCAGGATAATACATTTCAAACAGTAGCAATTATTTGCATTAAAAAGTAGGGCAGAGTTACAGAGGGGAGTAGGGCTAACTGCTCAAGCCCTCACTGCTAATATTAACCCCTTTTTTCTCACTGAAGATGAACAATATGATTAAAGTTGAGGGCAAACTAAATTGTAGTCAAGATTAGGACAGTTCTTAAATTACTAGAGTTGACACATCCATCCAACCCTGGTCATTTAAGTACACAATATAATAAGTATCTAATGAGAGGTTTAATCAGAAACAAAAATCTCCTGTTTTCCCAGTTCAAGATGCTGATTTATACTGAACAACAGAAAAGATTGACCATAAACTAGAATGTGACCAAAATTACTCTGGATATTATCTCTTGCTATCTCATTAAAGAAAACAGTCTTTGAAGAGACAGTTGAACAGATTCTGTTCTAAGCCAGGTTGGGAGATGAAATTATTATGCCTTTTCACTAGCATTACTAGGATTTTGTATTCACTATCTCTTCTCTGGATCATTGTGAATACATTGCATTTAATATGTAAATTGCAGTGCATATCAACATTCCACAGTTCTTTGTGAAAGAGTAACTATTTAAGCTTATGTTGGTTTTGACATAGTTCCCCTCTTCTGACATCTTCTGAACTCCATCTCATTTTCAGTGTCCAGTTGTATAAGTGTTATCTCAAAACTACTACTACTACTACTACTACTACTACTACTACTACTTATTATTA
>JAOBAS010000072.1:41682492-41700495 GCA_025311575.1 Elanoides forficatus
TTTTATTAGTGTTATCATTATCACTATTAGTTTCTTCTTTTCTGTTCTATTAAACTGTTCTTATCTCAACCCACGAGCATAACTTCTTTTCCTGATTTTCTCCCCCATCCCACTGGGTGAGGGAGGAAGTGATGCATGGTGCTTAGTTGCCAGCTGGGGTTAAACCACGACAGAGAAGCATGTCGTTAATTTCTTTCCATGTTAATCTAACTAAGTGGCATTGATCTATCATTTGTATTATTTAATGACCAAAGATGAAGTGATGATTTCACACATATATCACCACATACTTCTGGAACCGCACATAAGTGTAACTACTGGCCTACTTTCAAGACGGTCATATTACAAAAATAACAAGAAGCACATGAATTTGCCTAGGGGTTAAACTGAGGATCTAAAAGACATATTTTCCATGTTGGAGAAATTTCACTTTTTATTAATTAACAAAATGAATCTATTTTTCCAATCCAAAATTGAAGAAAATGAAACAGTTCCAAAATTTCACATGAAAAATAATTTTGAAAATAAACACGTTTGGTTTTGATCAGATGAAACTTTCTACTTAGAGTTTTACCTAAAAATACAATTTCCTACAATATTTAAGAAAACAAGTAAATCACTTCAAAGCAACCATCAGAACATCAATCCATTTGGTTTTTAAATGAAAATGTCTTTAACTTTGATGACTAGATGTTTTCACCTGCACCACAAAAAGTTTAGGGGTAATGAAAACACCTGAGAATTCCTACCCCAAACATATTTTCATGGCCTACAGTGACTTTCCAATAATAGAAATAATGAAGAAAAATAGGGGAATAAATGTACTGATATTGGCTATGACCAAAAAAACCACAAATTAATCTCAACAATAGGTTAATATTTTTCAAATGGAATGCATTTGAAGACAAGTTTTAAAACCCCAAAACTTTACATTTGGAATTGCAAATTCCAAAACACTGTGGCATATTGATTTCAGCTAACTCTGTTGGTGAGATTTTGCACAGTCTATCTGTAACCTTTGGCCTCCCTACTCATTCAGGGTAAATTAATTATATAAACCTAGTTTTTGTATGAAAAAATGAATGCTTTTCACTTCATTTTCCTTAAAGGGCAAGAATAAAATTATTTTGGTTTTGCTATGAAGGAAAAGAGAAATCAGGATTTCTGATCACTGGAAATACAGGACAATCCATTATAATGATACTTATCAATTAATTCAACACCTTGGTCAAGGTGGAGGGGGAGCAGTTATATATAAGGTCATATTTTGTATTTTGTCATTGACTTCTCTCTAATCTCCTTGGACTGTAACCCAGCTGTTTGTCATCCATGAACCTATGTTCTTAAGATCCTGATCCTGTAGAAAGAGACTAATATAGACCTGTGCATCACCTATGGCTCATGGTGCCACTGGAAACATCTAAATTTGTCATGTGATTTACTATAGAAGGAAAGGAGACTACCATTTAGAAAATAACAGTTAATGTCTTTCTTGCATTTGATTCTTACTTGATGTTTAATGTCATTTAGTGCTGATTTAATGCTATTCCACCAATTACTAGTAGATTCTGCCATTAGAAGAGCTGTGCTTTGTGATCAATAGTATTCAAGTTGGCCAGAGAGTCTAACAGCACCAGCTTGGACAATTGACCTTTATATGTAGCTTTCAGGAAATCACAGAATCATAGAATATCTTGAGTTGGAAGGGACCATAAGGATCATCAAGTCCAACCCCCTGATCCTCGCAGGACTACCTAAAATTAAATCATATGACTAGGAGCATTGTCCAGATGCTCCTTGAACACTGACAGGCTTGGTGCCATAATGGGGGTTGGACTAGATGATCTTTAAAGGTCCCTTCCAACTCAAACCATTCTGTGATTCCTGTGATAATGGCTTCCCTGGGGAGCCTGTTCCAGTAACCGACCACCCTTTCAGTGAAGAACCTTTTTCCTAATGTACAATCTGAACTACCAAATAACTGTCTTCATCACATCTTCTGTTTCTATGCCAAATCTGGGCCTGAGGCTGGGCTGGTAGACACTCTTGTTGTGAAACAGATGATGTCGTAGTTGAAGGACTGGAAATCACTGAGGGATTCCTTATCAAGTAAACTGGTCCATTGAGTCAGTCTGCAGTGACACAAGATCTGTACAAGAAAACAGTTTATGATGTCTCCCAAATGTGCAATAGTATTCACTCTTAATAGCTATACTCCTTTGTCAAAGGTGGTTTTGCTGCATGTGGTGACAACTACAAATCTACCTTTGTGTCTTCTTCACTGTGTTAAGTTATAAGGAAAGATCTCTTCTCAGTGACTATTTGAGCAAGTTTATTTATTTACCCAGCTGGAACTACATGTATTACCAATTTATTGTCTTTTTATGAGACTTTGAGGTGTAGAATCTACATTTTAATAAACAACTAATTGGTCAGGAAAAGGTAAGAAACTGACTCTAAATTTTATCTGATCCCTCTCCTAAAACATTCAGAAAATCCTTTGACTATAGACTTAGGAAGTATTTCTGCTTTTTCTTTTTGTATGTTTTCTATAGTTTACAATTAATTTCTGAAATATCTCTCCCTTTATACTATTCACCTTGTTTGGAGTGAGTTGGAATCATGTATGTGGCTTCCTTTTCCCTCAAAGCCTTAAGGAATCTGCTATAATAAATTACCTTATGTCTATATATTTGGGGTTAGAACTGCAATACTGATACAACTTTTCTCCTTTCCCCAATTTTCTTTTATCTTCTTATGATTAATGGAGCATCTCTAAGACCTTCGCACCAACACCAGAGAGCAGCAGAGAAAGAAACAATCTTAATATTTTGGTTCTCACATTCTTCTGCAAAAAATTTCTAACAAAACAATATATTCTCCCTGAGGTTTATGGGTGATTTAATATTTCTCTTTTATTTGCTACACATTTTTCTCTGCTGAGCACTGCATGTTCACTGACCACTGATGTACTTAGCAGCTGTATAGCTCTTCCAGCTGTTCTGACTGGCACTAACATACCATATTGTCATGCCATTTGGAATCCCATCTCTTTGCTGTATTTCTAATGTGTATTCAGTCTTTCTTTTTTGGCGACTTTGAACTGAAAGAATATACTGAGATTGTCTAAAAGAAAGAAAATTACCCCAAATATTCTTCACAAGTTGGAAAAGGCCTACATACTAATGTAGACGACAGAGGTCAGAGAGATATATTTTAAAAATAAGATAACAAGTTGGTGCATCTTACTTTATGAATTTCTGCTATGTTGGGAAATTCAGGAACATGCTCTTCCTTTCTTGGCTTGGCAGAAGACTTATACGTTTAAAGGCAGTGAAAGGTGTGCCAGGAAGATTTCACTGAAAACAAGTTAAATCAGACAGGCTAAAATACAGACCTAAAACCACTGGCCACTTACCTCCCTGCTTCAGATTTGAGCAATAATCCAACTGCTTCCTTACAAAAACATTAATTTGTACATGTGGCTATACATGAACACAAGGCAGTCAGGCCATCATACAGAGTGATAGGATGCAGTACAGTTCAGGGTGTAATAAATGCATGATAACAATGTAACACTAAAATAAAACCCCCAGAATAGGACTCAGCTGAACATGATTCAAACAACCTGCAGAGTTCACAGAAAGCTGCAGGGTGGTCCTTTTTGTAAGATAAAGGAAAGGAAAAGGAAGGGAAGGGAAGGGAAAGGGAGGGAAGGGAAGGGAAGGGAAAGGAAGGGAAATGGAAAAGGAAAGGGAAAGGGAAAGGGAAAGGGAAAGGGAAAGGGAAAGGGAAAGGGAAAGGGAAAGGGAAAGGGAAAATGCTTGCAAATATTAAGAACCAAGAAAATGGGATAGAATCCTTACTCTTATGGATGAACAAGTCATCCAAAGGAAGATTCATGTTTAACAATATCCAAGATTTAACCACCATCTGAAGAAATAGAGAAGGTACTAGCTGTTAGTTATTTCCTCTTAATTATGTCTGTATTACTATAGCTTAGGTGGCAAGAAGTTGTGATAACAAGCTACCACCATTTCACTTTTGATGGGAGTTCCAAGTGAATTCACAAGATGGCAAAGACTGAGGGTTCTTTAACCTCCAGATATCTCTTGTTTTCCCTCATTCAACATACTTCAGAGAACAATAGGATAATTTGGGTTGGAAAGGATGTGAAGAAGATTAGCTTTGATCTTATGATCAGACCAGGTAACTCAGAGCTTTATCTAGATGAGATTTGAAGGTCTTGGGGGTGAATATGGCATGACCTCTCCAGACCTCTGCTCCACTGCTGGACTGTCCTTTTAGGAAAACATTTTTCATGATACCCAGTCTAAACCTCTCTTGTTTCAGTTTATGTCTGTTGTCTCTTGTTCTCCTGCTATAAACAGCTCTGAAGAACCTAGCTGCAACTCTGTGATATCCTCCCCAGAGGTGCTGAAGGTAAGTGCCTCTGAAGCCATTCCTTGTCCAGGCTGAACAAGTCCCAGTCCCACAGCATCTCCTGCAGGGCCTATTCTCCAGTCCCTGTCCATCTTCTTTACCCTCTACTGAAATCTGTCCAGTTCATCAATGACTTTGCTGTATGGTGGGGGGACAAATTGGACACAGCATTAGATGTGCTCCAGTGAGCACTAAATAGAGGGAAATAGCCACCCCTTTCAACCTTGGTCTTGTTCATACACCCCAAGATGCTGTTGGCTTTCTCTATTACCAGAGCACAGTGCTAACTCATGTTCAGCTCACAGTCTTTATTTTAATATTGAGAGAAAAAAACCCAAATTATTATAAAAGTGCAATGAATAATGTGATTAATTGTATTTTTGAACTTCATTAATAAAGAGGAAGATCAAGTTTATCTGTGTACATTTGACTGTATGTGTACCTTATCATGCCACCCTGTTTAGAAATGACAAATAGGTACAATATTATTATGAAATGGTCTATCTGCCTGGGGGAGGGTAACTTCTGGTCTTATATTCTGGGAATTTTGAAGTTATTTTGTCCTGAGATTACTACTGTCCTGAGATTCAAATAGGAAGGCTCTTGAATGTTACACGAATTACAATCATTAAATATCAGCTGAGTCTGGCAGATTTTAAATGCAATATATCAAAAGAAATATACTCTAAACCCACACTTTGAAAAGTACATCTTAACATCCTTCAGGTTAGCCAGGATATGGAATAATTTGTTACTTATATCAAAAACAATTTTACTATTCTTCTCTTTACCATAAGTAGTATGAAAAAAATAAGTAAGTAAAACCATGAATTAAACACTTTTTTAATGATCTTGGTTCTGTCAGAACTCAATTTACTTTCCAGGTCTTAACATTACATGGAAACAGGCAGTATTACTTAACTCCAGGAACAACAGTAAATGCTACAATAAAGTGTTCTAATATGAGTGACAGTAAGGTCAAAGCCCATTTGAAAACAATTCTCATTTTAGATCCCTTCCCAATGAGCGAGGATTGAGAGGCTTCTAATTTTATATTTCTTCTGTGTGTATATTTCTGTATGCAGGTACATATTGTGTGTATTTGTAGTATATGTATGTAGTTCACTGTGTGGTAGCTGTTCATTATTTTTATAATCTTAAATAAAAGGTACAGTGGAAAGGATTAGTGTAAATAAAAATGTACAGAAGATTCCTGAAATAAATGGAAAATATTAACATTTTTGGTTTTGTAAAGAAACCTCTTTTCCTCAGTGTGCTTATGGGTTAATGTAGAGGGTTATTGCCTAACAACCACACAGCAGTCAAATCTCATCACCTTCAGCAGAAATAATTTATGGTTTAATCTTACATGCAGGCGTATTAAATTAGTATTACTCATCAGAACTCACTTATTAATAAAACAAGCTGAATTAGCCACCAGAGAATCATATTTGGAAATTCAATGACAATTTTACATTTTTAATAAAGGCTCAGAAATATTATTGCAGAGCAGGTGGTATAAAGAAATGTGGTCAAATTTGACATTCATTAATAATTGAAGTGTGGAACGTGACAGAGGTGAAAATTGATATTGATTTTTTCACCTCTAATATTTGGATGAGTTCTGAAAAGTAAATAAAATGAGATAACAAGACATATCAAGTCACCCTGATTTCTTTGATCACCCTTCCCTGTATGCACACATATATATCACTATTTTCCCTACCATGTTTTTGAATAATTCAACACCCATAGTCTTTCCAGTTCAATGCATTATAAAACACACTCAAGCTGAGTTTCAATCATATTAGACTGAAAGCTGAATTTTTTATGAAGGATTATTTAAAACAAAATGTGTCTTGGGCCCTACAGTCTCTGAAACCAAACAATCCTGAGAGTTCAGTGAAGAAATGTCAACACTGTGGAGAATTTTTCGATTCAAAAAATTAAAGGAATCCTATTTGATGTATATTAACCATATCAATATTAACAGCTTTCTGCTGGATTTAAGAAGTGATATGAGAGTAGCAGTATTATCAGGCTTGTATTTTAACTAGTTGTGAAAGCTCTGAAATACTTGTATTCACACTGAACTTGACCTGCCTTTGGGACAACTCCAGCAGCACTCCTGATTTTGGTAATGCCAACCTGCAGGCTCAGCGTAGGTCAGCCTCTTTAGCCTCATTGAAATCCAAGCATGCAAGAAGGGTCACCAGCCTCTGCTTACCAAACTCCGGTACACTGTAGACATCTCCATGGGGTATTTTCTGCAGGATTGACATGGCTATTAGAGGTCTGTAGTACATTGCATCATGCATGTGAATTTGTTTCAGCATTTCCCACCTCTTTCTGTCCTCACATTGAATAAGCTTGTGGTCAGGATCTTCTTCACAAGACATCTCTTGGTTTACATTCTTCATCTACTTGAACGACTGGGTTCCCCTTTCTTGGCCCAGTACTGGTGATGGCAATAGGGGAAACTTGCTGAAAATGAGCTGGAACCTTCCATTCCTATGTGTCTACAAAAATAAATTCCTTGCTTCTGGAGGAAATTACCTACTCACACATTCTGGCTGTAGATGCAAATGTTATGCAAAAAAAAATCACTTTATTTAATGTTCACTATAGAGGATTTCAACCTCAGCTTATCTGTCTTCCATCTGAAACTTTAACATAGCCGCATACATATCCACACTTCAGGTTCTTTGCATTATCATGCTCCTTCCTTCTGTACAGTCTCCTATAAGCTTGCCTAGAACTGCAAGAAAGTCCTGTTCTCATGGACTTTATCACAGTCATTTTCTAGCTGCCAGTTTATACAAGTTATCTAGATAATCAACCCACACAGTATTGTTCAATAGATTTAACAATCTTCTCAGCAGAATTAGCTCTCCAGCTTTCTATGGGATAGGAGGAGATCAAGGAGTCTTCTCTTACACTGTCTGTAAAAAAAATGAAGGCAGCTATAAAAATGCAAAAGTAGCAGAACATTCAGAAAAAATATAAACAATAAGGAGTTAAAAAGAATGGAGGAAGTAGAAAAGTTCAAAAGTAGGAGAGAGAAAGTGTGTCAACTCATTAGATTTCCTTCAAATCTTCTTTAAGGATGCTTTCATGTTTTGAGATGAGCATCTCTGCTCCAAGATATTGAGCACAAATAATATTGATTGACTGCAGTCATTTTATGCTCTCGTAACTTCTGTCTACTGCAGAACAAGTAACTGTTTGCAGGTCCCATTGACTGTGTTAGCAGTGCAAATGGATGATGCTCTAGGTCTCATTTCGTAAGAATGAATTTATATTGACTTCAACAGCCAGAATTAATGAAATCTAGTCAAATAACTAAAAAGGTATTCCACCAAGTATTTTGCTTTAATTAGTGAGAGGTATTGCAGAAAATATGAGTCAGCTGAGATTTTTAAACATAACAATATATCATTCTCCATGCATATCTGTCCCATATTAATGTTGGAAACATAACTCCAAATTGTCAGTTGTGAGCTATTTGGAATTTGAGTGTCATTTCTTGGGTTTCTTTATTGTTATGTGTAGGTTTTCATCAGTCAGAAAATATAATAATAAAAAAAAGTTACTTTTTTAATTAAAATGAGATGACAGTTTAATCAGCAACAATGAACAGCTACTACTGGGCAAGTTAAATTGTTCTTATGTGACATGGTGCAAATAGGAACAGGTTCTTTTATGCAAAAATTGCAGTTAGTTGTTCAATGAAAAGGTCATGCAAATGGAAGTATTTGTTTGTCTGTGACAGTTGCCAACTCTTGATGTACTCTTCTATCAGCAAAAGCAGATTCTATAAGCATAAGGAAAAGTAAACAGTAAAGAAAGAGGTGGGAGCACATGGTTTAAGTTGATTGACTACAGTATTTGGAAAATAAGTGTCCTTTTGCATTTAGGCCATCAGTGCACTGTAGGCTACAATGCATTTCTTCTCCATAATTAAAAGCTTAGCCAATTCTTACTGAGCCAAAAATACTCTAAGTACTGAGTATTTCACTCCAGGCATCTGAAGGGCTGAACACTCAAAAAAATGAAGTTTTTATACACCCCTCAGATCAGATTCCTGTAATTTTGACTGGATTAGCAGACTTGTGATACCACAGAACCACTCAGGAAACAACACATAACTTTCCCTCCTGAGTTTTGACATCTGTTTTTTTTTTTCCCCCCTCATGTTTCTGGAAGTGGCTGGGGAATTTCAGGCCTTGTCATACTTTTCTGTGCCATGTTTCACAGTCTGGTGTTAAGTCAGAGATCACAGCTGTGCTTTTGGAGGATCTGTTTGTTTTGTGCTCTTCTTCCAAGGGAAGATACATCAACAGTTTAAGCATGTGGTTGGTAGAAAAGTTATGAAGAAAGCTCCTTTTACTGAAAACACTGCACCCCTGTTGCAATATTTTCCTTTCCTCTGACAAGATTCTTAATACAAATATGAAAACAATTGGAGACCTCAGATTTCTGCAGTTTGTTTTGTTGTGATGTTAAGTGTTTTGTCCTCCTTATCCTGGATATATCATTAATTTTGTCCATCATTACACTATGTATATTACAGATACAGTCACATACAAGTTTAGAGAGAGGTATGTAAGGCAGTCATAGAAAAACTGTAGGAAGCTTCTCAATATCTCAGGCAACTATTTCCCATCAAAAGTCCATAGTAGATAGGTACCTGTCTTAGGGTCTGAAAAATTCTACCTTTTCACTCAGGAAAACATATATTTCTTACTTTCACTGCTACTAATGCTGAGATAGAGATCATGCTCTGGGTGATGACATTTTCCCGAAAACATGGCACCAGTAACTCTTCCTTCCTTGCTGAAGAGCTGCTTATGAACTGCCAAAAATTGCCAGCTTGTATCTGTACCAGCCCACTGAACCTGAACTTCCAAGTAAGGCCTCCTAGAAACAATGTCATAAAGTTCAGTGACAAAGATTTTGTCCAATGAACCCTGGAAGGCTCTCTCTACCTTGTTTGAAACCTTGAATTCAGATCAGTCACTGTAGCTGCAGTTATTTTCTTCTGCCTGGCTGTGCTTAATTTATTCACTTGTTAAAAATTACTGTTCTTAGGAGTTAACATACTGTCCAAAGGAAGATGAAAATGGAGAGTTTAGAACTAATAACTAGCTTTCTCCCTTTCTGGAAACCTGCCATTTATACAAAAAGTTACTCCTCACCCATAAATCTAGGAACTGACCCTTGTTCCCTTATCACAAGAAGACTATTTGATTAAAGAATTGGGTTAGTCAACTATTATGAAGTTTTAAAATAAAGCCTCCTTTCTTATTTTAACCTTTGGAAGAAAGATGTGGATGCTTACTAGGAAGGCATCCTGTGATATATATATAGTTATATAGTTGCTCACGTGTTACATAGCTCACTTTGCTACTGATACCATTCCACTGATTCCTCCACTACTGAACCAGAAAAAATGGACAGCAAGTTTGTAGTTCTGTATCCAAAAGAAAGCTCAGAGTTTTGTGACATATGACAGAACATAAGTGAACAATAACTTAAATTTCCACTGCCAGGCACAGCTATGCCACACATAATGGAAAATTATGCCAACTGATTATAATTCTTCTGGATCCAGAGCCCATCAGTGCCTACTATTAAGGACCATAGAGGCATGAACATGAACCACAGTGCACTTGCTATTAGGTCAACCATGTTGTCAATCAGCCTCTGAGGATCTTAGGAATGGCTTTCAGTGATCACTGAACATATTCATTTGAGTTTGTGAGAGAGCTGGTTTGAGCCACCTCTTTTGCTCAGTATTTGAGGAGACACTGTGTATTTCTGTGTGCTAGACGTGATATTAATACCAAATTTTGTGCACCTAATTCTGGAAAGAAAGTACCAAATTGCCAGAGAATGAATAATCAGACAGATTATTAGCTCTGTAAGAGCCAAGAAGTCAAATCCTTCAGAAGCATTTCAGCCAAAAATTGTAGAAAATGAATTTTGATTAAATGAGTAGCCAAATCCACAATGTGCTTGGAGTCACTTAGAGATCACTGAACAGATATGAAATCCAGAAAAGCTGACTTCGTTCCTGAGTTCAGAATTTTTTCTTTAAGACAAAGAGAAAAAAAGTATCCACACCATTAACAAAGGGGCAAAGTATTGCACTAGTTGATTTTTAAAAATATGTTTTGGTAACATGCATTTCACTATTTAGCTGAAAAATATTTTGTTGCAACAAAAAGAAGGTGGCATTATGATCTGACAAGGGGATAAATGATCATTTTAGGAAGTCTGGAGTAACTTGATGGTAATACACAAAGGCACTGTCTTTTAAATGCTAGTTCCATGTTTCTCTGAAACAAAGATTGATTCATCATTCATAATTTGGCACGAGCTGCCATACATAACTGTCAAGAAAAACATATATAATGGTAATAATAGAAGTTGAAAATATATGGTGGTGTTACTTTCAGACTGAGAAAGGAATATTGTTTTACTTCCTGTTCTTTACTGTTGCTCTTTGTAGTCCTGGCTTCCTCTGATTACTCTTCTCAAAAGTTGAAAGGCATTCCTCTGCATTTAGAAGAAATTTTACAAGAGACCATGAACCACAATCCAGAAGGTACTCTTTACAAATACCATCTTGAAAATGTTCTCTGAAGAACAGTGAACTGAAGTTCTGATCCCAAAATACATACAGCATTACAGCATACAAAATACCTCCATAGAGCAAGATCCCTGTGCTTCCTCTGGGGAGAAAAATGTTGATATTATTTCCACCTGGCGATAGATAATTCCAGTAGGAAGAACAGATAATGTGAGTACAGAAACAATCTATAGCTCTTTACACTGTGTTTAGATTGCATCATAATCTAAAATTGTCTCGGCAAGAAACAGTCATTTTACGTGGCAATCAGAACACTGTACAGATTTGACTTTTTTTAAATGAAGAAAAGAAAGGTTCAACAGTAATAGCCTTTAAAATACACAAAATAAAAATAAAAAATCACACATACATTCCCAGTTCCCGTATATAGTTTTATGATTCCTGTGAGAGTAGTAACTTTGTTTTTATTTTCCATCATTTAACTTGGTTAGCTCATACCAGAAAGTGAACTTTTTCAGCATAGTCAGAGCTGCTAATTGTTGATTTGTAGACAGACACGTTACAGTAATGATGGTAATACCTCTATTTGCTTTTTGTGCATATGAACAGCAAGGGCTGCAGTGACTTCTACCCTGGGCAATATCCCTTGGTGTCACTTTCTCTTTTTCATTTTTCCAATTGCATGTTATTTTTATTATGAGATTAATATATATGTATAAGAGATATCTGAAAGTGAATTACAGTCATAAACTTTACGTATAGGTATAAGAGAGTATTGATTAAATAGCTACTCCATTATAAAGAGACATTTCTATGGGATATAACAGGCAAGGTGTGCAACAAAGCAGACAAGACTTCATGAACTGCACTCACTCACTAATACTTTTCGCTGTCTGGAACAATCCAAGTAGCAGAGGAGCAGGCCTTGAGGAATTGCCCGTGCTGTGACAGAAGCTTCATTCTCCTTGTAGAGAGTCTGACTACAGGGAGCTGTGTTGTATCACGGTGCAGAAGAGTGCAGGCTTTGGAATACCTGCCAGTATCCTGAACACAAAAATGAGATGGCTAATTTGCATATGTGGACATAATTTGCATAAGAATGGAAACAACTGAGATGGACAGGGTGAAAAAAAATGAGGGAAAATGCACTATCCACTCCTTTATATTTTCTTTGAAAGGGTAAGGCCCTTTTTCACAACAGTTCATAATTTTGTTCCAGCTCTGTGCATTCCTAGTCTTGCTCTCCCTGAATGAATTGATTTTCATTCTCCATTCTGTTTCAAGTCAATCAACCTCTTTTTTTCATTCATTTTTACATAAAATTACCTGCACTGGTCAGATCAAAGGTCTACCTACTGTAGCATCCTGCTCCTGACAGGGGGCCCAGGGAGGAGTACGCAGTGATACTTCCCTAGAACAGTCTCCTTCCTTCTGGGGATTTATGATGCAGAGACCTGAACTAGAGGTGGCATATTTGTATGCACTTGTGTTCAATACATTTTTCTTCCATGAGTTTTTCTATTCATTTTCTGATCCTGTTGTGGTTTAACCCCAGCCACCAACTACACACCATGCAGTTGCTCACTCACTCCTCCCCCCTCCCAATGGGATGGGGGAGAGATTGGAAGGAAAAATGTAAAACTTATGGGTTGAGATAAGGTTTAATAACAAAAGTAAATCAAAATATAATAATATCAATAATAATAATAAAATTATTATCATAGTAATAATTGTAATGAAAAGTAATATAACAAAAAAAAAAAGAGAGAGAAAAAAAAAATAAACCCCAAGAAAAGACAAGTGACACACAATGCAATTGCTTACCACCCGCTAACCAACGCCTGACCAGCGATCCACCCCTCCCAGCCAACTTCCCCCAGTTTATATACTGAGCATGACATTCTATGGTATGGAATATCCCTTTGGCTAGTTCGGGTCAGCAATTCTGGCTGTGCTCCCTTCCAGCTTCTTGTGCACCTGCTCACTGGGAAACTGAAAAATCCTTAACTTAGGATAAGCGCTACTGAGCAACAACTAAAACATCAGTGTGTTACCAACATTACTCTCACACTAAATCCAAAACACACTGTACCAGCTACTAGGAAGAAAATTAGCTCTGTCCTTGCTGAAACCAGGACAGAACCCAAACAGACATTTAGCATCAGCAACATCCTGTGGCAAGGAAAATCACAGATAAAATCAGAATATTGAAGGCCTGTCCTCCTTTGCCTGTAACAGTGCTGTTTACCCCCTCAGTTAATCCTGCTAGCTTGTGGAGAAAAGATGCAAGATAACTTTCCTGCCAGTACATCACAATAAGAATCAACACACAAATCAGTAAACAACATTTCACAATGTGTCCATGTGCTAGGCAGTGAATTGCAGGTCACAAAAGTGGAGCTGCCTCTCTTCATGTCTAGAAGTACCCACATGTGTATGGTTGGTACCCTCTCCCCTAGTTGTGCCACAAGTAAAATAGGAGTAATAGCTCCTATTTTTTCTAGCAGGACTTTTGTGTGGACAACTGCATCAGAGAATATTATGTACCTAGCCACTATGTTCATATTACTGTAGTGAGGAAAAGCAATTTTGCCCAAATCCCATTTCCACTAGAAACTGTATCCAAGAAGAAAGATGATACACAAAGGGTAAGTCACATTAAAATAAAAATAAAACAAAAATGTACACCTAAATAAGGGCAATAAATGGCAATGGAAGGAAAAATGGTAAAAATAGTTTTGGTTTTGTGGGTTTTTTTTCTATTTAGTTAGTTTGTTTGTTTGTTTTAAATCCATGATACCTAGTCTGATAATCATATCCATTTACAGGGCTGTGTGTGAAAATAATGGTCACATCATGACAATATATTCCTGGAATTTATATGAAAATATACACTGCACATCTTTTTTGCATAAATTCTTACTCTCTATAATTTATCAAATGCTGCATGGCCTGTTGTAAGATCATATATTATGAACTGTGAGACTTCTTTTTTACTTTAAATTAGCACTTGCTTACTTGCCATGCTCCAAATTCTTTCTTGCCCCACTCACTGTTTGCTATGCTACTGAAGTTAGTTAAAAATACAATTGGAATTACTCTATATTGTCCCTACTTCCATCTCTTGTCCAAATAAAGGAAAAGAAAATATACATATACATACATTTACACTTACATTGTTATATATGCATCATGTACCACATTAATCAGCATACGAGATAAGACACTTCTTCACTTGCTTTGGAATTTCTCAATTTTCAATGTAGGGCTAACAGACCTCTTCACTGTTGTATAGCAGAAGGTATATTTCAATACTGCTCCCCAGTAAGGGCTTCTTTCAAAGCATCAATGGTCCTCTGGGTGTTGTTTCTGTTCACCTGATGGAGGTGAGGTGACTTTTCCTGTCTTTCTCTAAATTAGGTTTGCTCATTATTTTCCTTCTCTTCTTTGGTCCATTGAGTGGAATAAGAACATTCATGTCTTACTCTTTGTTTATGACATTGGAAGTTCACTATAACTGAGTTCTGGTGTAATTTTCAGGCATTCTTTGGCCAAGTCAGTAATCTGTGAGGAGAGGCTTTTTCTCCTCTTCCTGCCATTAACCTGTCCTTGAAGAGTGCTAATCTCCTAGTCCTTTATTTCTACCTCATGCTGGCAGATGAGGCTGTGAAATGTCTTTTTGGCATTGCAATTGTGCAGCACCAGGCAGTCAGAGGACAACCATCTACTCATCTTCTTCAGTCCTTCCTAAGGTAGAGATCTTTAGTTTTTCAACACTTTTTCAGTGGAAGCTGATTTCTCAAGAAATAGAATGTGTATGGAGAAAAGCACCTTATCAAGGAAAGGAGGAATAACCTATCCAAATCTATTTAAATCTGTTCACAGTCTAGCCTCAATCAACTAAACATCTTTCCACTCTACCTTCCCCCAAAGGCCAAATATTCCCATTTGCAAATCAGACCTTATACCTAGCAACCCTCTCACAATAGGACTGCTTACACTCCTTAATCCCTATCAGAAATGCCTTTGCCACAGTACTGTCCAATCTTCATTAAATTGGTGATGAATGCATTTACCTCAGGGATAGGCCTGTAACAATAGATTTGTTTGCTAGCCTTTGAGTCAACAAACATTTCTACCTTCATTGCTTGGAAGGTATGTATTTACTCTTGGAAATGAAACAGTGCATTTTCCTCCTCTCTGAAGATGCTTGCTTCATCTCTGACAAAACACTAGTTTGTTAACAATTTGACTTCCAAATGTTCTTCTGTGCATGCACACCTACAGAAAAAAATCATATGATAAGCAAATGACATCAGTAACCAGCTTTTGCATAGGCCATCTGTTTAAAAGGTGAGTAAATATGTTGTGATGCAGTAATTTCTACATGTAGATAAAATATACCAAATCTTCTTTAGCCATCTTACCTTAATTTGGAAAAGCCACTCCAAGAATGTCTGCCTGAGCAGCCATTTTGGCTTGCTTTCTCCCAGAATTAGTGGTTTGGATTAGGCTTGCAAGGTTCAGCCAAGGGACCCTCATTTGAACTGCCCATGAGATATATGCGACAAAATCTAATATACCTACTTGTATTTTAAAAATGATACTTGTTCTTACAGCACTGATACAAATGTTTGTCCAGATAGTTGGCCATAGGACGTGACAAAGTCGTACTGAACCTCTGAGGGATTTGTTTTCACTGCATCTGTCTCTCACAGTCTTGATGAGGATAAAGGATTCTATGCTCTGGATATTTTTACATAGAGAGTTGTATAGTTGAAATAGGTTTCAGGATGGTCTGGCAGGACAAGAAGGGAAGACAAGAAAATTTTTATTGGTTAATTTTGTAGTTTGGGTGTTCCTTCCCCAGTCTGAGAGGATAAAAAATATGTATATATGGTGCAATAAAGAAGAGGAAATAATGAGACTCGGATTGACTTATTTAACACTAAAGCATTTAATAATTCTAGATGTTATTAAGATTATTATAGTGCAGGTTACCAAGAGCAAGTATACCTCTAATGATGTCAGTGGTGTTACTATAACTTAAAATCTCTGCAGATATGAATATCTATTCCATTGTCTGTATTGCTGTCCATATCTGTCTTCTCAAAACTCTTTGGAGTTCTTCTCTTTGTTAGAGAAATCAATGTTGACTCTAGAGAAATAAATGGATATTGTTATAAAGACTGATACAAGGGTCTCAGGGCCTAGGTAATATTTTTGGGGGGCTTGTTCTAAAGTCTACCCTACAGATTCTAGTACAGCAAGGGTGTTCAGATATTTCTAGGTCTGTAGGTCATTTGTGATAACAGGTATGCAAGACATTGTTTACTTGTTATTCCCCCTGCCCCCTGCCACTATTTGCCCATATTAGTAAGCAGATGTGCAATAATGGCTCTGTGAAGACACTAGCAAAATGTATATTTGGCTAACAACCCTAAGACCCTTATACTGTGTGAGAATACAATGTTGTATACAGAATTACATTTTCAGAAGCAACAGGAAGTCAGCAAATGTGGCCTGTATTGTAAATGTATCCATCTCTCCTTTAAAGATGTGCTTGAGTATCACAAGAAAACCTGAAGCTATACCCTGACAAAATTTCAAACACCTTGCTCTTGTATTTGCAGATTATTAATAATACAAGAGAATTAGACTTGGAATTAGTGACAGTTCACAAAACACGTGAATCCCTCAGATGCTTGTTCATCTCTGTTGACCTGCTCTCCATTGTGATGTCCTTACCAATATCCCTTAAACCTGGTCTACGGGATATAGAATGATATGAATCAGAGTACTAGTGTTTCAGATTTGCTAACTAATAGACTAGCCAGACTGCAGACCAGTGGAAAATTCCCTCGCATTTCCTGTTCAACATTTAGGCAGTTAAACATGAGAAACAAAGTCAACAAGTAAAAATGCTGACTGAGGTCACCATAGCATGAAAGGACAGTATACTACAACAGTGCAAAGGATGTGATATATATTCAAAGCACAGAGACCATCAAATCTCATAACATGAATTTGACACATAGACTCAGCCATCAGGCATTGGTTTTATTTCTTAACATTGCTAAAATATAGATTGTAGTCTGATGAATGCTGTTACAAACAAATGCTATTTGATACAAATCTCAAATTTTACTTCAGTCCAGGAAATAACTACCTGATACTGTATTAGTTCAAAGAGACAGTGCCCACCTACCAGTATTTCCTGCAGCAAGGCTTCCTATTCTACTCTGACTGCATATGTAAGAGTCAATCAGCTCTACCTACGATTCAGCTTAAGTTTCAGAGATGATAGTCACAGCCTGAGTTATTTTGTTCTTTTATGTCATTACTCTTATCTTAAAAATGTTGCGATCTAAGCAGTCAAAAAGTACAGTTGAGTTATAAGGCTCAGTATCTGTTTGCTTTGTAGGATAGGACAGTTTTTAAAGTCTGTGCTTTTAACAATTTCAAGTACATCTGTTAAATAACATCTTCTTAAACGGATACCTAAGACACAGAGTTTCCAGCAGGGCTTTACACTAGCATTAATCTAATGAAGGATAAGCCAGAAAAAAATGATTGGTGTAAATCTTAATGGAAAACATGTTTTTCTATGTTTTGTTTTGATTGAAAGTATGAAAAAAAGTAGCTTCTGGCTGTTGCACCTGCCAACAAGATAATAAGTTAGCATCCTTGTACAGAATGAAGAGTGATTACTCTCCTGTGAAGCTCCCAGGGAAAACCAACTTAAAATCTCTTGCAGGTGTCACCTGAAGAGGACCAAGAATCATAGAATCATAGAACAGTTTGGGTTGGAAGGGACCTTAAAGATCATCCAGTTCCAACCCCCCTGCCATGGGCAAGGACACCTTCCACTTGACCAGGTTGCTCAAAGCCCCATCCAGCCTGGCCTTGAACACTGCCAGGGATGGATGGAGCATCCACAGCCTCCCCAGGCAACCTGTTCCACT
>JAOBAS010000072.1:41709152-41737455 GCA_025311575.1 Elanoides forficatus
CTTCTGTCAAAACCAGAGACACACCAAAATGGCATTTTCATTTTTCTGACTCACTCTTTTTCTTGTTATCTTTTTTTTTTCAAGAATGTTACAGCTTTTCAGGACACTGTGACAGTGCATATAACAAGTAGGGGAAAAATAGTGGTATTATGAAAATATTTTAGTGTGACAATTTTTGCTAGCAAAGAAACATACAGGGAAGAGACAATTTCATTTTCACAGCTAATTTTAACTTTCCAAACTTGGAAAGTTTCAGAACTTCTGCCACCTACCTCTGTGGTCTTCTGCTTTGCCTTATACAACTCAGATGCTCTTCAGATTGCATATCTCTAAGACTTTTGAAGTTTTGCCAGTTATTCTTGTCCTCCTCCAGAGGCTTTCATTCCAAATGTTTTTGTATAAATACAGAGAACGAGAATGCTGTATATATGCGTGCACATGTACATGTGTGCTAACATCATTGACAGTTAATAACATACTGTCAGCTACAAAGAATTAAATCACAGGCTGTTTTACGGAGGAAATGGGACAACAGCAGGGCAAGATGTGGGGCCCTTGGGCAAATGCTCCACACAGTTCCTGATGTCATGTAACCATAGCACTGGGGAGAAGGCAGGAGTCTCACAGGAAGGTGTTGGCAAGGAGGACGGGGCACCAGGTCATGCTGCTCCTTGTATCCAGGCTCTCCAGGGAGCCCCTGCCCTGGCTGCGCCCTGACACTTCCAGTGAATGAAGCCATGCAGTTGTTACAAACACTTGGACTTAGATTATTACATCTGGTAACCAGAGGAAAAGCAGTCTAAAATGAGTAAAAGTAGTAGGACCTGAATTTTAACTCAGAAAGCTGTGAAGGTAGTAAAATGGATAAAAAGAGGATGAAATATAGCTTGCCATGTTATTTGGAAACCAGCTGAGTGCATTACTTGGGCACTAGTGGATCTTAGTGGTAAAGCCCTCTTTTCTTGGTCCAGACCAAGGAGGTAGATTTTGAACTTCGATGTAATAGCTCATTCGGGAATTCTCCATTTCTCCAGGTATGAGTCCATGTACTGCACTGCTCACCATATCGTATGAGCATCTGCAACAGTGCACTAAACTGTGTCAGCCTAACGGCATCCACTCTTTCTCTGTCTGCCTTTTCACTGGGTTAGAAAACATATCTGTACTGGACAAACTTGTGTTAAGAGATATATACATATAAATTTATTTAAAAACAGATACACACATCTATTAATTGGAAGTTGAATTTTGTATTTAAGGGAAAGCTAGCAAGCTCTATTTGTAATGATTGTATTTCTCAAGAGTTTTGACACTAGCATTTTTGGGTTACCTCCTGAGAGACTTAAATACATCATATTGTAGTAGGAGTAAAAGGAAGCATTTTCTGAGCAATACAAATGCTAAACGATATAGCAGATATATGGCCCAGATAGGAAAGTATTACTCCTGTGACTAGCATCACTAGCTTCAAAAATACTCCTTTTGTGACTAGGAGTATCAGTTAAGGGCCTTGCTGTGGTCAAATTGTACAGAGCTTATTATGTTCTTGCCATACGCCATTCTGCACAACAGCTGATCTGCACTAGGCTATAGAGCCAGATTCATACCTTAACTTACAAAGATATGAAAACCTCCATTTATTTATGGAATCTGTTGCAGATTACACACACACACAAAAAAATGTGCATACATGTAGAGTGAAACCAGAAAATAAGTTTAGATTTGGAAAAAAGAACAGATGAAAGGGATCTGTGGGTGCTGGTCAGCAGCAGGCTCAATGTGAGCGAGCAGTGTGCCCTGGCAGCCATGAGGGCAAACCACATCCTGGGGTGCATCAAACACAGCTTAGCCAGCTGGTCAAAAGAGGTGATTGTACCGCTGTATTTATCCATGGTGCAGCCTCACCTCAAGTACTGTGTGCAGTTCTGGGGCCCGCAATTTAAGAAGGATGTTAATATCCTTGAATACATCCAGAGGAAGGCAACAAAGCTGCTGGAAGGGCTTTAACGGATGTCCTATGAGGAGCAGCTCAGGACTCTGGATTTGTCTAGTCTGGAGAGAAGGAGGCTGAGCAGTGACCTCCTTGCTCTCTACAGCTTCCTGAGGAGGAGAAGTGGAGAGGGACCTGCTGATCTCTTCTGCCTGGTATCTGGTGATTAAGAAGCATTTCTTTACCGAGAGGGTGGCCAAACACTGGAACAGGCTTCCTAGAGGAGTGGTCAATGCTCCATGCCTCTCAGTGCCTTATAAAGAGGCATTTGGCCAATGGCCTCTATAATATTCTTTAACTTTTGGTCAGCCCTTGAAGTACTTAGGACTAGGTGATCATTGTAGGTCCTTTCCAACTGGAACTATTCTCTTTTGTTCTGAATAAATTTTTGTGAAAGCTGCTGAACCGAATGAAACCAGAAAGTGGTTTTCTGACATTGCAGATTCTAGAAGCTGTTGCACCTTTGGAAAACTTTGCTACAGTTCCCACTGGCAAGGCTTTCTCTTCTGCAACATCAGAGGGCATTCCTTCATGGGTTTGTGACAGCTGAGCTCTGGGTTGTGGTCGCCCAGGTCTTGAAAACCTCCAGGCTCAGATATCCCACAACCTCTCTGGGCAACCCACTCCAGTGCTTAATGATCCTCACAGTGATTTTGTTTTTTCTTCCCATCTTCATTCTGGACCTCTCTAGCTTCAGGAGATGCCACTGTCTCTCACCCTCCCACTTGGCACTGCTGGGAAAAGCCTGTCCCCATGCCCTTGATGCCTTCACCATAGGCACCAGTGTGTGCTGTGAGGTGCCCTGACGCTTTCTCTGCAACATGCTGAACTAGCCCCAGCCCCACAAAGCCTCTTTGCTTCCCCTGGGTATCCCTGGTTTGTTGACCTCTCTCTGCTATCTGGGACCCCAAACAGGATGCAATGCCTGAATGAGGCCTGATGGGTGCTGTCATGGTTTAAGCCCAGCTGTCAGTTAAGCACCAAGCAGCCCCTTGCTCACTCCTCCCACCCCCAGTGGGATGGGGAGGAGAATCGGAAGAAAAAGGCAAAACCTTGTGGGTTGAGTTAAGGACAGTTTAATAGGATAACACAAAGACAAAAGTAATAATAACAATAATACTAATAAAAGAATGTATCAAGTGAGTGATGCGCAATGCAATTGCTTACCACCCAGAACTCAGTGCTCAGCCTGTTCCTGAGCTGCAATCCCTCCTCCTGCCGGCCACCTCCCCCATTTATATACTAAGCATGACATCATATGGTGTCGAATACCCCCTTGGCTAGTTCGCATCAGCTGTAGTGGTTGTGTCCCCTCCCAGCTTCTTGTGAAAATTAACTCTATTCCAACCGAACACAGGACAGGTGCAGAGCAGAGGGCATCACCCTTGCACTTTCTGACTAGGGGAGAAAGATAGGAGAAAACCCACAAAACTGAGTGGAGTGTTGCATTTAACTTTTAGTCAGCCCTGAAGTGGTCAGGCAGTTGGACTACATGGTCATTGTAGGTTCCTTCCAACTGGTTTGATTTGGTTTGGTTCGGTTCAGTCCAGTTCTATTCTATTCTATTCTATTCTATTCTATTCTATTCTATTCTATTCTATTCTATTCTATTCTATACCATTGGGAGGAAGGAGGAATCAAAATGTTGTTCTACTGTCCCTGTTTAGGCTAAAACTACTCTTCATTTCTACAATGCAACTACAAAATTGTGGACTGTATTTCTCAAAGAAAAAAAAATATCTTGAATATGATACTGATCAGTATTTGATAACATACAAACTATACAAATGTTGTATCATTCTGTTTAGGAAATTTTGCAGAATAGTTCATATTATTTGATGTTCCTGAAAATTTTCCACTATTCTCCAGTTTGATTGGACCTCAAATTTTGCGTGGAAAATCCATACAATGGTATGGTATTTTGGCACTTAAGTTTTGAAGTTCCCTTTAAACCCTGCATGGAAATAGAGTGTAAAGTTAATATAATTTTCTAGAAACATACACATTATTGTCAAATATATTTATTACCAAATAAATTATGGAGATTTCGGGGTTAGACCTTGGTGCTCTCTAATTCTTTGACAGAGTTCTATTGCATAGCTAAAGAAAGCATACTCCAGCTTTACGTATTACTGCATGTTACTATTTTTGCCCAAGAGAAAAAGCCATAAAAGAGTGGCATCACATGTATGACTAAGTTAGTATCCTGTTTTCTAGTCTAAGGAATATTTCCTTAAGTAGTTGTAGTAACAGTTTTCTCATTGTTTGTTGGAAAGCTTGTAAATATCTTACACTGGAGTATTAATGTCCCAACAGTATGAAAAATAAAAATATTAATCTTTCTTTTTAAAAATTCCCTTTTGACTCTTTAATCTAGAATTTACAACATACTTCCTTCACAATAATTTTTCTTTATGATCTTGTATCTCTGATCTAAAACTATAAAAATAAGGTAATTTTAAGGATGTTGTTCAAGCATTTTTATTAATTTACTACTAGTATGACTGTGCTAATTAAATAATGTCTAGGTACATCCTACAGGAAATCTGGGAATAAATCCTAGTGATGAGAATGTTCAGAAGTACCTGTTTGACAAAGGACATAGGAATGACTGAAAAATATCTGATATAAATCCCATAGGTTTCACAAAAATTTATTCTTTTCAGATCAGTTTGATAAAGATTGTTGATCTCAAACCAGGAGTATTATATGGACCTCAAGATAAAATGTCGTGGTGTTGAAATCTTGTAAGTGATTTAGAAGTTATTCATGATCAAAAAAGAGTGAATTTTCCTGGATTATGTGTGAGGTCTGTATTCAGACACAGAAAACTTGTTTTTCAAGTACTAAATGTAAACAAGTGTTTATAATTTTCAGATTTAATTCAGAAATTAAATATAAAGATCTCAGTCCTATGTCCTACATATGTGTGTGCTCTTTCCCTTGTTCCTCCTACTCATGCCTTTTCTTTCTGCTCTTCCTTTCCCTCCCATTATGCTATTTTTTACTCTTTTTCCTTCTCCATCCCATTTGTTACTTCTCTCCTCTTGGATCTCTTACTTGGGTCTACAATTCTGTTTATCTGAAGGCTTGTTTTGCTCTATTCACTCCTCTTTATTCTCCTCCAAAACTGTATTTTCTGTCAAGGCTTTGAAACAAGAAGCCCCATGCATCTATGCCCAACTGTCACTCAGCCACATGCAGCACGTTTTCCCATCATTCCCTCCCATCTGTTGATGTTAGCTCCATGCACTACTGTCAGTCACCCTGCTGCCTCTTCCCTATCCGGCTGCTCAGCAAAATTTATCACAGCATTCTTTCTTTACCTATTCAAATTATTGGCAGGGAAAATTACTGCAGTCTGATAAGTTACCACATTCCTCTTGCTCAATAGAAGGTAACTGCAATCATAAAAATACAGCAATCTAAGACAACAATGAGGGAGTGGGTGATGAAGTGGAGCAGGGGAGCAAGGAAGAGAAAAAGCACAGCAGAGTCATAGGGCATTCCTATCTGTGATATGTTAGCATTTTGGCCTAAAGAATTTTGTATGAAGACTTGGACTGATTGCAGAGCCCTCCGGATCACCTGCCCAGTTTTTCCAATTTTTTTTGGAATATTGCTTCTACACAATAGATACTTCTCGTTGCATAACTCTGTCAAGAGGAAGATGTGGCAGAAACAGAGGTATAATTCTCAGATTTACTTACTTTTACCGAGCACCCCAAGGAAATCTGTATCCTCATCAGTAAAATGGGAATAATAACACTTATCCACCTTTGACAAGTGTATCATGATCTAAGGATCAAAGTGCTATGTACAACTAAGTATTTTTATTATTACTACTTTGATGTGTAAATCACAGACACATTTGGCTGTAACTGTCTTTGAAGTTGTTCTGAAAAATCATATCATATTCCACTTCAGCAGTGATTTAATTTGTGGATTAGTGACATGACAGACCGTAAGAGGCTATTTGGAAGTCTTCCAATTGGTTTTCTCAATGTGGCTGCTGTGAACATGTACTTAGTGTTCAGTAGGCAGAAAATGTCCTCAAATTATTATTACTGATTGCATCATTTTCTCAGTGAAAGAATTTGTGTAATTATAAATCTTCTTTTTGTTAATATGATTAATTTTATGATCTGGCTCAATTAGCATAAATTATATTTACAGAAACAAAGTTGTGAGTCATGCAACCTAGTTACTCCTACCTTCAGACTTGTTTAGTAAGGGTGCAGTTTCCCTTGGAACTAGGTGGGTGTGCTGGAGGCCAGCAGACTATTAAAGCCTACCTATCATCAGAAAATATAGTCAGTAGTCCTTTGGCCATCCAGTGGACTAAATTTAACTGGTTGGACAGTCCTACATCATCTTCCAAGAGGCAAATTCAAAAAGAGATGTAATCTCTTTGTCTTGCCATTCTGGCACATCTCCTTTCCCTGCATGCGGTTGCTTCACAGTGCTATGTAAATAGTTCAAAATGCTGTGTTATCTGAAAACTTTTGTTATTCATTAATCAATAAATTACTTTTCATCCTTCCATGTTGTGAATCTGATATTGTGATTGAAAAAAAAATGTTTTCCAAAAAACCCTCACATTTATGGAGTAGTACTTACACAAACCATTTGCAAGACTAAATGACAAGTGAAAGGCAAAGCAGAACTGATGTTGCATCCTAGTTTGATAAAGAAAAACTCGGAGATTATGGTACTTCAGGCTATTAAATAATTGCACAGGGAGTGTTAGGATGTTCAGACACTTTGCAAATCAAAGTATTTTTTACAGGATGAACCATGCCAAGTCATATGACCAGATAGTCCAGGGTAAGGCCAGAGTAAGGCCAGAGTGATTTTCATTAAGAATGAAGAATTAGACTCTGCTTTTTCAAAATCTTTTACTCCATGAAATACAATATTTTGGACTGTTAAACCTTCTTTGACACTATCCCACTATTGTAATACTATTGCAATAATAAGTTCTCATGTATAAGAAAATATTTAAAGTGTTGTTAAGTCAAACAATTGTCTGAGTTAAACAGTGAAATAAGATTTTCTCTCTTTCTATATTTTCTTTTGACTTTCCATGCAGAAATAAGCTTTTACAAAAAGTTATTTCTGACCAAAGGTTAAGGAGTTATGAACATTCAAAACCTGTTTTCCTTACTATAGCTGCTTTAAAATCACAATATTTGTGACTTGCTAACTGCTGAGCCAGTTGTCTCCACCAGGGCTTATTTTGCAGTTCCTTTCAGACTTAAAGCAGGGTAATGATGACAGTTTGTGTTATATATATTGGAATAAATAAGAGCTAATTTTTTGTAAAAAAATAATAATTTTAAACTAAAAGTGAGAGTCATAACTGAGATTTCAATATAAAAATTATTTTTTTAATTTAGAAATCTTAATTTTTCAGTGGTAATTCTGCATCAACATTTTATTTGTCTCTACTTCAAAAAAATCCTCCAGTTCTTAAAATGAACACTTCATTTCTTATTCATAATGATACCTCTGGTCACCTTTCTGCTGGAAATGATTTTTTAAAAAAACACAGGAGAGCTATTATCTGAGGAGATAAGAACTGTCATATAAATGATTGAAATAGGCAAGGTAATAAGTTATCAACAGACAGATTTTTTGCTCATTGTCTGCTACTGAGAAATTAGTGACAAAAAAGACCTTTTAATTATCTAATCTGTCATCCTGCCAATGTTTATTCTTAACTTTTCCCAATGTTTTGAGAAGTTTGAGATAATTTAGGTGAATTTTCCATCACAGTGAAATGCTATGGCTAAACACTTCTGATGCCTTCCACTGCATATTCAATTACTTAACATTACCCTATTATTTGTGATACTACCCTATGCTATTCTAACCTACATTTCTTTTTGATGTTGGATTATTCAGTCCATGAGAAATTCAAGTACATATGCAGGTAGGTATTTTTGAATCAAAAGAGGTATGAAAATGTTGGAAAGTAGCCATAGAATGATAATTTGTTTTTAAAATGTTGAATAATTCCATTTCGGTGTCTGTTTGAGTAGCTACAGTGTCTAATGGAAGTGCAATGGTTCAGCCAGAGGGAACATTGTGTTTTATAATGAGTGATGTAGAATGAACAATGAGTTTAGATTATAGAGAAGAACATAGACACTATAGTTCTTAAAATACCATTGTAATGGTAAAACATTTTACTTCAGCCAGGTTGTGACTGCCCAGAAGACACAGAAGAAAATAATAGCATTTAACTAAAAAAAACCCCAAAAGCTGTGATACTCTGATGTAGACTTGCTTGATCCTAAGTAAAATATACCTGAAAAAACTTTTAAGGAATATGTTTATTTTGTGGAAAAACTCTTTTGGTACAAGCATATTTTGGTAGGACTCTTAGCTACTAGCACCACTGTCAGTAGCTCTCCATGCCTCAGTGACCCCATCAGGTTTGTCATGCATCTCCACATCCACTCTGCTGGTTGAGGACGAGGAATTCCAAACCTGTGGCTGAAAGACCTGTGCTTAAAATTTTCTGTGATGACTTCTGCTTTGAAGCACCTGCTGGAGAACACCTATTGAAAGAAGAGCCACCTGATCCCTTTGTAAGATTTGTCTGTACATCTGGTAAGGACATGTTTCCTCTGTTGACTTTTTTCCTTGCTAGACATGCATTTATCGATAATCCTATCTCAGCATCTCCTTTTTGGTGGGAAGGATTATTTTTGTAGAATCAATTGCTTTTTCTGCTGTCTATCATATTTTCAATTATCCACATCAGAACATCACTAAGGAAGATTTCCTAAGCGGTATGTATATTGTAAATTACATTTAATGTCTGTTGTAGTCGAACCATAAGTTTTCACCTACATATCATTGAATGACCCTATGTTTCAGGACATGAGTTAAGAATTTTAATGGTACAGTAGTTGTTACTTGCTAACCTTCAAGAAATTTCTTCATAACATGGGAAAGACACAACAAAGGAGCTTATGGTCCAAGAAGAATATTTAATGGGCTCTTAATCTTGCTGTTGATATACATGATAAGATCCGAGGAGACACAGCAAGTACTTAAATGTCTATTTTTCATTTCACTCAACAAAAATTTCAACAAGGAGAGTAACTAAATATTGTTTGAGTAATAGTTTTTAGCACGGAATCTCAGAATTTAATATCTTTAGATTTGTTTAGAAATTAAGACCAAGGTGGGGTTTTTTCCCACCATTTTCATAACCAGAGTTCCACTCATGATGAAGTTAGACCCTTTTATGCTAACCTAATATTACACTTGACATAGAAGGGCTAGAGCTTGTTTTTATTCCAACAATATCAGAATATGCTATTTAAATCAAATGTCATTTTTGTTGGGCTGATGGCTTTCTAAAATTAAAAAGTCAAATTTAAATTAAAAAAGGTTAATTTGTTGACCTTTACTTTGTTTAATTGTTACTAGTGCATTTTATGTTAATTAAGCATTCTTTCTCAATAATTATAGGAGGCAACTGCAAAGCTTTTAAGGCTCCTACTAATTTAGCACCCTGTGGCTGCATGCTTCTATTTCTTTAATTTTAATGTACTGATTAGATACATCATAAAAATAAGTATGTCATAGGGAATCTATCATTTCAGCATCCCTTGACCTGCAAATGCTTTAAATCCTATTAAAAAATATAAAGCAGTATTATTCCTCAAAAATCTCAAAAGGAAGACCTGACTAAAGCATTATTGGCATTGTCTAATGATGAGACCTTAAAGCTCCAAATCAGTTCACCATGTGTAATAGTAAATAAAATATTTAGCAGGTACAAGAGTTACTGTACTTAAATATATTTTAGTCCTTACATGTGATTAACCATTTCTAACTTTCAGTGCTTCACTTTCAAACTTTTATAGTGGTCTTAAAATTTAGTTCTACTCAATTATACAGCAGTTCTCTTATTTTGCAACTGCATCTCAGTTCTCTGAATAATCAGCACAGACAGCCTGCTAAAGTGGTAGAAATAACTGTATTAGGTTCTTTTCTATGGATCTGCTGTTTGGGAAGGAAGTTTGACATCCTGAGACTGCAGTACAGGTCTCAGTGTATTTTATAATAGAATAACTGTATAATTATCTATATCTTTTTGAGACAACGTGACTGATTGACTGAGACAGTTTTAATATGTAAAGGCAGTTTTACGATGACTTAATCTCGACCACAATTTAACTCTCTGCATATTACATAGTGTAACTTTCTAGTACCAATGTAATCCCTGAACATAGAGTTAGAAATGGGTAATAGCACCTCAAAATCTCCAGCACAGCAAAGAGTAGTGATTTTTCCAAAGTATACACTCTCAGTACTACATGTGTGTTATTGTTATGGAAAGTTTCATAATTTAACCAAAAGAAAAAAGTAATTTCTATAGTGACAGTTCTAAATGCAGAAAAGAAAGATTAAAAACTTTAGGCTTATTTGTTTCTTTCCATGTTTTTCTTCTTTTGGGTTATTTTATTATTAAAAAAAAAAAAAAAAAATTTGAGGAATTGTGAGGCAAAGTCTTATCATCAATAGTTTTGATGCTTTCCACAGTGTTACATTAAACAAAAAGGTCTTTTCACCTCGAAAATGTTAATTTTAGAAAAATGTTGAAAGATTGAATGAGGATGATATTTTAATTTCTGTATTTTCCTACAGTATCAGCTGGGGTACCTAAATAGATAACATCAAGTAATGCATTGGAATATGGTATTTTATGTTTATACTTGACTATGAACCTATGATATAAAATAAATAGAAATACTCATCTGAAATAAAACTAGAATTCTTCTCATTTGTTTGATGTTTTTCAAACAAGAAAAGTCTTTTAGTTGTTTTGATTTGAAGTGAAGATGACTTCTGAAATTCCAGAAGAAACAGATGAAAATTCATTCAAGTCCATGTGTATTATCATATACATGTGACTTTTCCCAAACATCAGCTCTGAAAAGCAGTTGAGAGAAATTAAATGCAAATGTAATTACATATGTGTTTCCTTCTTTATAAAGCCCATAAGCAAATGAAAGTTGCCCTTTTTATGAAGCAGAGCCTGCTCCCTAATCAGACTAGAAAAAAGACCAACTCTAATATATGTTATACATAAACTGTAACACAATAGCACTATCAAATTTTTGTCAGGCAATTAAACTTTATGCCAAGCTAATTCGATTTTGCTGCTGTTTTATTAAGTCCTATGAAAAAAAAGGAAATCTGTTCTCTTCAGTAAATCACAAGTTTCACAAAACATTTCCTAACTCAGACTCCTTGTTCTGCTATTTTGATATATTAAATATCCAGCAAAGAATTTCCAGGGTCATAAATCTAGAGTGATAAAATTAATCCTATTGCTGAAGAGAAATAAATATTTTATTGCAGTTTTATGAGCTTTTGTTCCCTTTTTGCTTGCAAGTAGGTGTTGTTTAGTGGTACAAAGACATTTTGCTACTGAAAAATGTATTAGAAAGAGTACAGCAATAATAGAATTCATATCTACAAAGCTGTTCACTTCTCAGAATGAAGGTTCAAGAATATCCTAAGGAAAACTTAAAAGACAATACTGTCCATAAGAATACTACACTGATTATTCTTCTTACATTTTTTACTCTAGGAATAATTTTACTGTTATTATTAATTTTGCAACAGAAATTTTCTGAAATTGCACCTGAACAACATCTATACAATCAAATTTACTAAATGCAAATGGAACATGAAACCTCAGAAATGCTAATCTAATTAATCCCTCATTTTCTTCCTATTTTTTCTTTCTTAGGAATGTATGGAAATAATAAGATTAAAGATGTTCATGCCTTGATTATACCTTCATCTGAGGTGCTAAGCCTTTACAATAACAAGTCAGTTTATTCAAGCCTGGCACAACATACACTGCATTTTGAATCTATGTTATCTAAAATATAATGAATGTGAATGAGGGCCTCAGGGGCCTTGAATATTGTTACAATTAAGAAATGGCTTGGGGAAAAAGGAATGTAAAGGTAGGAATTTCCATTAGAGTAGAGACAAATGGACAGGGATGGCAGGGTCTGGTCATATATATTAGACAGAGAGAATTGTTTTCATCAAAGTACTGTTGCAGATAAACAAAGTGGGACAGTTCTATGTCATGATTGAATCTTGTACAGCCATTCACAAATATCTGGAATGAGTCTAAATGTTCCATTCTAGTTTCTGAAGATTTACCTGAAGTTTGCACAGGCTGTATGGTCTTCAAGGCCCTGGCAACTCAGTGACTTAGTCTAGCGGTTTTTGGTATTGTTTAAAAATTTCTGCAGATCAACAAATGAAAATGGTAGTGTGGCTAAATCTGAAGAAGAGATGACCCATAATGTCTTGACAACATACTGTAATCAGAAAAATATATCTGTCCTCAAAAGTGCACAGAAACTCTATAAAGCATCAGACAGGTACAAAGCACTCACAGTTTGTTTTTTCCATTTTTTGTGAGCTACTAAGTCACTTTGTTAACTGTAAAGACCTGATACTTTTTAATGAGCACTGCTGACTTTCAAATTTGGAATATATATTTGGAATACATATTTGCAATATATAATATATTTGGAACTTTTCATTTTGTCATAGTTACCAAATAGAACGGCAAATTACTAATTCACAGTTGCAAGTGGCAAAGATTTAGTCCAGGAAGACTGTACAACTGCAGGTGAAAGCTTAAAACAAGTGTTAAATTTACAGAAAGTTAATAGAAGTTTTTTAAATTATCTAAGTTTGTTAAGAGGTATGGAAAAATTTAGGAAGAGAAATGTTATTAGGATAGGCTATGATTAAATATTTAGGCTAAATACACACAGGGACCTTAATTCAAATGTATTCTGTGGTCCGCTAAATTGAAGAGGGGGAACACATGTAAAAAGTTGCTTTTGGCTGATGGTACTTAATGATTTATGTGTTCTCCACTGTCAAATTGTACATTAAATCCATATCAGATACCTGACTCTGCTTTTCTACTTTCAGGTTTATCAGGAAAAGAGAAGCTGAAGAAGACATGCATAGAGCAGAATAATATTGCAGGCCACTAGTATTGAAGAAAATACTCTTGAGCAATATGCAAAACAGATCAAGTTTACCAGGTAACAGTTTTTTAAATATTAAATATTTATATGTACTTTAGTGAAAGTTCTTGAACAGTGATTGCCAATCACCAATCAGGTATGCAGCCTAGAGCTCAACTAGAACTTCTTTTTCTGTCTTATAACAATGGATATATAGTTATTTTATGAAACATGAAAGGAAAAAAAAAAAGCTGAAGTCCCATCATGGATAAATAGGCTCAGTACAGGGCAAGCCTGACAAAGTGATAATGTGAGGAGGAGCTCAAGCCAGTCTATTTGCTGGAGGTGAAGGAGACTTATTTACAGGATGGAACTCACCATAACAGGTTGAGTTCTATAGGCACCCAATAGTTCAAAAGCAGTTTAGGAAGTACCAGTGGACTATTTTGTTTCACTCCAACATGCAAAACTGCTATAGAACAAGGGTGAACTGCGGTTAATGTTGATAATACTTTTCTGATCACACACCAGTACTTGGATAACCAACCATAAACACTTCTGTTCCAGCAGGGAGGCTAGATTTGGACTATGCCTGCTATCTCTGACTGCTACTACCTTTGTCAGGAAGCTTATTTGCTGCACAGCGCTCACTGTTCAATCCTGCGTAACAGGGCAGACTATTGTCTTTGAAATCTCAGTAGTAGAAGTAGTGAAATTTAGCAAACAACTCCAGTAATATTTCCTTTTCTGGTAGTCCTAAATGTACCTTTACCCTCACCTCAAGCTACAATTATTTCTTAAGGCTGAAACCCCTGTTGTGCTACATATTGCCATTGAATACCTGCAGCAGCTTTCCTTTCAATGCACTGCTTGCACCTTCCTTTTCTTGGGGTGAATGTGGGGGAGGTTTGGTTTTTATCTTTTCCCACTATGGTGATAGGGAAGTTCTTAAATGTAGAAGAATCACACATTTCTAAAACAGAACAGTACTGACTTGGTAAGCAACCATTTCTGATAGAAGATAGCATAAAAAATGGAAACTGGCACAAGGAAAAATATGTTATGGAAAGCAATGGGGGAACTGTGGCATCTTTTAATGGTGTAAAATGGAAAGGATTATAGAATATTTATGTTCCTGGTTTATGGCACATAAAATCACACCAGTCACTACTCCTCCTTGTTCTTTTAAGCCTGGAGATGAAAATGATTTGGCATATTTTTGTTTACCAATTTATGAAAAACAAAGGATGATGCTTTTGCTCAGTAAACTTAACATCTTTCCCTAATGTCTGTGAAATATTTAATAGCTTAGAAACTGTGACAGAGTTATATATGTATTAATATTATTTAGTAGATCAGGGTACTACTATCAGTTCTTATAAGTCTACTTCGTCATCTATAGCCTGCAGCTCCTTTAGCAATGAGAATACTAAGAAAAAATATTTCCTACGGTGTTTACCTGATTATGTAAAATTAGACCATCACCTGCAGTCATCCTCCACAAATGAGTCAGTTAGCTTGACACTTTAACTTGGTTATTCAGTGAGATGTTTTTTAAAATCTAAGCAAGTTAATAAAAATAGCTTTTTCAAGTGTTTGGGTATTTTTATTTTTATTCTTTAACAATGAAGCCATCCATTTTTACACCTCTGTTCCAAGGCAAAAGGGACAGCTGTGTTTCAAATTCTCAGCCCCAGTTAGTCCATGTCCCAGGCAGCAGCAAGTGCAGTAAGACAGTTCAGGTTCTCAGCTGTCAAATCAGACAAAATCCTTCTCTGGCTACTATGCATGAAGTCAGGAATTAATACTTCCTAGAAATAGGTGCTGAAATCTCACCAGGGTTGTGTTTATTCTGACTTTTTAAGGGACAAGGCAAGTTGTAAATTTTTTTTAGATCTTGTTACCACTTTATTCAACTAGAAACTCCCAAAACCATCTGGATCTGCACAAACAAGCAAAGCATGAAGGTGGAAGAGGGCATATACACCTTGAAATACACAATTTTTTTAATGCTTTGTTATTTTGTTCCCATGAAACTCATGAAGGCTTTCCAAGGGAAACAGAGACACTTTTGATGGTAACCATGGAGAGGACCAGTTAAAATAGTCATATTGACTTCCTCCCTTTTCCTTCCCCTGTGCCCCTGGCTACTCCCTCCCATCATAAAACATAGCGTAGGTTTTTTGATTATTAAAGAACAATTTTTTGGAGATGTGAAGGGATATTGTTCTGTGGAATAAGCAGTATAGCACTGCGAAATCTGCAGGTTCTCAAAATACATCTGGACTCTGCTGAAGTGGTGGAGCTGACCATTCTGTTTGTTAGCTTCTTTCACTCAGTGAATTGTACTGTACCTCATCAAACGTTAAGCATTGCCCTTCCAGGATGTCAGCAGATGCAGAGAAAATCACCATTATAAAAACCAGAGCTCCATTTTTGTTGTATTTTCTATAAATTATTTTATATAATAAAACCTTCAAAGTACATTTTTTTTTTACAGATTGAACTTATGTAATGAACAGCTACAGGTAAGAATCTCAGCTCTCTATGAATGCATAATCCCCAGGACAAATAAACTGCTGGCTACTGGCATGGTATCCAGCAGAAAATGGTTGTGAAAGTTTATGGCAACAAATCCTGTCATAAAAAAGTCACTATGTTTTTTATTTGAAACAATATTGCCACAAAAACACATTTCAGCCCTTTAAAAAACCTCTTCGCAAGATTTAACGTGTCCAGTGTAAGTTCTACAGCAAAGTCTGTAATAAACTGCAAACAAACTTAGTAGCTGAGCTGAATTTGACTTCTACATTCAACAATAATGGATTTAATGGTAACCAAGAATAATTTTTTCATTAGGGAGATTAATGTTTTGATGATGGATCTAGATGTGTATTTCAGTTTTACTTAGATCTGTAAAAAAAAACTTTAAAAAAATATTTCGCTTGTAAAGGGAACAGTGGCATCCCTGTTAAAAAATCAGCTTAGTTTTATACTTTCATGAAATTTATAATAGAGATTTAAATAATTCACTTTGAGAAAGGACTTTTCCTTCAATACACTTTTGTAAAGTTCTACCTGTTCACTGAAACTTTTTTTAACAAGCAGAAGCTAAGAAGCAATGTGTTATCAGAAATAGAATTAGTCAGGATTATGTGAGGTATTTTTTTCCTTTGGATACTCTTTTAGACTTTCTGTTGATGGGAGTATGTAGGCCACCTGCTTTTCTCCTCTACAGCTAAAATGACAGTGATGGACAGAGGGCACTTGAAACACCTCAAAGGTGCTGCACAGACAAGATGCTGTAAAAACAAAGGTCATTGCCAAAACCTTCCTTAACTTCCATTCCCAAAATTCTGGTTTTGGTAATTTGAAAAATATGATTTTTTTTCTTGAATTTTGAATTAACTTGGAATGAAAGGTATGATTTGGTTTTGTTTGGATTTAAAAAAAAAATTTTTTGGTAAAATCTTTTGCTGTTTGAAATACAAAATCATTTTCCAGGTTTTTTTAGTGAAATAAATTGTAAAAGTTGAACAAAATTATACTTTTTCATTAAAAATGTTTACAAATGTTTGAAGCAAAATCATTTCTGCAACACTATGCCCTTTTCTCACAATGTCCTTTTTCCTGTAAAGTGCCATTACTTAAATTGACATTTCTCTTCAGAAATTTCAAATGCACATGATGAACTGAAGTAAAGATTTAAAACCCATTGGAAGATATGTACCTGGCCATAACAGTACAACAGATAGTGATGTTTGCTCCTGCCAAAGTTCAGTATGGAGGCTACTGTCTTGTTGCAGAGCCAAGTCAGGTTTTACAGTGCAGATGCAGCTGGCTGGAGCTAAATGGCTTATAAAATTTAAGCTTCCCTGTGACTACCAAAAGGAGTATGACACTGAGTTGGGAAAAAACTTACATATGGTCTCATGAGAAATGATTGCAATTGGAAAACATACAGGAAGAGAATGAATGGTCATTGTATGTAAGACACTGCCAGACAAACTTCTGATTAAAGCATTCAACTCTTAAGCTCATTACCTTTAAGAGTAAGTGTCTCACAAGCTGAATAACAGCTGTGTCCACAGTGAGAGCTGCAACTGAGTATTCCGGTTTCTGAGAAATTTACTGTGAAGTTTGAGTGGTAGTCAATTGATCTTTGAGTTCAATATCACATGGAGATTTTTGTGGACTAAAAAAAATGTAATTTCTTACAAGGGTCCAAAGTCTAGTTTAGTTTTGTTCCTTGACAGCCTTTCTCTCAAGGGAACTGGTGAACTCAAACCTCAGCGCTAGGAGTTGTACCCCCCATGGGGTACATCCTCAGTTTTCAGGCAAGTAGATTGTGCCTGTTATCTGCCTAATGTGTTTAAACAGAACTATCCTCACAGAAATATTCTGACAAGTAAGCTTTTCTTCTGATCACAGTGGGCTGCTAAAAAAGATATGTCCTAAATTTTTCAAGGTTGCATATAGTTCATATCCAAATCCACTGAAGTCAACAAAAAAACTCCATCAGGAATTTTTTGGGCTAAGATCTATTTGGAGCATGTGAACTGGATTCTGTGTTTTACAACATAGAATCATAGAATCATAGAATGGTTTGGGTTGGAAAAGAGCTTTAAAGATCATCTAGTCCAACCCCCTGCCATGGGCGGGGGCACTTTCCACTAGACCAGGTTGCTCAAAGCCTCATCCAACCTGGCCTTGAACACTGCCAGGGATGGACCATCTACAACTTCTCTGGACAACATGTTCCAGTGTCTGACCACCCTAATCATAAAAAGTTTCTTCCTTTTGTCCAATCTAAATGTACCCTTTTTTGGTTTAAAACCATTGCCCCTTCTCCTGTCACTACAGGCCCAGGTAAAAAAATCTCTCTTAATCTTTCTTATAAGCCCTCCTCACTGAAAGGCCACAATTAGGTCACCCCAGAGCCTTCTTTTCTCCAGGCTAAGCAACACCAATTCTCTCAGCCTTTCTTCACAGAAGAGGTATTTCAGCGCTCTGACGATTTTCTTATCCCTCCTTTATATTCACTTTACAGGTGCATGTCTTTCCTATACTGGGGACCTCAGTGTACCTGGTGTAGTATACAGTCTCTCCTACTCTCAGCACTCTATACTATTTACTAGTGTTTTTGACAGTGTGCTCTTAGGTTGCTAATTTATTAACAGGTTTCAGAATTACTCTCAGGTTTCAGGTCTTAATCCAGAGATTTTTGTGTATAGGACTCTGCATTACTTACAGGTACCTGTCATCTCTTCAATATTAAGCAAACTCGCTAAAGATATTCACCAAGAACTACAAATCTCAGGGAGATGTACAGTCCACTAAGTGGTATCCTCATTCACATAGCTATGAAGGATCTAATTATAAACCTTCTTGTGGGTTTTTGCTTATTACAACTGATTTTTAGGGTAAGTTAATTTTAAAACATCTACATCAGCAGTTGCAGTCGTGCAGCATGTTTGGTAAGCCACAGGCATTACTCCAGCAACTGTGGAAATCCACTGCACATGCTCTAACACAAGACTATATGACTAGAAACTAGAGATGCCCACCTTGTTGTCAGAGCTTCTTTCTGCTCTTTTTTGGATTTCAGAATTAGATTCTGGACAGAATCCCTTTAAAACACACAACCAAAGATTAATTTGGCCATGTCTAAAAATCTTCTTTCATATACTGAGAGGTTTGGGATTCTGTGAAAAAAGTTTTGTTGGCACTAAACCAGCAAATACATATATATATATATAGCTCAGCTTTGCTTTCTGGAACTGTGAAAAGGATAAACAGTTCATAAAACCTCCTGCCACAGAACCAAACATATTGAAATGGCTTTTATGGAGATATTGAAACAACAAAAAAAATACACAGGTCTTGTTTCTCCTGAGGGTTCAATTATTTTGAGTGCTGGTAGCAAACTTTGATTGATAAATCTAACCTTTCCTTTCCAGGCAATAGTTTGATCACACACTGATGAGAAAGAGTTAGAGAATGGAAGAATAATATTTGGATTGCAACAGAATAATGAAAATGCAGAGGATGCCTTTGACTTTTACAAGGTGAGAAATGATTTCCCATTTTGATTGTATGACAGCAAGAATCTCTTCTAAAAGCAGGCAAGTCTGGGCTTTGTATGATGTTCTTAAATTATTTTTCAAAACTTATAAGATTTATCCAGCTTTCCAACTAGAAATTCATAATATATCCAAAATGCAATTCAAGCTATAGTGGCAACATATGTTTTTCAGCAGCACAAATGACTGATGAAGTGATGAGGTGACCACACATTGTATGTGAAATATGAACTAAGAAAGAAAACTTCCCAGCCCTCAGGGAAAACCAAGCAGCCTTTCTATGCAAAACAAATTTATGATGTTTTCCAACTAGGCTTACACAAATAAACTCATCAAGGATGTCCATCATGGCCTAATCTGACACTTTTGTACAACTTTTTGTTGTCCGTTTACACCATATTTTTTTCACTCTTCCCTTCTAAAATACTTCTTAGCAGCCTGAAATCCTCTATCATTATTTTAATCAAATCTTTTCCTTCCTTTTTATGTAGAAGAAAGAGAGGTTATCAATCAAAGAAAATGAAGATAGACTATTTAGTTTTATTTTGTCATCATAAATCCCTTTTCATAAGATCCTTCTTTACTACAGACAACTGAGATATGCCTAGCCTCGAAAGCAATTCCACTGGAAAAAAAGAAAAAAGGAGAGAGAAAGCAAAATTTGGCTTTAAAATATAAGCTTGATCATCAAGTTTTATTTTGAAAGTAAATCACTTAACAATATTTAAAGCTGTATTGTTTAAATGTTTTCCAGTTTCCACAAGCAGTTACAGAATATTACTTTGAAATCCCTGAATATTTCCGGAATCCAGTAAAGTAATGGTTTCATTGCCTTTCATTAACACTGTTCCTTTCTGATTTGTAAAATATTTTTTGAGGTTCATGATACCATTTTGTAAGTAATTTTAAAAATAAAAATCTTACGTGAAGAATTAGCTACACCATCCAACTCAATCCACTCCAGTAAGCCAAAATTTGGAGAAAAAGGTATTTTATGTATCAGAGTCATAGTAGTGCAGAAGACAGAGAAAGCAGACAGATACATTAGTAACTGGTCTAAAGAAGGCACATTGCAATGCAGCTATTTTAACCTGAACATTGAAGTAAGACTCAAGTATGGACATAAAACCAGTAGCATTTACCAGCTTCAAGATGTGGTGTATCAGAATGCTTAAAGCCAAATTAAAGTTGACCTTAGCAAAAGTATGATGTTGCAAATGTAGTCTGCCTGCACATGCTCTTTCTGTTCTCGCTCAGCCATATAGGACAGATGTAATTTACTTCTAATATTTCAGTTAATCAAATCACTGCTACATCCTATGAATAACTGCAACAAACAGGCTCAGCATTAAACAGTACTGTGCCTGCAAGCAAACATGGCCAATAGATGAGCCACTACATTTCCACATACTTTTAGAGCTTTTAATGCCTGTTTAATATAAAGCTAGTTTTCTGAAGCATGGTGTGCATGTGCAAAATTTAAAAATGAAGAGGTCAAGTCCTAGACAGAGATTGTAAATTTGCGTACCTCTGAAAAATTTATTTTCACTAACTAAAGTGTCAATATCTGGCATCCAAACCATCACATTTCAGCTCCTTTTTTTTTGTTTTACATACAGAAATAAGAAAATACATATTCAGAAATACACTGATGCATACATACACCACATATATTCTGCTGGCATCTCTGTGATATATTGCAAAACCATATATAAAGTAAATTTTTTCTAGCAATTTGGAGAATCTATCTTCCATCTTCTAAGACTCCTCCTTGGATTTGGTAATGTCTTAACCTCTGAAAAGTTTCATGTATCATTTTTTAAAAAATAGTAATCATATTTCCCAAGGCTTTGGCTCAGTTAAATAATTTTTCCCTTCTAATTACACGTTACTTCTAATTATGACCTTTTGCTCAGTTTCAGCAAAAAATGTTTCAAGCTGATTATAAGAGTTCTTGCTTTGCAACTGATGTGCTGAAAAAGCTGAGCATTGCAATTATGGCACCAAAAACACAGGTGAAAAATTGCAATTTACTTTTGGAAAAGCAAGTCATAATTCTCCATAGAAATTCTGTGCCAGCAACACCTGAAACATGTAATGACAGGTGATATTATGCATGATGAACGTTTCATGGGTTTGCTGATTCTCGGACTTTAAATTTACATAAAAAGAGGAAGTACATTTTCAGAGGACACCTAAATTTATACCTATGAAGTCCATATGTGTATTTTAACTGCACTTGTCCAGTGCAGAACATGGGAAACTGTGCAGCTGATGACATCATCTGCACTTATTTTTAACATTTGTGTGTGATTAAAGCTAAGGGCTAGACAGTTATTAAGGATATATGAAGAAGAACTGGCATAGAGCACTTTATGGGGTGTTGATCCTCCAGAATTAAAGGTCACTTTCTGTACATTGGTTAAGCTTAATAACTCCCCCAAAGTCCTCGAAAGCAAGGATTACTCATAAAATCATTACTGCTTTTTACATATGAAAAAACCAAGATGTACTTGGCTAACTACTTTATGTCATCAGTCTTCTAAAGTTTCCATTTCATTTCTAAGCTTTTCAGAGCCCTCTGAACAAAGGTCCCTACTGATGTGACATCCACACACTACTTCATAGGCTTTATATTTGTTGTTATTTTTATTCTCTGTACCCATCAATTTTCAATTAATAGTTATTGCTACTTGATAAGATCCTATTTCAGCCACCAAATAACAGAAGTTGAGACTGATTAGTTACTACCCAGCTTCTGTAAAATTGTGATTGAGGGTCTATACATACCAAAAAAACCCCTAACGTTCTAGATGACTTTGTGAAAAAAAAAAAAAAAATTTAACATGACATAGAAGCAGAAACTATAATAAGATACAAAGTCAACAAAAATAAACCTGAAAAATACGGATGAAGAAAAGGCAGAGGCATTAAATGCTTTTTTTATCTCAGTCTTTAGTGGTAGACCATGGAGTGCCCACTCCTGTGAGTTGGAGGACCACAAAAGTGGGAGGAGCAGTGACTTTCCTTCTGTGGACCATTAAATTGCAAGGGGCCAGTTGTATCAGCTAAGTGTTCACAAGTCCATAGGGCCTGATGAGATTCATCCCAGAGTACTGAAGCAATATTAGTGGATGTTAGAGCAGGATTCCTCTCAGTCACCTACCAAAGGTCTTGGGAGTCTGGGGAGGTCCCTGTTGACTGGAAGCTAGCTGACGTTCCAGTTTACAAGAATGGCATGAGGGAAGACCCAGAAAACTGCAGACCTGTTAGTTTAACCTGAGTACCTGGAAAAATTATGGAGATGATATTGGTTGGTATTGCAAGGCATTTCAAAGACAATGCAATCATCAGGCACAGTCAACATGGGTTCACAAGGGGAAAGTACTGTCTGATTAATCTGATATACTTCTATGCTAAGGTCACCCACCCAGTGGGTGAAGGCAAGGTGGTGGATGTAGCTTTTCTGGATTAAGGCTTTTGATACTGTCCTTCACAGTATACTTCGGTACAAGTTGTCCAAATGTGAGATGAGGAGGTACACAGTGCTCTGGGTGAACTGGCTGAGCCACAGAGCTCTAGGGGTTGTAGTGAATTGGGCTACATCTGGCTGGTGGCCAGTCATCAGTGGTGTTGCTCAGGGCTCAATTCTAGGGCCAGTTCTGTTCAATATTTTTATCAATGATTGGATGCAGAAGTTGATTGCACCATTAGCAAGTTTGCTAGTGATACTAAACTGGGACATGTTGACTCTTTTGAGGGACAAGAGGCCTTGCAGGGGGATCTAGCTAGATTGGAGCACTAAGCAATGATTAATGGCACGAAATTTAACAAGAACAAATGCCTGATTCTGCACCTAGGATGCAATAATGCTGGTCACAAGTATAAATTCAGAGAGGACTGGCTGGAGAGAAGCCCTGCAGAAAGGGATCTGGGGGTGCTGGCTAGCAGCAGGCTCGATGTGAGTCAGCAGTGTGCCCTGGCAGCCACGAGGGCAAACCACATCCTGGGGTGCATCAAACACAGCTTAGCCAGCTGGTCAAAAGAGGTGATTATACCGCTGTATTTATCCATGGTGCAGCCTCACCTCAAGTACTGTGTGCAGTTCTGGGCCCTGCAATTTAAGAAGAATGTTAATATCCTTGAATGCACCCAGAGGAAGGCAACAAAGCTGCTGAAAGGGCTGGAATGGATGTCCTATGAGGAGCAGCTCAGGACTCTGGATTTGTCTAGTTTGGAGAGAAGGAGGCTGAGCAGTGACCTCCTTGCTCTCTACAGCTTCCTGAGGAGGGGAAGTGGAGAGGGAGCTGCTGATCTCTTCTCCTTGGTATTCAGTGATGTGATGTGTTGGAATGGCTCAAAGAAGGTTCAGGCTTGACATTGGAAAGCATTTCTTTACCAAAAGGGTAGTTAAACAATGGAACAGGCTTCCTAGAGAAGAGACTGATGCCCCATGCCTCTCAGTGCCTTCTAAAGAGGTATTTGGACAATGGTCTTCACAATATTCTTTAACTTTTGGTCAGCCTTGAAGTGGTCAGGCAGTTGGACCAGATGATTGTTGTAGGTTCCTTCCAACTGGAAATCCCCTTTGCCTTCCCTTCCTTTGCCTCACCTTGCCTTTCCTTGCCTTGCCTTCCCTTCCCTTCCCTTCCCTTGCCTTCCTTTAGAATTTAAAATAGAAAGTGATCATAATAAACAGACACAAAAAGAAGTAGAGCAAATAAGCTTGCGAGTGGGAGGGCAGGAAGATGTATTCCTGCATATGACTACAGACAAACATTCACTGAAAGTTAAGTTTTCTTCTTGGTGTGCTTGCTATGTTGTTCTTCATTTATTTGTACTACTGGTAACCCTGGGTATGTGACAGGGTGCAGAATTAGGCCTGGAACCTTATTAATGGAAGACAGTCTTACAGTACGGCTATTAAAGAAAATGCTCATTATACATGCACCAACAAGCATTTCTGTTTCTCTCAGATGCTTGTATTGGGTTTGCATTGCAAGTTTTTGTAGGGTGGGTGGGCTACAGCAGTTGCTTCTGTAAGAAGACTCTAGAGGCTTCCCCTATGTCCAACAGAGGCAGTGCCAGCTGGCTCCAAGACAGACCTGCCACTGGCCAAGGCTGAGCCAATACACAATGGTGGTAGCACCTCTGGGGTAACATCTTTAAGAATGGGAAAAAAAAAAAACCTGTGCTACACTGGCAGAAGTCAAAAGAGAGGAGTGCAAATACGTGAGAGAAACAACTCTGCAGACACCAAAGTCAGTGAAGAAGGAGGGGGAGGAGGTGCTCCAGGCGCCAGAACAGAGATTCCCCTGCAGCTCATGGTGAAGACGGTGGTGAGGCAGGCTGTACCCCTGCAGCCCATGGAGGTCCATGGTGGAGCAGATCTCCACCCACAGCCTGTGGAAGACCCCACACTGGAGCAGGTGGATGCACCTGAAGGAGGCTGCCACCCCATGGGAAGCCCACACTGGAGCAGTTTCCTGGCAGGACCTGTGGACCCATGCAGAGAGAAGCTCATGTTGGAACAGGTTTGCTGGCAGGACTTGTGACCCCATGGGTGACCCACACTAGAGCAGTTTGTGCCTGAAGGATGGCAGCCCATGAAGGAGACCCGCATTGGAGCAGTTAATGAAGAACTGTAGCCTGTGGCAAGGATGTGGCAAAGACTTCTCCATGTTGGAGAAGTTCATGGAGGACTGTCTTCAATGGGAGGGACCCCACACTGGAGCAGGGGAAGAGTGTGAGGAGTCCTCCCAGGGAGGAGGAGGGAGCAGCAGAGACAGCGTGTGATGAACTGACCACAACCCCACTCCCTGTACCCCTGTGTCGCTCGGGGGCAGGAGGTAGAGAAAATTGGGAGTGAAGTTGAGCCAGGAAGAAAGGAGGAGTGGGGGGAAGATGTTTTAAGATTTAGTTTCTATTTCTCATAATCCTGATTTGATTCGTAATTTTCCCAAAGTCAAGTCTGTTTTGCCTATGACAGTAATTGGCGAATGATCTCTCCCTGTCCTTATCTCAACTCATGAGTGTTTTGTTATATTTTTCTCTCCTGTCCTGTTGAGGAAAGGGACTGATAGAGCCACTCTGGTGGGCATCTGGTGTCTAGCCATGGTGAAGACACCACAATATTGTATTGTCTTTATTGTGATTACCAAGTATTTTATTATCTGAGTTCCTGATTTGAGTTTCTTTCAGTGCCACCAGTCTCTGACCACTCGGTTTGATGGTTTATGCTCCATGGAAAGAATAAGGTGCTGATGGAGAAAAGGAGAAAGTGTGATAGGAGTTTGGGGTTTGGGGAATACCTGATTGAAAATTAGATGGAGAAGGAAGAGACTAAATCTCAGAGAGAATAAGAGAAATTAAATATTTTTACTTGAGCCAAGTAAGTAAGAGGTGAAACTGAAATTGGCAGAGGAATTTAGAGGGGGAGAATAGTCCTGTGAGTAAGAAACACAGAGTAAGTACAGCTGAACAAGCCAGAGTGCCTTTGGAGAGGAAAAGAGAAGACAATCCACAGGGCTGGATAGGAAGAATGAAGCTTGCTTTGTAAAGCAAGTGGGATGAAGAGAAAATGAGATGACTATGGAGTGCAGCCTGCACTTTTTAAAAGGGATTACAATGCAATAAGAACTGGACAGTGCCACACAGGGCAGGGCACTGCCTGGGCCAAGTGTCAAACTGGGGAGAATAGATGCAAACTAGATCACCCATGAGAAAACATGCAGAAGAGGGCAAATGGCTATACAAGCTTCCCAGTCTCAACATTTAAATGCAGTGACAAAATAACATGTGAAATCCACTAGTAACATGTACATTTTATCTAACAGGTATATAAAGTTGATGATAATCTACTTTAACTAACAATAATGTAGTAGCAGAGGTCTGTGCAGTGAATACAATGTTTTTGATGAGAGTTGTCCATACGAAGTCACGTTTTTGTTTTACAGTATGCTTTTTAAAATTATACACTCATATATGCAAACACGCCAGTGCAAGAGAATGCCAACATTGCAAATTTAAGACAGTCATCTGCATTGTTTCAAATTAGCCCCTGTGTGATTGTCTCATCTCTTTTATTTTCTTTCCTTTTTTTTTTTTTTTTGAAACTTGACATCAATAAATTCAAAGTGGATATCTGCATAGGGATGAATGAGGTAAGACTGTCTGCTGTAAAATTTCTAACTCATTAATTGAAGAAGATAGAAGTGTCAGGTGAACAAGGTAGATATTCTTTCACACCAGAAGCAAAAGAAATTCTGTTTCATAAAACATATGCTAAACAAGCCAAGTCAGTTAAACTTTCTACATGAAGTCATCCATTAAGTATTCACCATTTTCAAGATATCTGACATGAGACACTGAAATCTGATTATTAGAAGTGATTATTACTTCTCTCTTCAATGGAATTCATTGGGAGTTTTGCTGATTATATAAGTTCTGCATAAGAATTTAGTATTCTGAAAAAAAATTGAATTTGTCAAATTATATCTATAAATAATAGCATCTTGCTAGTTATTTTCTCTGGTAATTTTCTTCAGCTGAAAGGAGACAGAATTGTATTGTCACCTTTCAGAGGTGTTGCAAAGTTATAAAAACTGTGAAATAGCAGCTGTGAGCAACTCGTATCTTCCAATCCCCTCTAACACTTGCTGTTGCCCCTATTTCCATAGAGAAAGATCTCTCTGCACCCACTGACAAGAGGGATTCAGTAGTGCTTGTTTTCAATGAACTGCTCTGAGGGGAGTTTCCAGCTTTCACTGTGCTATGTTAGCAGAGTCATTCTGTGCAAAAGACTCCCTGTGTTGTCTGGTGCTTTCAGACAATGCTGAGTTTTGGAAATGATGTCATCTCTGTGCCAAAAGCTCAGTGTTAGTTTGGTTTTGACACCCCTGTTGACTAACACAGTGCTGACTATGAACTACTTTATATGGATTTTTTATGTTCTGTGATATGGTTACTACTTGATATGTAGTTTTAAAGGATATTTGTTTTCGCAAAATCAACTTTAAGCCCTTCTTTTTGCCAGGTTGGTGTGCTTTAGGTGCCTCCACATCAATATTTTTGCTTGGATCATGAGTGAGCTTTGCTAGACCTTCCTTAGTCTGTAAACTGGACTCCCTGTTGACGAAACTAAACCATAAAATGTGCATGAACATGCATCAGCTTTCATTGGTTCCAATGTTATTTTGAGTCCAAACTTACATTTAGTTTTGTCTGTAAAAGTCATAACTCCTCCAGTGGAGTCATTTAGTCTAACAAATAGTCTAACCATTTAAGTAAGTCTGATAGAAATTATCCCAATTTATCTGGGGATTTTTACCCTGCTTCTTACAATAGAAGTAGCTTGGTTTGCTAGATCTCACTGGTGGATGAAAGGAATGGGACAAAAAAAAGGAAGTAACACTGTGATAACCTGAGATTTGAAAAGATGTTTAAAAGTGTATCTAATATTTTATTTCACTGTGAAGTTGTCTGAACTTTGTTACCCTCACCTATTACCTTTACAGACTTTGTCCTGCCCAGAACAGCTTAAGCCAAATCATTGCCACTTACTTAAAATTGGACTAGATATATCTTTTCATCTGTCTCCTTTTCTCACTGGCTCATCCTCTCTTGTGCTCCTTATTCACACTTTCACTTGTACAGGAAATTTGGGTTCTTTAAAATACCTAATAGGGAAAGTTATCATGTCCTTCACTAGCCAAGGAATTCTGTGAGTCAGAAAATCCTAGTTTTACTTTTGTGCTCTTACTGTACTTGTTTGGGATTCCAGAAATCAAAGTTCCAGGATTTTAAAACACGTAAGTCTGGAAAACATGTAGAGAGAGGAACAAGAGGTTAACAATTTCTGCATGTTTCTTAATCCAATAGTAGAGAGTCAATTGCTAGGGTGACAGCAGTGAAGAAGTCAAGTCAGCAGCTCATCTGAACATTCTACCAAAACATGACGTAGAGCTATATATCAACATTTCAGATGTGCTCTCTTTGGGCTGATTTGTGCCTTTGGAATATGATTGAACAGCTGTTCTGATTTTCTGTAATGAACTGAAATATCCGGCTGAATAGGAGCCAGCAGTGTGCCCAGGTGGCCAAGAAGGCCAACGGCACCCTGGCCTGTATCAGAAATAGTGTGGCCAGCAGGAGCAGGGAGGTGATTGTTCCCCTGTATTCAGCACTGGTGAGGC
>JAOBAS010000072.1:41737670-41747946 GCA_025311575.1 Elanoides forficatus
GGTGAGTGCTGGTCTCTTCTGTCGGGTGGCTGGAGATAGGACGAGAGGAAATGGCCTCAAGTTGCGGCAAGGGAGATGTAGGTTGGATATTAGGAAGAATTTCTTTACTGAGAGGATTGTCAGTCATTGGAATAGGCTGCCCAGGGAAGTGGCTGAGTCGCCATCCCTGGAGGTATTCAAAAAGCACGTAGACAAGGCACTCCAGAACATGGTTTATTGGGCATAGATGATGGTTGGATTCAATGATCCTGAAGGTCTTTTCCAACCTAAATGATTCTATGATTCTATGATTCTATGAAATTTTAAATGAACCTGAACAAGAATAAAAGGAGAAGATGAAGTGAACACAATAATACATAATATTTACTTCCTGCCCTGTCTTTAGAGAGGAGCTTTTGCAGCTGAAGTTTGCTTTTCTTTTCAGAGTAATGGCAATGTAGATGTTCATCCCAATTCATCTATAAACTTTATATTGTAGCAAGTAGGAAGTCACTGAAAGTATTTATCTACTATGTTCACTTGAGAGCAAAATAAACATGTTGACCTTCAATTCTTCCCCCTTTTAGCTTTCTTCTTATCAGAGGATGTCAGCATTTAGCACAAGGACAAATGCCTGCATTTTTGTGAGGAATGCAGACAATACTGTCATGAAACAAGTAGCCTCCAGGAGGAAAAAAATGGAAGCCTTTCAAAAGGCTTAATGTGTAAAAGATGCAGTTTCAGTGAACCCATCACTGTATGTCAAATGCCTAAATAAGGGGAAAAAAAGCCCTTTGGAGAAACAGATTTCCTACTCCCCTGAACTACAGTATTTTACTGTAGAAGAACTGAATACACATGTCAATGATAAAATTTTAAAATACTCTATTTATTCTAATGTAATATGCATTTTCCTCTTTAGGCTTTATTATACCACCTATTTTCTTAATTATTCATCATGTTTAGCTACAGTATGGTACAGAGATCGAAAGCAGAAGCCAGCCACCTTAAAGAAGCGTGTGAGCTGAATGCTTGATGTGATTTTTTCCTATAACGTATCTCTGACTGAGAACTTTATTTTATTTAGGATTCTTTTTTTTTTATCCTTACTCTATTAGAATCAAGGTAACATACCATCTGAAATAGCTTTGAAATGTAATAATTCCAAGAGTAATAAAAAATATAATATGTACTGTTCTGATGGGAAAAGGATATTTCCCACTTACATAGTTTGGGAAAGTAATTGCATCATTTTAAAGCTACAGAAGATTTGATGTTACTGCCATAGCTTTTGTCTGTAAAACTTTGTGTTGATTCTGAACAGTTTTGTTCTTTTATTGGTCCAAATTTGTGAATATCTGGTTAAACAGTTAAGGAGATCCATGGTGTAAACCCTCAGACATAGAAGAAGAAATGTGTCTTTAATACAAAACTTCCAAAAGAAATATTGGAAATCTTGCATGTTCCTATATGTTACCTTGTTTGCAGAATAACAGTTATTGCTTTAGCAGCTTCTACCACCGTATGTGTACAATAAGTAAATGAACATAAAATTGAATGAACATGTGAAAGAAGGCTAAACCCACTCAGCTTAACGAATCCATTCTCCCATTGGCTGTGTGCTGGAACACGAACAGAGTATTGTTTGGATCATAAGGATTAGTAAAATAACAGTCTTCGTGAACAACATGGTCATGTGGATGAAATTATTATTTCTTAAAGTCAGTGTATGATAGCTGGGATACCAGTGACTTACTTAATTCATTATTCTAATCCAATGACTGTGGAAAGTGTATAATTATTTCAGTTGAACAGATCAGCAATTATACACAAAATAAAGTTAAGAATATTTTGTATAAATGAATTGTGATCCTTCTTCTTTACTCCTTGGTTAAAAATGAAATTACTATAATTAAAGTTTTCTTTACAACTCATTTCTCTTTCAATAGCAGAATTGACTGTCTGTGAGAAATGAAGAGCATAAAATGTCTTTACTAGTAGAACTGGAAACAAGCTGGGAGAGTTGCTATCCATGCTGGTTATACTTAAAGTATAGAGCATCAAATTTCAGAAGTGATCATGATTGCTCTTCTGTGATCTTATAACACTTAGTGGGCTTCAGACCACTGCATCCATGATGTAAACAGTTTCATTGCTACACCATTCCTATGTCTTCTGCTAGTTCAGTGTGAATTAAAACATTGTAGACTTTATCTACCCCTAGTGGCTTCCATCTTTGGAAATGGAGTAACAACGACTTTTAAAGATTGTCAGACTTCATTAGTGAGACTGTTGAAAACCAGGTAGGTGTATTCCTACACAAAACATCAGCAATTTTACACACTGATCATGTTCTTACTTTTTAAAAGTCCAAGGTCATTCTTTCTTCTAATGTGCCTTTTATCGTACACTTTGACATGGATAGTTCACTCTTCCTTATATTTCGATTGCTGTATAACTGTCTCCCAAAAGGATTTCTGGGGCACACAACAGGTAGCATAAGTCTTACTTTACAGCACTAATGTGAAACTTATAGGAAAGAGGCAATATTTTTTTCCCTAGTGACATCTAGGTTCCAATTTCTTCTGTAATGTTTCCAGGACAGTGGTCATTGAGAGCCTCACAACAGAAATTCTTTCATTACTCACTATTGCTTTCACATGAAGAAGAAAGATATTATACATTAATGGAGAATGAAAACATCAGTGGAGAAGCTTAACACTCTGTAGTAGATGGAAGTAGCAATAGTAGCCTGTTTGTACTCCTTCAAGTCATAGTATGTGTAAGAGGAACCCTTCTGTCTTACTACTATGGGGCAAGTCCGGTAACGGACGTTTAGGAAGAGAAGTAGAACCTTCAGGAATGTTCTGCACCCTCTCATGTCAATTGAGTGTGGCACCAAAGACAGTCCCAAGGCAAATTCTTTTTATTCCCCCAAGCAGTGATGACCTTCTTGTGAAGAAGAGAGCCACAATATCCCCCTTTCGGAAATGACACATCACTGTGCCACTCTTGGTCTCTCTTGTCAATGTTCTCACTTTTCTATCTTCAGTGCAATTTCCTTTCATTTTCCTCCTCATCCACGCAGATGTTATTTAAGTAGCTATTGACATAAAAGAGCTTGCTTTTGTGCTGTGACCTCAGTTTCTTTGCAATTACCATTACCATTGCCATTAATATGTGCTCTGAACACATTCTAGTTTGGCAGAGTTTTCTGCCTGGTTTAGGCTGCTTGGTTTTTTCTACTTCTAGTCTGAGAAAGAGGTGTAACATTAATATTTACATCTTTATTTATGCTATTATTGATGCTAGTAGAAGTTCAGGGTTGATATAACTTCAGATTCTAAACAAACCTTCTCAGGTTTTAAAGAAACTTTGGTAAAATTAACATAATCTTAGTTTTTTCCTGAAAAGGCACTGCAAACAAGGTTTGTATTCTAACAATGTGGATGTGGTAAAACAGATAAGTGTTTGGGTGGGAAGACTGTTTTCTGATAGATAAGATGGTGTGGTTTTGTTTGTGGGTTTTTTTTTTTTTTACAATGTCTTACCAGAACGAATCTTTCTGTTTCTTTTCTGTTTCACAGCAGATCTATTTGTAGTGGCTCATATTTTGACGTCAGGTAATTCAAGCTTTTGCAGTTAGAAAGGAAATTAGTAAATCTAACTGGTATTTTTCCAGTAAAACAAGTTGATTGGTCAAAATGAACATTTTTCACTCAATCCTGCATCAGTTTTGACACAGATGCAATTTCTGTTCAAGGACAGACACCTATTATATAACCATTTATGACACTTACCTGGAATGTGGGACTGTATCTATAATGATCATAAAACGACAGCTCAGAAAACACATTAAAACACAATGTGCTGTTTAATGGATTGCTGCTGGTTTCTGGTAGGACACTGGCATGTTGGTTGTAGTTTTCTATATTGTTTTCAACGCAGCTTAACTTCCAGCTCTTCACCAATGCCACACAGAAAAAATATGTCATGTTCAGAAAAGATTTCACTGTCACATAATCATAGAACAGTTTAAGTTGGAAGGGACCTGTGGAAGGCATCCTGTCCAACCTTTGCTCAAAGCAGAGCTGATTTAGACCAGGTTTCTGGGGACAGTGTCCAGTCAAGTCTGAATATTTCCAAGGTTTAAGATTCCACAAATTCTGTGGTTAACTTGGTCCAATGTTTGACCACCCTCATGTTGAAAAAATTTCCCTTATATATGTAATTGAAATTTCTGCGGTAGTTTTACCTTTGTAATATAACTACAATGGCAGCTGAGATAAATGGGAGCAGTCAGACGTATGCAGATCATCTATACAGCAGGCAGGGACATACTTGGATATAGGCAGTGGGGTAAAACAAACGCAGATTCACTCTTCCAACTCTTCCTGAACATTCTTTTCAAGCCCAGGATTGTGGCTTGTGGACACACTGTATGGATACAAACATTTATGTACTTAAAAAGGGGTGAGCCCACACTTGAAGTATTCTGTAGAAACAGGGCAGGTAGCCTAAGCTGATGCATATTTCAAGTCATATTTAGTTTCTATAGAGGGAATGAGCACAAACAGAGGTCACTGGAAAGATGTGTCTCAGAAGATGGTGAAGTTGTGCTTTCAGATGTCTTCTGAAAGGAAACTGTAAATTCCAAATGCCTTGTCTGAGTGAAGAATAGCTCAAAAGAACCATTCTTGACTCAAGAACAAGGATGCCAAAGGACTGGTTTCTCACTTTTCAAATTGATTTCACTGCAATACAAGACAAAACCACTTTGAAATGGTAAAATAAAATTAAAAATGCAAATACTCATTTTCTTCACACGAGTCCATTTTAATATTTTTTTTCAGTCTTCCTCTAGTCTTATTGTTTAATTGTTTTTGTTTCTGACATTACTTTTAATATCTGCAAACAAGAACAGCTGCTTTATTCAATACTTGTGAGATCCTAAGACACGTTTTAATTCAGCTCTTTTGAACCAAGGTCTATTCTATACTCTTAAAGCTCTGGAAAACAATCAATAGGTAAGGTTCATCCATACATCAGTATTGACCTGAAACCATTTCAATATTCCCAGTCTTACCTCCTCCAGTACACTGAACAGGATAGTACATAGTTTTGCCTTTTGTTCAAAAATTTATGGTGGAGCTACCAATCTGAAATTTTACTTAAACATTCACAATGTAAAGGTTGCATGCTTCCACTGAAGTCATAGTGCCTTCAAACCCATTTGAGTCTAGTGGCTAGCACTCAAATCTTCTAATGTGTGAGTGAGGTTTGGAGGTTATTCCCTAATATGTCCAAAGTCTTTAAGTTTGACTTATAATGACACTGGCACTTAAGTCAGAGGTTGTTAAATCCATCATCTCAATAGAATCTTTAGGGTTATTTTAAGATTATGTTTAGGAATTAGAATTGAACATTAAATTACAGAATTACCAAGGAAAATAATAACTGTCAATACCACCATTAAACCTGTAGAATTCAATATTATACAATCAATGTTTTAAGATGAAATCTTTTTTCTTGTTTTCATTTTTGTAAGGCAACACTGAATGTGACTAAATAAAGTAAATTATCAAATTTTTTAAAAAAGTTTGCTTCCTTGTATTTTTATTTAGAAACAAGGATGGGAATGACAGGCTGTCAAAGAGGTAGAATCCTAACATTGCACTGCATCATGTAACTGAGTCATTATATGTTAATTTTGGATTATGTGATGTGATAACACATATGTCAGAATGCCATTTTGCATGATAGTACCATGCGGTTTGCTGATTCTGATTCTCGTTAAAACTCTACTGTCTCTGAAGCTCAAGTAAAACTGTTCTAAAAAACTGCAATACATAGAAAATATTTTTAAGGATATTTGAAGACCTATCAACAATTTCTGAAAAGCTACACCTTCTTTTGTTTATAATTCTGAACATTATACAATTTTTAATGTTCTTTTTTACAGTGAAGTGCTATATTCTTGGAACCTCAGGAGATCTGTAGTCCAATGGCTTGCTTGAAGCACTGTCTATGTTTGAATTCAGAAATAGTTGCTCAGTGCTTTGTCCAGTTGGGTCCCAAAAACTCTCAAAGGACAGAAGTGCCACAGTCTCTTTAGGCAACCCATTCCACTGCTTAATTAGTCTCATGGGGAAAAATCCCATCTCAATGTATGACTGTTGTTCTGACTCTAATTCCTTGAACATCTCTGTATAGGTGCTGGGAGACTGCTGTTTGGTCTGTTCCTCCAAGGTGAACAAGCTTCAGTTCCACAGCCTCTGCTGGCAAGGCAAATGCTCCAGCCACTGACCATCTTGGTTGCCCTCCGCCAAACTTGTTCCAGTTTATTGACATCTTTCCTTTATTAGGTGACCACAAACTGGTTATGGTATTTAGATGCAGTCTAAAAAGCACTGAGTAGAGGAGGATAATTATCAACTTCAAACTTGGGCCATTCTTCTGTTCACACAGGCAGTGCACTGCTGGCCTTTTGTTACTGCCCAGGTGCACAGCTGGCCCCTACTCAGCTTGATGCTCACCAGAGCTCCCAAGCCACCTCCACAGAGCTGCTCACTGGCTGAATCATCTCCAGCCTGTGTCACTGACAGGGGCTCTGCCTTTCCAAGGCTTAACCTGTATCATAGTTGAATTTTATCAGGTTCTGGCTGGCTCATTACTACAGCCTACCTAGGTTCGCCTGTGTGGCAACGCTGTCTTCAGGTGTGTTCACTTCTCCACGGCTGATGTTATCTGTTGGTGACAGAGCACTCTACTGGTCCCAGGACAGAACCCCACAGTAGTCCACTTGAAACCAGACTTGAGGTGGAGGTCAAATCATTAACCACTACCCTTTGAGCCCAATGATCAAGCTAGTTTTCCCCTCATCTAGTTGGCCATCCATGTAGACCATAACATCTCAATTTGCAATCAAGGATGTTGGGGAGACTCTGTTGAAATTCTTGTTAAAGTCAAAGTAGATGACATCTAGTGTTCTCCCATCATCCACAAATGCAGTCCTTTCATTACAGAAAGAAATGAGGTTGTTCAGGCATGATTTACCTCCGGTACCTCCAGGCTAAATTTTCCCGGACATCTTCTTCTTCATGTGCTCAGAAATGTGCTCCAAAGGGCTTGCTCCATGATTTTCCCAGAGACTGAAGCAAGACTGACCAACCTGGACACCTTTGGACCATTCTTTTGGCATGTTTTAAAGATGCAATATTTGTCTTTCTGTAGGTGTCAGAAACATTCCCCAATCTCCATGACATCTCAAAGATCATAGGCAGCAGCTTTGAAAGGACATCACACAACTCTCTTGGCATCTTCAGATGCAAACATCATTCCATGGACTAGATCCCTGACTTGCTTCTCACGCAATGCTTGCAGCTCCTCTCCTGCTTGAACCCTGCCTTTAGGCACAAAGATCTGGGAGACCTTGCTCATGAAGACTAAGGCAAAGAAAATATTGAGTATCGGTACCTTATTTACAGACATTTTCTCACTGAAATCAATCGGCCTGTTCAGCACTGGGTCCACATTTTTGTTGTTTATTCTTTTACTGCTACTGTAGTGATAGGAGCTTTTCTTGTTGCCTTTGATATCGCTTGCAAGTCTCAACCCAAATGGACTCTTGATTTCCTAATAGCATTCTTGCATATATGGGAAACAGCTCTACAATATTCCTTTGTAGCCTGTTCTCACTTCCAGCTCCTTTGTAAAACTATTTGGTATTTGAGCTCAGTCATGCGTTCCACATTTAGCCAAGCCAGTGTCCTGAGTCATCTATATATTTTCCTGAGTATTACGGTTCCTACAGTCAAGGCTACCATTGGTTATCTCATCCCCAACTGGTTCTTCCTTGTTTGTAAGTAGCAGATCAGGGGGACCATTGCCACTTCATGGCTCATCCAGCTTCTCTGATAAGCAGTTGTTCCCAGCACACTCCAACACCCCCACCCCCTGTATTGCTTGTGTCCCAGTGAGCTGCCCCTGCAGCAGATGTCAGGGAGGTTAACGTCTCCTGTAAACCAGGTGGTGATGATGATACAGAGATTTCCTTGAGCTGCTTAAAAGGGAACTTTGTCCACTTCCTCATTTGATAGGGTGGTTGATAACAAATTCTTACCACAAAGCTACCCTCCATGTTCTCTCTTCTGATCCTGATCCACATAGTCTTGGCCAGTCTGCTGCTCATTCCATGGGGTAGCCTGGTATGCTCAAGCTGCCTATTGACATGAAGACCCTCCTCCTCCCATACCCTTCCTGTCTCATATGAACAGCTTGTGTCTATCCATTACAGAGCTACAGCCACATGACTTACCAAGCCACCCCCACGTTGTTCGTGCAACGATGTTATAGGTCTGCATCCTCATGTAAAGCTCTTGCAGCTTCTGTTCATTTATTTTGCCACAAAATATTTTTCATAATCTGAGTTGTTTAAATGGCAAGTGTTTTAGTAAGTGCAAAACTATTATTTTTTTTTATTCCAGAGTCTTTGTGTTCCATCATAATAAGGTTTTGTGTTCTGAACACATAATTGTGGCTAAGACTGTACAGATCTGTTTTCACATTTACTATTACATTACTCAAAAAAAACAAAAAAAATGGATACAGGTTGGTGCTAAACTGTCTGGTGAATACAGAATAACATTTCTAATATTTTTAAGAACTACTTGCTGCAAACAGTTCTATTATCAGTGCAAGGCATTATGGAATTTGTTCTAGTCATGCACAGAAGTTGTGACTGTGCTGTGAAGGCTCAGGGCCATGAATTTCAAGACGGACCTTTACAGGCAAGTGAAAAACCACAGAAAGATCTCAGGTGTTTTATTGTCAAAGATTGAATATGTAGTGTTACAACAGGAAAGATGTTGATTATTCCTAAATGAACAGCGGTAGAGCATATTAATTATCCTGTCAGTTATTTCCTGAGCTTAGATCTCTGTGTCTCAGACGGAAACTGATTTCAAGTTCATTGGGATTGTGGTGATTAGCTACATATTCATCAATCTGATTGCCATGCAATTGGCTAAGTTGTTTGTTTCTGAGTTCAAAGGTAAATGTTCTGGACTGGTTAAAATAGGCAGTTAGGAGGTGTTAACATGCCCATGCTGGTACCTAAGTACTTTTAAAAGAAATTTTAGCTCTGAATGGATAAAGCTGTCCTAAAATGGATATGTCACCTATTGCAGAGTCTTTGAGGCAGGACTCTGGCAGGTTCTCTATGCACTGTTTCCAACAGACTCCTGGAAGGTGACCTGCATGTACTTGGCAGGTGTTTCTAGATATGCAGGAGAATAGAAATGGTCTGCACCCTCTTTTAAGGTGAAAAGATTTGAAAAAGACTGCATGTAAGAGCAATCCCCCTTGCCTTCCATGAAGTAAACTATTTTTAAGGCAACAGGGTTGCTGTGAGAAGTGTAAACACCATTTAGCTAATTTACCCCTCCTCCTTGGTATCCTTATAAAAATATATGCTTATAAAAACATGTGCTTAATTAAGTTTTTTTTTCTAAGCTGACAGTTAGATGCTCTCTTTATGCTTTTTTATATCACCATTCTATTACATGTAGACAAATCCCCCCACTCCTTACAAACCCCAATCTTTTCATTAAGCTCAAAAGTTCTGTTTAGCTCATTTTATACAACATCCCTGTTAAGGCCTTATGCTACAGAAGGTTCCAGCTTGAAAGAAGTCAATGTCACTCTTTAATCAATTGCAGGGATCACTGCTGAGTCCCCTAAGAGTTGATTCTCTTGTCCCTACAGTTGCTTGGACTAAATATTCTGTTTCTGCAATACTGCTAGCTCTCCCTGCCTCAAGGAGAGAGGGAGACTGGAGCAGAGAAATCGAACTAATGTCTCTGATGTGTCAGTGCACACCATACTGCCATTAGGACATCAAGCCAGCATGATTTATTAGCAATTTTAATTAATTTTCTGAGTCATTTCCTAAGGGCTCAATTCTGTAATCTTATTACTATGAGCCTAACATACTATAGTAAGACTATGCTTTCTAATCTTTCTTTTGTTGTTAAATACAATCTACTTTCATTAGGAAACTCTTGAAATGAAGCTGTTTGCTCTTTTGCATTGTGAAATTTTTCTGTGTACGTTCATTAGAAATTAGTACTAGAAATTATGTACTAGAGTGCATTAGTTCTTAAAACAGAACTCATCACCTACTTTCCTCCTTTATTCTTTTACTATAAAATCATGCTAGATGTGATTGAGGTCCCTACTTTAAAGTAAAGAAGCCACATCTCTATAATTTTAGATATGTAATAATCTCACTTACCCC
>JAOBAS010000072.1:41756639-41767392 GCA_025311575.1 Elanoides forficatus
CATCACACCTCTCTCTATTCAATATTATCAAAACCATCCCACTCATCACAATCCCACCTGAATCAAAGGCAACTTGTTTCTTGTTGGTGGAAGCTTTGAATGAATAATTCATCTGGAAGAGCCTTCTATGTTGTACATTCCCAGAAGACAGAGCAATTCTCTTGTCAATCATAGCAGCTCTGTCAGTACTAAGTTCCATACAGTATGTGTTCCAACAGTACAGGGGATGACAAGCAGCTGAGATTGCCAACTGTGTTAATCTTGGCCATCCTTTTAGCTTTTCTTTGACAGAACATTCAAATTCAAGTCTCACTCTAATACCACATTGAGAAACCAGTGTCAAATTTCCCTCTCTGTTCTCACCAATACAATTTGGCTGAAAGCTCTTACATATATTGCAACCAAACTGGTCACAAGCCACAGTTACTCATCTCCAGAGAGTGCCATTTCATTTTGGGTCTTGAACCTCTAGTTTTCTCATGCCTGGACAGACTGGGTCTGGGCTTCAGGCTGGCTCAGTATGAAGCCAAAGCTCCAACAGAGAGTGTAGAAATCTTCATATATGGAGCCCTCTAGGCCTAAGCATAGCCCTGTTGGCACAAGTTGCATTCAAGTGTAGTCCCTTGGAGGATGGACTCCATGTCATTTCTCTGAAGATTAATCTTCAGAAGACTAGTTGTTACTAATTGGTCGTGAAGTACAACCAGAAGCATAAAGTAACTGGAAGAGAAGCTATACACTAAGGATCTTTCACTCTGAAACAAACACAAACATAGGGAGAGATAAGATGTGGCACTTCAGAGACAGAGGAGATCACATATCATTAAATTCTGAAAGTAGATATTTTAAAAGTACATTGGTTTTTTGCTGTTTTAAAATCTTTTCATTTTATTTTTAAGCTGAACTTTGACAGTATGACAGGTATATGGCTAATACACCAAGGAAAATTTGAGCGACTGGCATTAACTAGGTACGACTCTCTGTTCCCATCCACTGCCAGCATTTGTGAGTAAAAGGCTGTATCTACATTAGCAAGCAGTGCAGCATTATAGCAGCAGCTCTTTACAGCAAGGAGCAAACATCCACACCATAAATGTTTTGCATGGAATTACTTCAGATTAGCTATTATCTCATTCTTTGAGATGAACAGTCAATAGCATTTGGAGTATATTTGGCACACTTCTGATTTGGCTTTGTAGAAAAGTAACACAGTTCACTGAAACAAAGTCAGTGGAAAGATCAGGAGATCTGTTTTAAAACCATCTTCATATTCTGAACTAAAATCATAATGTTCAACACAAAGCTACTAGTTCTGAGAATATGAGCCTTAAAGGAAGGTGCAAGGTTAAAGGTAAAGAACATATCTAAGACCTCTAAAGATTAACGAGGATGGAGAAACTGCCAAACCTTTTTTTTTTGTTCTATTATTTATGAATTCATACCGTAAGATTAATAGCTATGGAATTGTTGCTTACCTCTACAGGAGGTAACATGTCATCCTCTGGAAACAAATAAATCCGCCAAATAGAGAAATATATCATTATGTATGTACGTGTAATAATAATGACTAATTCCATTCCTTAGAGTGATTAAATTTCTAACATATATTTTTAATAATAAGATGTCTTTTATATATAGTGGAGAAATCTGCTGCAAAACTTCCATTTAAAAGGCTACTGTTGAGTATGAACATATTTAGTCGATCAATTAAAGTGTTTTTTCCTCTGTAGAACAGGAATTAGAGAAGTCTTATTTTAAGAATCTTTTCTGAGACAGGTAGTATCAGTTTCTACACCTGACCTGATATCTAGGAAAGGTGCTCTCCTAGATTTGTTGTTTGTAAACAGAGAGGGACTCATGGGTGAAGTGGTGATTGGTGGCTGTCTTGGTCACAGTTACCATGAAGTAGCTGAGTTTCAAATTGTTGGTGATAGGACAAAAACTGCCAGCAAAACTACAACCCTGGATATGGGGAGAGCAGACTTCAGGCTGCTGAAGGCACTAATAAGTAAGGTTCCCTGGGAATCTGCTTTTGAATGTATTGGGGTCCATGATTGCTGGGCACTTCCTAAAAGCCATCTCTTAAGAGCACAGGAGCAGGCAATTCCGAAGCGTTAGAAGCCAAGCAAGTGGGGCAGAAGGCTGGCTTGTTTGAGCAGGGTTCTTCTTCTAGAACTTAGGCAGAAAAGGAAAGTGTATGGACATTGGGAACAAGGACAAGTGACATGGAAGGACTACAGAGATGCTGTTTGGTTAGAGTTCAAGCTGGCCAGCACTGTGAAGGACAACAAAAGGGGCTTTTTTGACTATGTTAACAGCAAAAGGAGGATCAGAGATACCATTGGCCCGTTACTTGGTGAAGTGGGTCACCTCACAAATAGGGACATAGACAAAGCAGTGACATTTAATGCCTTCTTCACCTCTATCTTTAACACTGATGATGGGCGCTGGGACTCCGAGACCCCTGTGTTGTAAGACTGTGACTGGGGTGATGATAAACTCCCAGCCAACTCTGAATTTGTTAGAGACTTGCTGCTCGAGCTGAATGCACTGCAAAAATCTATGGGGCCCAATAAGATTTATCCCAGCATACTGAAAGAGCTGGCCTATGTAATCGCAGGACCTCTCTCTATTATTTTTCAATGGTCTCGGTCAACTGGAAGCTGGCAAATGTTGTCCGAATTTCCAAGAAGGGAAAGAAGGAAGACCCTGGTAATCACAGGCTTGTCGGTCTCACTTCAGTGCCTGGTAAAATGATGGAGAAGGTTATTCTGGGAGTTATCAAGAAACACTTGAGAGACAATGCAGTCATTGGTCACAGCCAGCATGGGTCCACAATGGGGAAGTCCTGTTTAACCAATTTAATTTCCTTTTATGACAAGGTCACCCATCTAGTTGACCAAGGGAAGCCGGTAGATGTGGTGGGTTTGGATTTTAACCAAGTTTTTGATACTATCTCTCACAGTATCCTTCTGGACAAAATGTCCAGCTTACAGTTAGTCCATAATATGTTGGGTAAGCAACTAGCTGATTGGTTGTTCTCAAAGGGTTATAGTAAAAGGGGTTACATCAGGCTGGCAGCCAGTAACCAGTGGGGTTCCCCAGGGTTCAGTTTTAGGGCCAGTGCTCTTTAAAGTTGTTATAAATGATCTGGATGCAGGAATCAAATGTACATTAAGTTTGTCGATGATACTAAACTGGGAGGAGCTGTGGACTCCCTCGAGGGTAGAGAGTCCTTACAGAGAGATGTGGATAGACTAGACAGCTGGGCAATCACCAACTGCATGAAATTTAACAAGAGCAAGTGCCAGATTGTCCACCTGGGACGGGGCAATCTTGGTTATACATACAAATAGGGGCATGGGAGGCTGGAGACCAGCCCCACAGAAAAAGATCTGGGGCTTTGGGTTGATGGTAAGTTGAATATGAGTCAACAGTGTGCCCTGGCTGCAAAAAAGGCCAACCACGTCCTGTGGTACAAGCAGCACAGCGTAGCTGGCAGCGTGAGGGAGCTGATTGTCCCACTCTCAATTGCAATTGTGTGGCCCCACCTCAAGTACTGTGTGCAGTTTTGTGCGCCTCAATCTAAGAAGGACATCAAACTATTAGCGTGTGTCCAGAGGAGGGTGACCAAGATGGTGAAAAGCCTCGAGTGCAAGACTTCTAAGAAGCAGCTGAAGTCACTTGGCTTGTTCAACTTGGAGAAGAGAAGGCCGAGGAGAAAAGAAATGTCCTCGCAGTCTACAGCTTCCTCAGTGGGGGCAGTGGAGGGGGAGGTGCTGATCTCTCTCTGGTGGTCAGCTATAGGACATGAGGAAATTAATTGAAACTGCCTCAGGGAAAGTTCAGATTGGACATTAGGAAAAGGATCTTCACAGAGAGGGTGGTCGGTCACTGAAACAGGCTCCCCAGGGAAGTGGTCACAACACCAAGCCTGTCAGAGTTCAAGGAGCAGCTGGACAATGCTCTTAGTCATATGATTTAATTTTAGGTAGTCCTGCAAGGAGCAGGTAGTTGGACTCGATGATTCTTACAGGCTCCTTTCATCTTGAGATATTCTATGATTTGTAAACCATTTATTTCTTTTAGTCTGTACTCCATCTCCTTTGGTGCCAGCTGTGAACAGCCATTTTAGTTATCTTAACCTTTCCCTATTTACAGCCTTATGGCCAAGTGATGGTCTCTCAGTCCTCCAAGGCACATTCAACTTCACCTTGAAGAATCTCTTAACTACTACAGTAGAAGGCCATAAAAGCAAGTCAGCTGCACAACTCAGAAAGCCTTAAGGATTTTTCCTTGAAGCACTTGGGTATCACATACAAAGAGCTCCACACTTCCTAGTAGCAACGTTGAAAGCAGTCCATGGCATACACACATTCATTCACTCTGATAAGAACAACAGACAGACCAAACATCTGTGAGTTTGGGGGTGCATATTTGCTCCAAAATAACCACTATTACTTTCAGTTGCAGTAATAACTCTATATACCTTCTTTTTAAAAAAGATTTTGAAAGATTTTAAAGATTTTGAATATCATTTGCAAAACGAACATTGTTTGTTTTGCAGTTACATGTATGCAGTGCCTCCACACAGAATATTCAATTAAATAGTATATATTGGCATCTACAACTCTTCATAGGGTCCTGATTCATGGAAACAGTTCCTATTCACCTTTTCCACCATTGTATGTGCTTAAAGCCTATCATATTCTACATATTAAATGAAATATAAACAAGTTTATATATTCTTCTAAATGAGTGCTTATTGATTCATGGCTAGTAGTTCCGTTAAAATCTTGTCCTTGTTTCCATGGGGCATATTTCTGAGAATAGTCACATCAGTATCCATGAAATTGCATGTACAATTAAGCATTTCTTTTTAGGAATAAAAGATACAGTATCAGATATGCTTTCAGCTATCAGAAGAATATTGATTTATCTGAATGTCAGTGAACTATCAGTATAACTAGAGCTGAATTGCTAAGTGTATTCCCCTACTACAAGACTTTCTGAAACTTTTCAAGTTTTTTCATGTAAAAAGAGCTCAGAAATTTTAGGACAAAATAAGCCAGTCCTTCTTTCAGTCTCCTATGCGCCACATAATTTCTCAAACCCAATGGTCATTTGGGAAAAAACCAATAGATTTCTTCGAGACCAGTCATCCTGACATGTGAAGTGGCAGGGCAGAATTGTTCCATAAGGTTATGGGAAGTTGAGCACCTGAATCTGGGTTGTACACCTAGCGGATGGATTCCTGACTTACTGGTAATAGTCTGTTCTGCTTATATACACTTCACTAATTTTACAGTTTTAAACTTGTAAAAAAAATTCATGAGAATTTGCTTAAATTAGTATGTTCTACATTTAGGATAGATTTTGATGCAGTTGGGTGTTTCTGGTGAAAAATAGCTCCATTGATAAATTTGCTACTTCTATGCCAAGCAAGAGAGAAGGCTGGTGGAAAAGCAAACTAAATATTTTGAAACCTACTCTTGAGAACTCTCTGACCTAACTAATGTCCTATATCTTCTCATTTTTTATTCCATATGTCAACTGGTTGCCTCCAAAAGTACCTTGTTCCTTCGTGACTCTTTTTTGTTCTCTCTTTTCCTACCATGATATTATCCAAATACGGTGCTGCTTGATGGTTATTCTAAGAATATGATGTGGAAGTAGCTGAAATTATTTTTGACTACTTATTTTCTTCCACATGAATCTCTTCATCTATAAGGAGGAGAGAAAAAGGCAGAACATTTAGCTTGTGCCACAGCATTAAATATCTTCTTTGTGATATGTGTTCTCTTATCTTTTTACAGCTATTGTTTTATAAAGTAAATTTAAAGACATCCTTGTTAAATACATTTTTCCTTAATGGGCATGTTTAGGTACAGCTGTGTCTAAATGAAGAGGTAGTCAGAATACCTGGCTAATCATCTCAGCTGTGCTACCGCTGAGTTGCTGCATAGCCTTGGGCCAGTCTCGAAACCTCCATGAACATTAATTTTATTCTCATTTCCTAAGAAAGACCACAGCAAAGAGCTTTATGATCAGGTACTACAATGACTGATGCTAAAGAGAGCAGATAGATACAGAACAATTATGTTTGAAGTTCTAAGTGGCAGTTAGTTGATGTGCATTATCCATCAAGACAGATTATAATTATTAAAAAAACTGTTCATTCACTTTTGTCCCAAGTCCAAAACCAAGAAAAGGATAGAAAATTAAATACTGTTTAGCCACAAATACAGCTATTTATCAACACATTTATGTAAGTGCTAATTGTAAGCCTTTCTTCTGATGCTCAAGCCTAGAGACCCTTTTTGGAAACTTTATTTTTTTAACTGAGCTTGTGAAATATGTAAGAAGAAAATGCACTACAGGAAAAGTTTCTGTTTAAAAGCAAAGCTTGCATGCTAGATTTTTAAAAATATTTTACAAAAAGGATGATTACAAAAAGGATGAATCTTCCAGATTCTCATATGTGGTAAAAGTAATTTAGGAATATTGAAAAATACTTCTGATATTGATAATTCATGATTTATTTTGTGTGAAATATTTGTAAATTCACAGACACTTTAACTATTATAAACCAAATTAGTTTTTTAATTTATTCAAAATCTGCTTCCCTTTCTATAGAGCACAAACTTTTATTTTTATACAACATAATGTAATTCTGTTATTAAATCCTTGTTAAAATCATGCATAACAGAGAATTAGTGTGAATTTAGGCTAGAATTTGACAAAAAAAAAAAATGGTGTCTTCAGTTTTATATGCCATCCTTTTATTTCTAGTACATTTACAGGGAGAAACTTATCATTCTGGAATTATGGTTTGTTCCTAGAGAATAATGATGCCAATTCATTGCCTTTTTACAGTTACCTCCAAGTCATTAGAAAAGTGTTTTAAAAGAGGGGCACAAAATTTAAAATGTATTAAATGTTCATGATGCTGTAGAAGTTTAGTGAAAATTTTTAACAATGTGTTTTTATATGTCTTTTTCATATATATAATTCATGGACTTTTTTAAAAGCTTTGTGCTGTAAAGTAGTTTCAAAAGATGCTTACATTTAAATAAATGACCCTTCAAATTACTTTTACATGGGTAGCTTTTTCCACACCATGACTATAGCATTCATTATGAAAGGTGATAGGTTAAAAGCACTAGTTATCTGTAGCATGGATATTATGTAATATAATTTTATCATTTGTTGCACTGGTTTTTCCACTATCCATCTTGTTTCAAGGCATAGCTGGCAAGAAATAAATGCATTTAAAATGTAGAGTAATTAATGTTCACTAATTAACACATCATAAAGAGCCATTTAGAGGCCAGTGTAGACATGGCCAAACTCTTTTAAAAGTCTGGTTAACATCAAAGCTTCTTTACTTGCCAACAGTAAGTTACTTCAAATAAGGATTTTTTCATTATTATTAAAATTAGAAAATACAGCTTCTAAACAAAACATGCAATACCCTGAATAAAAGGAGTGTCTTGGAAGTACATTTTTCTGAAACAATACCATGTGCACACAGACATAACAAACATTCCCAATAGTGCAAAAAAGGTTGTACCTTCCTCCTGCTACAATACGTGACTCTCCAGGCAGGCTTTCAGCTTTTGTAAGAGTTTCCCTAGTGGAACAAATTTCACTTGTGTGCCTTGCAGCTAGTAGAGGATTAATGAAACGTGGGCTTACACTGTTATTTCTCTTCTGACTTGTTTTTAATGGCTAAAGTCATGTGCTCTCTGAAAGCAACATACTGTACATTGGTTGTTTTTCTTTCAGTTTGCAATTCACATTTATCTATGGCAATGTCAGTAGTAACAAGCCTAATCACAACCAGTAAAAAGTTTGTTTTAAGTCAGAATAGTTGAATTATGATGGTTTTTTCTCAAATACTGGAATCAAATCCTATTCATGCATGTTCTGAGCCACAGACTTCCAACAGAAGAGCTAAAGAGGTGCTCTGAAGAGACCAATACTTCAGATTGTTCACCTAAGAAAGAACTAAGTCAAAAGGCAGTGCTATCAGCAGTCTGAGAAGAGTTGATGCAGTTCACCAGGAAAGGTGAGAAGCTGAAACTCAGAGCCAGCTGAGCACCTCTGTTTTAAGGCTCCCTACTGGTAGCAAATTGCTTTGGAGCCTCATGCAAGACTAGTCATTCATCTCAGCCATGTGACTATGATGGTCTGGCTTTAGCAGCTGAGAAGCCAACACAAAGAGGTTATAAAAAAGACGGAGAATAAGTCAGGTTTGGGGCAATGAACTAAAAATTAGCTGAGGCATTTATGAGGATACAAATTGAATGAATGAAATTAAATCAGCCAATTATTGTTTATATACTTGAAAGCCACTGTCAACAACTCATTGTATTCCTAAGTTGTGTATTTGGCTTATCTTTCTTCTCTACAGAGTTTTTACAGAACTTCATCTGGAGATAAAAAGACATATGTTCAGTGAAACCTATATTAGTTTTCAAAATAATGAATGGCAATAAATGTATTTAACAAATTTTCTCTGCTTTGAGAGTTATTTCAGAACATGATAAGATAATTCTAGGGAGAGTAGCTTATTTCAGATTACGTCAAGAAGATTTGGATAATACAATGGTTCATTTTTAGAACAAGAATCTTTTTAAAAATACAAGAATATTCTGAGGTCAGATTTTTTCCGATACTAGATAGAAGGTTTTCTCTTCTATGCAGCAACAGGAGTCTCATGATTAGAAAGTGATTACACAAGATATGGACTTGCATGGAGAAACATTGGGTGAACCAGAATAAGGGACTCCTCCTTCACTGCACCTCTTCTTTTCTGCCCATGCTTGGCCCTACCAGTTACCCTCCACTTTTTCTCAGTTCCCCTACAGAAAGTGCAGTATCCTAATATCAGATTGATACTAACTGTCAAATCTGCATCTGTTACAAGAAACTGTTCAGGTTTATTCTTGACACCTTCTGAAATGGAATGAAAGGGAAACTACGAAGTTATTTCACAGAGTACAAGGCTCTTAAGGACTGCTGACAAAAAAAAATAATTTTCAAGGAGGAGGCGTTTATTCTGCTAAAAGAAGAATGTGCATATATCCCAACATGGCGTTCAGCTGTTCTTATTCCCTACTACTCTCCCCTCCAAAAAAAGAAAAAATGAAGTCTGTATATTATTTCACTCTCCCAAGTATCAAAGGAAAAATTGAAAATCTGTTATAATATGAAATTTGCTATTATGAGTTCTGTGATGCAGTCATCTGTATTTTTGTCACTTTTACAAAAGTTTAACAATATTGTTACTTAACTTTTTGTCTGTTTGTTTCCTAGAAGAAAAATAAGGTCCTAGAAGAAAAATAAGGTCCTAGAAGAAAAATAAGTTTCATTAAATCAGTGATGGGTATCAGTAGTGCCAAAGGCCCTTAAATTCTTTAAAACAAAAAATATATGTCATTGTTGTAGTCTTTCAAGAGTTACAGAGGACAAACTTGTCTCAAAACGTTTGACAAATTACACCTCCAAATGCAAGCTCTATCTAGACATACACCCACCATCCAGCAGATGTGGGATGATCCTTTCTCTGCGCCCTTGCATCTTTACATTACATTTCTTTTCCTGGCTTCTCTTCTGCTAATTCCTCCCTCTCCCCCCTTTTTTATCTTTCTTAGTATCACTGCCTTCACACCAAGACTACTTGAACCTGTATCAGCTTCATCAGAAGTAAATACCAGCTACCATTGGAAAGCACAGAATAATTTCAGTACTGGAGGAAAGACAATAAGGTCAGTTGGGAAAGATGACCTAGTGGCTCCACACCAAATGACCTGCTTTATGAGCAGAAGTAATTGATATAATTAGAGCAGATAAGTTTAAGATCTGTGCTTACATCCATGACACCATTTACCCATTTGTTTCTATATTTTTTAAAAAAAGGAAAACAATGTAATTGATTACAGAGAAAGCTCAGCATAACAAGACATCAGGTCAGGTACCATGGTGACAAGCAATACAAAAATGTCTGTGAAAAAACTGGAAAAAAAGTATAACAACATGAAGCACAGCAAAAATTGCAAACTCTGCAACCACAGCATTCCTCAGCATGTTATACCTTTCCCGAGAATTCCCTCACCTTAATTAAAATATGCTTTTGCAATTTCTCTAGAGACCCTAAAGCACTTTCTAAAGACACTCACTGCAATTCATGCTAAACTAACTGGTCTGTAATTTCCTCATGTAGCTCTGGGTTCTTTCCTTAGTAATTGGATTATGTTGGCCACTCTTCAGCCTTCAGGGATTTCTCCTGAACTAAGTGAATTGGAACAACATATGATAAAGCTTTTCCAATTCCTTTCCTCACTTCTTTTAGCACTTTTTGAAGACTGCTATCTAGTCCTGAGGCCTGAATGATTTTAAGGTCTTAACCTTCTCAAATTCTTTGCAGGAACCATGCTCTGTATAATCAACCTCAGTAATCTGAATTATGATAACTGCTAGCATCCCAAAACATAATACAAAACATGTTTTATTTTCTTTTTTTCCCCTATGAAGGACTTTTCCAGGTGGAAAGTCTGTGAAATGAGCCCATGAATAGGGAATAGTCTAGAGGCTTTTCTTCTACTGCAGAATTTCTGGCTGGGGGGATCTGCACCATCTACCCCAGCAGTGGCTGATGCCTCAACCCAGATGGAGCTGCTGGAGGGAGAGGCTGCAGTGCAGACCTCAGGCTGCAGGAAGTGCCTGGATCTTTCTCCTGGGGCAGGGA
>JAOBAS010000072.1:41786330-41811308 GCA_025311575.1 Elanoides forficatus
GGTGGGGGAGGTGGGAAAACTTTTAAATCAACATCTCTTAATTAATTTCCACAACAGTGAAAAACGTGGAGGTATTGTTCAGCAAATGAGACTATTTTCCTGTCCTTCAGGCAGCAGCAAAACACAATAAATAATAATATTAAACAAAGCCTTTTAGGAAACACACAATAGAAATGTGTTCTTTAGCAGAACAAAAGGTTTTAAAACACATTCAGTTCTGCTTTGAAGGGTTCAATCTCAATGAGTTTGGTCAGTAAAGTGGCAAGAATTTAGTCCCTTCAAATTTCTTTATGAGGAGGTTGCAATTTCTAGAAGGAAGGGAGTAAAGAGATAAAAATAACTTTGAGAAAAAGGGGAATGTTACCATATTCAGGCTGACCAGGGCCCCAGCCTCTTTAATCTTGAATCTTGAAAGAAAACATGGAAGTAATGTGATTTGGCAGTCAAAATTAATGGGAGGGAAGCCTTTAAATGCTTGCTGGTTCAGTTTGGATGAGCACCCAGAGGCTCAGTGGCTTCTGTTGAAGAAAGACCTAGGTTTGAATGAACACTAGCTCTTCTATTTTATTTGAAAGAATTTCCAGAATAAAATCTGCATGAGAAAGACAGAAGAAAGAGGGTCTTTTTTAAAATCCAAATTGAGATTTGTAGCTGTTCAAATTTTTATCATCTTGATGCTTGCATGAGACTTGTCTTCCACTGATGACCAGCAACAAGCAGAATACTCCAAGGCTGGGTTTAGGCTTTGTAGACACGCTAATGCCATTTGGCTTACAGGTTCATTGGTTCTAACCTCAGGAATCAATCAATCAATCACTCTGACTTTCATTAAAGATAGAAGTGATGCCAAAGGTCTTTTTCTTTTGTCATATCAAACAAGTGCATGAAGAGGATTGGAAATCAGTGCTTTAGAATAGGACTGGAAACTTAACATGCATCAGTATGATTCATGGTGCCCTTTGGAAAGGATAGAAATAAGAAAGTTGGAGCAGTTTGTTTCTGGAAGCAAATATCAGGCTTGTTGAAAATTACAAGCAAAATCTGGCCACTACCTGGAATTTACAAAGAGAATAAATGCTTTAAATTCAAAGACCATCTTATGTAAATTCACTCCCAAATTTTAATGTGCTTTATCTCTGACAAAAAAAGCAAAATAAAAAGCAGTTACTTTGTATTCTACTTTATTTTCATTTCACTTGGTAACTTATGAAAACAGATAATTCAATGCATACATGTAGTCATAAAAAATACGTACTGTAAAAGCCTCAAATGAAACATGAAACTAAGCAAAAAGAAAGATTTTACCCACATTTAGCTGACACTGAAGCATACTGCTCAATAGTTTGAAAACCTACAATGTCAGAACACGTTTGCTGAGGGATAGACCTATGAACATACTTGAGGGTGAGAATGTGATGGTTTGATTTTTTTAATAGTTCCCCCTGCCTGTAGTCAAATGCAGGCCATTTCTGCATATGTACCTAGGAATATGTTCATATCAGAAATAGAGAAAAAAAAGAGATGTCTAAATATGACCACTATTCTTATTTTCAAGTACTGACTTCTCAGACTGTGACTTATTTCTCCTATTCTAAGCTAAGTGTAATCTTCATCATCATCATCACAATCCTCATGTGGAGAGCTGAAAGGAATATATTCTGTAAGTACAAAAAACATTAGAACGTGAGCATCAGCATTTTAATCACCATAACTAAATGTATGAAATAATTCCCATGCTTTTCTCTATGATGATATATTATCATGTAAATACAGGATGACATGATGACAAGAACTTCTTCTGGAGTTTTGAAAATATTCCCTATATCGCAGGCACTTTCTCCATTTGAAACAGAGTTAGGAGTGCAATTTATCTTCTCCATTCTACAATCAGAACTTCAGAAAATTGTGACAAACTGTGAGGACAAAGACTGTAGCCATCCACTGCCATTAACAAGAGAAGAGAAAAGTGTATTGTAACCAGACCCTTTCATTAAAAGTTTCCCCATCTCTCCATGCGTGCAGAGGTTACTGCTCTTCTGCAGCACTTATTGACAATGAAATGGCAGTTTGGAATATGGATTTGAAACACTCCTGTCTTCCTAAAAGACAACAGTTCAGTGGAAGGCTCTGCTCTTCTTCATCAGCTTCCTAAATGCATTTCGGGTCAGCTTAGTGTCAGCTATGATTCATCTTGTAAAGCTTTATCAGTTTATACTCAGAACAACAAAACCGTGTGCCTGATCACAGTGACACGCTAAGCTTAGTGACACTTTTCAGTCAGGTCTTTGTAAGAGAGGGGAACAAATTAAAAGTTTTGCCCTATCCTCTTCTTTTCTCAGTTTGAAGTTCTTCTGGTCAATGTCAGAAATTACTTGTGCTCTGTGTTTGCACTGGAGTTGTGGGACATTTTTTAACACCATTTGGAGGCCCTTAATCTTATAATAGGAACTTTGCCACTAACAACATAACTAAACACAGAGATGTATTTCATTTTCTTATCAGTTTAATGAAACTCTTTTTTGTCTTGATCTCTTTTGTGAAAGCACTTCATGTGTGCAGAAGAGATAATAAAGCAATGCAACAGTACAACAAGGTGCACAATTTTTGGAAGAGATGAAACAAATCTTACAGCTACATCAGAAAAAAACATAATCTGCCAGATAATCTCCCAAGATAGCCATTTTGGCAAAAAGAGTAACTCATATAAGTGACCACCTTGAGTAAGATACACCTGGGTCTGAAAATCAGGATAACATAATCATCTTTAATGTAATCACGTGTTGTTTATGTACATTATTTCAGTCTCTCAGCCTGCTCTGATGGTGTGACTTGTTTAAATTTCACCTCTGTTTAGCTAAAGCATTTCCCTTATGATTTGTCTTTCCTGTACCTATAAAGTAGTTCAGATCTGATACAAATTTTGGATCTATTTTAGGAAAGTTATCAGAATTAGTCAATTCATAATGATATCAAGTACCAAAAATAGCCACATTAAGGAAATTGCATATGAAGGAGGAAAGAACTAAGAAAGTTTAATATTCACCTCACAGAGATGAGATCACCGTAATTCCACAGAAACTGTAGAAATGAATGGAAAAAATATTTGTACAGAAAAAGCACTAACAACCGAGATACAGTCCTGATTTTGAACAAGCAATTACTCTTATGAGATATAGATACAGCAAGCTCTTGAGAACAATTAGGTTTAGTGTGCAGAATAACTCCACATATGATATTCTGAAAAAAAGACATATATTTATGTGAATTTTTAGTGATTTCTGTGATTCACTTGAGGGACTCACTGCTCCTCTCGACTACAGTCATCACATATTCATGAAACCTGAACCTTCAGCTTTAGTGCAGGTTATTTAGTCTTTTCATCAAAATATTTTGTAAGTAAATTAAGTCATGAGAATTAAGCACTGAAAATAGTGTTCCTGAGACAAAGACACAAACTGTACAGAAATTAAAATTAGATAAGAAATCCAGATTAGATCTCTGAACCTTAGATACACAGAACAAGCATTTCTTTTCCACTAGGCTAAATGGACTCCCAACATCCTATAATGACTCTAAAACATAAAGGTATTTTTTTGGCCCACCAGAGGGAGCCCATAATATTTCATGAATGTAAAAGGAACACACTGACAATTAAGTAGAAAAAATAAATGAAAGTTATAGGTACAGTACATATACATACGTGTGTGTGTTTACATGTTTTCTATACATTGCCTAGCTCACCTGAGATCCTAGCACTCATGTCAGAGCATCATGAATATCAGGTCAGTAACAGGTGCATTTCCATGAAATGACACCAGGGACAGATATGTACAACTGTATATTTAGATGAAGACCAGACAGCAGTAATATGTTGAACAGGAACAAAGGCCAATTTGACTTGTATTTAATATCAATATAGAATATGGATAAAATTTTGGATATATTAGAAAGTACTCAATGAAAAGAGAGGAGCTGCCTCTGAATGCTGCTTTGATTTTGACCTTCGCAGAAATGGCATAGGGTCTTAGATAAATTCCAGACTATTTTGCCTTCTGAAAATGTGTTACATTTACACACACATGCAGCCCTGCCCCAAAAGGTGGAATCATGTATCTGTTGCTCACTTTTTCTTTCACAAGACAGAGCATCAATCTGCTGTAACAAAGCAGGACAAACCAGAACTGAGACCTGTGTATGCATGGGCAGAATCTAGCTGAGATGTGTCCTCCTTACAGACAAAATGGGGAAGGAGTTTCAGTTGCTTCTCACCACCTCTGTAACATGGCAAACAAAGGAAAGTCAGAGGCTCAGCAATGAAGTGCTGCTTATGACACTGTGTTAAATATTGGCTGAGAAATCTTATTCTCCTCAGTCGCTCCTAGTAATGTCACTGCCAAAACCTATCCTTCCTCCCAAAATAATTTCTTGTCCTTGACTGTGTCTTACTGTTTTCCTTAACATTCTTTTGCATATGCAGAGAAGACCAAGGACAGAGTATTTAGAATGAATTGGGACTAGTTTTGGATTTCTGCTTTTAAACGTGTATTTTACTCTGCAGTCAGTATGACTTAACTTTTTTCTTTTTTTTTTTTTTTTCCATTTTCTGCCACCAGTTAATAAGACAGTGACATAAAAGGGCTCTAGCTCTTTGGTGATTTGTCAAACAAGAATTCCAACAGTTTTAAATACCCAGCATTTCTTTATTAACAAACTATCAGTTCTTTGTAATGCTGACATTGCTGTGTTTTCTATAAAAGTTAAATATTGTGTCAAGAAAAACCTCTAATCTCTGTGAAACACATCTTTTCATCCACTAATGTATCAAGATCTTTACCATTTTCTCCCAATAAGCTCCACTGCAACTTGAGAGGCCAGCTGTCAGGGTAGAAGGACATTCCTGTTTCGAAGCCTATTCTCTCCTCAGCAGCATTACTGCTTTTTTTGCTATTAGTAGTATCAAAATTAAATAAAATTATTTTTTACTTCCTGTGGAACTGATTAAAACATAAAAATATTTGCTAGAACTGTTATACTTGATCTTTTTAAGGATTTCTTTGCCCTGTGTCTTTTTGTTTAATTTATATGCATACTTAAATGAACAGTAATAAGAAAATTGGGGAAAAAATTATTTATTGAAGAAAAATGTAGATATCATGTATGACATTTTTATTAAATTGGATCTAACAGTGACACTTGTCCAATCGAACCACAAGTGATACCATATGTCCAGCCAAACTAGCGCAGCTTGGATGTTGTAACAACCATTTGACAACAAAGACTCTAACCTCTCCCCGTAATAATTTACAGAGGAATAATTATGTTTTCTTAAATGTTTTAAGCTTTTTTTACAGTTTCACCAAAAAATCCCCAAATCTTATAAACTGTATTGCACTAAACTAAGTTACAAAACCTAGGAAGCCATTTATTTGTAACTAACATATTTTACAAGAACACTTAATCTGCTGTAGAAAGGAAATTTCAAGTTTTTACTGAATGTGACAAAAGTGAGCTAGATTAGAAGGTAAATGATCCTACTGTTTGCTACTGAATGTCTTGACCAGCAGGTCTGGCTAACTTCTATTATCCTTTCCTACTGGTAGATGAAAGATATCAACTGTATCTTTACAAGGTATAGATAATGAAGAAGAGTTGAAGAATTCAGGAAATTAAAACACATTCAAATAATTAGTTGTTATTGTCAAATAAACTCTCAGAAGTTGTGTTCTGTACCAATTCATCACAAGATTTAAATAAATACTTCTTATTCAAATTTATTCTCATTATCAGAAATATCTGGTTTGTTATGCTAACAAATTTCAGGCATCTCACAGTGCCTCATTGCCAGCACCACTTTTAAGCAGCATTAGATATTGTTCACCATTAGTTAGTCATCAAGTCTATTATTAAACAAATATGAAGCAGATGTGGCTCTCAAAGTGTGATTACTTGTAAAACCCTTCAAATCCAAATTCACTTACACAGTCTCCCTATAGTTTTACTCAATCGATTAACTCCAACCTGTTTATCACTAGACCAGTCATTTAATTTGACAATCCACTAAAGCCTCAGTTAAAATGCATCATGTGTCCCCTTCTTGGGCCTTAAATAATTACCTATGTCTATAACATCTTCTGATCCCTTCTCAATGAACATCTCTAGCCCTTAATAATTTAAAAGGGTGTCAGGATGAGAATAAAAAAAGGAATGTTTTAAAAGACATAAACAATGGCAAATGTTTAGATAGTGGAAAATGAACAACTACTTTTCTTCTATCTGTCAGACTGGTGACTATCAGTTGTCAAAATTAAGAAAGGAAAAAACTCACAAAGCAGATGATTTGGTGCCAGATCTAATAAAGAATTTGGTGCCACAACAAGTAACTTTTCCAGATTTGAAGATAAACTGCAAAAACTGGCTTTCATGCTGCAGTGCTGAGAATCACAAAATTTCATGGGAGGCGGCTGGCTCCCAGACTGGATCTAATCTAATTTACTCACACCTAGGCACCCCACTTTGGTAGTTTAAAATGGGAGTCACAAGAGCCAGCACATTGACCTCATTACAGAGATCTTAACTGATCATGGCAGTAGTGCACGCCTGGAGAGTGCTTACACAGAGGCCTGATAGGAGTCATGCAGAGAAATAACTATTTCTCAGTAATGATTTGACTTAGGCTGCTCAGCCTGTCAAGTTAGAAGCAACTCTGGATATCTGCAGAACCCACATTTCTAGGCATTTTTCTAGGCATCTGGGTTATTGTTGAGGAAGAAAAAAGGCTTGGGGTTAAACTCTATGCATCTGAACAAGCATTTCTAGGACCATATTTTGGCTATAAGCACCATACTCTACTGAAGTGCAAACTTATTTTCTTTTATGTTGTCGTGGGTTTTGCCCTTTCAGGCAGGAGGGGGAGTTTGACAGAGAGATTAGAGAAAGACTGATTCAGGTTTTAGCATATTTGCTCAACAATGGAAGTTTGTTCCTCACAGTGAGTCCTGGAAAGTTTTGCCTGGTCCAGAACAGCCATTGTATAAAGAGCTTTGCTCCTCAGAAAGTCTCACTGACTCTGCCTTCTCCTTTTCTTAGACTGAATTAATTCTTTGTGCATATTCTAGAAGCATCATCCCAAATAAACTAACTCCTTTTTTAGGACTACGTTATGACCAACTCTTGCATCCTGTGCAAGGGAAAGACTCATTGAATGTAAACACTACTGTGTGGGGAATGTTCTTCAAAGAACTATCAAGTACAAATAATTCTGCTTATCTTCACATCAGCTATCAGAGAAAGTTTGGTCCATGACAGGAGTAGACTGTTTTTTCTAAACGTCCTGGGTAAGGAGCAGAACACAGATTCTTTACTCGAGTGAGACCCTTAAGCTGGAGAGAGGTCTTAAAGGATCAAGATGGCCTGAAAGAAGTACAAATCATTTTACAAACTGTAGTACTCACTGCAGGCCATTTCTGGCAGTGTCATCCAAGTGGATTAGTAATCCTGGCAAGCTGGTATTTTCATCTGAAGCAGCTTTTTTCTTGAAACTCATTTGTTCTCAAAGCAGGAAAATTGCACAATGATTCCTTTGTTTAGTTGGTTTTGTACACATGAGGGGAAAAAATTACAGTTGCTGTATTGCCAGAAGAAGATGCCAAAATGTGACCCACTGGGTATTTCACAGGTCTTCTCGTAAAGCTTCACAATTCCATCTTTGCTCAGGAACTGCATACTGCACACAGTAGTAGTGCTTTGTGGTTTTAAAATGCCTAACTGTTTTGTATGTTGTACAGAGATATATTTGCTGTAGGTACTGTGGGAGACAACATTAAGAAGATGGTGAAATAGTAGCTTTTCAAAAACTCCAGGCAGGCCCATTAGAGGTAGGACTGTCCCTTTGGATCACCTCAGCTGGAACTACAACTTTGAGAGCCAAAAGCACAAGGCTGCAAAGGCATCTAGAAGACTGCTACATGAGTCTATCCCTGGCCAGTGAGTATTGTTCTAGTCTTGAACACCTTCTCTTTTTTTTTTTGTAGTGGCAGGAATAAGCAGAGCCAACTCAAGCACTTCTTGAGCTCTTGCAAAAGTGGCAAAGGTTATCTAGTTCATGTAGTATGTTTGGAGTTCCAGAAAACTCATAGCAAGGTTTTTCTGTAAAAGCTATTAAAAAAGCCAAGCTTTTGGAGGGCATGAGGGATGGTCCTCCAATGAAATTATGACTGGTTGAATGATACTAAGAAAAGACTAACAATAAATGGTCAACATTCAGTATGGAGGAAGGCTACCAGGAAAGTCCATCAGAGAGATCTTTCCTAGGAACTATGTACATTGTATTCATAAATTATCAGGAAATAGCATTTTGAAAAAAGAATTTATAATGATATACAACTGTTGATGGAAAGAAATCTAAAATTACTAAGGTTTGCATAAGAATTTCATAATAGAGAGTGACAGGGAAAAACAGATTAAATTAAGTGATGCTAAATTAAAAACAAGGAACAAAGAGAAAACATATTCTCTAAATTAAATCTTATTGGAAGCAAAATGGATTTCACAGCTACCATGGACAATTCTCTAAAATGCTCACCAGAAATAAAAAATAAAACCAGAATGCTAACAACCGTTAGGAAAAGAATAGCAATTAAAACAAATATGTCTAGATTCTGGTGACAACACAGTTTCAGCTGTGATATCACTACCTCAAAAGGACAAGAAGAGTGGTCAGGAGTATGGAATGGTTTCTGTAAAAGAGTAACCAAACAGGCTTTTCAGTCTAGGAAGCAGATGGCCAAGAATTTGACAGCTATCTATAAAATTTTTAATCGCATCAAGAAAGTGAATATGTATACGTATTCACCATTTCACATACACACAACCTAGGAGAAACCAAATAAAATTAGGAGTCAGTGAGTTTAAAATAAAAGGAAGTACTTTTTTAAACAAAACAAAATTATATTGTAGTAGACACTGAAACAATTAAATTAATAGAAGAGGAGTGAGGGGAAAAAAAGTGTGAGAAACAACCCTGCAAAAACCAAGGTGTTGAAGAAGGAGGGGAAGGAGGTGCTGCAGGCACTGGAGCAGAGATTTCCATGTAGCCTGTGGGAGAGACAACAGTGGAGGACATATTTCCCTGCAGCCCATGAAAGACACCATGGCAGAGCAGGGAACAGTGTGAGGAGGAAGGAGTGGCAGAGAGGAACTGTTATGAACTAATCACAACCCTCAGTTCCCCATCCCACCTTGCACTGCTTGGGGTCTGGGGGCAGAAGGTAGAGGAGTCAGGAGTACAGGAATGAAGTTGGGACTAGAAAGAAGGGGGTGGAAGATGTTTTAGGTTTTGTCTTTGTTTCTTGCCACCCAACTCTATTTTAATTGGTAATAAATTGAAATACTATTCCCCAAGTTGAGTCTGTTTTGTCCATGACAGTAATTAGTAAGTGATCTCCCTGTCTTTATCTCAAACCATGAGTATTTCCATCTTATTTTCTCCCCTTCCTCCGCCCTGTTGAAGAGGGATAGAGAGAGAGTGGCTGGGTGGGTGCCTTGCAGCTGGCCAAGGTCAAACTACCAGAAGGTTCTATCAAGATCTACTAAAAAACACAGTCTAGATGCAATTTGCAGCTCAAAAAAAGTTCCTAAATTTCAGATTTCCAGAAAGTGAAAGGTTACAAGAGTGGAAGGATCAATTTGTATTTCCCTGATTCCTTTTCTTTATCTGTAAGCAACAACTACATGCCATATCAGTGAGGAATGGGAAAATGGGCTAGCTGAACATCTGGTGTGACTCAGTGAGACCTCAGCCTCACAATATATGAATTATAAAATTTGCCATGCTATTTTACAGAATGTAAACTAGCAAACATTTCCATTAGAATTGCTGGAGTTTGAGGGAAGTTCAAAAAAGTAGAGAGTTAATATCATGGGTGAGTACAGGCCATATGTTTGGAACTGACTGTGATGGAGACTAGGTGATAAAAGATGGAAGTCATGCAATAAACTGATGAAGTAGTATATTATGTCCTCACACTGGTCTTCCTAAAGGAAGAGACACCCTGAAATGCAGGCTCAGGTTTTTAACTGAAGGCATTTCCCCTTACATACCCATTTTTCTGCATACCATGGACCACTGAGGCACTGCACAAGGAGGCACTGCACTACCACATTTTTGTCCACAGACATAACATGAATCTGAGAATCCAGTGAGGGCAACCAAGGGCTTGTCAAGAAAACCATCAAGGTGAAATACAAAGAAATTCTCTCCCCTCTCTTAAGAAAAAGCATAAGAATTAAGTCACCCGACATTCATACATAACTTCAATAACTCATCCACACTTACTTTCAAAGAAAGGGGAAAATAAATCAGTAAGGAAACAGATTTCAATGTCAAGCACTAAAGGGATAATTATAAACAATACCAAGGACTTTTTTAATTATGAAAAATACCATGACAGTATGCTTTTAAATTATATATAATGGAAAACAAGGTGAGTCACATAATCATACTCCTTTTGACACATAACAATCTTCATCAGCAATCTTCATCCTGCCCCCATGTCAAGACTGTATAAAGGGGGCAGGCTCCCTGAAGTATGTGAACATGCACCTATTCTACTATGCTGAAAATCCTTACGCATTCACTCACAAGAATTGCATCCTTTGAAACAACTCAACTTACTGTAGAACAACTGCTGGTTAAGATATTATAAAATATTCATTTAATATCTTTTAGTATAGCAGAAACTAGTATATAAGATTGAAGACCTCACAGACAAAATATTTATAATAAAACCTAAAATCTGTTCAGAATTTGTCAAATGTAACCTGAGAGAGCTGATGTTCAGTGCGGTGGTGTTCTGACTAGTTATACACCCTGTAAGGGCAGCCAAAATATAATCACTGGGGCTGAAGCGAGAGTATTAACTTTAGGTTTAGGGACTTTTTGTTTGTCTGTTTGATTTTATTATTGGAACACAGTATAAATTCCAATAAACACTCAACAGACATTTACTTTTACATTACTATCTTTTTTTGTCCCAAACATAAGTCTGTGATACAGGAATGGACATTTATAATCTGACATGGATTTTCCATTGCTTTTAGATTCTTCTGCTAAACCTATAGTGCACCCCAAGATCTCAAATCTAAAAATGGAATTTGCTGAGAAATTTAAGACTCCAAAGCAAATATATGTAATAAATGACCACTACTTCTTTGCAACATGCACAGGAAATCAGGGGAATATAACAGGAGAGTAAATGGAACTAGGTTGCTTTATATTTTTCAAGAACATTGTTTATTATGCAAAATTAACAGGATAATAGCATTTTATTTTTCAGGATACAACCCAGCTGACATTGTTTCCTTTACCTGGTATCTCAAGTTTAGATGACTGACATTTTTATAGGTGAATGTCCCAAGGAAAGGCAACCAGTTACATTTTCCTACCACCATTCCACCTGAGCAACTGAGAAGAGCTAGAAAAAGCTCTTACATGCTCTTTAAAGGATCTACTTGGTAATTTCACCTACTTTGGATGAGGTTTCAGGTCCTAGCCACACAATAAAGATAGAGACCATGAGCAGCACAGGTGCAATGGTGATAACCTTACCCCACTACATGCTTATAATTTCTGTTTATTGTGTGCTTTAATGGAGAGACAGAGATTAAATTAACGATTAACTAAATGAAGGGAATTTATATTACTTTCTTTTTTTGCTATAGCTTCCATACTAAAAGACAAAATAAAACATTTCCCTCGTGGCAGAGGTACCTATGAGAAATAAGCAAAGATGCTAAATACTTACCCAGATATAAAATGTGTCCTTGGGAGAACACAAAAGGGAGAAATAAAGGGCAAAATCAATCTTGCAAAGTCTTTTTAAAAGAATACTACTAAGGGCAGATCTTGATTTATTCAGAACCATATCAGTGTCAGTGTCTGAGAAACCATCTCAAAACTTAAAGGAGAAGAGACTGTCAATATAGGAAGAAACATGAAGCAAATGGATGTTATGAGGTGAAAGCCAAGGGACTCTGGAAAGTGATGGTCCTAAAAATAAATTCCACCTATACCTTCTGACTGGATTATGGTTTAATCACATTGCAAGAATATGTTCAGAAATGTAAACTTTTATAATATAGGATATTTCTTGCTGCTGGTAAAGGAATCATGTTCAGAAAACTAGATGGACCCAAAAGCTTACAGGGACTTCACAATAGCTTCATGAGATCAGTGGTACAAGCAACAGTGAGCAGTTCCTCCACAAACGAGATCTTTGTCAAAGGAAACATATGACCAACCTTCATGAACTATCACTTCTGGAACTTGAAAACCTAAATTTTAAAAAAGATTTTCCTAGAAAGGGTCACGTATGTGTCATGTCTTTTTTTAAAGTCTAAAATCCTATTCAATGTCTTTTACCTCCTTCCCCTCTGGAAGCCTCTTTTACAAACATTGTCCTTACCTTCCCTTCTTCATCCTTCCACAACCTGCTCCAACTATGGTGGAATTCCAAACACAGCAATCAAACTCCCAGATGAGTCAGATTTGCTTATTTTACTGTACTTACATATGTAAAAGAAATTATGTAATCTCTGTTCTCATTGATTATTAACGTAAAGAGATGCAATTTAAAATTCTGCTCTTTAATTTTTTTCTATGACTGTCAGAGAGGGCTTTGGGGGGGGAGTTGTTTTTATTCTTCTCCTACAGCTTACAAAACATTCTAAATACTAAGGTATAATAACTTCTCATCCTGTAGCTACTTGGAGAAATCATTTTGGCTTAGTATTATAGTACTTACTTCTGTCTTTTGGATAGAAAAAACATAAAGCTATATTCTGACCACAAGCAATTCTCAGAATTACCAGGTTGCGTTCTGAAATAAAACCATGCTGCCTAATGCTGGAATCAAATTATTTATACCACTTTGTTTAATCTTTTAATTATTATTATTATTTTATATATTAAGTTGACATAATTTTTACAGTGTCTAAATAATTTAGGATCCTAAAATCTGCTTTCAAAATCACTTTGAGGTTAGTCCTACAAGGAGATTTAAGCATTGCAACAGGGATTTAGCTCAGTGTCTATCTATTGACACAAAAATAACAGAAGTAAGATACATGTACACTTAATTTTCTTAACCGAGTATTTGAGATATAAATGAAGTTATGGACAATCATATGGTTATTCAGGGAGTAGAATTAAGAATGTGAAATCTAAAAAATTATGCCATTGATTTCAACAGGGTATAGAGGGTGCTGAAATCTGTTCTATTTTGGACACTGTCCAGTTCTGAAAGTTTCAGAGAAAGAAGAATAGTTCATTCTCAGTAGACATGGAATAATTTGTATCAATAATATAGGTCCTAATCTCTTTAGTTAGGTATGTTCTTATACCCCTCAAAAGGTACTTTAAATACCTACCAAAATGTTTGGCTGCAGTGATAATTGGAGATCTGAACATTTCTATCGTCCTATAATTTCCAAACCCTTTTTAGACTTATGCAAAATTGTTGGCCACAGGGATGTTGTGTGGACCACTGCATTCACAAATATGCATTCATGTTTTTAACAGGCAAATTTTTTTGCTTTCTTGAATGATGTCTTGTTCTTGAACTATACAATAGGGAACTATAAGTCCTCTGCTATTTCTTCTCTAACATTTACTGTTTTTTCAATTTTTATCCTGTTTAATCTTCTTAATTTCCTATCTAAGATTTAAAAAAATCCTTTTTCAGTCTCTCTAAACTGTTTTTCAACTCCCAAACCAGGCTCCTCCTCATAATAATTTCCATCATTCACTGAACACTTTTAACTTTTGCAATATCCTTTCTGAGATGGAGAGAACCATATTGCTGGAAAATTAGAATCTTTAGTTGAGGACCATACTGCTAATTTTTTACAGAGGTAACATACTATCTATATCATCCCCTTTATGGGATTTAAAATTTTTAAAGACAAAAACTGTGTGGCAAGTGAAGGTTTTCCTTTGACTGTCCCTTCCTAATCACTGGGTTTACTTAGCATGATCAGATAGCTCTGAAGTTTCTCACAGTCCTTAAAAACACCTTAGTAATTCTTATGACTTCAAACAGTGCTATTTCATTAATCACATACCCTTTTGACTGTATATGTTCTTAAGGCATTACATAGGACCTCAGTATGGAATCTCAAGGTGCTGTGCTATCAACACCTACTGTCAGTTTAATTGCACTCTTTACTTGCTTTCTTTTGGTTGATATTGATCCATGATGTTATATTGTTTCTCACATTGTAACTATTTAATTTCTATAACAGCCCTTTAATATGACCTCTCTCAAATGTTTTTGCAAGTCTAAATAAATTGTACCTAGTAATTCTTCTCCTTCCAATATTTTACTGAAATGTCCAAACAATTCAAATAAGGGACATGTAATTTTTGCAGGCATAAAAAGTAATGTGCATAAAACCCCCTTATCATAGGATAATTTTCAAAGTGTTTTGATTACCAAGTTTGGTATACAGGAATATAACGCATGAGAGTGTGGGTAGGAGATTGTCACAAAATGGAACTTCACAACAAACAGCACTGATTTTAAGTACTTGGCTAGCTCAAGTAGCCAACAGAAAGTGCTTCTGACAAAGTGCTTACAAATCTTACCCTTCTATGGCTCTTACTCCATGCCAGTGAGCTTTCATAGCACTAAATCCTCTTCCAGAGGAAAACATCCAAATTCCTGATTTCAAGGATCACAAAAGGTCAAATCTCTCTAACAAAAGTTGGAGAAAAAAGTGCTTCTCTACTCAACTGCTTGTTATTAACAGCTCAGGGAATGCGGCAGGTGATGATATCTGGGGAAACCCTCTGGTGGCACATGGGAGAGAACCTAGCTTGAATGAGAAAAGGAGGACCTGCCTAATAGCACCTAGTCACGTAACTCGGGAGACCTAGCACACTTCTTCTGGTGCACTCAGACATCAAGTGCTGCCAGCCTTGAGCAGCAGGTAAACATCAAGTCAATTTAGCAGGTTCTGTGCTTTTGGAGCTCCAGCCTGGAAGGAGCAGCTTAATAACAAACAGAAAATTTCTAGTGGAGCAGGGAACCAAACTGAGGCCACCAGCTTATCTTCCTGTTAAGATCCCCTCAGCACATTAAATGTTTTTATAGCTTGTTTTCTGGGAATGTAAAAATGTGATGGTTTCTCTTTGACTAGTTTCAGGAAATTCCTGTGGCTTAGTAGCTAACTTTTTTTTAACAGATCTTCCAGCTTTTCTTGATTATTTATAAGCAAAGTAATTCCGGGGAGATATGACCAGAGGATGCTCAGAGAACACTCCAGTGAGGGTATCATATTAAATAGTTTGTGAAATGTCCAGAAGAAAAAAAAGGGGAAAAAAACTTCCCTCCAAACAAAGCTTAGCTCCATGCCATGACTTTCCTCCAGTAGTAACTTTTCATTTGTTATGTAGTCATGCCTTTAGTTAATACAAATATTGCTTCAGGATTTGAGAGCAGATAAGGCTGACATTGGAGAACAGTGCAGGAAGGAAGTACACAGGTATCCCAGAGACATTTTGCTTTGTGAATAATGATGATTATGATAATTAATGTTTATTCTGTGCCACTGGAGAATTCCACTAATTGGTAATCTCCTGCTTTAAAAGTCCTAATATTTTATTTCTGCTTATTGGTAACTACCAAGTAGAATGCTAATGGAAATGTGGATGACTGATATTTTAGTAATCATATCTGTAATCACATGAACTCTTATATAGCTAACCTTTAATAACAATACTATATGTAGAAAACTGGTTGCAGTCAGAAACAAAAGTTATGGTAGGAATTATTTTTCAGTATAAATCCTGAGCTTCTGATATTTCAAAATAAATAGGTAAAACAGATGTTATCTTGAACAAGAGTTAAAATCCTTGTGATTTTGAGATGGTTGGTGCTATATTAATCCAAGGGGTAGGATTAGTAGTGCATGAGTGAAAAAGAAAGGAAGTAAATTATTGCATTTACAGAAGTACACAATCCAGTAATCAAATAACCAGCTAGTCTTCTTGCATGATTTAAATAGCAATAGTTAAATTAAATAGATGCTTTTGAAATTTTTACTCAAGTAATTTGGTAAATCAATTTCCTACTCAATTTCACTTAGGATCGGGTCTTCAAAAAGAGATCACATATCAGGATGTGAAAGTCCTTTTTTCTTGTCTGCTTTGGGACTAGTTGCATGAAACCCAAGGATCTCATGCAGTGACTTTTGCAGAGTTATTTATCTTCACTGGTGTATTTACACACAAGATCAAAGCCATTTGTTTACTTTTTTATCCATTTTAGGTAATTTCTAAAACAGCTATTATTTTTGTCCTTACAGAAGAGTGTTTAGAAATTAAAGAAAGATTTTTTTCTTCTTGCAAAGTTTTCATGTACATTGGCCCTGTTACATAAATACTACAGTAAGATTTCAGGGTCTGTATTTATTAAAGCTTTCTTGACAACTTCCAAGTACTTGGTAGCAACTGGCTGTGTCTTGTTTCTGAATCAGCATGTTTAGGAGTGTTTGCCAATCCCTGTAATAACACATGGCTTGTTGTATATTACGTTATTGATTAAAGGCCACTCACTAAGTGCCATAATGAAACAAGAGGGAGTGCAAGTTAGGAAAGAACTGGAAAATTAGAAAAAAAAAAAGTACCAGTGACATCCTAACTGAAATTTAGTGCATAAAATAAAACTGAATGGATAGATGGATCAAAATTTTGAAAACAGTGGCACCTTCACAAAGTAGCAGTTTGTGTAAGTCACTAAAAAGCATGTGTGAGGTTTTAATCTTCCTGCTCTCCTCAGTCATAGTGTCTCATTTTGAGGCAGCTCTTTATTTTTACCCTGGAGATCATGCTGAAGTAAACTGCCAAACATCCCTTACACCTCCATGCCATCTAATTATAGCCTGTAACACTCGAGAATGCTGACAGTGCTGAGCTATTGACTCTTGACACTCTCTAAAGCACTTAATTATCTTTTCACACAAGCTCCTTTCAGACCTGTCAACTTCTTTGTATTGTTTATGAAAAAAGTTACATATTAAGATTTCAGAATTACTCACCTGAAGTCAAAGTTGCGCATACACATGGACCATTAAAAGGAGAATTTAATAAATGACAGGAAGAGAGATGAAAGAATTTTACTTGACAAGACTTCTCAAATAAGTAAAGGAAGAAAAATTTGGCCCTTTACAAAGATTCCTGGGATAAATGGAAAGAATTTGAGGGTTAGTTTTACCAAAGACTAAAAGGAAAAAAACACCAACGGGTAATTGGTTTGTATTATTTATTCTTGTTCCATAAGATTAGGATCCAGAGTTGGAACTTTGTCTCTTTCTAATGAAAACTGCATTTAAGCATGCCAGGCAAAAAAAAGGAAAAAGAAGCTAAACTTGTCAAGATCTCGTGTGTTCCCTGGAACCCTACCAAGTACTGCTAAAATCTAAAGAAAGATTCCTTAGTTGAATGAAATACTTGTGGGTATGTCCTGGTTTTGGCTGGGATAGAGTTAATTTTCTTTCTAATAGCTGGTACAGTGTTACATTTTGGATTTAGTGTCAGAATAATGCTGATAACAGACTGACTGTTTTAGTTGTTGCTGAGTAGTGTTTATACAAAGTCAAGGATTTTTCAGCTTCTCATACCTAGCCAGCAAGAAGGCTGGAGGGGCACAGGACGTTGGGAGGGGACACAGCCAGGACAGCTGACCCAAACTAGCCAAAGGAATATTCCATACTTGCCCAGTATATAAACTGGGGGCAGTTGGCCTGGGAGGCAGGTGGCTGCTTGGGAACTAACTGGGCATCAGTCGGTGAGTGGTAAGCAATTGCATTATACACCAATTGTTTTGTATATTCCAATTCTTTTATTATTATTATTAATATCATTATTATTTTCTTCCTTTCTGTCCTATTAAACTGTCTTTATCTCGATGCATGAGTTTGACTTTTTTTTTCCCAATTCTCTCCCACATCCTACTGGGTGGAGGGGAAGTGAGCGAGTGGCTGTGTGGTGCTTAGCTGCTGACTGGGGTTAAACCGTGACAGGGTAATATATTCCAAATCATATAAGTGATATAAGTGATTTTAAGCATTTTGGAAGCTTTTCTACCTAAACCTGTTGAGGTTATCCTTTAGGTGTCACTTGAAAACAAGATGTCAATCATGATGTCTTATTATGATAGTCCCCATAAATGGTGGTCAGTTACACAGTATTTAAAGTAAGACAGGTTTCAACTATAATGGCTTGATGACTAGATACATGGAAGACAGATTTTGCAACACTTGTGATTTCCTATAAAATCTGAAGATCATTCACGTGCTTCAGCATGATTCTACATGAATATGTAGAACTGCCTTAAAGTGTGTATTGCCTTTGTATAGTATGTTATCTTGAAGACAGTTACATGCATGTCACATTTAGTAAGTCATATACTCACCAAGGTAGTGAGTTAATTAATCTAGTAGTGACAAGGCTCTGAGTCTGAACATCAAATATGTCTACACTTATTAACTATCATTTGTTCTCTTATAGTGATTTTGAAGAGTCAGCATACTTGTAAAAAAGCAACTACTTCATGAGTATTTTCCAAATGACAAAACCAAAATCCTTCCTAAATAATCACATTTTTAGATAAAGGGGGTTCTTTTGGAACATAAGCACTAACGATGACTACAAAAACATAATTCTGAGTTTAAAAAGAAGAAAATATTATTCCAAGGTTTATGTAAGATGTATTAGTATTTTCTTAGGTATAAACAAACAACCAATGTATTGGAAATAGAACATCCTTGAGAAGATATGGACTATCATACCATGCATATATCAGCTTCCTTTCTTTATCACAAGACTTATTAATCATGCTAATTACATGTGTGAAATATTGTCTTATGACTGAATGTGGAGCACTTAAAAGTTGGCATTGAGAACATTAACAGAAATAGCAGCTGCATACCTCACATGTAGGAAGTGTCAGGGAAGCAAAGTTACCCTGTGGTAATGAAGTGACTAAATGTGTGTGCACACAATCAGGGGATCAAGCTCATTAAGATTTTTGTTAGATACCACCAAATGCTAGGTGCATCCTGAACAGGAAGAGGTGGAAGACATTAGCTAAAAAGGTTTTGTTTGGGTTTTTTACACTGTCTTAAATTCTGTGTGTGTCAAGCGATCCCTTCTATTAAGTACATTTGGAAAGCAAGCTACAGGAAATCAAGTTCTTGATTTCAAATAATTGTCACCAGAAAGGGAGAAACCAATGAACTTGAAACATCACTGTAACTATTTCTAAGCAAAATGCTTCTCCATATACTTCATGCTCCTCAATTTGTTTGCACTAAACATGAGGCAAAAAGACAGATAAATATATAAGAAGCAATTTTATTAGGGCATTCTAATTATACAAAATAGAATATTATGTCCACAGCACCATCAGTAATTACAGCTTCTGCCTTTATAGCTTTTTTAATTGTGTTTTGAAGTCATGACTTAATGGAATCATACGTGTACCATAAAATTTATTCCATCTCTACATCTTACAGCTACCTTACTCTTAATCATGAACTCTCACAGAAGCTTTCTGTCTTTCCAGTCTACTTTTCCCTCACATTTTCTGCAATCACTTCTTAAACTGCTCTGGTGACTTGGAAGGCTGGTCCTCTTACTGCTCTAATGATTGCTCTTTTGCACTGTTTCAGAGATTTACTCTACTGCTCCAGTGATTTTTTTTTCCCTTTAGCATCACTACTGTGGCTTACCTTTTGCTCTAGCATCAGCGATTGCTTGAAACGTGTGTGGTAGCACACCACTGAACTATGAGATTTGCTTTACCTGGCTCGTCAGGCAGTGAGTGATATTTTGTCAATCAGAGGACCTGAATTTCTTGATGTTCCAGCTTATAACAAGCAGCAGCCTGTACAGGCCATGGATATGTGTATTATATAGAATGGACATGCTCATTGCTTTCTTCAGACCTTTATCTCATCCAGCTGAAAATTCCTTACCTGCCCAAGTAAGCATAAAAATTAAGAGGGAGAGAATGGGTTGGGAAGTCTTCACCCAGTGTATCAGAAGAGGTTTTTGTTTGCAAAAATTTCATTCTAGTGTAACTATATGGTTCCTAGAGTTCCTTACAATTAAATTATAACATGTCCCTTATTTGTAGTCAAGTTGGGCAGAGAGGCTCATCTTTGTTTTATGATTCTCCGACCATTCACTAGAGCCTATATATCATAATTCAGTTATAAGCAAGAACCACAGAATTTATATCTCAAACATTTATTTTAGAAGATTATACATTCTCCATAAATATGTGCTGTGGGTCAAACTTAGAATGCTCTATTTAATTATTTTTCTTCAATAATTGCCACACAAAATTCATCCTGAATGTGAGCCTTAAGTAAAAAAGAAATTGGTTACCTCTTTTCCTGTATTTTGAAAAGACATTTAAGATATCTTTTCTCCGTAATTAAATTACCCCCTTTTTACTTTTCCATACCCTGTAAATCCTTCTAATCCCATTCATAGAGTAAGCTGAAAGAGCAGTTAGTGACAATGTTTTTCCCCTTTGAGAGAGAAGCAGATTGCATTTGAGGCTATTCTAATTTTTAGTAGTCCAAATTAGACTTCTCAGCCTTATGTAAAAGAAGAAAAAGCTCCTTTCAACAGAATTTCACATAAAATTTGTTGATTTGGTTCTTGTGGTCATTTCAAAACAAGAACTCTGAATGCAGTAAGTGTTCCCCAAACCTGAAAGACTCGTTAATGTATTATTTCTATCTCAGTAAGATTCTTACTATGCACTTAGTAAAATGAAAGCAGAAGACACAAATTCTCATCAGTATTTCTAATGTTAATTCATAAACAGAAATACATTCTCAGGGACATAAATCCTATTATGTGCTGTATAGAAGAAATGAGACAGAGAGGAAAGAATAAGGAATGAAAATTTTCTGCACATCTGTGTAAGTATTACATAAGTTTAAAGGCAGAATTATATTAGAACAGCAACAGCAAATCATCAACTTTACCCAGTTTTCCTAAAATTTGAAACACTATCTCTCACTCATTTCTAAGAATAATCTGAAAATTATAGACAAAGTAGATAGAAAGAAAAAGGACTGCCTTGTTCTTACATCCAAGTGTGATTTAACCAAAGCCATCATGAGGAAGCACTTGTCTTTCCTACGGTTGACTACAAGCAGCACTCCATCCTACAGCATACTTACTCTCACTTTTCTGTTTTCTCATCCCTTTTCTCCACAGGTGTAGAACAAGAAACACTGCACTCTCATGTCAATCTTAAATCCTAAATTTGATCTGTATGTCAGGAGATGTTCAGTTTTTTGTAAATTCACACACTGTCCTGGTTTTACTCTGGGCTGTCCTCTGGTAACCTGTTGAGCTGTTCATACTTAAAACAAAACAGAACAAAACAAGTATTGGCAAACTGGAAAGAATTAAAAGAAACACAAGATAGGGATGAACAGAAATATCTGTCTCACAATAAAAGACTAGAGAAGCTCAATCAATGTTCACTACAAGCAGAAGTGACAATGTAGCTCTAAGTAATCAATGAGAAAAAATATCAATTGTTTTAAAAAACATTACTGCCAAAAGCATAACAGGAAGTGGAAACTGGAAGATAAAATTCCTATAAAGATAGCATTTCTATAGTGGCGGTAATTAAACAGCAGAATATTTTACATTCTTTGTCAGATGATATCTTTATATTAAGCCTTGATGCCTCTTCTAAAAATCATGCTCTGCTCCAACAGGAAATTACAAACTCAAAACAGAAACCACTTGAAAAAATTCTGCAGTTTATCACTGTAGCATCTTCTGGCCTTGAAATCTATTACTTTACTTGCCATCTACTTCCTTTAACCGTGTTATGTTGCTATGCTTGGGATAGCTGAACAATAGCTTTTATGAAAAGATAATATTAGCAGTGTATTAGATGCATTACATGTAGTTGGATATAACCATGGGAAAAAGGAAAGGAGTTAGCAAATCCTGAACAAATATCTTATAGAGCATAAACAGGATACCCTCAGGTGTTACAATAGTCCGCATGCAGTGAGTATGACTGCACAGTGTTTTTTAGGAGAAATGACAGGGGATATAGATAGAGATGCTCAAGATCTGTATTTAGACCATTTCATACTATGCATGGTTAATACAGAGAGACATGCAGCCCTCAGCAGTTTCTGCAGTACATCTATCTCACAAATAGAAAACAAACATCATGAGAAACTTTATGTTTCCCAAATTAGGTTTCCTTTGACCGCTGACAATGAGGACCTATTTTCACAAAAATTTTAAAAAAGAGAAGGTAAATCCCTTAATATCCTTGCATGAACAGTAACTCTGTTATATTTCTCTGATGTATTTTATTGCATTTCTCTTCCTTGTATAACATTCTTCCTTTGATTCCCTTAAGCATTCAAAACAGCCCAGGAAAAACAAAGATGAATACTAAAAGAAAGAAGATGAAGACCAGACTCTAAGCATGGCCTTGGTTTGTGGTTTAATGAACTTATGAAGAGGATAATTGTCTATTTCATCTGGGGTCTGTTGCTTTTATGTTATATTTATATTAATTACATATGGAAATATTGGTGCTCCAAGACACAACTGTGATTCTCCTAGCACAAAGCTTAATAGAAATTCAAGCTTCATTAGTATAGACACGGGGACAAACTTTTTGCAGCTTTTCTTCATTTTTACCCCAAATATTGGCCACAAAAAAAAAACATAGTTCAGTTTTGATGAGACAAAAAAAAGCCTTCAGGGAAGCTATTTGAATGCCAAGTTTCAAAAATATGTACTTCAGTCATTCCTATAATATATTAAAACATGCAAAAGAGGAACACAGAAATTCAAATTTCTGTTTGCTAAACAAATGAATGTTAGCATTATTTTGCACCTTACACTGCAAATTTTTTTTTGCTTTTCATTCCTTAAGAATGTATTTTGTCTGAACTTGATCAGTACCTACCACATTCATTGATGTAGTTACACCAGAATAGAAAAATTTAAAAAAAATATAACAATAAAATTCATTAAATCAAATCACAGACAAGGAAAGCTAGAATTTGGGAGGGAGATTCCTGTCCCAATTCCAAACAGAAAAGTTTGCATAAACCCACCTTTCCCTGTCTAAACTTGGTTTTTCTTTAATAAAAGTGTCTATAAAATACTTACCATTTTACCTATTCTTAATCTTCAAAGGAATTACAACATTACAAGATATAGAAGTAGATTTCAAAAAAAAATGGGAGATAAGCTTTTCTGATAAAAATGAAGTAGAGGTTAGCACGTGCATCAGGTGGTATACTTAATACATGGTTTTGTGGCTGTGGTCTTTGACAATTAGATGGGGAAGTGGTGTAAACTTTAACAGGCTCGTTTTACATCCTGTGTGTAAAAAAAGGACAATCAAAAATTGTCCCTGCCCTTGAGTTGATTGCTAGTTCTAGAATTGACATAATTCAAGGTGAAATACTTAGAGAGTGTCTGTTAACTGCCTTTAATGCCACTATGTTTTAACTCACTGAAATGCCATGATTCAAATGGAATTTATAAAAGTAGGGAATGTTAGAAGTCATATAATTTTTTTCCTTCTCTAGAAACAGGACATTCTAGAAATACTCCAGGAAAGACTACTCCTGTCAAGAATTTCTTCTACATGCAAAAGGCTATGACTACACTTAACTTTAATTAAGTCTTAAAAATAGACTATAAGCACAGAGAAGCACTGTGACCTGCTTTGTGCAAGCAAGTCAAATTCTTAAACATGTGTGCACGCGTGTATGGCTTTGTAAAGGTTTGTTCCTCCTTTTTTTTTTTGTCTAATTAATCTCATTTTTTAGCAGGAAAATGAACTTACCATGTTTTCTAGAAATAACTGTTTTCAGTCTTCTAATTAGGTAATGACACTGCATAGGTGTGTCATCAATTGTAATACAAAAAGAGCAAAGTAAGGTTTTAGTTTAGTATGGACTAAGCAATAATTCCTAGCACAGAGATATTAACAGAGAATGAAATTATTGGATACTGTGATATGCATTAACAATTTTCAAGAGGATCAAACACATAGTATGCTGATAGCATGCAAGCAAGTGAAGATCATTTTTATGTATAATTTCTGTCAGTATAGATATGTTTATGTTACTTCCAGTGAAACTCTGCTTAAAAAACTGAGAGGAAGTGCATTAACTGGAGAGGATGCTTACTATTCTATGATTTTCAAGGATATTTTGGTATTTTCAGTTATGTTAATTATTAATAGCAAATAGGCATTCATTACTTCTCTCTTGCCACTCTGCCCCAAATTTGACATTTAAACAAATTCAGTGGTTGTCCCTTAAAATAAGGTCTTCAAAGGATCCAGAACAAACAAGGTAAAATATTCCTAAAATCTGGTCATTTGTTTAGGAGATAAAAAGCCTCATTTTCCAGAAAGTACCTCAAATTTTGAATATACTGTCCTATTCTTAACAAAATGTTCTTAACATAGTAAGTGTAATAAATTGGAAGATAGACTGTTAGTAATACCATATGTAGTTGCTATTAATAACTACAGTTTGCATCATCTTTTTAATACAATGACCCATCAAAACCAAATGGAAAGCTCTATACATAAATAATCTTGTAACAAATCATCACAAATATGTCAATGTAACACCATCTGCCATTGAAACCATTTTACATTAATTGTAAATTATTTATTGCCTTTAAATACAGTATTGTCCTGGTTTCAGCTAGGCTAGAGTTAATTGTCTTCCTAGTAGCTGGTACGGTGCTATGTTTTGAGTTCAGTATGCAACGAATGTTGGTAACACTGATGTTTTCAGTTGTTGCTAAGTCGTGTTTAGTCTAAAATCAAGGACTTTTCAGCTTCTCAAGCCCAGCCAGTGAGAAAGCTGGAGGGGCACAAGAAGTTG
>JAOBAS010000072.1:41811408-41829897 GCA_025311575.1 Elanoides forficatus
ATCCCACTGGGCGGGGGGGGGTGGGGAAGTGAGTGAGCAGCTGTGTGGTGCTTGGTTGCTGCCTGGGTTAAACCACGACAAGTATTTAAGTTCAAACACTTCAGAAATACATACCTATAGATTGTAAAGCTATTTTGTATGGTCACTTTCTATAAAAGAACCAAGAACTACATTCACAGGTAGCTCTTCTACTCATAATGCATATAGTGCAATTATGCTGAAATACATGCCGTACAATATAAGACTTTTTTTTTATTCTGTGTTCTTTTAATTACATTTATTGGAGTAGTATTTGACAATACACAACACTGTAAGAATCAGTTTCCTATAAATGGAATAAAAGGCAAGAACATTTTTTAACTGGAAATTTTGCAACACTGGTGAAAAATGCTACAGCAAATTGACATTACCATTAAGAAGGCCTGATTCTTATTTATGATATTAGTAATTAATTAGTCTTTCATAATTTCAAATTAAAACATATACATACAAAACCAGTGTAAGGAAATCTCTTCAGCAACTTTGAGATAAATTGCCATAACTTCACTGACCTGAAGTAGTTACATCATCTTTAGAATCACTTGCAGAGCTGTCCATTTCCTCTTTCAAAATGTGAAGCTGAAATGTTTTGCACATTTCACTTTGCCATCTTGCACACTAAGATGACAGAGACTTTCCTTCTCTTTACTACATGATGACAATCTACAGCTAATATTAAGCTTCACTTGTGCATTTGAAAGTATGTAATTGTTGTGTGAGCATTTGATTGCAACTGCTGTCAACCAACCCCCTTTTTTTTTTTAATATTTATCTCATAACATCATGATTGGTTTGCTCAGCTGTGCCTTCCACCCTATTCTCCCCAAAAGCCATCTTGTCACTGGTTTCTGTGGCTCTGTTGCGTTTAAAGCACAAAAGAAGAGCACAAAATACCCTGGTACTACTCTTATTTCTGCATCTGTGTTGGGTGGATATATATTGCTACTACGAGAAAAGTGCTGCTTTATTTCAAAGTACAAGGCATGTAGTATGAATTAAATAGCTCTTGAGAATGGTGATCTATAAGCAGAACATACAACAGGCTAACTTTTGATATATAATTTATGCTCATTTATTCCAAATGACCTTTGTAACTCAATCATTCTGCCACTCATGAATTATGGAATCATTAAAGCTTATGTAAATAAGATATTTTACATGCTACAGTTATATATGGATTCAAATGGCAACATTGGATTTAAATAGCAAGGTCAGGATTCAAATTTCAACAATTACATTACTCATTAATTTCTTTGACCATGATTTTTACAAGGGAAACTTACAAATTTCAGATCACAGTTTATAACTTAATCAATGCTTCTTCCTACCCTGCCCATTCACTCAAGGTTTTAGAAATTGGGATCTATCAACATGCATGTGCTTAGATGTGTGCAGAGGTCCACTCATATCAGTGCAAATTTACTTTTAAAATGGAAAAAAAAGATCTTTCAAGCCTTTGGAAGGCATCAATTTTGCCTCCCCAGAATTTGCAGTCCTGACAGTAGGAGATCTGTGAGTCTTCTGTAAGGGATAGAGGAGAGGTTTCTTTCTTGACCTGCTAGTAAAGCTTTTGACTTTCAAGATTATGGTGCTCAATACCTAGTACAACACATGTTTCAGCTACTAAAAACACATCTGTGTTGCTTAAAGTCTGGGGTTTTTTTAATCTTAAAACAACAGTGGGCTCAGTGTTTTTTCCTCTGACTTCTAGCTTGTATGTGTCCATGGAAATAATCATCTGCTCTGCAGCGAGGGAGAGCAGAAAGTAAACACTTATAAATCCATTTGTTTAGCTGAATTACATCCAGATTGTCTGAGAAAGAGTAAAAGGACTTCTTCTTTGTATTTATGATCCTATTTCCTGTTATTGTGCACATGCATCTAGATGGTTCTATGATGATTGTAGAAAAGGACCTTGAACAGTTTGTACTGCTTTTATTATGTGAGAGAAGCAATTTATTATAACAAGAGTCCTTCAAGAGTTGCTCTAGGTCTTGTTTTATTGATCAATATATGAATGAGCTTGATTTATATGGAGAGGCCATGTCTTTTTTAAGGTTAACCCTCAAAGCTCATTCCGTTGCTATCCCTAAGAAGATATACAAGGTCATACAGTTGGGTACTACAAAATTAATTTACAATACAAAAAATATTTTCCTGTGTGTTTCATCTTATTTGTGTTATTTTAGCTCCCAGTTCTATAACAGCAGCAAAAGTAAAGTGTGTATGTCATTTTTGCATATGTGGCTTTAATTCATATAGCTTTAAGTCCTTTTCATTTTAAATCAAAATTCAATACAATATGTTAGCAAGAAGCAGATAGTTATCCCTTAAAACAGGTCTTTAATTGATTCTACTTTGATATTGGACAAAAAAAAAAAAAACTCCAGAAATCGTATAACTGTAAGGCTGCTGGCAAAAATGTCTTGCTGTATAAAGTCATATAACTAGAAGGAAAGGTTGCAAGGCATCCATCTACAGACTTCTTTGGACTTTTCTAAGGAAGGAGCCCTGGCTACACTTAATTAAAAAAAAAAAAGGCGGAGGGGGGGACACACACACACGACAAAAAACACCACAGGAGGAAATCTCATGCAAATTAATGCTCTGGGAATTTGAGACCTTATTTATAAGAGTTGTAAGAGTTGGTCTTTTCAAGTGAACATAGGAGAGGAAAAACATCCTGTTTTCTTTAGGTAATCTCAGCATGGTTCTGCAGTATGATAAAGTTACTATCTTAGTTTCCTTTGGCAGACAAAAAGTAGTTTACTGTGCCTGCCAAAAGTCTCACTTCTTCTGGGACTTTAAAAAGAAAAAGTACATAATACACTTAGTTAAATTCATACTTGTGTAAATTCTGCTTTAAAAATAGATTGTCTCCAAAGATTTTTGCCAAATTATGGCAATATCCCATTTAAAAGCTGTGTGAAAAATTATTTTCTAATGCAACTATGCCATAAAATAGTTACAAAGAAGGTGGAATTCCTGGAAGCTTCTCAGATTACATGTCACTTTGAGCATAGCATATGTATTATATTCTTCACAAAATACAGATGTGTTCAGGATGATTTCTGGATTGCTGTTACTAGATAAATAACAAAGAAAACTACTGCTATGTATCCAATTTCATATCATAACTATGAGAAAAAAATTTCAGTGGAAAGAAGTCTGAAAGGGTCTCTAAACCAAATTTATTTTTGTGTCTTCTTTGTTTAAAACATCTGGACATACCTGATAAATAGCATGGACTAAGCACAGTAGTTAGTTCAGTCCTGTACACTCAAAGGCATGTGCCTTTGATCCCACTTTTGTTTTTGATTAAAAGAAAAGCATATCTAAAAAATCAAATGCAAAAGCCAGCTTTATTTCTAATCTCCTCAAATCTGTGTCTTATTTGACCAGAAAACAAGTGATCACTATTGATTAATCACCGCAGTTGAAATGGATTTTGAGAATGACATCTGAGAAGTGAAATTACTGGTACCTATTTGCTGACCAGCATAGAAGTTGAGTACATTTCATTTAGGCAACTGCTGCTATGTATCTGGGCAGCTTGTTGTGCATGACAAAACAGTGAGATTAGCTTCAAAAGGGTAAAATTCCCTGATCATTTCTTTACTGGGTGAGGGTGGTTTGAGAAATTGTAAGCACTATTTTAGTAAAAGGAAAGGTGGAATAGCAGTGATTACATAGACCTGCTGTGTAGAAACAGCTTCACGTGACCTATTCCATATAAAAAACAAATCCTCTTTCAAAGAGCAAGCAATAAAACTGAGTTGGTTCAGGTTGCAGAATGCAATTCTTTACAGAACAAAATATGAAGGTGTGATATTTTTCAGTTCAGCGTATTCTTGGCATATCTTATCCTTTCTGTCAGGAGTTCATGGCCAACTTCCTAACTTATCATCAAGTGTTCTGATTAGAAGAGCCAAGTAGAAGTACCTAGTTGGGACTTCCATGAAGTGGTCACTCAAGGCTGTCATATATGAAGAGTAATCAGTTCCTAAGGAACAGTAAGAGAGCATGGATGCTGTGTGTATGTGATTATGAATGAATTTTTGCTAAATGCAGGAATCTAGGTTGTGATTTTATAGATGAAAGGAAAACAGAGCTTTTTAAATGCTTATTCAATGAAAATGTTTAATCTTTTACTTTTAAGTGTGAGAGGCTCTCAAAGACCATTGATGAATGTTGGCAACAGACAGAATGGAAAAAAAACCACAGCAAGTAACTTTAATTAAGCCTTCCATCAGTTTGAAACTGTGACATGCTTAGTCTCCTTCTTCCTTGTTTAATATTTTATCATTGTTCAAGCAGATAAATAACATTATATCATAAATATGTATAATAGAAATTACATAACAAACAATGTATGAGAGCTTGCTTACCAAGATTTTCCCATCTCTCACAACTTTGTTTATCAGGTTTCATACTGACATGTTGGATAAGCCAATTAATTTCAGCACAATGTTTGCAAACTCCCTTCCTGCCATCATAGTCTTGAGACATCTTTTTAAAACAAGCAGGAATGGACATTCCTGTCTTACAAATTTTCACTAAGATTCTTCCCTAACAAACTTTCAGTAATTTTCCATAATCCAGTTGAAGCCTCTCTTTCACTATTCATGCATGACAGTGGGACCTACAGCCCACCAGAGAGCACTTGTGGTTGTAAAGGCACCTTGTTTGGGAGGCTCAATTAACAACCAGGCATCTAGACACCTGCAGCCAGACTCACTATATTTCTAAGGACCACCAAGCAGATTCAGCCTGCAGTCCTGTCCCTCCACCCCTCTGCCACCAGGTCCATTGTACTTGGAAGTATCTCAACAACAGTTGTGTTTAGACTATTGTATCATCCAGTGTTCAGCTGAGAAAGTAAGTGGAGCTACACTCTAGGGATGGCAGGAAGTAAATTAATTTATTTACCTATGTATATTTATTAGTTTAGGATGGGTGAATAAATGCTGCAACTGTTTTCTGTGAATCCACATTTCATCATTATACTGTTTTTATACTTGTGTGTTTCTTCTCAATTGCAAAAAAATAACCATTCCTGGGAGGTACTGCTTTGCTGATGAAGAAAATTAGCATTTATTATTAAAAAAGGGGTGAATGTTTGAATGGAATAATTAACAATAGTAAAAGTAAAAATATTTTTCATACTGACTACATACAGAAAGACTGTATGCAAGAAAATTCTTCTAATTTATACCAGCTCAAAGATCAAGCTGCAACTGATGTTTAATGACAGCATTGCCTCCACAATTTTATTGATTTCACTATGAAGAGTGACAACAGTAATCCTCATGTGACTACAGCAGAATTTATCTTGGAAGAAGAACTGTATGGTCTAATTGTTTTCACATAATTCACTAGACTATATGAAAATCTGCAGCAATGACTACATAAAGATCATGGTCAAGCTTACAGATAAGACCAGAAAACTCTTTTTTAATAATAAATAGAAATTACTCTCAGAAAATACGGTTTGTCCCAATGCCTTTTGATTTAAAACACAAATAATGAATCTATTTTTATTCACTCCCCAATTCTTTATCGAGAAGCCCAAAATAGTGTAAGAAATGCTAGAATGTAGGAAAACACACAAGAATACAGAAAATGCATGTCTTCATTAACTCTGCTATCTTGTTTCGTATTTCTAGACTAAAATCTGATCTGTGGAAAACCTAAGCAGATCTGATTAAATACTTTTTCAATGATGGAGCCACAATGCTTAGAGACTGCTTAGAAATGCTTAGAGACTAGGCAAAACACAAGTTTCAGAAAACGGACATTCACCTAACTGATTTTGAATCAATTAAAAACAACTCTGAAGCAGACACATAAGGTAATAAGTTTCAAAGAGGAAGAAAAGATGCAGAAGAAAAGCAGTCTTCCTATGTCATGAAGAGGAGAGAAAGCTATATGGTCCTTCCTTTTCTGAATAGACCACATGGAGGAAGAAGCAAGCATTTAGGACCCTTTTGTCCAGGGACAAAAGATTCTGCATTTTCAGGCCTGAACAAAACTGCAATTTCAGATAACAAATAACATTTTTTGAGTTACTTGAGAAAAATTATACTCTTCTCTTGATTTCTATTAAACACCTATCCCTATTCTGTCATTGATATGTCTGTGTATGGAGAATAGATGTGCGCATATCTCTGTGAGGAAGAATGCTTTAATAGCTTCCTAAAAAAGATTTTCTGTATGACAAATTGCCACTAAATGAGTTAATAGATTATTGTGAGTTAAAGACATCATTCTTAATCCACTACCTTTGCTTTGATTCCAGACTTTGTTATTTTACACAGTAAAGAATAAAACCCCAAAGAAAGTAGCATCAGTGATGGAAAGTGGTACACCAGAGTTGCTCTAAGTGCCTGAACTGTTTCCTTAGCAAGAATCAAGGGATTTTCATTGGGCTACCTCTTCAGGTAAGATACCATGTGCAGATGCTTGTGTGAGTCCTACAGACACGTATACTTCACCTAATTGAGTCAACACACTGGATTGGCTAAAATACTGTCTCGGTTTTCAACTTTCTACTCAGTTTAAGATTCCAAATCCCCCATAATGAGTTTTAATACAAATCTATGCAAAATAATCTCAACTTCACAGCATGATGAGTTAATTTCAATTTGCTTATTTAACTACTTTGAATGTTTTGATTTATTGATTCAAGTTTTAATTGTGGCTTTTCATTCTGTAGATTAATCATATGTTTGTTTAATTGTCTACTTGCTTTTTAATAAATTCCTGGAAAGCACACACACTGGCTTACTCCACTGAACTGCAATGTGGGTTATGAACTCTGAAGGCATAAGTTCACTCAGATACTTGTATTCTTTCAGGCCCTGTTTACAAATCAATACTGAAGTGCAGCTGTAACTAATTTAAGGAGAACTCAGGGAAAAACACTGCTGAATGAACTGGATAGCCATCATCGCATTTTCCTTCCTTAACCAGTACAAAGACCTGTTAAATTTTTTAGACACTCATATCAGCTCTGGGCAACCTTAGATGACTTCTTATCCTAGAGAAAGACATGTGAGATTAGATTTACACTTGGAGATCTTAAGTCTACTCTTACAGTACTGCAATGAATCTTTTTAGGGGTCTGACTGTTGGACTTGGCATAGTTTTATGAAAAAGCATCAGGTCAGATTTGCTTTGAGGTTGCGTTATCTCTGGGAAACACTGTGCTTTCAGGTGGAAGGTGGGAAAAATAGTGATGGGTCCATGCAGTTTCTTCATCTCAGAGCACCAACTGACTTTGATGCCAGAAAAAAGTGAAGAATTTGTAAATTTTTACAGATATTTTGAGATTCTTATGTTAAGACAATCCCAGTACTCCTCAAGTCTATGCTTCTTTTCCCAAAGATGCTGCTGCCCAGCTATTTGTGTTTAAGGATGAAATTAGCAATGCTGAATCCCATCAGCAGCTGCTGCCTGTGACGCATGCCAGCCCAGGGAGACAAGAGCCTCTGCCACCTTCACAGAACCAGACCAGCATCAGCCCTGGTCTCTGGCCAGCATTGCTAGAGAGAGGGGTCTTTGATTTTAAATCCTGTCACCAAATGTCACCTCTGGAATGTTTTGACTCTGGGCAATTGGATTACGGAACAAGGTCCAACTCCAGCCTTTGCTGCCATGCTATTTATTTAAACAGATTGAACCTGAGGTAAGAGGCTAGGAGAGAACCTTACAAAATCTCATGTCCTTGGAAATTATTTCTTCCCTCCCTCCTTCTTCTTATTCATAAAGTCAAGAAGACACACACAAAAAAGAAACTAACAACAACAACAACAACAAAAAACCACAAAAACCAAAAACCATAATTTAAACAAGTCAGGCTCTGTTCTTAAAAGATAAAAGGGAGCAACAGAATTTCTGAGCACTCCAGTAAGTTCTGGGACCAGGATAGAGCGAAGGGCCTGAACGTGATCAAAGGTATTACAGAATTGCTGGCAGTAGCTGTAGGTAGCAAAAGCTTTGTCTTTTCCCTTTGCCATCTGTTGCCAATCCAGGGGAGGGCTGGCTGCTCCTCAGCTGCACTGGAGAGGAAGGTCGTGTTGCAAAGTGCTGCCTGTGGCATCTTCTGTGAAATGGCAGTCATTTCTGCTAAGCTAAGTCCATCAATATCCTGGCTGATGGTAAGTCTGAGGCACGCCATGCCAAACATCTTTGGCCACAGTAGAGCTTTGGACAAGCTGCCTCTTGGCTTGAGTTGCCTCTTTTTTAATGTTTCTTTGTCCATTTTGAAAGCTGATGGAAAACTGCTTAAAAACGGACAAGTCTATGGAGAAGCGCTGATGTGTAACCTGCTGCCACTGAACTCTAAATGGCACTGCAAGAGAGATAGTCTGTGTCTTGATTATCTAAAGCCATTAGGAGGAACGAAAATGTGTCACAATTAGTAACAGTACCACCAACTGCTGCTTTCTTAGATGATCTGTAAGAAAAGTCTAGTCAAATAGAAACCTGAATATGGTGAGTAAAATGGGAAAGTAAGAAAGAAAATAAGAATAAAAGATGTAAGATATTCATTGTAGGTTTGTATTTTATCATATCTGGAAGTTAATGTTGGAGTTGTAAAGTAGAGTGCATCTTCAGGATGCCCTTCAGAGCAGAGGGAAGAAAGCATTCAAGAGCTCTTAATTCTGTTTAATTATTTATGTGTAAAGTATGGGAAATTCTGCCTGATTTTTTATAGACTCCAACTACCCTCCACTTGTAATAAGTTCAAAATTTCTCAACAAGCTTTCAGGTTAGAAGCATATTGAAAGGTTGGGAAGTTATGTTTCTGAGATTAGAAAAGGTGTTATGGACCTAAGAATTAAGACTAATTATATTAGATATTTACAGACTGAAAAAAATACCTAAGAGATTTCATCTTTCCAGACCTACATATATCTTTAAAAAACTTTCCCATATTCTAGTTAGTGTGAAAGTATAAGTTTGTAGATTCGATCTTCCCAAACTTATTCCTCTTTAAAATAAGTATTTAAACATAATAACAATGTTGATTAGGAGTTTCTATTTTTCTTTTTTCCTTAAAGTGGATCTCTGTCAACTCATTAACATCCCTCAGGATACAGAAATAAAGTCTTTTAATGAAGTGCCTGAGTTGCTTTTCATTATTTACTTTTCAAGATGTTATTTGTGTTAGCTTTCAATATTGAATTTCATGTGACCAAGCTAAGAAGTGATTAAACTAGGAAGTTTTCCAACAAACACATATAGTACCTTTACACTCTCAGCTATGACATTTGAGGAATACTGTGTGATCTGAATCTTGTGATAACGGTGACGTTAGGTTTATTCTGTATAATTGCTTATTCTCATTATTGCCCAAGCAATGGTAATTCATAACTCTTGTCCATTTCTAGATCTATTTAAGTATTTTAAGTTTCATAACTATTCTTTGGAGAGTTAGGTCTTGAACAGAAAAAACTTTGTTAATTTGTTTCCACCTTGTATTCTTTTCAAAATTCTCTTTTGGCATTATATGGTTATTGCATTCTTTAGTATGTAATTACCTAGATTGTTAACACAAAAATCGGTATGCTCATAACTCAAAGCAATAGAATAATCCAAGTATTTAGAAGTGCTTTCTTTTTAGAAAGAAATTAAAATCCCAGTCCATTCACTCTTGTACAACAATTACAACAAAATTGTTTAAAGTGAACTGTTGAGTCTAATAAATTCTGAAGACCGATGACACATTAGGATCTGAATTTGCAGTAAATCTCTGTTGTTCTCTTTCCTGAGTACATCAAAAAGCATTCTTTTTTCCTCTCATTTTTCCACATTTATTTGTGCATACATTTACACACTCAGACCACTCTCTCTGCAGCAACATAAATCTAAAACAGAGAAGGTAGACATAAAAAGTTACAGGGTCAAGAGTTTCCAGGTAAGAATTGCCATCTCTTGGATCAAAGCTCCACCTAGTTTATAGCATCCTGTCTCTGTTGGTAACCAGGAGCAGACACAGAGGGAAAAATAAAAGAAAGAAAATATGCATAATGTGATCCTTTTCCCTGGCATATCTTCATGGCATCAGGTGACTGTGATTTACAGATGCTGGTTCCTGTGTTTAATAGCTGTGTTGGACTTAGCCTCCATGAATTTCTCTAATATTTTTTGATAAGCACGTATATTCTTAGCCTCTGTCAGAATCTGGAGTGTTGAATTCCACAGAATATTCCTTATCTCCATGATTTTAACCATTATTTAATTGAAAATTTGCAATTCATATTTTTCAGAACTTTTATTTGCTAATCAGAGTGGATTAAAGTTTTACACATGTTCTTTTATGTCATCATTACCTTGTCATAGAACTAATCCCCCAACACCACCCCTCCGGCCCACAACCTCATTATTTTATTGTATAGATTTCTGGGACAAAGTTAAAAACAAACACGACATTTGGAATCAGAGACAAGTAGATCCAACAATTTTCTTTTTCAGCAATGTCAGGACTTCCACTTAGGCCTATCTTTGCTAAACCATTACTTAGTATATTACTGAGCAGTAATGTCATCCCAAGTACTGGACTGGTATCTCATTCTAAAATGTTTTGGTACCTCCCATCACACAGAGACATTGGAACTTCCTAAACTGTTGCCCTTACTTTGATTTCTTTCTACCAAGAACTACTTTCATCACAGCATCATGAGAAGAAATGATGACTCTTAACATCTAAGAGTTATAGTATCTACTGCTTGAACTAAGATTGAAGTAAGATTAGCTAAGGGTTAAACCATAACACAAACAGGGTTTCTGACCTAATTTGAAACCTTCTGAAGCCTCAAATATATATTTAGCAATGCAATATGAATCATTATTAAGATTTGCTGAAGGGACAAAAGGGAAAGAATACTCTAACGCATGTATTTAACAAATTGATTCAGGCAGCTTTTCCTTTTATGAGTTATGTACAACTACCAAATTAATGTAGTTTTAGAGACATTATTTTGTCTGGAAACTTTGTAGGAAATATAAAAAGAAAACCCACACCTTTAGAACCATAGGAATAAGATGTATAAAAGTATGTTATTTACTTATTACTTCTGAGCAGTATCTTCAGAGACCTTTCAGATTACTGAATTATTAATTGTGTAGGCACTGCAAAGAATCCATTTTATTATTCTTTCAAAAGTCCATAACAACTTTTCCTAAGACATTTCAGCTTATTGGGTCAAGGCTTGTACTGAGAATCTTTAGCTTATGGATCACTGATTTGGCAGACTGTAATAACTTCAGCCTGACAGGTCAAAGTCAATGTATCATACCTTTTTATATCCACCTCTAGGAAAAAAAACCAGTACACCCAGGAACAGAAACATTGATTTTATCTGGCTATGTCCTTCAAGGACTTAAACCATATTTCAGCCTGGAGTTTTATTTTATCTCAGTTCATTAGGTAATGGTTCACGAGTAAGATGTCTTACAAAAGGAAAAGTCAAGTATGGCATTACAGTGCCATTATATTAATGCCAATACAAGGACAATGATTTATTTATAGAAGCAAAGCCAAACAAAAATGTTGCCTTTAAAAGGATGCAAGGGTCTGTTTACTTAAAGTCATATAAAGTTATCTTGTTTATTTTGGTACTTACTGATACAAATAATCAAATGTGATTTGGCCTTATAAATTACTTGGTGATAAATTACCTAATAGTCAAGGAATGCATTTCCTACTCTCTACTACAGACATACTTGGTATTCCCATTTGCTAAACGCGACAGTAATACAGCCCTTCTTCTAGTATCATGGCAAATATTTACCCACAGGGACCTTTTGTAGTGTTATACCGGGCCAGTTACCTAATGCAGTTAACAGCTATGAGACCTTTACATAGCTTTCTCATCCCTTGCTCTTGGGATGTCACAAATCACTGAGGGCGAAACATCATTTTTAAAAGAACCTCTGATCCTTTCTGCCAACCAAATATGGCTAGCAAAGAGTCATCTCTGCAGAGTATAGCCTTGCTCCTCAGCCCTACAAATATCAGGACAGCTTTCAGCCCCTTGTTAAACATTTTCAAATTAACTGGCCTAGAAAACATGCATGCATACCCATTATATATTTGCCCTCTAAGCACAAATATGTATATAGTTGCATCTTCTGTGGATTCAAGCGCTTTGTATTTAAGAAATGATGCCTGTATTTCTTTACGATTTCCCTACCTGCACAAGATCACTTCTCAATACCAGTATGTATTAAAAGGAAAAAAAAAATTAAGCAGCATCATAAATCATTCAGCAAACACCCCAACTCTATTCATAGCCATACATATGTTGCCAGTAATACAGATAAATATAGAGTCATAGAAATATACACACAGACTTTGAGAAAATATGCCTCTAGACAGAAACATATTGTGCATATGCAAATAACTGTCTGGCACTGAAGCTTTGCCCTTTAGCATTCACTTAACTGTATCTTTTTCCTATGCCTGCTCCCTCCCATTGTTCCATCTGTTTATTTTTTTCAAACCTTCACTTAAGAATACGGTACAACTTCTCAAAAATCAAGAAATGTGGTCCTGCAAATATAACCGCCAGGTATAACATACAATATTGCTTATGGGAGGGAAAAAAAGATACAGAGGAGGTTACATTCAAATTTTCCTGCTAAAGTTACAGGAAATGGGTTTTATCCGTTTCGTCCAAATGATGTTCATTCCTGGTGAGATTTCAGGTGTGGTTGCTATACTTTAAAGAAATTGTATAATCCTGTCCTTGCAATCAGCTTTCTTAATTTATTTTCCTGAAATGACAGGCCTGGCAAAGGCAGGCTGGCCTCTCAGATGTCTGGATTACACTGTAGCTATGGAAACAGGTGTTAAAGTACTATGAATTTCAAGTTACGCTGATATTCTGCACATCACGTTCTGTACTGATGACAGGTTATTTTACATGCTGACCAATACAAAAGCATCAATCCCACTGATTTATAGGAGACCATCAGGTAAAAGAGTGTCCATGATGAACTTGGGGAGCTTTCCCCAGCTTTTACACTTGGTGTGTTCTTGTGCATGTAAAGGCTAACACACACAGATGCAGGAGCAGTACTTGCTACCACACTCTTTCCAAAGTCTTCAGGTGTCATGGTTTAACACCAGCTGGCAACTAAGCAACACACAGCCGCTCATTCACCTCCTTCACAGTGGGATGGGGAAAAGAATCAGAAGGGTAAAAGTGTGAAAAATCATGATCTGAGATAAAGGTAGTTTAATAGGTAAAGCAAAAGTTGCACACACAGGCAAAGCAAACCAAATAATTCATTCACCACTTCCCATGGGCAGGCAGGTGTTCAGCCATCTCCAGGAAAGCAGGGCTTTGTCACATGTAACGGTTACTTGGGAAGACAAATGCTGTCACTCCAAACATCTCTGCTTTGTTTCTTCTTCCCCCAGCTTTATATGCTGAACATGACATCATATGGTCTGGAATATCCCTTTGGCCAGCTGGGGTCAGCTGTCCCAGATGTGTCCCCTCTCAACTTCTTATGCCCCCCAGCCTCCTCGCTGGTGGGGCAGGGTGAGAAGCAGAAAAGGCCTGCACTCTGTGTAAGCACTGCTCAGCAGTAAGGAAAACATCTCAGCTTTATCACCAACACTGTTTTCAGCACAAATCTAAAACACAGCCCCATATTAGCTACTATGAAGAAAATTAACTCTATCCCAGCCAAAATCAGCACAGAGGGCCAAGAGGTAGAGGTGCCTCAAGTTGACTTGCAATAGTCTTTCCATCTTAACAAGTATTTATGTTTATTTCCTTTCTCAAAAGAAACCAGCTTGTAGTCCATCCTTACATGGAGCTCTAATTCAGTGCTGAAGACCTGCAGTCCTTTCTGTGGGTTTGCATGAGGCTGTATAAAAAAAAAAACAAAGCTGGGGTGGAGGGAAGGAAAAGTAACTAAATAAATGCCTTTTGCTCTGGTACAAAATTGTCTGTGCTAACAGTGATTGCCCTCCCAGCCTCCCTCCGTGACTTCTGTAGCAGCAGAAGCGTGAAGGACCGGGCAAGAGCCTACTAGCACTTGCCATTGTCCTGAAGAAAATTCAACTCAAAAAAGCAGCCTATTGTACTACTGCCTTTCTTCAGCATAAATGGTGAATTCAAGAAATAGTTTCTGTATAATTTTGCATCCAGACAAATAGCTACAAAAGTCACAAGTTTTCAAAGAAACATGCCTGGTCTCCCCCTGCTTGATCTCACTGTCTATTTTGACACACCCTGTGTTTTCATTTACCTTCTCCCTCACAGTCTTGTTGTTTTGGTGAGAGATTTATGCTGTTCATGTGCACGGACATTCCCCAAGCAGCTCAGCACCTGTTTCCCCCTTTGTGCCATACAGTCAGTCCAATCCCTCCTGAACCTGCCTCCACTGTCAGCAGTGCCTTTTCTTCTTTCCTGATATTTATTATCTTTTTGGTATCTCTTATTCATAACAATGCAAACAGTGATGAAGTCAGATTTGATATGACACTGTATCTTTCCTCCTCGAGGTTTTGTAAACAAAAGCTTTTTCTCCTTGTAAGAGCTGGAAAAGCTCTTTAAAACTAAGATTATGTGGGTTGAAAATGTACACTGTGTATTGCATATAAAGCAATCTTGTCAAAGTTTAGTCTTAGATTATTTTCTAAAGTATGATGAAGCAATAATCACCCTGAACAATATAAGAAATGTGAATATTTTGCGATGCAGTTAAAAAATTCCTATACAAAAATATCAGTGGGAAAATATAAGTGAAATTGGTCCAAAAGAAATAAAGCATATCAGAAATAAGTAGCAAAACATGTAAACTACATTACCAATGATGATATGAGCTGCAGTGTGAACTCGCCTATCCAGAAAACCAAATACATAGCCTGTAGAGCTGCGAACGGCCATACCACTTCATATCAGTTCCAAGATTTCATACTGCTTTTGAGCAACACACCCATGGAACAGCTCAGTTGTCTATTTTACATAAACACAAATGAAATAGCATAGAGGTAGCTTTTTATAAGGTGGGTGCCTCTTCAGGGAGAATTGAAATAAGGCCAAAAACTTTTGTATATGGCATAGCTTGACGATCATATGAAAATACTTCCACATTTTAGTGGTCTTGGACGAATTTTGAGGTGGAGGAAAAAGTCTCTGCACATCAACAGAGAACTTCAGAATTATTCAGTTCTCTGAATAAAATATTTTATAAATGAAAAGTGGAAAGGATTGTTTCCAAGACTTTGAAATACTTGTGCTGCGAAGTCAAAGTTAAAGTGAGGATCATCATCGTATTTCCTCCTCTAATTTCAAGAAGGATAATATATCAGCTAAAAGCAAAATGAGAGAAAAGGAACTTGGTCCCTCTTGCTCATGTAGACAACACCATACAAGCAAATTGAAGACATAATTATTGAATTTCAGTGCTGTTTATATTCATATTTGTATTATTGAGTGAAAGCTGTTTGAAGGCCTTTCTTGTTTCACCTCTCTTTTAAACCCACTCTGGATTTAGACCAACTGGGACGTCCACTTTAGTATAACAGAAATAGTATGCAAGTCTTCCTTACGGCATTAACTAAAAATGAGCTAGTGAAACACAAGGTTTCAGTAGTCACAGCCTTGTCTGGTGACATCTGTGAACTCTCTAAGCTAATGATATTGTTTTTTCTCAGCTATTCAGATTTTGAAAAGCATTACCCACATGACACAGCAGGGTCTGCTTTGACTGATCACAGTAGGAACAAGTATTTAAAGGCCAGTTCAGTTTTCAGATTCTTTTCTCCATCTAAGGTCCTAAGAGCTGATGTTTCAAAAGGTTTCTGTGTGCAGACAAAAGATCTTAGATCCACTGCCTCTATGGCAACTGAAGTCTTAAAAAGCACTCATTTCTTCTAGATACAATCCATCTGAATGGCATTTTTTGCATTATTATATCAAATCAAGCCCTTCCCTAAGGAAAACCTGATTCTGTTACATCCAGTCAAAATAACTACACCACATGACACATGGTTTGCTCCAATAATTCCCCATTAATCAGCCTGCATTGGTTTTAGGAGCAGGTCCCAGAGGTTAACGAATGGATCATTAAATCTACTGTGCAGTCAATCCCACAGAGTATGCCCGTTCTTTGCCACATCACTTGTTTAAGGAAGCATTCTGCTTAATGGCAAAGGCAGAAATGATAAGCTTAGGAGCAGAAGATGCAAACAAGTAGTCTGCTTTTTTAAAATCCACTCTGCAGGTAATTGGCAACAAGATGAGGGGGGTGAGGAAAAAAAAAAGTCAGGGAAGAACGATTTTGAAAGCTGTATCATAAACAGGTTTAACTTCTTTTCTGAAAAGCAGTTATTTGATCTCCATCAAATATTCACACCCATTCCCTGTAGGAAACTAGAGATGCCCGTCTGGGTTGTGAGAGATCTAACACAGGCACTAAGTGTTAAGTATCACTGGCTCCTGCACAGAAAATGTCATCGTTCCCACCTCCCAGTTGGCATCTTTAAATAGCTCACTTTATTTATGGTGTACATAGTGTTAATGTCCTTCAGTTGCTCTGTTTTCAAGGATGGAAAAGCAGTTGCTAAGCATTTCTAAATGACAGCCCCAGGGTTCATTAAAAATATGGCAAACATTTGCTAAGCTCATTAAGTGCAATTTTTGTGCGTGTGTGTATCAGATTCCTCCTCTGCATGTTATGCGTGACCAAACATCTATTAACCCTAATCCCATTGATGAGTCTGATACATTCAAACCAGCAATTAGACAAAACAAAAGGGATATTTATTGAGAGACTCATAAATGGGCTTTCATATTGGTCTAAGCTGTTGCAAAATGACAGTTTAATTCCCTTCTGTTAATCCCCACCTACTAGAGTACTCCCTTTGTTTGATTATAGGTTGTCAGATTTAGGGATTCTGACTGAATCAAAATTTGAAGTAAACTAGAAATACACAACAATTACACTTGCTAGGCACTGATGCCTATTGTATAAGCAGAGTAAATGCAACACAAGTTTGAAAAAAGAAATCGAAGAAAAAAGGATTTCAAGAATCAGCTACTTACAAAAATAAAGGTATATGTTGCCTCAATTTAAATACAGGGGAAAAAATCACTTATTTTTTCCTGTAGCATAACACCTTTTGATACTATTACCTGCTAAACACAATTTTTCTAGAACCAAGATCATTTCTCCACAGCCACAGAGGAGGCACCTCACCTTTCTTAAACAGAATGACCTTTCTAGTCCACAGGCATGCCCTTCTCACATGTCTTCAACCACTGTGGTGCACAGATATTATTATGAACTCTGCAAAATATTTACAGTATAAACTGTCAGGCAGAGAGTCCTGTATGGAAAAAGTCAGAGACATTTGTTAAGAAAACATCTGCCTGTTTATTAAGCAGTGCTTACAACACTATTGCAAGACTTGTCAGTAACATTTAAGGGTGCAGGAGTTGGTGCTGATCTATAAAGCATGAACTGGGCTGCTGTGAGTTCATCATTTATGCTGTGACAAACTAATGTTATGAAGTTTTCACAGCACAATGACAGTGCTCTGCAAGTGAAAACTTCTGAGCTTTACACAGTATAAACTATGGAAGAAAAAAAAAAGACAGGAAAATTCTTTAGTAGCTTTTTCTTAAACTTTTTGTCAAGAAAAAGCTTGCTTTCTACTGAAGGGATTTTACTTGAAGCCAAAAATGTTATGGCTGAATTTTACACCTACAAAGAGAAAGATCATTAATAATGTGAAGTCATTCTCAAATAATCTCTGGTTTTCTATCCAGGAAACCCACTTCTTACTAACCAAAGGCTTGTAAAAAGTGATTGTACAGACAACCTTCAGAGGGAAATACTCACACTCAGCAAAGATTTTTAATGAATTATTCTAAGTCCTATTAAACCAGGAGGAAAGCAGCCCCTCATCTCAGAACTGTAATAATTATCTACAGAGGAAATATTTGTGTATGTATATAAGTAAACACAGAGATGGTGTCTATCAAGTATTTTCAACTTTTTCCCCAAAAGCTTCAATGAAAATGAAAATAATTTGCTTTCCTCTAGAAAACGTTGCTTCTACAAGATTTAATGCTATAAAGTAGTCCTTTCAGTCTCCTAATGTGTACTACTGACCTAAATCTTCTGTTTAGTTATTCAAAAGACGTCTAACAGGAAAACACTACCTGACTTTTGTTACACACTGTACATTGTCAAGCCCATAGATTTATCCCCTCTCTGATGCTGATAGCTCGATGATTCCAACAAATCACCTGTACAGAAATGCCTTCCACCTAAGTTGCCAGCTTCTCTTTCCCTCAATGCAAACAGTATATCACCATTGCATCAGTGTATTTTCAGTAAGTATGGTAGAACTTTACTACATAGTAATGGCAGCAGAAAGGTCCACAGTGTAAGGGGACTCCCGGGTGCTGAAGTGTG
>JAOBAS010000072.1:41836674-41861750 GCA_025311575.1 Elanoides forficatus
CGTTGGTAATGTCAGAAAACGGCTGTGCCGAGAACGGGCACGTTGAGATCTTCCTAAACTTAAATCTGGAATCAATCAATTTTTTCTTTCTTTCCTTTTTTTTTTCCAATTGCCATCCTGGGAAACACAGTACTCAGTAATGCAGTTTGTAAAAGCCCATGGAGCATGAAGCTACCAATCCCAAAGAAAACTGCTCCTCCTTTCTCATTTGCACTTAAATATTGCAGCGTGGCCTTACATCACACACTAAGATACTTGTTTAAGTGTAAACTCTTATTGTACAAACAACAGGCTTGAGTACAGTTACCTCTTAATTATTCCTCCACAACAATTCCTTCGGAGCCATTGGCAAGCTTTCCCCATGGATTGCAAGGAAGTGAGAAGGGGCAAGTACCAGCATGCATGCAATAAAATATAACGGATGAAATGCCTGCAAACCCTTGCACCCCTACATAAGCAAAGCTCCTGCAGTCCTTATTCAGACAAATTCCCATTGAAGCCAATTTGCATTTTGCAGGTCAGAGACATTGTTATGCTGGGGATTAAAAGAGAGGAAGCAGCTTGTGTCTCCACTCTGAGACTACCAGACAAGAACATTACCCTTAGTATAATCTCCTACACTGGTCTCTGTGATACTGGAAAGAGGCTGTGGAAGAAGTTTCTGTGCCAGGTCTCCACATGGTGTCTCAGACTAACTGGGGACTTGAGCTTTAGGAATTTGTGACTACTTTCTTTTTTTTTTTAGTAGTAAAATTCAAGTTGGTTTTGCAATTTTTTAAAGCACAATTAAATTTTAACTGTGCCAGAATCAGATTTGATTTGCTACTGCATTCAGAGTACAAGTGACATGCAAATCTGAAAGAGGAGTAGAATTATTTGTTAATTAATAGAAAACGCAGAGAAGTAGATTTTAAATACTGGGCAGACCTGTGAGGAAACATCTATATCACCACCCATATGTGTGTGATTGAAAAAGGATACTTACGAAGAGTGGGAAAGGGCATGGTCAGACCAGAACTGCCCTGGTGTAATCACACAAAGCCCAATAACTGTAAGGGACAGTAGGGCTGGCTGTAGTTTTTGGCAGGTGAAAGAAGGCTACAGAACTGCTCCCAGGGGAGTGCTGGAGCAAGGTCAGGACTTGAGGCTCAGAGAAGCAACTTGATGGTTCTTATATAAACATGATCTTTCACAGTCAGCTGCACTGTACTCCTGGCTTGCACTAGGTGCAGTGTTCTTGCCAGATGCTCTTGTGTCTTTCCAAAACTCTGAGGTTTTGGCCTTTTTTTTGGCTTACCTCTCATACAGAGACTTCCTCTGCACCTGCTTCCAAAACCCTGCGTGACAGAATCCTCATTATCAGTAACTCAACTATATTTACCCCTATAAGGGGTTATTTTGAAACAGGTTTTACTACCCAAAACACGAACACAATAAGAATTTATGACATTTCATTCCATAACTAGAAACTAAGATTTGTGTACACATGGGCAAATGTGGTGCACACGGGCATTCCTTGAGCAAATAACATTCCCAGGAATATTAAGTTGTCTTTGGGGTGTTTGGAATACATAGACTTAAAACAGAGAAATGCTCAGGAAAGACAAGTTTCAAGGAGTAAGTAACTCACTGGTGAAAAAGAAATATGTGGAAAGACCACACACACAAAAAAGTTGGATCATCAAAAGATCAAACACAAAATTTTTAATTAATGTAAGTACAGAGGAAAATACATATACAGTGCTAAAATGGTTGCCATACCAGATGATGTTAGTAACATAATTTTTAATGACAGCTGTATGCTGTGAAGAAAGTTTTTAATGTTGAACTGATAACAAATGTGCCAGTCTGCATATTCCATTTCTCTGATAGTCACCATTGGTACATCTAGATAGAAATTACAATCATGTGTAATAATGACAACTTTTTACCATGACTGATCTATCCAAAGCATTACTAATCCTTCATGGCATAGGATATTGACTGATTCTTACAAATCATAGGATGATAGAGTGTTTTGTGTTGGAAGAGACCTTTGAAGTTCATCTAACAAGTACATGCCTTTCTTGTACTGGAGACCCCAAAGCTGGATGCAGTACTCCAGGTGGGGTCTCACGAGAGTAGAGGGGGAGAATTACTTCTCTCAACCTGCTGACCATGCTTCTTTTGATGCAGCTTAGGATATGATTGATTGGCTTTCTGGGCTGCAAATGCATATTGCTGGCTCATGTCCAATTTTTAATCCACCAGTATCCCCAAGTCCTTCTCTGCAGGGCTGCTGCCAAGCCATTCATTACCCAGTTTATATTGATACTAGGGGCTGCTCTGACCCAGGTGCAGGACCTTGCACTTGGCCTTGTTGAACCTCATGGGGTTTGCCTGCACCCACTCAAGTCTGTCAAGTTCCCTCTGAATGGCACCCCTTCCCTCAAGTGAATCAACTGCTCCACTTGGCTTGCTGTCATCTGCAAACTTGGTGAGGGTGTACTCAATCCCACTAGTTATGTCACTGATGAAGATATTAAATAGTATTGGTCCCAGTATGGTCACATGAGGGGCACCACTAGTAACTGGTTTCCACAGCGACACTGAGCTATTGACTGTAACTCTTTGGACACAGCCACCCAGCCAATTCCTTATTCATCTAATATTCCAACCATCAAACCTACATCTCTCTAATTTACAGGCAAGAATGTTGTGGGGGATGGTATCACAGACCTTACAGAACTCCAGGTGGGTGACATCAGTTGCTCTTTCCTTGTCTACTGATGGAGCCACTCAATCATAGAAGGCCCGATTTACCTTTAGTGAAGTCATGCTGGCTGTCTCTCTAATCACCTCCCTGTCTAACATATGTTTTGACATGTCTTCCAGGAGGATCTTCTCCATGATCTTACCAGGCACAGAGGTGAGACTGATGGGTTGGTAGTTCCCAGGGTCCTCGTTTTCATCCTTTTTAAAAATGGATGTGATGTTCTTCTTTTTCCAGTCACTGGGTACTTTGTCTGACTGCCACAACTTTTCAAATATGGTGGAGAGTGTCTTGGCAACTACATCAGCTAATTCCCTAAGGACCTTGGGATGGACCTTGTCAGGTGCCATGACATGCTTCTGTTCAGGTTCCTCAGGTGGTCTTGAACCTGATCTTCTCCTATGATGGGAGGGGCTTCATTTCCCCCAGTCTCTGTCTTGAGTTCCAGGGGCTTGAGAAATGTGGGAAGAGAGATCATCATTAAAAATTGAGGCAAAAAAAAATTGTTGAGTACCTCAGCTTTCTCTATGTCTGTTGTCACCAACTCTCCTGCCTTATTTACTGGAGGAGCAATACATTTTCTTCAATCTTCCCTTTCTGGCCAACATATCTGTAAAAAACATTATTATTATTATTATTATTATTATTATTATTATTATTATTATTATCATCATCATCATCATCATCATCATCATCATCATCATCATCATTATCATCCCCCACTAAACTCAGCTCCAACTGTGCCTTAGCTTTCCTAATCCCATCCCTACCCATCCAGGCAGTGTCCTCATATTCTTCCCAGGATACACATCCCTGGTTCTACTGTCTGTGCATTTCTATTTTACACTTCAGGTTGAACAGGAGGTCCTTACTCACCCATGATGGTCTCCTGCTTTCCTTGCCTGATTTCTTATATGTGAGAATCAAGAGCTTTTGTGCTCTAAGAAAAATGTCCTTAAAGATCTGCCAGCTTTGTCCATTTCCTATGTTCCTGAATGCAGTTTGCCAGGGGGTCCTATCCACTAATTCCTTAAAAAATTGAAAGTTTGCTCTCCTAAAATTTAGCACCTTGACTCTACTCTTCACCTGGCCCATTTCCCTCAAGATTGTGAATTCCACCAGTCCATGATCACTGCAGTACAAGCTACCACCAATCTTGTCATCCCTTGTTCTTCTATGCTGGTGAGCAACAGGTCTAGTAATGCTTCTTTGGCCAGACTGTGGTTAGGCCTTCAAATTTGAGGTCTCCATTGCTAAAAGTGGGAAGAAAACACTTACAGGTATGGTTTTAGACAGATTTCAAATGAGCCAGGTTTTGTGATGGAGAGTTTGTAACATGGAGTATTCAAGGGCAGAATTCCATTTTTTTTTCAGTAAAATTCTATACACAAAATAACATACAAAAGGTTATATTGAATTAACTGTCTGTGTTTAAAGTAAATAAATTAATATTTTAATTTCTACTTTCAAGCTAATGGAAATTGTCAATCTAAATTTTAGGATTGTGGGTTTCTCTGATCTTATAGCAGCTATTATTCACAGAAATTGCAGGCCTTTTGTGCTGACTCGACACCTGATTTGCTGAGTTACAGGGCCTTTTGCAAGAGCCTTGCTGCTAGGGAGAGACGTCCTGGAAAGTATGGCCTCAGGGCACGTACCCTAGATGTTTCACTCCTGTAAAAGATGGAAGTGCTACCACCTTCAAATTAACAACCTTCTGGCAATAGAAACAAGATAAAGGCAAACATTTTGTTTCAACGGATTTTTTTCTGGTGGCAATGCAACTGCTTTCATGAACAATAAAAGCATAGAGTCAAAGTGAAGTTCAGTCAGCTTACAAGAATAAAGTATTTTACAGTTTCACAATGACTTTTCTTGTTTTTCAATGCCTGCAAGACCTACTTGCTGCAAAGCTACACTTCATGAGGTCTCCAACCCATGAGAATTGTTGTTGCACAGACAGGAAGACAGAACTGTGACTGCAGGAAGAGTACAGAAGCAACAGCTACAAAACAGTCTCTCAAGACAACCCCTTCTAGAAGGAAAGCCTTTCACTGATGCTTAAGGCCCCACCTAGAGGACTTCACAGAGCTGATCACAAGAGTAATATTTCCCACATATCTCCACAGAATACCTGGGTGACAAAAGAGTGGCAAAAGACATCAAGGTTCAGGCTAGAGAAATTAAAAATTTGTTCTCTTTTACATTGTTTATCTTTTTCCTTGTCTTGAAAATATTCTTGATTTCACTCAGCTTGTTTATTTCTACAGTAAATACCCAGGCATACGCATTTTGAAAATTATGAACATATGTGTTTGGATTGAAATAAGAAGAGAATAAAGCAAAAATATGTAAAATAGCAGTTAGTGTAAGATCTACCTCTTCATGTTTGCCAGCTTCTTAGGTCTGGGAGAGCTTCCCATTTCTGTGCCCACTGGATATTCTCCAAATAGGCAATTTTAGCACATACTCATTTGAGAGCAGCAAGTCATCCAAAACGTGAGGACAGTATTAAGTCTGAGAATCACGTGTATGATGATGCCATTAAAAAAAGATGCATCTCCAAATGCAGTCCCCACTTTAAATAATTTCTAGGAAAATCAGCTGTATAAACCATTGCTACAAATCAGACCTCCTTCCTCTTTCTCTTTCTTTCCTGGTGCCATTTGGAGGTTCATTGATGGCTCTGTGCAGAGGTATGGGAGCAGCTGCAGCTGTGGAGCAGACGTGACTGGGGGTGTTCGGCTCACCTGGGATGGATGACACCAAAATGCTTTGTGGGAGGATCAGGGAAGGTGTGACTCCCACTGCCACTGTCTCACCCTTCATAAAGTACCCAGCAGCTGCCAGTTGTTAGGGGACAAGCAGAGGGTCTTAATCACGTATTTAGAGGTCAGGAGCCTCCATGCCAGTCTAAGAGGGCTTTATGTTCCAAGGCAGCAGGGAAGTGCAATGTCTGCCTGTGCCCAGCGGTGCAGGAGGTGAGGGGGAGGCAAGAGAGTTGTTCTGGGAGCTCTGCAGGGTCCTACCTTGGTCATGTCATACACAACAGTTTTCTTGGATGTACCTTTTTGTGTGTATCCAGTTATTCGTTTTTCAGTAGGAGGAATTAGCTGTAATTTGAATTGATCATTTAGACAAACAGAATTTATATTGAATTTTGCTCCAAGCTTAAATAGCTTCAGAAAAAAAGAAGAAAAAAAAAAAACAAAAACAAAGAAGAGACTGTGTGTTAGATCACCATTATTCCATTACTACCTTTTCTAAGCAAAACATTTCAATTTCTTAAATTTGAAACCAGTTTTCAAAGTCAGATTAGATTTATTTTTAAGAAGTGTTAAAATTGCAGAATTACAATGCCTTGTTTTATTTCAGACTAAATAAAACATTCCTATTGGGTGAATAAATTTCTCCTCAGCCTCATTTGTTTGTTTAAATTTGCTTCACTCTACATCACAAATAAATAAATAAATAACTGAATTCGCATGGATCTTGAACTCACCATGACAAATCTGGTTAGGAAAATAAGTCTTTGGCAACTTTCTTGGAAAGTAGGCATGCTAAATGCCACAAATTCACAGACATGGCTTGTATCTGATTCAAATAAGAAAAAATGCATAGCATTTAATAACAATAAAAGGACTTGCTATAGCTGTGATGGTCTAAGTATGAAAATGAGGAAGGGTTTATGATGTTGGTGGCAGAGGTGCTGGAGGAATGGGCACAGCTCTCTTCCCTGCCCACTCCCTCCACAGGCCAAGAAGCCCCTGGCACCACGGTCCAGTCCCAGGGACCATGGCAGCCTGGGTACCTTTGAGAGCAGTCACCAGGGCTGGGGGCAAGGGCAGACCTTGGGCAGGCGAAATGTGGGTGCCTGGCTGAGCTGACAGCCTGGCCAAGCCTCGTCTGGGTAACAGCTTGTCGTGCACAGCCACACCAGCACACCTTCAGTTTGGGAGCCCCCAGTACTACTAGTCCCCTACTAAGATTCTCTCATTGCAATTTTAAGTTCAGCAATAAATCTGTTTTTCATTAATGAGAGAATTAACAAGAGAGACAATCTCATTTCAGACCTATTAAAAACAAAATTAGGTATATTAAACAAGGTATATAAAGTGCTATGGGAAACTTTTTTCACCAGTAACCATGACTGCACCCAGAGTAATCCAATCTAAATTGCTATTGAAAAACTGCATCCCACAGTTTTCCTATTTCTGAAGGTCACCGGCTCCCTCAGCCTAGTCTTACCTTAATTTCATTTGCATTGTTTTTACAACAGTGCAAGTGAATGGCCTTTGAGAGAGTTACTTCTTTCTTAAACTCTTTTTAATAAAATTAGGATCTGGTTAAGCAGGTTTAATCACACAGATGCAGTTCTTATCTCACTGACTCTGGTAGAAGTTTGTGGTGTAAAGCAGTCCAAGAAAAAATCAGAATCAGCACCTCTGCTTGCACTGTGGTGCAAAGCATGTCTGATTATGCTGAAAGGGCTTGTAGCTTAGGTAGGAAATGCTAGATTGCGAGCAGAATATTATGTCTAAATATGACATGTAATTCATTGCACTTTCCAGTATCTCACTTACATCTATTGTCAGCTGCTTTTTTTTATTATTTTTTCCTAGTTACAATAAAGAATAAAAATGTGGTAAAAGTCAAAAGGTTGAATTTTAAAGTTACAGTTCTTATGCAGATGTGCTCATTTGTTAAAGCTTAGCATTTAACCACAGCCCATGACTGGAATTTATTAACTCACTAAAAAATGATAGTATTAGGTCCTCAGCCATTGTGTAGTGACTGCTTGCTTAATTATCCATATCTAAAGAGTTAAAATGGTGGCTTTTGCTGATTTAATATTCTTCCATCTTTCTGCTAGTGTGCAGTGTACTGTGTATTAACAACACAGGTCATTGAGTACTCACTGAAAGCTCACTCTGGAAATACCTGAAGGACACATTGAACTCTTCAGAAATCTGTGTCATAATACCTCATGTGTTAACAGAATATGTGGCACAGTGATGCATAGCAAAGGATCAGGCCAGGGTGGGCATCTGAAGTGCTCTGTCTTGCTGCTGAATGCTGGAGTGAAGCATTGTAATTTTATTCCAATTATACTTTTAGTGCCATGATGTCACAGCATAAATTTGTACTTTTGCATGCAGCTCATGCTGGTGTGATGACAGCTCTTAAAATATTGAGTGATTGTGGGCCCGTCAGCATAAAATTATTCTAACATGGTGCCTTTATTAGTGCTTCAATAAATGCCTTTCTTCTTGTGTTCCAAGGTGGCATTTGCAAATGAGCTAATTTCTCGGCAGTAAAATAATTGTGTTGCATTTATTTTGTGAGGTGGGGGTGGAGGAGGGAGAAGAAAAATGCTGTTACATAAAAGGGGTTCTTTTGCTATCAAAACTACATTCACTGTAGTTAGGCAAGTTTAAAAAAGAACACATTAACTAAATGACTGTACAATTATTTAAATTAGCTTGGTGCTTTATAAAGCCATAGAGGGGTATAAACACTTTTTCAAGCTATATAACAAAAGATGTGACAGCCTTCTCACAAGAAACATTTCCTGAAAGTCAAGCGCAAACTATGTTTGCTGACTGATGACGGATATTTTGGGGTTCAGAAGGCAGCTTTTTCAACAAACTAAATCCAAACCGGATGTCAGCTAACCTAATTCACAGGGCAAAACAGAAAAGAAGTTAAGATAAGAGGGGAAGCAGGTTTTAAATTGTACCTGTTGTCTTTCACTGTTTGTGTCATCTAGAAAATAGACAACACGATGCAGAGAAAATGATGCATGAATGGACCTGTGCAGTCATAGTGCTAACTTAACAGGGAAGCCTAGTATTCAGTATTTCCTTGGTGCACACATCTGACATTTTTTTTGTGAAGGTTTTGTGACATGGTATGCTTCTTGTTTCTTGTTTAGTTAGTTAGCCTTAAAACAAGAACTGACTTCCTGAAGTGGTACTCAGTATGCATCACTCAGTGTTCATAAATCTGAAAGTGGCTCAGTCACTAAAAGTACTTAATTTTAAGCATATATCTTAAAAAGATCTCACCATATGGGCTCTCGTGGTTTAACCCCAGCTAGCAACTAAGCACCACACAGCCACTCACTCACTCCTCCCCACCTCCAGTGGGATGGGGAGGAGAATCAAAAACAAGTAAAACTCATGGGTTGAGATAAGAAGAGTTTAATAATTGAAATAAAATATAATAATAGTAATAATAATAACAATAATAACAACAACAACAGCAACAACAACTGTAATGAAAAAGAAGATAACAAAAAGAGAGTGAAATATAACCCAAGAAAAACAAGTGATGCACAATACAATTGCTCACCACCCACTGACCAATGCTCAGCCAGTCCCCACGCAGCCATTCATCCCTCCTGACCAACTCCCCCCAGTTTTTACACTGGGCATGATGTCCCATGGTATGGAATACCCCTTGACCAGTTTGGGTCAGCTGCCCTGGCTGTGTCACCTCTCAACTTCTTGTGCCCCTCCAGCCTTCTTGCTGGCTGGGCATGAGAAGCTGAAAAATCCTTGACTTAGTATAAATGCTACTGAGCAACAGCTAAAAATGTCAGTGTGTTATCAACAATATTCTGACACTAAATCCAAAACACAACATTATACCAGCTACTAAGAAGTAAATTAACTCTATCCCAGCCAAAACTAGGACAGCATTTTTAAATCAATTATTCCATGAGCTAAGCTGCAACTGTTTTCAATGCTTTAAGTCCCCCTTCCTTTCCTTCCTCCATCCCCAGCTAAAACTAAAAAGATTATTAAACTTAGAATTTATTCAAACCCAGCAAAATATTCTATTAAATAAAAATTAAAAGGTTTTGAAAATCCTTTATTGGAAAGAGACTGTTATCCAGCGTTTGAAAATGAAATAATTAATAATCTATGCTCAGCTGTCCTGTGGGTCTGAATTTCAAGGATCTCAGTCTTTTTAAGCCACAGCTCCTCAGAACATATCTGCAGTAAATGCACAAGTGCTTTAAATGGAATACATCTTAATGAATTAATTTAATTAAAGCACATTAAAGAAGAAAGTGGAAGTTCAACAAGTAAGGAGATTTGTTTTTCCCCTAATGATGCTTAAGATTTGCGTCTTTACTTAAAACATAAGATGCTGAATAAGGTTGGTTTTAACCAAAGCATACAACAGTATTTTTTACTTTGTGAGGCTCAATTATGTTTAGATACAACCAAACACAGCCATAAAAAGCAAAGAAATAGAAAGAAAACCACCATAATACATCTATTGCATAAACCCAAAATTGCAGAAGTCATTTTGTGAAAGAGCATATAACTCAGCTACCACATTTTAAGTGCATTTCTCTAGCCGCCTGGCATATCTAGCTACAGCTAGGTATCAGAATGATTTGCAGCCTGTACATGTCTGGGTACTATAAATATGAAAGCAAACCAATCAGGAACTTACATTACTGTTTAATTAAATTGTGAGGCTTTTACTACTAAACCTGCAATAACAGAGGATGTTAATGACATCTTTTATATATAATTTAGCTTCCAAATGAGTATATCTGTTTCATAAATAGCTGAAGTATTCCAGTTGCTGGTAACAGTAATCCAAACACCTCCACAGGATACAACGACTGGCCATAAAACAGTTTCCCAAAACTGTTGATTTCTGACTGATTTGGCTCTAAAAGTCTTGAAAGACTTTTAGAGTCTCAGCTACCAGTATCAGAAATATCAATAGTGACCTTTTCTATTAAATATAATGAGTAAAAATACATAAGTAACTACCAGTCAGTCCAAATAAATCTGTCAGAGTTGCTATAGCATTGATAATATTCCCTACGCAAAAAGGGTAAATCTTACTTATTAAAATGCAAGCAACCACACTATATAAAAATACAAAGCCACACAGGAATTTTCTCTTGACGAACTAATGAAATAATAGACTGTCTCACCTCCAAGATCTCAGTTTAGATGCATCCTAAATTATTTTTGTTGATTTCCCTCTACATTTAACAATATTTTAGAGTTGGGCTTATGTACAGGTGTTTTAGTATCCACACTGATGAATTATCTGAACAGCAAGTAAATTGCCTATTTATTACCCAGTGAAAAGATCAGAGTAGGTATTGTTCCTTTACTTAGCTGGGGAAGACTTGAAGACTGGGAAACTGGTACACGGGGAGGAACAAAGCAAAGACAGAATAGCTCTCAAGGGCACTAGATTTATATTAGAGACATTTGTGATCTTACTATTCATACCGTCTGCTCTGCAAACAACTTAAAAACAAGCAAGGGAGCATTAAGGTCATCAAAGAAACATAGGCAGGGAGAGCTTCAGTCAGTGGTTTACTGCACATAGGGAAAAAGGGAACAAGGAAGAAAAATGCATAGCATACATGATCAGCAAGGTGGAAGTATAGAAGATTAACAAAGTCGCGTGATCCTGGCAATGCAGTAATCCAAAACTTAAGCATAGTGCATATTGGTGGTGTATATAGAAGTGATGAATAAATGAGGTATCTTTTTTAATAAAAGAAAATTAATAACATTTAACATTTTTCTTGGAGCTGGAAGGAAAGTTCATTCTTCAGAATGGAAAAAATATTCTTCAGATGAAACTCAATATTTTAATCAGCCCACAAAGAAATGTCTCATTTAGCTTTACTTTCTTAAACTTCTTATTTACAATTAATTTCTTCTCAAATTTTATTTGAAAACCTATGACATGTTTGATTCTGTCAATGCTAAAGTGATATCTTCTGACCTTTTCAAAAGAAAGTCAAAGCAATTAAAACTATTTGCATTGATTAACATACCTTTGTGAACATATTTTCCCTGGAGTTGAATCCATGTTTTTTGGTAAATAAGTTGTCCTGCTGGAAATGTTAGTGAGCTTTGGTTCATAGAAAAATAAATCTGCAGCAGAACAAGCGCAAGACCAAGAGAGAGAGCACAAGACTGTTCAGCCTGGAGAAAAGAAGGCTCAGAGCGGGGAACTTAGCAATGTGCGCTAATACCTGAAGAGAGGGTGTAAGGAAGACGGAGTCGGGATCTTTCCAGTGGTACCCAGTAGTAGGACAAGAGGCAATGGGCTCAGACTGAAACACAGGAGGTTCCCTCTGAACATCAGGAAATATTTTTCACTGTGAGGGAGACCAAGTACTGGCACAGGTTGCCCAGAGAGGTTGTGGAATCTCCATCCTTGGAGATATTCAAAAGCCATATGGACATGATCCTGGGCAAAATGCCCTAGCTTGCCCTTCTTGAGCAGGGGGATTGGACCGGATGACCTCCAGAGGTCCCTTCAAACCTAAACCATCCTGTGGTTCTGTGATTCTGTGAAGGTGGGGAAAGGAAGTCCACTCCAAAGCTACCAGATGATGGTATCTACCAGGAAAGACTTCTGTTCCACTGACTTTTGAAAAGAATACACATATTTATGACTTTCAGATGTTAACGTTGAAGTATGAGGGTTCCTGCAATTACAGATTAAGTCTTTTTAGCCCCTGGGATGAAGATATTCTTAAGAAGTTAGAGGAAACTATAGAAGCCATCCACGTACCTCTTAGAGAAATCATGTGCTTTGAAAATTTCCCTTGCTTTGAAAGACTGAAGCTTCTTACTACTTAAGAGGAAGAGATGCTCTGATGTGAGAGAAGTAAGATGACTACCAAAGGCTGTAGTGGTGAAGTGGTGGCCCTCTGAGGCCAGGACAAGCCATTTGCAAACCTCCTTGAAGTGAAGGAGGGCCGGAGCTGTGCCCAGAAACATCAGTGAAATAGCAGGGCCTCGTCTGGGGAAAGTTTGCACATAAGGGAAGGTAGAAGGCCAAGTCATTGATCCTCAGAAACTGAGGACTCCTTGCTGGTCACTGCCAGTTGAGGCACATGTTCAGAATGGGTTCAGAATTCACCTGTGGTGAATTAAGGGAATTTTTAGGTGACTGAAAAATACCTGATGGAGAAGGTTGCTGGAAGAAAGAATTTAGATAGGCTAGCAGTTTAGGAAGGAGAACAGTGTGAGCCCTGAACAAGAATGGATGTTTACAGTCCAAGGAAAGAGTGTTGTGAAATCCTGAATTTGCAAGGATCTAAGTGTCTTAGGTTGTAAGAGACTGGAAATACTGGTTTTAAATCTTAGATTAAAAAACAAACAAACAAACAAAACTCACAACAAAACACTAACAAGAAAGCAAACCACAAAGCATTGCTGCAGCTCAGACATGAAACACAATCCCAAGCTAGGAGGGAGAGTGTAGAACAGACCTCATCTGTAAGCCACAGCCACCTGCAAATATAGTCCTGTGTTTGCAACTGACTTACTGCGTACAAGGAACAGAGTGACTTAGCGATATCACTTAGCAAAAGGAAATAAAAACTTCAGCTCCGCAGCTGCCAGGGCAAAGGTAAGTGCAGGCATGGTCTTGGGGCACACAGCCCCATCTTTGTTGCTGTTAGCACAAAAGTCACAGAACTGTTGTCCATTTTGTAGACACTATGATAACCTCAAGCTAAATTTTGCTCTAATGAGTATTGTGGGCCTACTTTTTCTAGCAAAGTATAAATTAAAATAGGTCAATTACAAATGGCAGGAGGACGGAAGGAAGCTGATTCTCAGTCAAATTCTCAGTCTCATCTTCCCACCTGAACCTCTTTGGAACCCACAATCTCTACTTTCCTCACCTGGTATATTTAATCCTTAAGTTATTTTTCATTTAAATGGCAATTATTCCCTTCTAGTACAGCTAGGAAGGATTTTCTTCATAGCAGAGTTGTACATTTCTAACTTTTTCTCCCATCCAATGTGCAGAACTTGCACACCCATTTCACAGGTGGAATACAAGGATGTCTGTCACTTTCCTTCATGCTACCAAACTACCCTCTATTCACTGAGCACATAAACTGAGCCACCTGAATGCTGACATCTCCTGGTACTTTCCCAGATTTTTTTCTTTAGTCTTCTCCCCAGAAGAACAAACCTATTCTCCCAAGACTCACAGGGAAAGAAATACTCCTAGAAGCCACTGAAGCAAGTAAGATCAAAGGTGCTTCTAGCCTAGTAACATGTCTCTAACAACAACCAATACTGGATGTCGAAGGAAAATTATAAGAATTGGGCAAATACACTTCATCACAATAATCCCCTAGTTCCCACTGATTTGCAGTCTCAAGACTTCATGAACCAATGGTGTTTTCTTACTCTTTAATAACCCACCTTGGATTTTTTTATGGACTAATACTGCAAAAGTACTCATGGAGCTACTCAGCTTACCATACCAGCAAGATTCATGAGGTATGGCCCTCAAAATAAAAAAAAACTAAAATAAAATTAATTAAAACAAAACAAAACAAACAGGAGCATGGTGTCACTGAGAAAAATGTAATTAAGATATGGTTTCTTATATCCAGGCTAAGTTGTTTTGACAGCTGATTGCTCATCTTAACCATGCAAGGTAGATACACTCTTCTGGCAGCCACCATTAAACAAACAAATAATTGTGACATTTGAAATAAACAGTGGCATCTATTTAAGGCTTGATTTTTCAAAATGTGAAACATTCATAAATATCATTTAAAGCAGTATGATATACAGTTGTCAATAATTTCCAGAATGAAAGGGTCCCTACCCCTTCAGTCTTTCAGACCAGATATTAAAAAACAAGCAGACAAAATGCAGACAGCAGTGTGCAGAAGCACAGTTGAAGAAGGGAGAATCAGCAGCAGCCAGAGAGGAACCTGACTATTAATTCCCTAATGAAAGCCTTTGATGTGCTATCTTAGAATCCATTCCAGTCCTGTGTCTGGAACAGTTTTCCTAGCTAGTAAGTGCCCTCTGTCTTCTTTTTCAAATTTCTCCTAACACGTACCTCTTTTTGCAGTTCTTCCTCCTTAATTTAAATTATGAATAATAATCCTTACACACTGCCTTTCCTGAACTGTTGTCCTGTGTTTTGCTGTGAATTTCTCATATCTCATTTAGACCATAAGCTTTTCAGATAGGGCATGCATCTTGTAAATTTATGGTGCTGCATGTGTGTTTAATGCTAATAATGTGCAGTGACAGGGCAGGGCAGATTCATAAGCAATGCCCTGAAAAAGAGGCAGCTATTGAATTCATAATCTGGCACTTCATATTCACAAGAGAGGAAAAAGCTGTCATCTCAGAATAGAGGATCTGCTATAAAAGGAATGTTTTTTTGCACTAATGGTTATCAAGAATTCATACACTCCACTTTATTATCACTTCCATATAGTAGTGACTATTTCCTAATGTTCCTCATACCATAAAGCTGTTGTTTAAGTCCATTTGATCACTCCTATTTGTTAAAAGAAAGGTTTCCCAAATAAAAAGTAAATTAAACCCAAGGCACATGAACATAACACCCACACACTCCTGCCCATCAAACTTCATAGTGCAGGGAACAAAACAACTTGGTATGTAAAATGAGGTAGACAACTACCTCCGTTGACACTCAAGAAACAGCATCTGAGTCATACAAGGAGGGAGAAAGGAAGCAGAGTGCTGGGTGGGCTAAGCAAGGGAAATGCTTGGGAGCTGTAGTTTTGGAAGTAAGATGAAAGACTTCATCAAACAGAAGGAGGACTTTTAGGAAAAGTAATCTCTTTAAAAAATTGTTGAGGGCCAAAATACAGTTTTTGAAGAGCCCATTTAATTACAGCTCTGATCTTACAGTAAGCTGAATGCTCCTGGCAAAACACTCACATTTTTGCTCATTTTTCAGCAGGGTTGTCAGCACCAGGTGACTGTCTTTTCTAAGGGCAATCTAAGAATTTACTTCAGGGTACTGGGATGCCTTGCTGAATGTGCTCAGATCTTTCTTAAAAGCAGTAACTAAAGGTAGCATGAAAAGGAATGACTCCCAGAAAAAAAAAAAAAAAAAAGAAGAAAAGAGGCCTGCATTGATCCAGGATAACGTAAACCACAGACAGAATTTATGTGGGGACTCCATGGCAGAGAACATGAAATTTGGCATGAAAAATATCGCCAGCTACTCTGTGTTTCTTGCTTCTGCAGGAATGCTTGCAGGCTTGCTTGCTGGGGTTCCAGAGGCAGCAGATAGAGCAATACTTTCACCCGCCAGCTTGATCACCTGTTTGGGACCCCACAGGAAACCTTCCTCCAAGCTCTCCACTCATACTACCCTCCCTCCCAAGCTGCCTCTCGAAGGAGGAGAACTTGTGTGAGGCCCCCATAGACCACACTTCCCTCAACCATCCTCCCTAATCATGGCATAACAGGGATCCTGAGAATGAGTTTGGCAGTAGGCAAAGCTGTGGTAATTGTATTGAACATCACATCTGTGGCCTTAACATAATTTTTTTTTTTCCCCCCATTTCTTTTCATTCTTTTCCACTCTACTAATAGCCAGTCCTCTGGACTAATCAAGTTACAGCCAATTGAAATTTTTGTGCTATGGGATAGTGTAAGCTTAGAGAAACATAGAATCAAGTACAGCTCTTCTTTTTTTTTTTTTTTTTTTTTGGTTGGGGATCTTTCAGATATAACTCTTGCATAAAGTTAAAGTATTTCTGGTATTCATAGTTGGGTTTTTTTCTTGCCCCCAGATCAAGCTAATAATCTGTATGCTTAAAGAAGCCAAGGACAGTGACTCCAACATGCCAACATGAGATCAGTTGATTGGCATCATTAACCAGTCTAGATCCTTCTGTACCTCATAGGTACAGTTTTTATTTCCATTGCATGCCATGTTTTTTAAAAAAAGAATTCTACAAAGCTAACAAAAACAACAGGAGAAAAAGGTATACAAATAAACAAAATACAGTAACAAAACAGGAATAAAAGCAGTGGATTGCAGAAGTATAAGAATTAATTTTCTTATTTCTCCCAACATTTTGATACATCCTAAGATATCCCTCAGGCTTTCTGTAGTGATTGTACTAGTCAAATACCCATACTTAAATACAGAAAGTATCTGCTGTTCACTGTCTGTACCTGTGTTTGGTACAAGGAGACTTCATTCTTGGCTCTTGCTTGGGTGTAACAGTAATAAACACAACAAATATTTATGGTAGGTAAGTAGTTCGTCAAATCTCCACAATTAACAATATATTCTTCATGCAATATACAAAGTACATCACTTACTCCCAGTGGTATAACATGAGTGGAATTTGGTTTCAAGATATGTCTTCAGGAAGTATGTGTATTACCAAAAACAGGCACCACAATTGAACTTTAAAGAAAATAGTTGCCCTGTCTCACCTTTATGGGTCAAATTCAACACCATGCAATGGCTCTCCAAAAGTGTCTTTGTATACCTGATGAAAATAAGTCCATAAATAGTCTTGATTGTAGATGTTGACCACGTCAAAAAAATGAATAATAAAAAAAAGACCTGTTTTTCCCTGAAATAGGGAATGTATAAAAATATTCACATAAAAAACAAAGCATTTTAATTTACGACAAACTTTATTAGAAGGCAAAGAATAAAATTTTTGAAAATACTGTCTCTAACTCAAATGAACAATGTATCAAACAATATTTTTATGCTGAAGAATAGGCCCAAATACAGCAAGAAGATTAAAACCATTTGCCATGGTTTAACCACAGCCAGCAACTGAATACCATGCAGCCACCCACTCAATCCCTCCTCTCCCATTAGGATGGGGAGGAGAATCAAAAAAAAAAAAGAAGTAGAACTTGTGCATTGAGATAAAAAAGTTTTAATAACTAAAGTAAAATAAAATATAGCAAAAATAATAATAAAAATTGTAATGAAAAGTTTTATAACAAAAAAAAAGAGAAAAATAAAACCCAAGAAAAGGCAAGTGATGCACAATGCAGTTGCTCACCACCCACTGACTGATGCCCGAGCAGTGATCTTCCCCTCCCAGCCAGCTCCCCCCACTTTATATAGTGAGCATGACATTCTATGGTATGGAGTATCTCTTTGGCTAGCTCGGGTCAGTTCTTCTGGCTGCTTCTTGTGCACCTGCTCTCTGGCAGAACGTGGGAAACTGAAAAATCCTTAACTTAGGATGAGCACTACTTACCAACAACCAAAACATCAGTGTGTTATGAACATTATTCTCACACTAAATCCAAAACACACTGTACCAACTACTAAGAAGAAAATTAACTCTATCTCAGCCAAACCCAGGATATTATTTTTACAAGATTTTTTAAAGTAATCTTTTTTTCACCAGTTAATTAGCTCATATCTACACTTCTGAAGGAAATATGAAAGGAAGTATTCTCTAAAAGAAGGAGTAACTCTGCCATCATCAGTCTTTTACTCCTTCCTGAGGTTAAATCATGCTGTACACTAATATTCCACCTGCTACAGTCTACCATCTCTGTGTCAATTAAGATGGAAACTAAATTTCTCAAAGACAATACCTAAGTGAGAATACTTAAAATTTATTATCTGCAGAGGTCTGCAGATGCTACAGTTGTGCCCATACAGGACACAGTCTTTTTCTGATCTAACTGTGACACAACCAAAACTGTGCTAATGGCTATCTTGGGCTTGGTGCTGTGCTCGGGAACTGTTCTTGTCTTCCAGTTCAGCATAGCCAGCCTGTACTTTTGAGAATAACAAGAGTAAATTTAAAATGCAGCATAAGCATAGCTAAAGAATGAGGTAAAAAAGAGCAAATCTGTTCAAGAGAAGAAAAGTCATAAAAGATACTTGTTTCAAAACGAGCCATCAATCTTTCCTTGGCTGGCAGTTTAGAGTGGGCCAATGAAATGCTTTGTGAGCAGGAAAAATACAGCAGGCAGTGGAGAGGGCCTCAGACAAATCCCAGCTTATGAGACAGGTCTCTTTAAAAGGGGAAAGCTTAAGGACATGTTTTAGAGCATGTTTAGGAACTGCACTAGGATAAGTCTGTAGCACTGGCCAAGAGAGGCTTGTGGTCTGAAATATAAATCAGGCAGAAGCCTCTTGACATCCTAACTCTCTTCTTTTGAAGAATAAATGGAGATAAAACGGCTGAGGTTTAGTATATGTGACAACAACTATAGTCATTTTTACTGCTGAAAATTCCATATGAAAATTTTATGACCCTATTCTCACTAAGGGGCTTTTTTCCAAGGCTGTGCGTAAGAAGTTAAACACGTTGCTTCAGTTAACATCAGTGGCAGCTGAGCAGCTGCTAGTAATTTCCAGTTAGTTCTCAGTAAGAGTTCCTTATGTGGGAACCACTTGCATCTGCAGGAGACCACAGAATAAACTATTTCCTTTCAAACTGCAACAGAGCCGGAAACACTGGTTTGTTTTCCTCTTTCCACAGAAGGGACTTCTCCCAGAAACTTAAAAAAGGAGTGAAGGCCTTGTGGCAGTATATTCTCCCACTCAGTTAAGACTCACCATGCTACATAGCCTCGAAAAAATTGTTTCAGGAAGGCTTCTAAAAAGCTAACACAGCCCAGTGCAGATTCCAGCAACAGAAAGTCCTCTTAATAACACAAACTCAAAACAGGGGGTAGAGCCAAATCCTCTGCTGCTGCTGACCAACATGGCACAGTTTGTGCTATTCCTTCCTCATAGCCCATCCACGTCTCAGTGTCATTGCAGCTTCCTGAGTTTCTTCCCATAGGGAACAGCTTCTCCAATCTCTCCTCTTTATGAGAAGTAGCCTTTCACTGTGACACTTCTCTTTACCTCCATCCCCACCTCTTCCCTCATGGAAATTTACCATGGCGTTTTGACTTAAACACCATGATGGTATAATCTGTGGGCAATGCAGATACAGAAATGTGATGAAACAGCTGCCCTATGATGAAAATGGTCACATAAGAACTAGCAACAGATCAATGAGCTGGGCTTCCTAAAAAATAAAAATTGAGCTCCTCCTTGCAATAGAAATAGACAGCAAGTACTGTTGAATGGCATTTCTCTGCTATTCAGAAACGCATTCTGTATGTAAGAGGAACACATCATATTCTTTCAAGCAGGTACAGACATGTATAGAGTCATCGCTGCCATTAGAAAATAAACGTGCATGTGGACAGGCTGTCCTTTTGCTGGAAATCACCTATGGCTGCTGTGCATTTAGTTAAAATGTTGTCTCTGTATGTTTTGAACAACTGTTTATATCTAACCAGGTTTTCCTTTCTAGTGAGGGAATCAGTTAAGAAATCAAAGTGAAAAAGCAAAGTATATCTTTAAGGTCTTTTCAGATCTCTTCTGACAAAGAAAAAATATCTGCAATGTTACAAAAAAGTAATGCTTGTACTTAGCAATTGACCTAGTCAGGTTTTCCTAAAGAAAATGAGAACACATATTTATGAATGTAGTTTGTACAACATGAAGAAGCAGCTGAAATATTTTCTTCTTCTCTGAAGTTCAGACTTTATTTAACACCATGTCAGACACTTTGGTGTGTACTGTCCTTTTTTGCGCCAGAGTTATTTTCATGGATGATGAAATGAAAATTCTGCTTATGATGTACAAAACAGGAGTCATGATTTCAGTAATTCCTCTTCTCACTCATTGCACTAAATAAACTAGAACATATGCATTTAGAACATTACAACATAGCCTAGCAGTACGTATAGTGAAACTTTAACTTTCAGATTCTGGGGTGTTCTTTACCTGCTTGTAAGCACCATAAAAACAAATTAAAACTTTTAGTTAAAGCCATGGTGAAGGGTAAGAATGTAATAAGTAAATATGAGGTAAAGTGGGATGACAGGGTGCTGCTGAAGTCAACAAAATAAGGATGTGCTCATATAAATATAAACAATCAAGTAAGAACATTTTCAAGAAGTTACTATCCATTAGTAGAGATATGGTAAATTGTTTGAGAATCTGTTATAAAAAACAGTGATGACTTAAGGTAGACCTTTTTTCTTTGCAGGCTCAGTAGACTAGAGGCACACATACTCAATCATATAATAGGTACCAGTGTAGAGGAACAAAACTCCTAAGGTAGATAGATGAAGAAGTCTCACAATACGAACTTTGTTGTTTGTAATTATGTGCCTGTTTATGGCTCATAGGAGGATAAAATCCTCTACCATTATGAGTAGAGTTGAATAAATTGTTTGTAGTTTGTATTATTTTTCCTTCCTGCTACTTTTAGCTCTTCATTTCTCTTCTCTGTAGTCCTACTTGCGTCTATTTTAACATAAGATATGCATCCATGAGCTCATCACAGGAATAAGACTGCACTGTTGTAAAAATTTGGGAATCAGCATGGCTTACAAAACTCATATTAACAGTTATTTGAAAGCAGTGTTGAACCACGCTCTGAACTTTTCCCTGCAGCCCCGACTACAGCATTCCTGTGTGTCCCACAGGAAATTACATCATATTTCTCATCTCACTAGTTTCACATCAAGCAGATTCTTCAAACATCCAAAGGCTGGTTTACTAACCTAATGATGGAGATGAACAGTATAATAAAGGCTGTAATACTGCACTAATCTAAAGGAACGCCATTCAGTAAACTTTTGCCCAAAGGCAAGTCTGTCATTCATAAGGTCTATGCTGTCAATGAACCTGCCCCAGCGATGCTCTGCTGTCATGGCACAGCAAAGCTTGAGACACAGATTCAGGATGTAATCTTCAATTCATTCCCATTGAAGACCCTATTTGTTGTCAGTATGGCAAAGATGATGATTGTTATGAGAGCACTTTGTGCTGCCTTGCTGCCACTGAAAAGGGGCTGCTTTCCTCTTTCCTGTGCAGTCTTCTCCCAAATAGTAAAAAAAAAGTCCATGTACAACTACCTGGAAAGTAAGCATGTTTCCAGTGTGGTAGAGTGGATTGCACCTGGGGTTATTCTGGACCAAAATAGTGGGAGTCAAGACTTGATGAAGCGAAGCCTCTATTCTGTCATTTGCCACCCACCTCGGTTTTTATCCCGTTTGAGTGGAGGGGTTAGTATTGAAATGCATTGTCTCCCACTATTATCAGCTCACTGCTGGAGTATTTCACTAAACTATCTTCATTGCTAAAAACTTGCATTTCAATCCCTCATAAATACTGCCTAAAATCAAATCATTGTCAGGCAACAGCTGCAACATTCATTGTAACTTGTTCCCAGAAACATAGTTAATTCTGAAAAATGTTAATAGCTTCAGCCCTCAATTGAAAGATTCAATAATCAAAAATTTCATTTACTCCCTCTTCCTTCCCCCAAAAAGTTTTGAGACAGGTTAACCTGTCAAGCAACATCACTATTGATCCAGCTGAGGCAGAGAGGGAGGTTGTATATCCTTGTTATTACCATAATTGGCATCTGGAATCTGTTCAGAAATTCTGATCTACTTTGTAACAGAGGATTATGGCTGAATTTGAAGGTCTATATGATCTGCAGAAGCTTGTGAAATTCAAAGGTAAAAACTGTCCGTTAAACTTTTAATGAAAAGCACTACCTTATACTAATCTAAAGAAACATGAACAAGTGCTTGAGGGGATGAAAATCCACAATATGTTTTGGTAGCTAACCACTTACAGAGACATTAACATTCTTGGGCAGGGTTGCTCTGTGAGCTTCTGAAGTAACTTAGGAGCCACCAGGATTCAATTCTTAGCAGAATTCCAACATCCTGAAAAAAATAGTCAGTCAGAAGCCTTTAGTATTTATGAATTATTAATGCTGGCTTTCTTGGGTTTTTCCCTAGTTTTGCTTTTGTGTGCATGTTCATCTGAGTAATTCAATAGACTGATAGAGACATTAATAGATATGCTAACTAGCACCAAGGCTAACCTTTAAAGTTCGTTAAAGCTGTTAACTTTCAATGAAATATTTTCATTTTTCTTTTTCTGACTGGAATACAAACATTTTTTGTACACTTGGTGCCAGCTGGGGTGCCCCCAGGAATCAGCTTTTAAGATGCTTTTTTCAGTGTAGAAAACAGGTTCAAGAAAGGTGTCAGTTTTACAATCCTCATTTACAGTCCCTGTCATGGGAATGTGTTCATGTTGCGCCAGTAGCTTCTCTCAGTTCTCATTACAGTCATTGTCATCTAAATGAGGTATAGAAATCTTAATATCTCACACATCATCTTCCTGAAATAGCAAGATCTGAGGAGGAAAAAAAGAGAGGGAAAGGGGAGGGTTGGGTACCTGAAATGCGACACTAATATGTGTGTTGGAAGTGGAAGGAAAATTTCTTACATTTAAACAACAGTTCAAAAACATTTTTGACCAATGAAGAAAAGGCAAATTCACTTTACAGTCCCCGCTTTGCTCTTCTGATAAGCTGTTGCTTTCAAAGATTTTAATGTATGATAAAAAGAAAAGGATTTTGACAACCCAGCTGTTACTGTGTTGCATCCTTACTGGTCATTGCTAAACATAAATAAAGATAGCCATGAAACCCAAGTATTTGAATCTAGAATCTAAAGAAATCCCATTATTATTCCTATTTGGCTGAGTCAGACACCAAAATACAGTGAGTGAAAGCAGTGGGAGCAAAGTTACAAAGACCAAATTCCAAATTCTGGTAAGAGATAACCGATCTCTTTTCCTCTTTTATTCCTCCTTTTTCATTACATTTGAGTAAGAAGTGTCACCAAACTTCTCCAAAGTTCAACATTGTGATTTCTGCATTCCTGTTCAAATGAATGTGTACTCTGAAGCTAAACCTTCTTCAAGATTTGAAGTTGTTCAGTCCTGTGAGGGACTCAGACCCACTTGTTTTGATAATACCTGTACTTTGGGCCCATCTCAAATTGCAATTGCAACAGTTGGAATGAAGACTGAATTTTTGTTATGAACCTACACTTCTGGTCAGGCCCACAAATAGATTGCCTAAAGCAGCTTCAGCTTGGGCCTGTTTTACTTGATTTTGGCATAACAAATTGTTCTTTGTAAAATAGAGAGTTTGAACTCAATAAAAATTGTGGTGTTTTTTTTTCTTTTTTCACTAGAAATTAATACTATCCCAGCAGGAAAACTACACCAGAGAAGTTATTTACTACTTCAAATGAAATAGTCAGATTTTTAAAGTATAACTCACTTGATTTTGATCATAGTTAGGCACAGCAATCAGACCTCCTAGGGCCAGGTGCTGTAAAGACCTCAGATACCAACACATCAGGCAAGGACTAAGGTCAAGACCTGAAGCAACAAGTAAATACAACAGACAGACTGGAAAAGTATGCGGTAACAGTTAGCCTTCACTGACCCCATTATAGTCTGTGTGCAGTTTTCCTCTTGCAAATATTTTTATGTTGGTTTCTGAGAAAATAGTTCAAAATTGAATGCCAGTCTTGGCTACCTTTAAATTTGATAACCAATCAGCATATTTTACAGAAATAAAAAAAACTGTCATTACGCAGTGCGTGTGACACAATGTTCTCATCCTGAAAAAAGTCTTTCAATCCATGAACTATACAAGAACATGGAAATGCAAAATGTACTTACTATATTACATAGAAAACAAAATCTTAGGAAAAAAAATGCCTGTGATACCAAGCTTATTAAAGATAATCTCCAAGTCTGAGTTCTTTTGCATATAGAAGAGGCAGTGGGACAGATCCCAAAGAAATGAAGGCTCTTCTCATGCTCAGGTAATACATTGATGTTATTCTTACTGCTATTCATTGAATAAACCTAATACTGCAGTGAAATGAAGGTTTATAAATGCAAGTTATGCAATACTCAGCCAGTTTCTTTCCCAGCATTATTTTTATCACAAAGACTCCTCTTTCTCAACACAGTTTGCACTTTCTCTATCTTCTGCTTAGGCCAAGTTTGCCCAGTGATTTGTTCTTGACCTTTCCTCCAAAACAATGAAGAAATGTTCTTTCCTAGTCTAATATGTCATTTTGGTAGATGCATGGGAGTTGCTTCTGACAACTTGTTTGTAAATGATTTCCTGACCTTCAGTTTGTTCACATTTACTGTGGTTAATTGAATCAAGGTGAAAAATCTGAAAAAGATACCTGTCTTTTCATAAGTGATGTCCAGTAAACAGCATATCCATCTGTACATATGTATGATCAGTCAGCTAGTTCTGCAGACAGATATTCCTCTCTTCTTCCCACATATTTCCTCTACACCAGTATGAACAATTCAGTCCAAAACAGTAAACTCCAACCTATTTTGAGTGCAGCTGACACAGGCACTTCTTAGGAACTAAGCTTGGGTAGCACCATCCAGGCTTTCTAGAGATATTTAGCTGTCGTATGAGTCTTTTCTTATTGTTTTGGTTTTTGTTTTTTTTTTTTTATGAATACGATTTAATCCACGCCCTCTGCCATTATAAAAAATACCTTAAAATATTATATATTATTGGATCAGCTAACTGATTATAATAGTTTCTAGGTAATTATCTCTTAATTTAATTTTCTTCTTTTATACACAGAAACCC
>JAOBAS010000072.1:41861850-41914101 GCA_025311575.1 Elanoides forficatus
AATTTTATTATTTTATAAACAGAAACCCCCCCCCTCCACACACACACAACAAAAAAACCCAACAACCGAACAAAAAAAAAAAAACAACGGTATTTTCAGTAACTCCAATCTTTTTATACTTTTTATAATAATCTTCTGAGCATCTCAGGGTTGTGGCCAATTCTGACTCTCAACTTTATCTATTATTAATATTTCCAACAAACAAATTACACTTTGCATTATGGTCTTTCATCCAAACAGTCACACCAGGCTGGAGAAAATTTACTCTTTGAAAGATGAGAGAATCTTCTACAAATCCCACATTGTGCAGAAGATCCAGCAAAATCTTTAAAATTCCTTCCTGCCCCTGGTAGGAGAGAAAGATGAGGATGGAATTGGAAAGGCTGACTAAGAGTTATCACAGTGCAACTTATGTTTGTGGACAGGTAGAATATAAGCATATTTGAAACTAAATGCTACCACTATTTTTAGCTTTATCAATCCACAACATCGGAATAGACTGACAAAAATGATACAATGATAGAGATCTTGCATAAAGGCAGAAAAGAAATTTGACCAAGACCACACGCTAGCCAACTGCAAAGCCAGGAACACACTGAACAAGCTTGAAATCAAACTTCCCCATCACAACTATTTCAAACCACTACTTCAAACAGTCAGACATGAAATGAATTTAAAAGTCCCACACTGCCCTTCCCAATGAAAAGTGTAAAAGACTATGCATTTCCTTTACAAAATATAAATGTAGCCTCTTCATGTAAAATGATAAAGTTCCAATGTTAGAAAGTACAAGTTGCTATTTTTCTAAGTTAAGTAAGATCAAACTACATCATGTTGTCATTTATTATGTTAGTATATTATATATACAAAATATAATTATATTATTATATTAATATATTCTATTAGTAGTATAACTACTACAGTCTTTGCTATGAATTTACATTAATGACAGGAATTTATGTTTTGGAGCAAGGAATAACTCATATTTCATGTATCTGTGTGTTATAGCTATATGCAAATCTTATTATTTTTATGCTAATGACCACATGTGCCCATACTTTATTTTGGAGAAAAGGTCCCATACCTAGAGTCAGACATCTAAAGTCATTGCTGATAGTCTAACCTGACTTGAACTCTTGGCCCTTCAGAAGCCGTCCAAAGCTACGTGAGTTAGGAACTGGGTAACAGTGAGATGATGAAGAGTCATGAAATCATAAAAGTTAATACTGTTGTGGATTGTTGCAAAGTCACATAGATATATGTAGGGTTCGAATATTCTCTCTCCTGTTCTGCTGGATTCCTGGAAGTCTCTAGACCGTGTTGGTCACCAAAGACATAGTTTTTAAGGACTTCAGTCCCTTGAACAATGAGTCTAAGCAATTTGCTCCTTGTCTAGCCCAACATGAATAACTTCCTCTGTTCTATAGAATTTAAACAAGACATTATCTCAATGAAGAATGAATTGAGGATAGGTTTGTTAAGACTGAATAATCCTTTCTCACTTTCCTTTTCTCAACCCTTGCATGTCTGCTCATGTCTGGGAGGGTGCACCAGTTGTTTTGGATTTTGGTTTCTCACATCCCAGGGAAGCACTGAGCTTTGGGAGTTTGTTCTTCCTGCTAGAAATGTTATTGAAAGGAAATTAAAGAGTTCACCCCGGTCATTTGTGACCAGGAACTTGTGTTCAAGCAGAATCATTTGAAATAGAAATTGCTAGTTTACTATGTATAGTTATGAGCAATAATTTTCAGACTCCACAGTAATCTTCTCCTACAAGTTCCAGATGGGCACACAATATTGGAACACTGTGGTTGCAATACAGAATTTGCCAGGTTTGTAAATCATCATAAAACCCTACACATACTTAGTTCTATGAAAATATACCGCATTAGGAGGGAGGCAATGTATAAATAAATATATTACTCTTAAACTCCATCACAGTTGTAAGACATCACATAGCAGGTCACAAGAATGAGCCAAAATTTTTCATTGCTAGAAAGCTGTTAGAATTTGAGTTAGTCAAGAAATTTCCCATTCACTCATCTCTCTTGTTAACTCTGACCTTCCAAACATTCATTTCAAATCAAATCGTGTTATTCTGATTATGCGATCAACATCAACATTGTTATTAAAAAGAAAAGTCATTAGTTTGGCAAAATCTCAGCATTAAGATCTCCAATCACAAACACTTTGTACCCCTCTAGTGTGTCAAAGGATATGATTTATTATCATTTCTGTTGTATATAACAATTATACTTTGCAATTGATATGGACATGGTTGCAACAGACAAGATGGATGAGATCAAATTATGAAAGTGTTCCAGTATCAGTAACTGAACAAAAGTCACATTAGAAAAAATTATGCACTTTTTTTTTCTTTTCCCCAAACCTACAGATTCATAATCCTTTCCCTAATGAAAACTTCTGCTGCCTGTAGTGGACAGTCACAGAACAGGAGCAAGTGTAGGAACAGGCTACCAATTGAGGAAATGTATAGATTATTTGTCCAAGGCAGGTTCTGTTGGCAAGAAGAGAGATTCGATACCTGGTTCTTAAAAGAAAAACCTAAACAAAATTTCTGAACATGGACCAAGAGGAAGCCAGTTTGTGCTCTGAAAAAAAGAAGGAAAAAAACCAAAACAGTAAGTTAAAGGAAGACATCATCAAACAAGAACAACCTCATTGAATGAGAATCAGTGTCATAGCAGAACCTCTGTAAAGAAAAGGGCAAACTCTGGAAGTCAAGCTTAGAGGGTTTTTTCCCTCAAAAAGGCTATAAAAGCTGGGCTGAGGTCACCTTACCTCAACAAAACTCTGCTTTAGTCTTCAGATATCCTCTGGTGATGTTTGCATAGGAAGGTAGATAAATTTCAGCCTGAATAATTACTTTCTGTCTTTCTAAAATCCTCAAACTGTAGTTTCAATTAAGTATGGTAGCAATCTTCCTGCCTTGCCTCCAGGAGCAGCATATGCTGGTGAACAGCTACTCCATTCCACCCAAGCAATGGTTGCATCCCACCAATCAGTAAAGTGAATTGCTTAATGTTCCTTATATTTTCCAGAAGAATTTTCTAACGTTTAGGTTGATATTGTAAATAATTTTAAAATCCTACCTACAAAACATATTGCTTTAATGTACAGTAATACATAGATGTACTGGATACATACAACTAAGAACAAAAATGTAATAGGTGACTTTAGAGATCCCTTTACATAGAATAATATTACACACTGAATAGGTTAATGCATAATATGCAGTTTCAAATTCCTAGATGTAAAAAAAAAATAAACAACTTAATAAATTAAAATTACTTGATTAATTAATGTTACATATCTAATGATCTTAGTGCATTTATCCATAGAAATCTCTCAGTAAACCAGTTAATTGTAACAAAATACTGCTTAACAAGAACAACATAATTTATACATATTTCAGTTCTTATATTATCTTTTTCACACTCCTTTTGCATAGGACAACAAGAAACTGAATGTACAGAGATTAGTTTAGGTAACAATTACCACAATTCACAATTTCATTAGCACCTATTAAGATTCATTATTCTGTGGAAATTTTAATGATACATTCCTGAGTGAATAAAAGCAGAAGATAATTAGGAATAAAATTGTTTCTGTGTATGCTGACAGAACTGCTGAGCATAATTATACATTTCTAGGGCGACCTGTTTGGAGTTTACTTCATAATTTTATGTAAATTTTGAATAACTTCATTTTTCCAGGTTAAATGCTAATATGTTATTTCATTGCACAGTTGAGTTGCATGAGTACTAAGGGACACATATTGCAGTTGATGGAACTGGCATCAGATAAGAGTCTAGAGCATTTCAGAATGATGGACTTCTAATTCATTGTTTTCTTCTCCCACATTTTTGTTCATGAATGAGCTGCCAACAATTTCGGTCAGTTACTGGATACTAGCTATATTATCTATATTCAGAGAAAAAAATCCTTTCCAAGGAAAACATTCTTTAGGTTGGTTTTTTTTTTTTAATTTTTCCCCTCCTTTTCCTCATTTATTCACCGCATGATGCAGGCTTAAATCAGCTTATACAGCTTCATGAAATACACTTGCAGTGAGCTGTACAACATAAAAAGACAAGCAAAAAAAAAAAAAAAAAGAAAAATCAAATATACTGAAGACAAATGTGTGGGATCAGGGCTGTGCAAAGTCTGCCTGTTTAGATTTGCCCAGGTTTCAATGAAGCATAGACCAGAAATCCTGGGAGAACTGGATGATTCTCTTTTACGTTCACACTGGAAGCCAAAAATAAAGCAAACTTCAAGAAAAGCAAACTTGCAGGTTATAGACATGAAACCAAAAAGAGAAAGGCAAAAAAAAGAAAAAGGGAAAGAAAAAACCCCACCAAACAAACAGAGAAAACACCCTGCTTTGCACCTATATTCTGAATTCTTTTTTATACTGGGCTTAAATCTGCTCAAACTGAGCATGGATGCCCACTATCCATAGCCTGACAGGAAGATCACACTCTCACCACCTACCAGAAGAGATATGTAAATTTTTTAATGATTAGGTATCATTCTTGTTTCTCCATTTCTACCTCATTTTATCTACCTTTTACAGCTGCTTTCAGAGCTGCAGAGGTAAGGGGAAATCTGCAATAGCAGACTTTAATTTCTCCATTATTATTTGATATTAAGATGTTCCAGACCAAGTGCAACACCATTGCTCAGATCCCTGTAATGTGAATTCTTGGTTGGACATTATGAATTAACACACAAGCCTTCCAGCAACATAAATTTGACTACCATGAACAAACATAAGGGAACTGAATTATACCTTGACAAAAAGCTACTGTCAGGAAAATAAGACTTTAAAAACTGTAAAATATTAGACTACAGAGGACACCATGTGAAGTTTTCCCAGCAGATGATGGAGAGGAAGATCTGTCAGCTGTTCTTTAGGCCTTCATAAAAAAAAGCTTGATCAAAGTCACTGGACAAGGAGGCTGTTGGGAAGTGGCCTTGTGCTGAAACTAAGTGATTTCTTTGCAAGATTTTGTCTTACAAGCTGTAGGTTTCTGATGTCTCCCAATTACGTGCTTGTCTTTCTTTCCTCTTTTGCTACAAATGAATCCAAGAATCTTATCTGTCCCAGTAGCAAACAGGCAAAGATTGTGGTTTTCTAAGACTCTCTAGTTTGGATTATCTATTCTACTTGAAGAGAGATGAAGAAGTAAGTGTAACTAGTTTGATAAATTATAAGTGTGAATGAATAAGCAACTGTACAAGTGTAAATATGATGCTTACTGCAGAAATAATCTATTTCCCCTTAGCAAAGGAAAAAAAAAATCAGCACCTTAGTCATCAATGGTGGCAACTGCTCAGTAAACAGGAAAGTTGCTTCCCTAAACCAACTTTTTTGCCTTCTGACATAGGGTGGATCTGCAGCTAAAGTTCAAAGTTGAAAACTAGCTTTCTCCAGCAATTAGTTTTAACCCATCTGCCACTCACATGATCCTAGAGTTTACCATCACGAGTGCTTAATATGGTTAAGAGAAGTAATCTGAAAAATGAAAGGAGAATAAAATTTTCTGTGCTTGCCCCAATAATTGTTCAAGTACTGTTCAATAAAAGATGTAATGCTAGGTAGAGGAGAATATAGTTCATATACAAAGCCTCTTTCAAGGGAATTAATTTCAGTTCAATCACTAAATTTTGAATAATTTCTCATTCTAAAAATTGTGTTTACTGATATCACAAAAGCCCCATGACAGGAATTTCTAGCTAAACTTCCTACCTTTACCCTTTACTGGTATCCATGTGTAGCTATCCCCTTTCTTTAATTCCACCTCTACTGTACTCCGTAGAGTACTTTATTCTAAGTAGTAAAGCATATTGACTAACACTGAGGATTTTTAGAGATAACAGAATAGCTTTATTGGTATGGCAGTTATCATGGACCTTAAAGAAAAAACAATTATTGGTGAAACTGTTGGTGGAACTGTTCAAACATAAAAGCTTCTTTGTGGACCAGTAGGCAGATGATTGATTGTTTTGAATGGAAGCATGAGGACACATATCAGAAGAAGATGATGTTCCTAAGACTTTAAAAGCCACAAATAATATTTTGAATTACATCACAAAAACTCCATCACAGTAAGAAAAAGAAAAAAAAATCCAAATACAATAGCCTGAATTGCTCATCACAAGCCTCCTAAGCAGTGACTTTTTTTTAGTTTTGGTGCGGACTCCAATTTAAAGTACATTGAGAAAAACTGGTGTCAATCGTTTAATATCTGTATAATATCTTTATCATCCTTTTTCCCTTTTGCTTCTCATCCTTGAACGTTTATGACAATACAAATTAAAATAAAGTTCTTGGTTCCATTTTAAAGCCATAAACCATTTCCCTGTATTTGCCGCTTTGATCATTCCTTCTTCTCACCTTGTCTGGCCTCCAGACACAGAGTCATCATACAATCCCAGCATGCAGACCCCAAATATTTTCTAGTCCTTCTCTCTTTCTGGTCATAGAATCAACTATACCAGTGTCATCCCTAAGAGATGTTCTTTAATCTATTTAAGAGTAGTTAGCAAAACTTCACAGCTTCTCTAGTACACAGTTTGTTTTTTCTGTCATCCAATCTGAATCTTTCTTTCTCCAATGGTAGTCTACTGTTTCCTAGTCTGTCCTTCGTGCACGTGTAGAATAGATTTTTCAGCCTTAGGACTATGAAGACTGTTATCACATCTTCCTTCAGCCTTTTCTGCAGGATAAACACATAACCTCTCTGGGCAACCTGTTCCAGTATCTGATCACCCTCACAGGAAAAAAACAGTCTTATTTAAATGGAATTTCTTCTATTCAGCTTGTACCTCTTGTCTTGTGTCCTGCCACTGGACACCACTGAGAAAAGCCTTGCTCCACCTTCTTTAAACCTTCCCATGAGGTATTTATGCATTCTGTTAAGATCCCCCTGAGTTTTCTCTTCTCCAGGCTGAAGATTCCCAGCTCCCTTGACTTCTCAATATGTCAAATACTCCAAGGCCTTCATCCTCATGACCCTTTGCTGGACTCACTCCAGGATGTCTTTATCTTTCTTGTACTGGGGAGCCAAGACCTGGACACAGCACTCAGATGTGTCTCACTAATGCTGAGCAGAGAGAAGGGATCATCTCCCTCAAGTTGCTGGTGACACTCATCCTAACAGAGCCCAGGAGGCTGTTGTCCTTCTTTGCCACAGGGGTGCATTGCTGGCTCATGGTCCACTTGTTGTCCACCACAATCCAAAGGTCTTTCTCTCTGAGCTCCTTACCATTCAGTTGGCCCAAAATTTGTATTGGTGCATGAGCTTATTTCTCTGCAGGAGCAGGACTTTGTATTTTCCCTTGTTGAATTCCCTGTCAGCCCGTTTTCCCAGCCTGTTGAGATCCCTCTGGATGGCAGCACAACCATCTGGTGTATCAGCCAGTCCTCCTAGTTTTGTATCTGCAGACTTTCTGAGGGTGCACTCTACATAGGTATCTGGCTCATTAATGAAAATAAACAGTACTGGACCCAGTATTGACATCTGGGGCACACCACTAGTGCCTGGCTTGCAGCTGGACCTTGGGCCACTGATCACAGCCCTTTGAGCCCCATAGTTCATCCAGTTTTCAGTGCACCTTACTGTCCACTTATCTAGTTGATACTTTATCAGTTTTTTATGGGAGACAGTGTCGAAAGCTTTCATTTCAACTTGTGATCAGTTATAAGCCCTAACCTTTCTTCTGTTTAATAATTGCACTCTCCAGCTTTTCCCATCTTGCATTGATGTGTGCAGTTGATCATTTCTGCCCATTGATTTGCACCTTATATTTTCTAGCTGTTCTTCTATACTGACAGAGGTGTATTGGTCTCAGTTTACAGTTTCCCAGCAAAGTTTACATCTCCTTTCACTAGTGTCATCTAGGCCATGTGTACCCAACTTTTTTATTAAAATGTGATGTAATATGTCCAGAGTCTCACCATCTCATTTTCTATCTGGATTTAAGAGCAAATTTTGTAGGTTTGATCACTGCTGTCTCCAGATAGACAGAATCAAAGGTTAGTAGCTCTGTTTCTCTGGAGGATGATCTAAAAAAGGGAGTCAAACTCATTTTGGTATGACAGCTAAATTACATCTTTAAAGACAAGGAAAAAGTAGGTCAGGGAGAAGGAAAGTGGGTACTATATTACACAACAGAAGTGAACACTAATTATGGGATGACAATGTGCTTTTTTCCATAGACAAAAGATAATGTGGATAGTTAGAAATTCTGCTTTCTTTTGGTAAAGCCTTATCTCATAATACATTTCTTACACACCTTGATGGGATGACATGGTGGCAGGATGCAACATGAACAGGACTTAACTGAGGCAGAAAAATCACAGGACAAGCTTCCCCTTCAGCTGCAATATTGAAAAAAAAAAAATTAAGAACCCTCAGAAATATTCAGATGCACTATAATAAAACCACTACTCCTAAGTGCTGTAAATCAAATGAGTACAGCTGCACACACTGCCATTGCTGTTGTTCTAAGCCTGTCAGCATTTCTGCTTTCTCTGCACAGTTTGGGTGTGCCACATCCCCAGAGCTGAAACGTGGCACACAGATTGCCAGCTACGACACCATTTTCTTTAAAAAGCTCCAGTGGATTTGTTATAATGGACTTACCTAGGGGAAAGCTCTGTTCACAGTGCAGCATAATGAAAGACAAAAAGTGTTCACTCATGGGTACATGTTAGGAATAAACCTACTGCCAGGAAAAACACTGTGAAGGAACACAGAGTGACAGAGGATTTCAGTGACACAAAGTTGCTTGTAGATCCTCAGCATCTGCTTGTGTCTGTACCACTTCTGCCTAGTCTATAACCAAGAGATGAGGTGCTAAAGGCAGGGTGAAGGACCATCTGGGAGTGTGTGATCATCGTACAGGTTCAGCTACTGCATACCTAAACTTAGCAGAGTCACAAATTAGGCTAACTTCAATAATTCCCAGAAAATAAGGGGGAAAGTTTCTCTCAAGTGTTTCTCTCAATTGAGTTTCTCTCAATTTTTTTAGTTTCTTTGCAGGAAAAACAAACAAACAAACAAACAAAACAAAACAAAAAAACCCAACCAAAAAAACACCAAACCTGAACTTGTTTTAGTCGGTATGATGCTTTTAGCAAAGAGGGAAGGTGTGATATTTTTTCTGTAATATTTACATTAGAGTCCTGAACACAGATTCATGAACAGGACTGAGAAATAGTTTATGGTGATGCCACATTGCAGAGGAATAATATTGTAAATGTACTTCAGTGGATTCAGACTCAGATAGCTGTAGAACATCTGTACTGTGGCACTGTGGAAATTTCACCAAAACTGAACCTCCGGTGATTTAAGGTGTTTCTTTTAGTGGGCTTCCTCTTGTGTCTAAATGGACCGTATAAACTTGCACACTCCTGAGTAGAGACCATTGCACCTATGATGTGGAGACAGGCATTTGTTGCTGTTGCCAAAGCCTTATAACATCCTTGTGTTTTGTAGCTGTTTTTCAGACTGCCTCTGGACAAAAACTGTTGATTCTGACAAATAACACTTCACAGGCAGTTAGGTTGCAAAGTAAAGCAAACACCTTCTAGTATTACAGTACATATTTAAATAGTCAATTCATCTGAAATGCAACTATACATAGAAACTGATGTTTGCCAAATGTAATGCACATAAATCTGAGAGGGCATGCAGGAATAATGAGCAGAGGAGTTCAAGGCAGATCACTCTATCTTCTATCAACTCCACTTGCATTAAAAGGTATGAGATGCCTCCAGTCATTATGGAAAGAAGACCGTCCAAACAATAAGTATAAGCCATCCAGGATCGTCCATCTCACTTTGCAAAGAGGCTGAATCAGTATCCCTCAAACACAAACTATGAAGGTGGTTTCACCAAGCCTTAACAGAGATATCATTACCTCACATCATCAGTGCTAACTACACAGCAGTTAAAAGCATGATGGTGAGAAGAGCAGTATTATATTGTCACTTGTGGAAAAACTGCAACAGGCAAGTTGTAGAAAAGAGTGGGGAGATATAAATTATGCTGACTAGAGCCTGAGTGATGTACAGTGGACTAGCAGGGTGTAAGGGAAGAACAGCTTCACTTTTCACAAGCTTGAAGAGGCCAGGAATCAGCTTTCAAACCTTAGGGAAACACAAAGGATATACTTAAGCTAACATTCCCTACTGAGAGAGGACTGTACATCACCATCAGGTGCAGCACTGCAACATGCCCTACCCTCCACAGCCTTGTAGCTACCAGTTCCTGGTACTCCAGACAACATTTCAGGGACATATTCTTCCATGAGTTTCTTTGTGGGAGGTGATTCACCTCTTGGTCCTTGAAGCAGAGGAATTAATATTTAATGAAAACTGCAAACAGACTGTTTAGCAGCATGGGGATTCAGGTTTTTCAGAGTGTGGGGAACACCAACTGAACTACTATTGCCCTGTGGCACAGATCTGCCGAGGATTTTGGCAAGAAACTGGTGGTATTTGCATTTCAGTCTAATTTACATTCCCTGGCACCTGGGCCTTGTAAGAGCCCAAGAAAACATTATAGCTTGACCTTGCTCACAGTGCAGCTTATGGTGCACAACCTGAAGAAAGAAAGGGCTAAGCTGAACTATTGCTCTGTGTAAAGAGCCAAGGTACCAGCCTCTGCCTCACTCTTTCACAGTGTCACTTAATCTTTTCCTTACGGAAATGTTCCTGGGAGAAATGAGTGAAATGTCTGTTCTCAGTGTTTGCAACCCTGATACTGCTCCAGAGGCTGAAGAGTCCACTTTTGGTCCCTTTCCCATACTGTTTTCTTTACAGAACTGATGAAAGGGAAAGGGTTATCCTGTGCATGAATCAGAGGAGCGTCCTTCATTCCCTTTCCCCTACCCCAGCATGCACAAACACTGGGCAATATAAAATGTTAAAAAGAAAAAAATCAGATAAGTACGACCACATTTCCTTACCAGTTGTCAGGGTGTTCACAGACCTTAGCATTGGCTGTGGTTCAGGGGAGTGGATGGAAAAGACTAGGCTGACAGAGGATGTTGGAGCAGGCAGCTTTTGCTGTATAGTTTGAGTGGGCAATAGCAGTTGATCAGTCCTCCAGCAATGGGAAAAGGGGGAAGTGGCATACTAGATTTTCTTCTACAGGCTCTTTGAAAAATAGACATGTCCTTGTATTGAAAACCAGCAGTAAACATCCACTTCCCCTGCCTGCTCCATAAGGGGCCTTATTATGTTAAAATAATTTAAGCAAAGGACTCGAGGTTTTTGTTTTCTTTTGCTTTGTTTTGAAGAACAATGCTAAACAAAACAAAACACAAAACCGAGAGAGAGACAAGAGCTTTGCTGCAGGCACCCGGAGCAGTGCAAAACACAGTGAGAATACCAACAAAGACTCACTCAGGTTGCTCTGCCTGCATTTGGTGACAGACAAGGTTTCAGAAGCCAGTTCAATAAGGATATGAAAGGGATGTTTTAAGATCCTCCCATTTCAAACAGTGCTATCTTTTGTCTGTCTAAGGATTACATTACTTTAATCCTAACCTCATACAGATGAAAAGTAACAAATTCATCATCTTCATACAGGACTGGTGTACGTGTGTGTGTTTTGTATGAGGAAATTTTATTGAGGTTAGACTCAGAATTCACTGGTAAAAATAAATAAATAATCTAAATAAATAAAAATGGATTTGTGGCTTTTTTTCTGGGAGATTAATTTCACAGAAGCAGAAAGTAAACTGTCATCTACACAATGGGGGGAAGGGGAAGACAAAAATCCCACAAAACAGGAAAATCAGAAATGGAGAACAATTATTAGATTTCATCAGTATGCCTCTACAATTGCCTGACCTCACTTCTGCTGTGCATCTCTTCTCTATATTATATCTTATATTTTTATTATCACTATGTTATATACAAAATATTGCATGCAGTATAATTTGAGCTTCTAAATGTGTGCTTCGATAGGATGACTGTGTCTATTGAGACTCCTAGATTACTCCTATTAGGGGGTGAATGTCATGCTATTTGTCATCCAAAAGGTAATTTTCCCTAGACTTATATTAAGGTCTCATATTTTATGATAGCCTCTGTATTATGTTGATCTGTGCATTTTTCATGAACCCATTCATCAGACAGGTATCTCCAGTGGTAAATGCAGCCTTGCAAAATTGTACTTGCTTTCAGGGTGAATAAAATTCTTTTTTTTTTTTTCCATTTTCATCAGTGATACCAAAAGAGCATTTGAGTCCCTGTGAGCATGCCAGTAAAATTCCAGGACAAGTTTTGCACATATTAAGAAGTATATATGTAGGAGTTAATTTATTGATCTTAGAAAATACTGTGTCAAAAGGGAATCAAATTCAGCCTGTGCTAAATGTTATTATCTGGCAGCTGTCTCATAATCACGTATCTCTAACTGGCCCAGAATTCAACACCAATACAGCCAAACAGTTAAGAGGTGCAGTGTCTGGGATTTTTTTATGTGATTCACTATGATACATTTGTACATGGGTGAATGGGCAACAGTGTCAGAAGGATGACTGGGTTTGAATTAACTGAAAATTCAGCTCTACACCTGGCATAGCATGAGGAGGAAACCCACTGAAAGAGAAGAGCTTGCATATTCTAATTAATAAGCATTAAAACAATTTGCAAGATGTCATATATTGTTTAGAAATTGTAGCAAAGCTTCACAGGATAAGGGTCAGGGACTGGCTCCAAGGATGGCGTACTCAATGATAATTAACCTTTCAGATTCCTCTTAGGTTTCAGAGCAACTTGTGATCCTAATTGAAATTAAATTGAGGGAGACGGAGAGAGACGGCTCTTGCCAAACTATAAACTGCCATAAAACGCAGCAGATTTAGCCGTGCGCACTAATTTCTTCTTGTGGAGCACTCTGAGGAGCTGATACAGACACTAAATCAAATCCGCAGCTTTATCTGACTAGGTGAGGCCTCAGCACTCCAGTCAAGAAGCAAAACAGATGCAGATCCTTTTGCCAACAGCATGCATTTCCTGTGGATAAAGGGAGCAATTTTCTATTCCCTCAGGTGCTGCTCTATGCTAGCATTCAGTGAGCCTAACAAAAAATCCCAGCTGCTCTCACCTCAGAGGAAGAAAACACAAACAACTCTAAACAAATCAATCTAACATTTCCCTTAGCCTCTAATGTGGAGCACAGTCAATTCTTTTCTGCCTCCTCCCCTTTTTTACATAATAAAAATCTACTGTTCCCATCATCCCCAATATGTTGGAAGCCAGCAAGCATAAATGCAGCCATTTGTATAATTTGAATGATAATCGAAAATAAGTGGAAAAGGAGAATAAATTTATCAAACTTGTGAGAATATTCTGGGAAAAAAGGAATTTCCTGAGGTAACTGTCCTTGACCTGGCTCTTTAATCGAGTGAAATTTCATCACTTTATCTAATATCATGCTTCATGCTTCAGGCTCCCAGCAATTCTATTTTAGTGTGGTCTAATGGGCAGCTGACACATCCACTCAGCACCAGACTGCATAATATGTGCTGACACACTGTGTGGTGAGCACCCTATTGAGAGCTGTTTATTTGTGCCTGGCAAGGAAAAATTTCATCCAGTAAAGTCTCTTCATAACAATTTTAGTCTCAGTTTTCAGGGCCTCCACAGACTCCACATTTCAAGAGGTTCAGAAGCACTTGCAGGGAAATTCAGTTGCTTATTTGGGTGGCTATACATTATCTGACTTTAGGTGAGAGGTTGTGAAAGCACTGGTTATGGTTGTCTGAAACCTGAATCTAGATAGTGTAATGAAGAGTGTCATTCTAACTGCTTTGGAGCCTCTTCTCAGAACCCCTGATTCAATTTGATATTCTGAGGTTAACGCACTGTATTGGGACTGAAAATAGGAATGCACATGAAAAGCTTTTATATTTATTCAGTTCAGTAAGCATGGCAAACTCATCAACAGCTATTTGTACACTGTAGCATGGTGGGACTTACTTTGATGTTTTGATTTATGCTTGCTGTTTTTCCTGCAGTATTACTTCAGAGTAGAAATGGACTTAAAAAAAAAAAAAAAAAAAGGCAGATGTGATTCTCAACATAATAGCAAAAGACATTATCATAAACAAAGCAACATGAGAAAATAAAGGAATGACACAATCACAGAGATTCTGGCCTCTCAGCCTCCTGCAGAATTCAAATTCACTATGTAGAGACCAAGGAATGTATTTCCTATACACATACAAAGAGCTAACATACTAAGATAGTTCTCTTACTTATTAACTATGGCGAAATAAGTAGTCTGTAAAGTATGTTATATGTACACACAGATAACAAAAGAATAAGTGCACACAAATAGAATTGACTAAAACCTATGCCTCATCAACCCAACCACACTGAAAGATATATACCCAAATTATATCTAGACATACAATTACTGATCATCTTAGTACTTGGAGTGGAAACAAAATTTATTTCAGAAACATTGTGAGAAAATGATTCTATGATTCTATGAAAAGTATTACTGATCTTTTATCTAACCTTAATGTGTATTATGTAACACATGCATTTTCTACAAGGAAATATGTGACATGAGCACATAGCGAATGTATGTGTGTTATCCACAAGTGTATCTTGCAGGAAGTGTTTTTTGACCTTGATGGTATTACAAAAGTAACCTTGGCTTTTTCAGTCTCTTACTTTAGAATATTCAAAGTCAGAACTTTTAATAATTGGCTGTCTGGGAGAAAATCACTAGATAATTCTGCAAATAGGAAAAATGTCAAGCCTTATAATAAACTTATAGACACTTGTTATATTAGCCATTGATACACATACATTTCTAGAATCAGAATTGTTGGGTTTAAAAGCTACTTTACTAAAGACTGTCTAGACACTTTTGGTGAAAAACCTGTGTACATTACTAACACTTTAGAATTTCAGCTAGCAAGGAACCAAATGTAGAAAGACTGTTTCTTTTTTTCTTTTTTTTTTCCCAAGAAAATGAAACTCTTAAGGGCCAAATCCAATTTTCAGTGTTTCAGATTGTATCAGATTCAGATTCATTATTATCTGTGCCAAATTTTGTTTGTTTGTTTTGCATAACTGAGCAATTTCTTTAAATACCTTACTTTAAATCCTCCTTTTTTCCCAAAGTAAAAACCAGAAACAAAGAAAATAATTACTGTTTGTCCCCATTTCCACTGTCTCCCATATTTCAAAGTTATTGAAGTGTAATAAAAGATTATATAACTAAAGACTGAATTTTTTTTAAAATACAATAGTATGTATCATTTACTACCAGTATAGTTGATAAGTGCAAATGATATGCTCATTTGCATGCACACACACACATGCATATGCATATGCGGGTGTACGTTTATCTACCTACCTGTATGTAAATAGGCTAGTACCTATACAAGCATGAAAGTCTCTATCATGAAAAAGTAAAATGAATCTCTTAAAAATAAGAAAACATTAAAAATGCAACAGTTTCAGTCCCTACAGGAGCATTAACTTTGCCATCTTGTACAGACTGGGAGCTGTGTTTTCAGTGCACGTAAAATACTTGCCAGTCTTTATCACAAAATAGGCAGGGTGCACCATGAGCCAAATAATAATGGCAAGAAGAACCTAAGTCTATTCATTTCTAGGCATTTTATTTTAGCTGTATAAGCTTCCTTGCTAATTAATACGATTTCATTTTAGTATAATCTCCAACTATAGAGAGGATCCTTTCAGGAGAACTGAAGGAAGGAAGACCTAGCTTTTAATGAAGAGAGAGGCCATATGCCATGAGGTCTGCAGCAGTTTTTCTGTACGTGCTCTGGAGATAAGCTGCCTCTCTCACCACAGTCCTTGGTCTCACCTTTGCCTCATAGTTGTCATGCACAAACTACTGCAGCACCAGTATGGCAATCGGTATGTGGTTGAGGTAGTAGGGTGACGTCAGGAAAAAAGTGAACATTGTCACGCAGAAAGAGGATTCTGGGCCATTTCTGGGAACTGTCCCTCCTTCCAAGCAAGCATCTCTTTATTTGTAAGAGATGAAGAGACCTTAGCTCAGCCTTGGGGGTCAGACCATCCTTTCAGGTTAGGGGCGGCTCTGTTCCAGCTCATCAGCTTCAGGACAGCAATGTGGGATTTCACACACTCGTGGAGCAGTGTCACTTCCCAGAGACTATTCCCAAACACTGGGATAAATCTCAGGGGCATGAGAAGCAGCAAATAAAAGTGAAGATGTAGCAGCTGAACACAGGGCAGCTGTACACAAGTTCAGTGTCAAACAAGGAGGCTGACATTAAACTCACTGAGTGGAGCCATATGGCCGTGAATGTAGGCTATCATCACCTCTTAAAAAGAGAAAAAAATAAAAGAAAGTACAGCCCATGTGCATCTCCAGCTCTACAAAGTAGCCACCAGTGATATCAAGCTAGTATCTCATCAAGTAAGGTTTGCCTTTCCACGTGCACATGTCTGGGAGCAGCTTTCTGCACTGTATTTCAAGTTCCCTGGAGTCACAAACTACACAGGAACTATTTTTCTCTCTGAAGCAATCGTTTCACGATTGTTCAGACTTACATGAACTGAGCAAATCCTACCAGGAGAAGACACACAGAAACTTTCAGAAGATTCCTCAATAGCTTTCCACTAGAAGAAAGGTACATTTGTTTCAGATTTCTTCATCTGTAAAGGTGAGTCACAGCATGCTTCAGCCTCCAGTCAGATAATGTATTGATCTTTGCCACTCAGCCAGAGTAAGTATTTAGCAGTAAATTCCAATTTTCAATGTAGAGAACAGTAATTGTGCACACATGGTGCGATCTTTGGAGGATGAGGTAATGCGGAGAGGTCTTTTAATGAGCTTGGAGAAGGAAAAAGGAACTCAGAGAAAGTAAAGGAGTTCACCAGCAAGCCCTATTCATGCCCAGAATCCTAATAAAATCTGCATGCCGTTTATCCAAATGCAAAACAAAGAAACATATAAGCTGTGGAAGGAGAAGAGTCAAAGCAACAAAATAGTTTCCAGCTTTGTATGTACATCTCTCTTTCAGACAGTATCCAAACAAAAAAACCAAAAAAAAACCAAAAAAAAAAAAAAAAAAGAAAAACACACAGAAAATTCTGTCATTCTAAGACAGAAAATTCTAACTGTACCTTCACATGAGATTGTATGTGAGAAAAAAGTGGAAATGCCACCTAGTATTAATATACTTAGAACCACCAGGAAGGCTTTCATAGAACTCGATTTTGATATATGCATGTGAGTGTGTGTGTGTGTATATGCATGTATATGTTTTATATATATGTATGGAGGTATGTATATATTTCATTAATTGCTAGGTATAATTTTTCCTAGTTTTGAATTTTCCCTTAATCTAATAATTTAAAGTGTGTTACATAAAGCAATTTCTGATCCCTGATTAACCTTGAATTTATAATATTTTTCTGGCCCTTTCCGGAAGTTATAACTAGCATACGGCTTGGTCTGCAGTCCCTGAATTCCAGTCATAAACAGACACATGGATTATTTGCAAAGCTGCATCTCTTTCCTTCAAGAACAATTAATGAGGCAAAAACCTTGAATAATGCAAGTAGGACCTTCCTAAAGGAACATACAGCTTAACAAGGGCCAGCGAAAAAATCATTTATTTGGTGTTGAAAGCATGTTTCATAGCAACACACACATATTGTATTGCTTCTGCTTTTTGGCTAACTAATTCCATAAATAATGAATTTAAATTACAGAATTAATTAACAAGGCCTAGGGTTCAATGTGGAATCAATAACAATCTTTCCTCTGTAATGCTGTAGGTTAAGATCCCCAAATAAACATTTAATTTAGATTTTCATAAGGGAGTTACTGTGTATATACCAAATGATTATTAAATGCTTTTACAGAATGAGAGATAACTGTATAATAGATGGAACATCTGTTAAACAGGTTTTAATTCCAATATCCATTTCTCTCCATTTTTAATTCTAATATCCATTTCAGAGTACTAAACTTATTTCACAGGAGCTGTATTAATATATTTCACTTGGTATGTAATTGTAAACAGCTATTTTACTGTATAGTTAGTAGCAGCCTTATATGAATAAGGTTGTATGAATGAATGTGGTGTTGGTACAGAAGTACCAGCCACATAAAACATACCATAGGATGGTGTAAGGGTCTGTGCTCTGCTCTCCATGGGACAGTCTGGAGGCAAGTCTACAGATGCCTCTCAGCCTTATCCTGTTGGGATTTTGCCAGGGGGCTGCACAGAAGAAAACAGGCACAGCAGTAGGCCAGGCTGTGGCAGAGCACAGAGTCACTTCACAGGTTGTTCCAGCCATTTGCACCCCCACACAATGTAAGCAGCTCTGAATAGCGTGACAGGATTCTGTTTGCAAAAGCAAAAGAAATTAGACAGAAATATAAATGTACCTTTCTCTACATGGTCAAAGAAAGCTACATTTGGTAACTGCCCCCTTTGTCCTTTAAGACACAACACCATTATTGGTCCTGCCCTAACAATAAGAATACACTTGTTAAAGATTTTTTAGTATTACTGGTAAATGATGAATCAGCAATTAAACAAGGCAGATATTACATGATTTAACAACTGAAGAAGCTGATTTTTTTTTTTTTTTTTTTTTTTAATGAGGAGAGGGGAGGAACAAATCAGCTTCCAGGCCCTTAATCAGGCAGGTGCTGTTGCATTTTAAACAACACAAGAATCAAGCTACAGATCTCCAGGACACGTTTAACTTTGTCTTGCATTAAATTAATTACTAAAGATGTGGAAGCAATTTGTGTTAAATGAAAACATTTGGACATGGGTCATGGGTCTGAGTGCCCTAGCCAAATGGTTATTTCGTAATTGTCCACTGTGGGATTTCTTGCACTTCCACTGAAGCATCTGGTACTAGCCATTGTCCAATGTAGAATACAGGGTTGGATGGAGCCAATATTCTTGTTAGGTATGGGCATATTTCTCTGCTAATTGAAATTAACTGTTAATTAAAATTAATTTCAATCCTTTGCCTCCATCTATGCCCAAATTTTGCTCAGCTTTTCTGAAAAGTTCAGTACAGCCTAGTGGCTTAGGCAAGGTGTTAGAGGCAGAAAACTCTGTAGCTTCTTGGATAAACAAACAACTCACCAGCGTGAATATTTCTAACAATCTAGAGGGGTATCAAAATTTGTTTGATAAGGAAATGTAATTCCTCTCTTAATGTAAGTGCATTTGTAGGACATAAAAACTTGACCTAGCTCAATGCAATAGAATTTCATCATTTATTTCATCACAATACGTTCAGGATTTACCCAGGAAAAATGAATGGTTTGCTCAAGACATTATAGTGAGCCCATGACAGAGACACAAATGGTGCACAGTTGCACCAAGACCCAGTGCACTGCCTGAATGACAAGGACATATTTCCTACTGCAGCTACTCCCTGGCTCTGGGTGAAGTCCTGGTGCTCTAGGTTTTTGTCTTACACTGGATCAGCAAATCGCACCTATCTGGCAAAGGCTTGATGCACGTAACTAATGAATGTTCATAATGCACATCAAGTACCTTTAAAGAAAGGCACTAGAGAAGCAGAAAGGATTACTGTTTCCCACGTGCAATGTGAATGAACACAAATGCTTTTGTGGAAAGTGACATTTTCACATGCACACTGAATTGCTGAAAAAATCCCAGCTTTGTCGTATTAAATATTTAGCAGGGATTTCTTTTTTTTTTTCCCCAGGAATTCAGTACACACGTGAAAATGTCAGCTTCCACAAAAGTATTTCTATTCATTTTTGGTAGATGTTTATCATACTGCAAGAGACAATGGAAAGGGTCAAAGTCCAAAAAGAAAAACACCTTTCTCTAAGATGAGCTCTGTGTGTTACAGTATTCTAAACCTAAAAGGAGTTCCATTCCTCAGTTAAGCTCATGAATTCATCTATAAGTCAAATACTGATAGGGTTTTATGGAAAAACACATCTCAAATCTAAATTTAGCAACTCAAACCCTATGGGAGTAAGGATAACTTGCCAATGGTTGAGACTTCAATCCGGTTTATGTCTCTTTGCCAGTATAACAGTAAAGACACATAATTTGGCCACAAGTTACCTCATGACATGCAGGTTCTCTGAAGACCGTTCCCTGTACTAAGATATATTGTTACATGTTGTCACCCATTCTTTTTTCATGAGATAAATTCTATCTTAGCCTATCACCTGGGGAGACACATCCCCTTTGAAAATTTTACTTAAATCTAAATCTGATGGGGATTTGGGGAGAAGAGTGGATGAGGGCTATTGGAGTGCCTCTGTAATTTATTTCTGCCTCTAGCATGCTCTTTGTGATTCACAGCATAGATTTTCTTTTCTTATAATACTGTATATAAACCTCCACTTACCTGAAACAAGATTTTCAGAGCAACCACACAGATGCTGTGTTCTTTACATCCATATAAAATGACTTGGAGAAATAATTAATTTGTACGCTGTCATTCACTGTAAGGTTTTACTTTTTGATTATGTTCTTACCAGTTACAGCCAGATATACAGCATATACTCTGAAGATATCTAAAAGGTATAAGCAAGCACAAATTTTACATTGCAGAATGTGAGCCCTCCCTCTTTCTCTTTAGAAAGCAGCTCATTTTAAGTTGTCTTCAACTTTACTGTATTTTATGATGGTTTTAATTTGGAGATAAGTGAATTAAATTACCTAAGATATATCCCACAATATTAAAATATATCTTGCAAAATACAGAGGAGGAAAAAAATACAGGTTCAGACCCTTTATCTGTCTAAAAGTTTCAAAGCTACATCTCCCAAGAAAGATCCTAACCAATATACATTGAAAAGGGAGTGGGGCTTTCAGACAATCCTGGTGACACAGCTCCATTTGCATCAAATGCCAGGGGCACACAGGGAGTAGAAACTTCTGTGACTCAGTGGCTGCTTGTTACCTGCAGGCATCAAGATGTCTGAGTTTTCATGAATATGCCATATTTTAGATGAAGGTGAACAAGCCAAAGTAGTCCATCCAGACCAGCAAGTTAGAAATTTGAGTTAGGACAATGTCTTGGGAAAAGATAGGTATCCAAAACCCCTCAGTCAAAGAGGAACTAATCCTGCATCTCTTGTTTTCCCCAAAGCTTTCTGTCATTTCTTCATTCTTTTCTAAATGGCCAGCTTCTCCTGTTTGCTACAATTTGGGGACAGCTAAACTACCTTTTTTTCCTTTTCAGTTCGAAAAAAAAAAGTGTTCAAAAAACATAACCTCTGAGATAAAAAGCAAAGTGAATGACACTGAAAAGTAACTATGGAGCAGTTCATTTAGGAAATCAAAACAATCAGGATACCTAGACCATGAAGATAGAAATTAGATATGGATGTCCCCAAATACCAATTTCTCAGCCTGGATCCATTCTTGTCATATATCAAAAGTGGAAAGAAATGGCTCATCTAACTTTGCCATCTTCCCAAAGCCCTCCTTAAGTTTCTCAGCTGTCCTTACTGTGATTATTGGGGGTGGTTGAGGATGTAGAGCTAATTGTAAAGGGCCTGACACATAAAAGGGACATGCAGAGATACTGGTGGGGCCACAAAGAGAAACCAAACCACAGATACAACTTTCCACGTTTTTGTGTTCTGTGGTCAGGGGGTCCTGACCTGACAGGGCATCTTTGCTAAGGGACTTGACAAGCTGGCCTGTAATAAGTAAGATATCCAAATTTATTTTTAAAAGTGGAGAAATTATATTACCCTAACATTTGTTAACCCAGAATATTTTGAAATTTATCTTTCAGAAACAATGAGGCTCCTTAGGCTGGGCCAGGGTTAGGTCTATTATTGTAGCTTACCCAGAAAGTCTTAATTTGTGTATGTGGAGAGATGACTTACAAAATCAAGAAAATGTGTGAAGCTTTAGAAAGGATATCCTGTGCAGAAGAGGAGGAAGAAAGTTGATGATAAGAAATGAATGTTCATATTCTGAGAGCTCCTAATGTGTAAATGGTTCAAAATGATGGGGAAGGATGTGGAGAAGAGGCATAAAAGAGAATTCAACCTTTTCTCATGTGCTTGAGGTCACTTTAAAAAAATCAGAGTAAAGCACCCAAGAGGTCACACCCTGAGGACAAGAGCTCATGAGAAGTTTAAGAATTCTTTAGAGAATTTCTTAGAAATGTCCATTATACTTTAAACCACTAGATTCACTATTATTAAGAGTCTGAAATCTTTAATCTAGACAAATTACAAAGCCAAAAACCTATAATCTCCAGCAGGACTGAATAAAGCAAAAGCAAGGATTTTTGTTCTACTAAATGTACATAAAAGTGATAGGTTTTGATAAGATACACTGTATCTCTGCTATAGCCTTTTCTGTCATCAAAATACTTCAACACTCATCATGGCTCTTTTCATGCTAAAATAATAACAATAAACACAAAGCACGATCAGCTACAGTGGCATTTCACACCACCCATCAGTTACAGAGCCTGAAACAGGAAGCACCATTTTCCAAATTGAAAATGTTTGAATGGGCTGTCAAAAAGCCTCTCAGCAAATGTGTTCCATCCAACAGAAACAAACCCTGTGCAAACAAATCAAGTGGTGCAGAAATCCTTTGCACAAGATGATAGGCGAGGCCTCCATGCTGACACTGCATGCAAGCCAAGTTTTCATGTACTTTGATGGCTGACCTCCAACTCCTGACATATTCATTATATTCCAGCATGTTGGGCGCAGATTGCATTGAAGTGATGACAGCTACAAGAAAGCCAACAAGGAATATGGGCATTCTGGCAACAGGTGGCCTTTCATTTGTACTGGGAAAGTTAATCTAGTTTATCATCAAAGTATATTATGTTCAAGGAGTGTCATGTTTTGAGAAGTCTAGTGACAGATCAAACAGAAGAAGCATTCTTCCATAGACTATGACATTTTTTGTAGACCAAACCTTTCAAACTGCTCTATTGTTTATGCTTGATTTAGATCAGTTGGAAGTTATTCCATAGTCTTGGGGTTTACATTGCTCGCTCTAAATTACAGTTTCTGTCCTGTGTCTAAGGCTGATGAATGCATGCCACAAAGTATGCAGCCCTGGGACCACCATCAGCCACACGATGGGGAATGCTTGATTATCTTGCAAAAGGTGATTTTAGAAAGATGATAGTCCTCAAGGAAAAATAACAGAAGTACTTCTAGGAATGTGCATGTCTTTAGGTCTGACAACCACATTAGCTGCAAATCCAGTCCTGAAAAATCTTACACCCCCGCCCACTTTACTTATCTATTTCAACAGACTGAGGAAAATGATGTGTAAAATTGAAATCATGTCAAAGTCTCATAACTCAAGTGGTTGATGGAACTCTTGGTTTAATTTCATTTCTGCTTTTGGAGGTAGGTCAGAGAAATATTGCACCACAGTTAAAGCAAACCATTGATTTTACATGTGAGAATATAGCCACAGAGCTGACATCAATTTTCCTGTTGAAACTGTTTTGGGGTAACAAAGTATTTTTTAACTGAACAAACATTTTCAACAAATAAATCCACTTGCCATGGAAATTACAAAGAAATATAGTCAGGAGATATAAACAAGCAGAAAAGACCTCAACCCCAAAATACTTGAACTGGAAATAGAAATCTGGAAATCCTGGTACAGTCTCCAAATATTGTAGCTTTAATATCATAAATCATTTTCTCTTCTTTACTGACCACTTTCTGGCATATAGACTTACCTGAGGATCTTGGAAGTAAAGCCAGACACATCAAGAGAAATGTGATCTAACTAGGGAAATTGAGCCACCAACTGAACTGGCAGACTAGCGGGGCTCAAACTACAGCTCCTGTAGGGTACCATGGCAACATTTCCAAATCAAAATATCAGGCTTTCAGATGAAATACTTTTTTTATTAATTTCTATCAAAAATAACAGCTTAATGGAAAATGTAGACAAGTGGCTTCACTTCATAAAATAAAATTTGCCTAATAGAAAAAAAAAATCTTCTTTTTCTAGCGTTTGTTGCTAGCAGTGTAGTTAAGCTTATACTATTGCTGAATAAGGAACCAAATGTAGTTTGACAGAAGAGCAGTCTGAAAAATCCAGGCATGTATGTAAATATTATTTTTGTAAAGGTGAATGTTAATCAGGATTCTCATAAGAATATTTGGCTTTTGCATTCATTGAACATAATATTTGAAAGATTTGAATCAATAAAGATGCATTTATGTTTTAGCTGAGGCAAAGTATGTATTCCCTGAAGTCATCCCCACCTCCTGTGCTTTGGCCTTCACCGTGGAGTTGTCTTTGAGCACACAAACCAAATTAATTTGAGGTGCAACTTCATGAGACAATGTGTTCCAGAAGAGCAAAGGTCAACTACATCCTTTAGTCCTTGCAACCAGACCAAAGCTAATCAAAAGACATTTACAACCAGTTTCTAGCTTTCCAAGCAAATAATTTCCTGGCATATACTTTTTTTAACTGAAAGATACTAAGGAGATAATTTCCCAAATAACAGTGCCTTTAAGACACCTCATCAAGCTCTAGAAACTGTGGCATAAGTATACAATGTTTCTGACATGACCAGTAAGAAATGTGAATTATCTTCTCACATGGCATTCGTACATATACTTGTTAACAAGGTAAAGTATTTTAAGATGAGTATGGAGAAAATATTGGGGTCTGATAGACAAGGAGTCCTCTTTCAAATTAGGAAAAGCAAAAGTACACATCATCTTAAAAGGTAAAGCCATCCAGGAAAAAAAATGTGGGAAATAAATTACAGAAGTTTGCAGAATGTGACAGATGAAACAGAGCTCAGGGCATTATCTAATAAGGAAAAGCAGACAAACGAACAGCAAGTATGCTGCTTTTCATAGATGAATACACCCAGACCACCACCTCTCACTGTTACAGTGGCCATTGACACCCATTAGTTGACAGCTGTGAATATCTTTACTTCCATAAGTCCTTTCCTGCATACAAAAAAAGTGGCTCCTGGTTTATCAGTTGCTTGCCCCAATCTGTCTAGTGGATTTATAGCTTCCGATTATGATCATCTTTACAATGTTATGCTGTTAATTAAGATATATGTGCTTTCTACTCCTTGTGTGGCTGAGAGCAGAATCATGCCCACAGGCTCTAATTTCTTTCACATTACAAAAAAACATGTTTCTATCGTTTTGAGCAGAGATGCCTGGTTTTGCCTCATGTTCTCTGTCTATTGCTCATGTTGGCCTAACTCCTTACAACTGATCTTACAAATGGCTTTTAATTAAAAAAGATGTTATGCAGTTCCTTGTGCTGCTCTCTTATCTTTCCTCCATAATCCTAGCTGTCAGAGACAGAATGTTTTGGAATTTTAATTTAATTTTATTGCAAAGTTCTTCCCAATTTTATACTTAATCCCTGTAGCCAGTTATTGAGTAGCTGGAAGCTGGAAATAACATGCAATTTTGTTAACCAGGTGATTTTGCAAGTTTCTTGCATCAAAGAATACATGGCAGAATTACACCATATAGTGTTGACTGAGCTAGAAGTTAAATAATAACCATTTGAAATAATAATTTGCTTGCTGTTTTATAGAGACCCTTCCCCTTCTCTGCTCTTATGGTGTTGCCGTTAGCCTGTGAAAGCAAGTCTATGGAAAACAGGCTTTGTAATGGCTTCCTGCCTCCTGAAAAGGGGAAAAGAGTGGGCCCAGATATGAAGTTTTAATGTCTCAAGCCCAGACTGGCTGTTCTGCTTAAGGAAAAACGCATATATAAACTTAATTTGATGCATGTGCCTCCTTCAGCTGAAAGGGAAGTTTGAGTCTTTATCTACAATTTTTTAAGAAGAAACTTAAAGGCTAAATTTGCTTCCTTCTTCATAGCCACTATTCCTCTGAACCTTTGCATGCTTAGTGCAAGGTCAGAGAAGATTAAAATGAGAAGTTTTACAGTCTTACAGAACCCAGGAGCAGTGCTGCATGACCTTCAGCATTGCATACAAGCATATTAGCTTTCTGTTCCTACCTAGGCTCTACAGAGTACTTACTTCTTCAGGGTGTTCCACCAGCAGAAACAAGACTGAGAAAAGTAAATTTTGTTATACACATCACACAAATTTATGACTTCTAATGCTTTTATACATGGACTAAGAGAATGAGGTTGTGGTTCACAAATGAGGTTTGTTGACACTATTCTAATAAAAACAATAAGCAATAATATTAAAAGACAGAGGCAAATAAAGTGCAGACGGACAAAATAATCATGACAAGTTCTCAAGAGAAAAGTACTGGTAGACTTTAACATGGCTGTGTTTCTGTCACATTTGAGTGAAAACTTTTTATTCTCACCCCAATTTATAGTTGCTTTAGTTTAATTAATCATTAAAATCCTTTTCCTAAATTATAATTTCTAAGAATAATGATTAAACTTGAAATAGATCAGAGCTGCTCACTCACAATACTTGGAGAGTGAGATACCCTTGTTAACAGGACAGAGAAATGACATGGCTTTCAATTATAGGAAGTAACACTTAGCTACAGGTTTCTAGTAAAAACTCTCAGGATTGGGAATTATGTTTCTCAGTGTTCCTTTTTTTTCTATGAACACTTCTTGTATTTGCTTAAAAATCACTTTTGCAGCAAACATTTCAACCAGCAAACTCCTCTGAGAGTGAATTTGTAAAGGCAAACATTAAGGCTTTCTCTGGACTCACTCAAAGCTATTGTTTTTCTATAACTAGATAACAAAAAACCCCAATGTTATCTCACTCAAAAATCCTAACAGCAGACAAAGCATGTTCACTCTTCCCTGTGAAGTACCTAGTAAAGGTCAGATCTGTACCTTACTCCTGCAGTTGACCTCATCTGATTGACCTTGCGCTAACTCTGAATATTCTCTCTTTCTACTACATTTTTGGCACAAATCAGTTAATGCATAGTAGTTATCTGTATGTAAAACACTTCATTGCCATGTAAGCCAACCACTGAAAAAGGAACTTATACAACTCATCCACTTAGGGATGCTATCAGACTGTCCCAAGAGCAAAAACTGTGTGTTAGACAATTGTACTTGTCTGTCTCATTTTGCTGTTGCTGTAGAGAAGGTGTCAACAGAAATACAATTATTGTTGCAAGACTATATACTCTGGCACAAGTAAAAGTAAACTCCTCTGACTACACTGTGGGGAAAGATTCCAAAGTGGCTTGCCTTTCCCACAGAAGCAGAAGCAATGTGAATTATGGAGAAACTATTTCTTTTCCCTGTGGAAATTGTGACGTGTTTGGCTGACAGAGTCACTGATTTACATCAACACACTGCTACACTACCTGTCCTGCATTTGGCCTATGGTAGATATTCATTTTCTAGAACAGTGTTTCAGATGTTTACAAATCTGTTACACACATCCCGAAAGCTTATATTGCAGCCTTCTGCTGATGCTGTCACATGTCAAGTAGTTAAGACACTGAAGACATTAACAAAACATACATCGTGTAACTAAAATGCATTACAAGAAATTGTCTTTTATAGAATAACATTTCAGAAAAAGAGCAGCAATAAGCTATTCACCCGAAAGTGTACATACATCCTGTTTATAAAACGCAATGCAGGTTTCAAAATGCATGCTAATGTATCAAACGTCTGCAGTAATTTCATGGCATGAGCTTCCAATGAGCTTCTATGACATTGCCACTAATTTCTCTTATTAAGAAAAATTATTCCTACATTCCATCATGTCAATTTCTGGAGGTATGCACTAAGGAACTAGTGTACAGTAACATAAATTAGATACAGCATGTCTCTGCTTAATTTACTTCATGCTGTTAATTACCCATCTAGAGAGATTTTAATGATGCCACATTTAATAATCCAGATCTGTCTATGTATAAGCACACATTTAAACTGAGTGGAACTTATTTTGTTTTGGTACATGACTGGCAACAGTAACTCAGGAATTTCATGTAAAAGGATGTTGAATAAGCTGGTTTTTACCAGTCCTTTTGCCAATAACAGATTGATAGTGTAGAAGACTTCCTTATGAGGCACTTTTTCCTGCAGAGGCTATTCTGTGATGGGCAAAGTCATTTAATCCCTAGGTCCTTTTCATTTTGCAGTTCAGAACAAAGGGTCCAGTCACAAGTAGTCACAGACTTAATATGTACTCTGCAAAGAGCTATGCTGCAGAAGCAGTTCCTACACTTTTCTCACAGCCCACTCTCGGCTGTATTTCACTGTCCTTTGCTGGAAAATAACATTGATTGATCAGAATAAAAGGTACTTCCTGGCAAAGGAATACTGGCAAGCCACAAGGGGTTTGGCTCGCGTGAGAATCCCCTGCCTAAACAGCAGAGTTGAAAGAGGGTAGACATAAACATTTTCAAACCATGTTTCAATATGATGATGCAGTTCTAAGTGGACCGTTCCCATGTTTCAAGATAAATACATAATCTGGTACTTGCTGAATTAGAGCCAAGGATTTTGTGTGTTTATAAGCTGTTTCACAAATGCACATTGGTGACAATTTCACTCATCTTTCAGATAATTTACTTACACCTGGTGTTCTACTGCCAGTACTGTGGGTGCAATAAGGATTCCCGCTTCAGTCTATGCTCTCCGTGCCCAAGAACTGCAACACAGAGTATATTTCTTCAGCCAGCCAGTCATGTCCAACATGGTCTGTTGCCCTCCATATGTGTCCTGTAGACCAGGGACACTTGGTTAAGTAATAACTCCTGCCACTTTCTGTCACATTGCAAGTTTTCAAACTATGGAGATATTTTTTGAAGATAAAATAATGCATTTATAAACATGGATAAACTGCACTTAAATGAAGAAGATACTCATTCACCTGTGCTTTTAAGGGCCTAGCCTGATGAAGGCAGAAAACTTGTTGACTTTCTTTACACCATGTTTCATCAGTCATGAAGATGAAGGTGGAGACAACGCAGAGAGCAGTATTTTAACTACTGCATGAAGAAATGTGCTCAACTTTTTATTTAAATGCAAGTAAGCAAGCAGTAGGATGACTTTCAATTGATTTTACAAATTTCACAAATAACTCCACAAATAATTGATAGTGTTAATCTATCCAGTTTCCCTCTCATCATGCCCTGTACTTTAGAGTTCTGTTTAATGTTCTGATATCCGTAGGGATAGCGAAGCATTTGAGCTGGAAAAAAAAAGCTTAGGAGTTTAAACTGAAATTATGCCAGTATACAAGAAGGTTGTGCAAAATATCGAGAAACCATTGTCATTTCCAGAGTACCCAGAGTATTATTATTATATCATATTGAGAGTATTGACATTGCAAACATCTTGCAATACAAAATGTGCACTTTTTGAAAACAATGAGAATGACTTATTGGAACTTACTTCCAAACTCTTATTAGTCATAATAAACTGACCACAGAAATTGACTGTAAAAAAGAATACAACTGTTTACATAATAATCTCTCACAATACTTGAAAAATAAGACCACAGTCTAATAAGTCTTACAACCAATAGATTTCTCAGTTCTTTTATCTATGTGTTAGGGAAAAAGTTGCTGCTCCTTCATTATTATGTAATATTCAACAGCTTTGATTTTATATTTCTAAGGTAACAATTCAGCTTACATCAGTTTTGAGACATTTAATTTTTCCTTTTACATGAGCTGGAACATCTTCCTTTTAGCTTCTCTATGATGATATTTTTTTGGTCTCATGAGGACATGAAATAGAATTTTTATTCATATACTTCCTCTCTTGAAAGAATATGCCTGTCTTCATGTTTCTTATCTGTGAACACTCTGTAACCTGTTCCTAATAAACTAGGCTCAGTTTCACATGTAGAAATAGTCCATTGTGTTGTTCTTAACCTTGCCTACTGAAGTGTTGCCTAAAAGGATGAATTAAATTTAACTAGCCAATGAACAAGGTGCTGTTCTGTCCTCTGTAGCCTTTTTTTAAATTTTAATTCAGCTCTTATTTCAGGACCCCTTTGACTACTACATTCACACATTCTACTTGTTTAGTTGTCCATTTGTATTTGAGCAATAAAGAGAAGTTCTCTTATGGATTGTACCACTCATCAAGTGGTCCTCTAACTCTGGGGATCAGTAGGAATCCATTGTTTCTTACCAGTGTTTAGATAATCTTTCTTTTTTGGGGGCAGAGCGAAAACCTAACCCACCCAAAAAAATCCCAAACCACTATGTAGGAAATTATGTGACAGTTTCCATGCTAGGAAAAGATTAAACCAATGGTCTAGGTATTTTAGAATTAGGCTCCTCTAGAGTAATGATACTGAGTGAAGATCTTAGAAAGACTGAAATATATCCAAACATATCCGTACTTACTTTCTTAACCAAAAGTGTTTGAAAGTACCATAAATGGTGCATTTTTCTCTTTTAACATCTATTTAATTTAACAAAATAAAAAATGTCAAATTCTGTTACTAGATCTTGCAGTAGCTTGGTATTATGATTTCTTTCATAGGTACAAAGATGAGACTCTGGGATATTACCTAATTGTAAAGATAGGGAAGAGATCCATATTTTATTGGCAAGAAAGAGCTTGATATATAACCTCACTCTTAAATTCATCAGATTCTATCATACAAGCAAAACCACTTTTGTACCATTAGTCCAGTTGGGAAACCTGTTGAGAATCTCATTTCTCTGGTGAACAACAATGAAGTAACCAGGAAGGGAAGCTTGGCTGATGTTTCCTCAGCACTATCTTATGCACTAAGGGCAATAATTTCAAGCAAAACTTAGGCAAAACTTCCTTTAAATTTAATATAGGCCCATTTTCACATAAATGGGCCACCTAACAAAACTCCTAATTCTTGCAACTGTTCATTTTATACCCAGACTCCACTTAACTAATGGGAATAGGCTATCACCATGTTTCCAAAACTGTCATATTTTTAATCATTTATACTTCAGCATCCAAAGGATTTGACTAGATTGAGATATAAATGTCCTAGATATCATGCAAAGATATGTTAAATGAGAGTCCTTACCAAAAAGAACTTAGCCTTGTACTTCACAGTAATAAAAGAGCCTGCGATATTGAATATTCTGAGCTTTGTACAACCTTCAGCTAAAGATATCTGACTCTGTGTGGACCATAGACCGAAGAGATTGGAGATGTCTGCCTCTCTCAAGCTGACAGGAATTAATTTATTCTGACAAATGCAAAAATGTTAGCTTTTCAAGTCTTCAAGCCTATACCACTATCAGGGCATTTGCCTTCAATCCAATATAAATGAAGATACCTAGTCTGAGGAGCAGCATAATTTAATTATTTATTCATTCCTTACTCTCCTCCTTGCCCACTAAAGGACTGTTAACAAAATGTGGGATTTTTAAAAAACTTTACATGAAATAAGTCTTTTTGAAGAAGGACTTGCTTACTTTGAATAGTGAAATGTCATTCATGGTTATTCTAAAAGCATGCAACCTATGGGAGAGAGGCTGTCACTGTAAGAAGGTTTGCACTGATTGTCTACACTAGTAGCAACTGATAGACTACCCTGAATGACAGGAGATGCTTGATATCTTGTAGTCTCAGGGCATATGGGCAACATTTAAAAAACATAGCTATACTGAACTAAGTTGTCTGTAGTGGTTGGCACAGCAGGAGGTAGAGAAAGGCAGACCAGTTCCAGCCCTGTGATTATGAGAAACAGATTTCCTCCACTTTTCTGCACTTCCTTTCACATTCTGCTCTGCTGACAGACCCCACTAAATTGTGCTGTTAGGAATAAAGTCCTTTTTATTTTCTAAACCATGAGAGCTTAAAAATGAAGTTTTGCCTTTCCCCATGCAATACTCCCTATTGCACAAATGAGGATCAGAATCTGGGGCCAAGAGTCATCAAATAAAAATTTCCTTCTGTAGGAATTTCTCTCCTAGGCACTTGTAGCCTAATTACTACCTCTTTCTGCCAAACTGATGAAAGGTTTTGACCTACTGGGGTTTTTTACCCCTTTCAAAAGAAAAAAGCTCTCACAGTAACCAAGGCGCATTATCAGAATATGGAAGATTTGTATTGCTTGTTTTTACCATACCAGATGGTTTTTTGAATGGAAAGAAATATAAATTATTTGCAATCACAGGACACACAAAAAAGTCTTAAAGATGATAACAAACTTGTTCTCAGCATGCGAAACAAACATGACAATCACTGGGTTCATGGTTTACTACAAGTTTCTCAGATGTTTCACATACAGGTACAGCTAAGCTGACCTATGACCTATCTATGACCTAGATATAACAGTTTCCCATGAACTGGAGAGCAGACAAAACTCAGCACTGGCAGATCTGACATTCAACGTGCAAGATGTGGGAAAGCAAATACATTTCTTCATAAATTAAAATGTTTGCACCAATTTTTGAGTCATAAAGTTTATGAGTTTTGCCCAGTCTGATTCAAAGTCCATCGCTTCTTTTGTGTCAGCCCCACTTACGGTTTCAATTCACCACTGTTGTCATGGAGAGTATGTCATTCACACATCTTTCCTCTTCAGTCAGCTATTTAAAATAGCATGCAAAATGGGTTTTGAAAATGGATGTTATATCCCAGTTCTAGCAGTAACCCAGGGCCAGGTAACTAATTTTAACAAAATAAGCAAGCAAGCAAACAAACAAACAAACCAGCAACCTTGTGGTAGTAGATTTGGGAAAGGGTCTTTCCAGTAGATAAAGTGAAATAGACTGAATGGTACTGGGGAATATAAGGCAGGTTGCTTATAAGCCTCTCCCTGCCTTCAAGATCTTCTGCCCTATGAAGCAGGAACAGTCTCCCTCATTCCACCACCCCCTGGAAATCTCCCCAGTGATCCTACCAAAAAATTCCTTGGGACAAGTGTGCCTGCAGTGGCACAAGTTTTAGCTAGCAGTCCTGCAGGGCCCAGAAGTTGAGAGTACCTTTCTGCCACCCCAGTTTTTCAACAGGAGGCTCTTCTCTCCACTGCTTATTTGCTTGCTGACAGATGGTGCCTCGTTCTCTGTGTGAGCTGCCTGTGGCATCACAACTTTGCCGAGTTTCTCCCAGAAATGGGGCAGGTGAAACAAGTTGAAAATATAGGGACCAGGGCTGACCCACATCCATCAGCATTTATCAGCTCTTTCTACACATACAACTTACAGACCCCCAGCTGTCCTATGGACTACGTGACAAATAGTCAGCAGATGAGTCGACTCCTTACTCATGGTTGGTGCAGACATAAATGATCTTTTCATTATGAAGAAAAACTCAGTATTTGAGCTGAGCCAAAACAGTCACAAAACCTACATAAGCAGTATTTTCAGCAAGCCAGACCCAAAAGTTCTATTTATGGTGAGACAATAAATTAAACTAAATGCAATAATGAAAGTCCTTTTCATTGATTAATTGCATTACTGTTTTCCTGCTTATATAGAAATAGATTTTCAGCCCTGATTGTTTTATTCATGTGTTTGACTATCTGGTGAGTGTAGAACCACCATCTACCCCCCGAAGATCAGTGAAGAGTTTAACTTGCCTGCTTTTCAGAGACACATATGCCAACATAGTGCAACCATATTTTCAAACTCACTTTGGTTCTTCAGAGTTATAACATGAATCTCACACTTCATCTGCTGCATCAGATGATTTTCTCATTTAGAAGTTTTTACTTTTATTTGCCCAATAAAACTGAAGACCCCACGACACAGAAGATGTCTAAAATATAACTGATCAATTTCACCTTGGACAATCCACAAAAATAGAGTAATATTTTCCTAATTTGAAAAGATTGTTCTATAATCCTGCTGAGATTCTGCCACAGATTTTTAACTCAGTTTTTGCCTGTAATCAAACAGAAATAAAAAATTGTAATTTTCAAAGCTCTCATACATAATTTTATCATTAACAAAATGCAAGTTGTTCACACCAGCTTGTCAGACAGATATTTTGAGAGAACCTTTAAGATATTTTGAGAAGCTTAATTATCTAAAGATCAGTGGGGAAAGAGGGAAAAGAAACTATTCATAGTTCATAGCTATGTTTTATTTCTTTTCTATTACAGTTACTGAGGAATACAAGTCCAGCCGGAAAACTATTTTGAGCAGAAGAGTGAACAATGGCTCACAGATGGTAACTTGAACTTCTGCAACAGCTTTGATGTCACCTTGACCTAAAACAATGACATAATTTTTAAAAGTCATTCCACCTTTTTTGTTACCCACTCTTGAATCTTATCCTTTGGACTACAACATGTTCATGTTTCATGCCATCGTGTGGTTTTTAAGTGCTTGGTTTAAAGAGTAAGTTTCTCACATAGTTAAAACCAATTTTTTTTCAAGTTTTTCTGGGACATTTTTTTTCTACTGAAGAGAAACAGTGATTTCAGACTCCTATGAATTTAAACAAAGTTTTTTGTGATAATTAATATACCCTTTTTGTGTACAAAACTCACACTTAGAAATAACCGTAACACCTCTTGAAAGGGCAAGAATGAATATTCTGTATTCAGTAATTAAAGCTGAATCCATGCACAGATTGCCACTGATAAAGTTTATTTTTTAACTTTTTGAATTCAGAAATTTGCAGTTCATTGCCATTACTTACAGATCTGCTAGGTATTTCAAACTGAGGTATGATAGGAATGAACTATTTCATCGGTTGTTTGTAAGAATTTAATCTGACTCCCCCTCTCTGCAATAGGGCCCCGACTCCAGAGAAGATTAGCTCCCTCAGTGCAGCATGAGGTCTTTTTGCTTAATGATGTCCTTACTTGTGTAAATAGACAATTTAGTGATTTCAATAAAAGAAAATATAGTTAAAATAAAATAGTCAGTAAGGATCAGACTTACTCTGAAATCTATATAAGGCACTAGCACTGAAATAAAATTGTCCACAAGGGGATTTTTGGAGCAAAAGAACAGTAGTTCTTTGTACTCAGCTCAAGTACTTAAAATATATGCATCTCTGAAATTGACAAATCTTAAGTAATGCTGCTTTACAGTTTTCAAAATAATGAAGAAACACTAATTTAACAACTCATTCTCCTGAAATACAGAAAACATGACTAGACTATTTCTCTAATATTTAGTCAGCCTTGATCCATAAAAGTAAGGGAAAGGGTTTCCATTTATAATAATAATAACAAAAAAGAATTTTTAAATATTGTCACAAATTTCTTCTCCTTAACTCTCTGCTCTGCTTTTATTTCATTTCTGAAAATTGGGATATATTTAGCTTTCATTTTGGTTTTGCACCATATTCTTACAATGCATTGTTGAGACAAATCTGTAAGACTAACATTATCAGAATATCTGAAACAATGTATATCCTGCAGCTCGCCTCCAACTTACTAATAATTAGAAAGTTCAGTTTTGTAGTTTTTGTTTTAATGGGTTTTTTTCATGAGGTTGGATCTTCAGTACTGTAGTTTAAATGATAGATACAATTCTGTACTTCTCTCCCCAGTTATTGTACCTCATTTAGTGATTTCACTGAGGACTTAATATTTCCTGAGAGAGGAAGAGAACTCTGACTGAATTTCAACTATTGGATTGCAAATCAATTATCTTACCAAAACTACCTGTATAGATTAATCCACATAACAATGTTATACACCTGTCAGTCCTTTCCAGTAATAGCCTTTCCTTATCCAGTAATAGCCATGTCATGTTTCAGTATAAGGGCTTCCAACACAGTTCAGAAAAGCAGGAATTCCTGATGTACCTAATAATAATGAAGCAAGAATTGCAGTGAGGAGTTGAGTTTATTTACACTGCACATCAATGCAGTGGGATTTTTACACTCTCCAGAGTGGTATCTTATTTTAAATCACTCAATGAGTTTTTTTCACCAAACTGCTGAATTTGTTTGGGATTACATAAAACACCATATTGTAACTTTATGATGGTCTTAGACCCAAAGACATAGGTTAACTGTTGGTCTGAATGACTCATATCTTTTATTTTTCAACACATATTTGAGAATAGGGAGGAATAAATAAAATGGCAAAAGGGGCAAATACTTTAACTACATTGGTGTTAAAATGCTGTGCTACAAAACAGGATTTACAGTCTGTGGCAATAAGTGTTTGACCAAAAAGATTAACAATAGGGATTTTTTTCCAATGTAAATTGGATGGAAATTAACAATTCTATTGATTTGGAATAAGTACGGCGGTACAGTGACTGCAAAAATATTGCAAGGAAAATTATTAGAGAGTGATTCAATGAAGTGACTACTTGTTTGCAAGCAATTCTCTTCTAAGCATTTTCTTGAGAAGTTCATAAATCAGTCATAAGAAGTGTGTTTCAAATGGAACTCAGAATGCCAGAATTTAGTCTGACAAATTCTAACAATAATGTATCATTTTCTGTACTGTTAACATGTTTTCCTTTACTTAATGTAAAGATACAGTGTAAAATAATCTTTATATGTAGACACACATCATCACACATAGACACACTGATTTTTCAAGATTGTTTCTGCACTTTTCGTTAATGAATATTTACCTTCTAAAAAGAAACAGCACTTTCTGCAATATCTATTAATAAAAAGGAAATAATTTTTGTAGTATTGCTGTCAGGAAAGCTGGACTCCATATTTGTTTTTCTGGAAATATAGTTTTTATTTTATTTTGTGAAAAGCAATTATACCTCTCTATATTTTTTTGAAATTTAACAGGTGAATATGATGCTTTCCCTGTGTAGCACTAGCATTTCCAGCAAAACTACACAAACCAACATTTTTCTTGATATTTGCATTTTTTGTACAGTCCGGCAGAAATTATCCGAAAGCTTCCAAATAAAATAACTTTCTCATAAACACAAAGGAATGTTAATGGAAGGCTAGTGGACATATACAAGTATTTTACATAAACTTGGATTAAAACAAAGATTAATATTTTGATCTGGTGTGAAATAATATAATAACCCAATTTAAAAAACAAACAAACAAAACCCCAAAACAAACAAACAAACAAACAACCCCCCCCTAACTTTTTGCTAGAAAAAGGAGAAATCCAACATTTTTTAAACCATATGGGAAGTGGACAATATTCTGTTTGAGAGGCTCTGGGGGAACGTGTGAACAGCAGTGGGATAATCACCCAGCAGAGAAAAGCTGCAGAACATAGTGCTCCAGGCACACAGTTGCATCCTCAACTGGCGGGCATTAGCTATGCTGTCGACCATGCATCTCTGAGGCCAGCTGCTATGGAGACACCTGGCCTCTTTCTTGCCCACTTCCCCAAAGGCCTGATGGAGACCGATGCCTTTGCACAATGCCGCCATGGCTGCCCTCTTTCCCTCTCCACAATCCCACATGATGGTTGGATAGAGCTGCAGAAACAACGGTCAGCACCAGGGAATGTATGCCATGTCCTGTTTACAGTCATACACTGCAAGTCTGTCCTGATTCTACAATCCACGTAGTAGCAGTGCCCCCCACTCCCAACACCTACCCTCCCTCCAGTGCACACGACCAAAAAGGCGACTGGGTCATATATCCCTATCAAGTCTGCTGGCCACCACTTTTAGGACAGCTTCTAAGGATTTGTCTTTAATCAGAATTTCTGTACAAATATTGTCATATTGGTGAAATACATATCCCCATGGCTGATACAGCATTGATAGCCTGATATAAAATGGTATACACTGACGTAATTTATTCCTGTTTAAAAGCAAGATTATTAATTCCAACACAAATTATTCTTTACCTTGCAACAGTTTACCTACTGTGTACTAAGTAGGGCAAACAGTCATGATGTTTGTAATTACGATTAATCTTCTGCTTCAGGATCACCTTTGTTTTATACTCAACTTACCTATAAAGCCAGCTTTTACTGGATACAATCTAAAATTATAAGACTGAAAATATGGCAGCTAACATTGCAAGCTCTCAAAAATTTTGCTGAGATGGAAACCAAATTCTCACAACTGAAAAGTCACAGTAAGAGAAAAAGCTCTGTCTTTTCTGAAACAGAGTATTGGGGAAAAGGACAAATGTTTAACAGAGGGACCCAAAATGAATGAAGCTTGGTGAGCTACAGAAAAGGAAAACATGCATTAAAGAAGATTATTCATTAAATAAACATACTCATGGGTGTGTATCATGAACCAGATTCAATAAACACTAGAGCACGTGTTTCGATTTAAGCACTGATTGCAAAGTGTCTTAGGTGCATGCTTAAGTGCTATGCTGAACAGAGATTTTGTAGTTATGGTTGTCTGCTTCACTGACTCACAACCTGTTATATTTTCTGCAGAGAACAAGAATATCTTACTAATGTTTTGCACTCAGATACTTTTCTCATTGCTGTCATTCCTTTTTAACAGTGGAAGTGAATGATTATAAAGAAAACATCCTTGACATAGATAAAATACAGGGCCTGTGCATCCTTTAAAAGAATCCTGTCATGCTGTTCGGAAAAAAACTAAATGAGGACAGCAATAGTAGCACTATACAGCTCTGCAATGATTAACAAGGCTAAAAGGATTAACATTTAGTATTTATTTTATGAGGGACACAATGGTATTCTGGAAGATCACATAGAGAAATCACTTGCAAAAAAATCTGGATTTTTTGACGAATGAAGGTTTCCATTAGCACTATTTGTAATTTCAGAGCATATTGCTGCTGGCAACCATTGAAAAATGACATCATCTTTGACCCCAGAAATACGAGTGATAAATATAAGAGGATTATAAACCATTTTCCATAGTGCTTTAATGCTACTTCCTAGCTTGTCAGAAATGATTGCCTTAGAAGCAAAGTAGTAAATATTTAAAAGTCTTCGTTGTTGGCAGATTTAGCTTGTTAACTGTGAAGGCAAAATTAGCATAAATATCTTATAAATAGTACCATTATTGCTCTCTGAAAGTTCATATGACCAGGCCAGAGCCGAGCTAAGCTCATCACCACCCACCACTGGGAAAGGTCTTGCTATACGTTTTGGAAACCATTTCTTTTCTGTGGCCATGGCTTACCCTCCCAGCTTCTTTTTTGTCTAGGCTGCCATTCCCACCCCAGTGTGTCCAAAGCCTTGCAGCTGTGATGCAGTTTGCACTTGATGCCGAGCAAACATGGCCCCCCTTTCCTTTGAGGGCTGTACCCCAGCTGACTCCGCCACAGAGCCACGCTTCGCACACACCAGCTTGCCATTGCAAAGCGCTTTAGGTTGGTTCACAGATGACAAGCGTTAAGGAAGAGCTGGATATCTCCATCACCTGTCTCAAAGCATTTTGAGGGTGTGGGCGTTGGGTTTTATGCACTGTCCAGAATCCCTGGCCTTTTTTCCACCTCCTGTAAGCTGTAGAGAGCAAACAGCAGCAGCATTAGAAGACAGCAGTTGCCTGTCATAGTTCAATTTACTAGCATATGGCATTAATGTCATCCTGTGAACTGTTAGACCAAACTATCAGGTGCATAGAAACACCAAGACCATGAATAAAAAACCACTGCACTTAAAATATTTTCATAAAGTATATATAAACCTCTCATTTATTTTCCTTTTCATAGGGTGTTAGAATTAAAAACGCAGGTATTTTAGAAATTTAGCAGCAGGGTATTTACATTAAGGCACATTTTCTCCCAGGGAAAAGGAGACAAAGGCTAATATATTATTTTACTCTTGTGTAAACCTACTCTGTTTATTTGTTTATTTATTGTATTTATTTCACATATCTGATCAAGCAAGCTAGTGTCTGGAATAGCACAGTGTTGAAGACTTAAAATTTCAAGCATGTAACACTTTGTGCTGCTGTCCTACATGTAGAAGAAAGGCTGTAGAATCAAACCTCCAGGCTTATTTATTGTACTTGGCTACTGTACATTTCATTAGCTATATGGCTGCCCTGTACATGGAATATGATTGAAACGAGGGTATCTGTCAGATGCTCCAACTGTGGAGTCCTGGAAATTGCTTCTAACACATGAAAGCAACAGCAGGATCAAGCCTCATACCAGGACAAACCTAAGCAATGTACTCGCGCGTCTGCTCAGGCACACGCATAGTGCCCCTGCATTCAAAACCAGTATACGATGCATAAAGCACCTTTGCAGAACTGGAGTCGTATGGGATCGACTCTCTACGAACTAAAAACGTCTGCCCTGTGTCTGTCCCTATTTAAGGATAACTTGCATAAGTACGGTTGCACAAGGCTGAATAGTTACAAATCCAAGACAACAAAGTACATACCCACACTCTCGAGGAGAAGCAGAGGACCGACGGCTAGCCTTTGTATTCCTACCAAGTCAGTTCGAAACAAAGAAACTCACTAGAACTGAATGAAAGGAACTTCCACAAAGATTAATTTTAAATAGGAAACTTACTGCTCAAAATTCAATTTCAGGTGAAGGCGATTTGAAATAATTAATTTTCTCACATTTCATGTTTGAAACTGATAAGGTATTGCAGTTTTACACAGGATTATTTTAAATAATTGATGATTGTTTACCAGTGTCAGCTTACCCTTTGATGTTTGTCATATTATTTCTCTTTTAGAAAGTACTTATAGCTGCATAGTAGGACTGTTTTATCACCAGTAAACTGACATATCATAGATTATTGCTTACACAGAACTCCAGTCCTGATTTCACCAGGTCAACAGGAATTATCACATTAAATTTAATAACACCATGATGAACATTTTCAGCTTCTTTCAACTTTCTGACCAGAAACAATACAAGATCCCCACATCCACATGCACACAGCCTTGGGAAAGTCAAACACTACATTCTGACTCATACAATTAACAGTATGTGCTCCTACCTGTTAAGGGGAAGAGAAATCTCACACTGGTGGAACCACCATTGCTATGCTATTAATTATACCTACATCAAAGGAACTGGAGACTCAGATGTCAAGACGTTATGCAATCAATTGCTCTGTGTTTTCACCTTTTCTAGCAAGGGAGTACAGAATAGAAACTTTGATACAAATCAGAAGCTTTGATAACTGGGGGAGGGGTGTTTTGCTTTCTTTTCTTTTCTTTTGATTTGATTTTTAAGTCAGTATACCTAAACACCTGTGGCTGGGTAAAAACTCATCTCACATTTAAGATAAATATAAATGTCTCATCATATTTTTACATGGGCCAAGTGTCCTTAAAAAAACATGCCCAAACCCAACCACCACAATGCAGAAACCAAAAAAGAAACAAAAAGAAGTCAGTATCAATTACTGAACATTTATCACATGGTACTTTGGGGTCTAGCTTACTAATTTCTTTAATCCTTGAGAATCTCAGCGCACTATTTTTATCTAAAACATTTCTGAAGTCCTAAATTCTTTTTTTCTTTTCGGAAATCTAAGGCAATTTGTTGAAATGACAAAAATGACAAACAATAATTCTGCTTAGATGAGGTTATCTTTTCTTAGAAGAGAGATAACTGAGTTACAGGGAGGGTCCAAGACCCCCCCATGCTGAAGGGGAAGTTACTGTGCTCAGCTTCCCCTGGCTGACCCTCACCTGTCCTGCTGAAAGTTACTATCCCTTCAAGTTTTCCAGCTGAGCTTCCTAACACGTCATTTCCCAAATGAAACAAATTAGCTCCTTTTGAGCTACCCTTTGTACTCTTTTAGCTAATCTGACGCATTTGGACCCAAGCAGTTTACAGAACATTTATAGCAATATGGGAAGTGCGAACCTCCAGATAGAGGGGAAAGAAAGATGCAAGGCTGGGTACAGGCTGGGGGACAACTATGTCTCACCCTGTTAGTGCTGCTTACAGAGCTTTCACATGTGACTTCTTCTGCCTTTCACTCCTATCCTGCTCTATGTACAGCCTCTTGGAAAAATAAAACTCCATTTTTTAATTTGGAATAACTGATTCTGTAGATAACAAAGATGGTAATGCATTAAAGAAAACTACAAATATTCCATTTCAAGGGTCTGAAATAATATTTGAGGTGAAAATAACTTGCATTAATACCTGTTAAGTTAGTTTCTAATCTGGAAAATATATATGTATATGATCCTTCAGATGACTGAAAATGATCCATTAGTATTGATACAACACTTTGAACTGGAGTAAAATCATCTTCAGGTCTTTGTGTGATGTACACACACAAGTTTGTGTGCATAAGTACATATTTGCATTGCCATGATCAGCCATTGTGGTATGGAGGAGCTGCAGACTAAAGTAGATGGGAATCAACCAGATGAAGAGGAATAGCTAAGGGATCTGAAATTTGCATATGCTACATTGTGTAAGGGTTTGGAAACTTCACAAAGAACAAATAATGCAAAATATAGTACACGTTTGAAGGAATTAAAATAAAGAGTTATCCCCTCAAAGCTAAGAAAAGTCATGTGCGTATTTGTCTGTACATAAGTGGTAACTGTAAGAAAGCCAAAAACTGTAGACGAGAATAAGCTAAGAACAAGACCAACTGTCAAAAAAATCTAAACAAAACCAAACCCCAACAGCAAAGAATGCGTGGAGACAAGTGAGAAAGATCTGATGCAGCTGCCTGATCTAAACTAAAAACTAAACTGAAAACGTGCAACAGCAATGCCTTGTCAATACTAAAACAGAATATGGAACAAAATGCGCAGAGGTAATTAGAGGTTTTCAACAGCTCTTCCCTAAAGATGATTTTTAGTTGGCTATACCAAAAAGGCTGGGGTGATAGCCAACCAGACCTATGTATAGATCACCATCTGGAATGCTAAGGCTGGTGGAAAACTTGAGAGCAGATGACTACGCTCAGATCTTACATAGCAACTTTATAAGCAGGAAGCAAGAATGTTACGGACCTTGTCTATTATAAGCTCAAAAAACATCAGCAATCTTCAAACCAATTCCTGCAAAGAGCTTCAGCAGGAGATTGAGATAAAGGCTCTGGCTCAGGACAGACAGAATGAAAGAAAGAAACCAAGAGCAACCTAGCTATTCCCCACACCTCCTAGAAAATCTATCATTTAGTTTAATTTCCCATTTCAAAGGCTGATGATACAAATAAGAATGCAAACATGAAGAGCAGATCCTAAATCTGGGTGTGACTACAGCAAGGACTGTTTATGGGTTGAGGTCTCCTGCATGCTGCATTCAGCTTTGCTGACTTTTCAGAACATAATCATGCAACCTTATGCTCCTCTCGAATATCTTTTCTGTATGAATTACATTTTTAAACGGTAAAATAGAAAGCTAGTAAGACTGTAAATGCAATATTACTGTCTTGGAAGAGGGATTGGCAGCTTCAGTCATGAAAATAAAATTCTAGCATTTCTGACATTTTTATTTTGATTGACTGACAAATAACTTCTTATGGCTTTAAAGCAGAAAATTATATGTATGTTTTTGAGATATAAAATACTCTGGCTAAGTGTTCAAAAATAACAAACATGTAACTCTGCCAAATCTCATGTGTCCAAGTATAAGGCGTACTGTAAACAAACAAACAAACAAACAAAACATTCAAATTTAAGAAAAAATAAAAAAATCATAAATTAAACAAACAAAACTAAGACTAGTTCACTCATCTAAAGACAGTTCAACCATTAGAAAAGAAAGCATGACGGACTTTTCTATAGCTGTACTATTTGAGGATCTCTTTACAAAGAGCTGCACTGTGTTTATCTTGTCTACAAGAGAGCTCTGGACCCATAAACCACCATGGCTGTGCCAATAGAAGATGTAACCACTCCCTGCTTCTCAGTCCTACATGCTGTCAGATAGGATTGCTGCTCTTGGATGACGATCTCATCTGAGCCTAAATTACCCAAATTTGCTGCAAAAAAACAGGCTCAATAGTAGGTCTTTCTGTCATTTGGCTGAAACAGGTTGGAGAATACTCACCCAAACAGCTGTGCCAAGAAATTTCAGGGAAAAGTCACGACTGCTAGGGAGCCGATGATGACAGTTGATAGTATGAACGAATTCACCTGGCAGAGATGCATTACAAAGAGGATGCATTTCTACAGAAAGCAAACACTTGTTTTGGAAAGCTGACAATGAAAGTGGACAACACAGAAAAAGGTGGATAGAAAAGGGCTGGCATTTTTCCTCATTCCTCAATAAGTTAAGTAGCATTGGGATTATTCTCTCTGTTCCATGAAACACATGTCTTGCAATCATTGAGACATAAATCTGTGCTCAAACCTTTTGCCAAAATGTGACCTGAGCAATCTGCTTGAGGTCATTCCTGGCACCAGTAGAGCAAATGCTGTGTCCTGAGTCTCAGAGCAGCATCTTACTCAAAACACAGACTTCCTCCCACCAAAGAAGCAGCTGAGCATGGCACAAAATGTCTGTTAATTTGACGATCCATACTGAAGCTCTTGTTAGCTACTAACAAAGGCAGTGCTGGGCTTTATCATTCTTTAGAAATGTTGGCATCCTTTAGACATGCTTTAGACTGATCTTCACTTGGAGGAAACTAGAGGCCAGTAAATTTTGGGAAAAGCACTGGAGTAGTTACTGCAGGACACCTTCTTCCCTCCCTCAACATTGATTTCTGGAATGGCATGTTTATTTATCATACTTTATTCTGGAAATACTACAGTTTTCACAAAGCAGGGATACAGTGTCCACAGGGGGAGCTGTTTTCCAAAAGCTACTCCAGTATTGTGCAGTATTTTGAGGGTATCTTAAGTGAACATAGACTTAATAAGAAAAAGAAAAAACAGATTATTCAAAGAATATGCCCATCTGAATCTATACTAAGAGTTACAAAGTCCATTATTTATCTAAATATTTAAAAGTCTTTTCTCAGGATCCAGTCCACACCCTTTTCATTCAGAAATACTGCATTATCTGTGGGAACTAGACAGAGGTATATTCCGTGTTAGCCAATTCTTGCTCTGGCAGGCAAAAGTAACATCTGCTTCATGTCCATATATTTTATTCTTGTTTTAACAGTCATGAACACTTTCTCAAACTGAAAAAGAACAGGGCTGCAATTCAGATAGATTAAGATTTCTGAACTCTGAAAACCGCACTTAGAGTTATTCACCAAATCAGAAGAAAATTGATTTTATTCCCAGAATGTCACACTCCATACAAGTACTAGAAAAGGTTTCAGCAGTTTTGCTCATCCATTTGCTTTTGAGTTTTGCAGTCCCAAGAACACCAGTGATGATAAGCATTCAGGACCATACAGTTTAATCACTTCAGCCATCTATATATCCCATAAGCACTCCAAAGAGCTGTTGAAAACCAAGAAGTCTTCATACTAAGAAAGTTAACAATAGCAAGTTGATCACTGATGTCTTGGGAGTAGAGGACCTTTGGGAAACTAATCAAATCCTGAATATATGTTCTCTTCATACTCACACTGTGGAATATTATAAATTAAGATATATTTCCAAATATAAAGGAGCAAAGTAAAATCTCTCTTTCCAGTTTCAGGAGATTTTTATAACTGATGTTCTCCCACTCTGAGAAAGGAATTACATAAATATTTACATAGGGTATACAAGCACTGCAATACACTAACAAGGAACAAATATAATTGCCAGGCAAATAGAGTTTTATATAAAACAACGAGTTCTGTAGAAGATATAAAATCTTCCTTCACATATAAGTACAGATTTTCCCTGGACAGAAAAGGATCAAAATATATGCTTGCATGATTTCCAGAAGCTGAGCCTTAGATGACTCTTATTAAAAAAGAAGAGTACGAACCCTCTTCTATTACAAGAGGTATAACACCAAAAATACAGGGTTTTTTACAACATAAAGAAATTTCCTCTCTCCTTTATCCAAGATAACACAAAAGTCCTGGTACTTAACAATTCTCATAGAGATCGGACTTTCGTTTTAAGAACTGTAATCACTTCAGACTCACCTGAACTTCAAGTGCCACCACATTACAGGACTTAAATATATAAGACACAATTCTTCTCTGAAATGTTTTGCTTGCTCTTTCATTTTGCAACAGATAGAGCAGAAAGATTGAACCAGAGAACCAGGGAAAAGTCCTAGGAAATCTAAAAATGTTGCACCCAGTTGAAATACATACATACATGCACACTTTCAGTCAACAATGTTATAATTAAATGGTCTCATATAAATTATAGCAATCTGATGATAGCAATGACAACAAGGGTGAGTTAAAAAGGAAGAGTAGTAACATTTGCTGAATAAAACTGATATACATTAGATCTCAGCCAGCCTAGAAATGAATCCTGTAATCGACCCTTTTAAGCAGTTGGAGGGCTCAGGTTGTAGTTAGTTTGGAAACCCCAGTTTTGGACAGTGACAAACAGAAATCCCTCCCAGACCCACCTCCTTCTTCACACAGCTCCAGCTTATGTGCTGTAGTAAAGACTAACCTAAGTTTCAGGCTTTGAACCAGAGTTCTTCTGAACTAGTATTTATGAACTTCACCTACCATCAGTACTCCTTCCTCTTTCTAATTAATGTAACCACTTTGATTATCAGGTTTTCTGAAGCATTAAAAAACATTCATCAAGGAGGCAGGAGTAATCTGCGTTTATTGTAGTGCTAAATGAGAAGGCCCTGGAAGCTTCCAAAGATTCAAAGGGAGAAACAGGATGGAAAGAGTATAAAAAAAAGTAGTTTCATAAACATGGTATATGATTTCCACAGTGTACAGATCTCACAAGACAACAAAACTACACTATTGCATACATAAGCTGGATATACAAGGACTAGGTGGTAGAGATCAATTATATCAGCAAGCTCATATCTGAAAAAACCTTTGATGACTTTTGTCAATAGCCAAAAGCAAAAACAGCCATCAGAAAGGCTGAAAAACACGTATAACTTGATTCATTTAAAACCAACACCTAAAAAACCCCTCAAATTCAAAATCTTTTAGGCAATCACAGCAGACTGGGGACATGCCTGGCATGAGATGACCCCAAAGGACACTCATCCTTCTATGGTGTGAGAAGTCCATGCTATTTAATCTATTCCTTTGAGACAGCAGTCAGAAGGAATATCACTGCCATCAAGAATTGCATACAGCTGTATTTATCTACATACAGCCTATATCTGTAATGCGTCCTGCTTCATAGCCCTGTTAAACATTTAAAGACACTAACTTCTAATGAAAACATGGTTTCAGACTACACACATGGCCTGATGCAGTTCAGCTTTCCAAAGAAAGCAAAGTCAAAGTCAGTTTCTGTCAACTTTATGCAAGTGTCTAATAATTCTTTACTAGACTGCAAGAAAAATTCAACAATGCAATACAGCAATACAGCATACATCTCTGAAAAAAAACCAAACCCCAAATCCAACAAACAAACCAAAAACAAAAGGCAAAAAACCCAAACCCCAACTATATTCAGTAAAGAAAACTATTGCCCTGAGTAAAGTCAACACCTAAGGCATACTGGAAGTTTCTCCAGCCTAGGTTGTTTCAAACCTTTAAAGTCCAAAATGTTTGAAATGCTCAAGTGAAGCCATTCAGACTTTCACTTTTTACCCTGGTACTGGAAATGGAGTGAAGGAGAGAGAGAGTCTTAAAGCACAACTCAGTAAGGTACTCTGGCTCCCAAATTTTCCATTGTAAGCTGATAGGACTGAGGTGGCCAGGTGCCTTTGAAAGTACCACCTTTAACTGCTTTCTTTTAATTAAATCCTATGGCCAGTAATAGTTCTTATGTCTTATAAGTAATTAATACTTGTTCTAAAACTAGTAAGAATCTAAGCTCAGGTAAAGGACTGTTCTCTTTATTTCACTTCCAGAGTAAATATTTTTACACAATGTGAACTGCATAAAATAGTGCATGACCTACAGTAAGTCTGACGAATCTTATTATCTCATACTAGCAAAAATAAAGTTTTTGCCCTTCAAAATGTTGTTACTGTCATCTATGCAAATAAATAAAGTAAAATAAAATAAAAAATAAAAAAATAAAAAAAAAAACACTTAAAGGATTCAATGACTGTATTTAATTGGTTTTCCACAAACCAGGATATATTTCCAGAGGCAAGTGTCAGTCTTTCTTGTGGTAACAGACTTTCTTTTGTGGATCCTTCTCCTGAGCTGCCAAAAACATTTGCCCCATGGCAGGCAGCCAGCACTGATTTTAAGCCCATAGCAGGATCTATTCTGTAACTGCTAGGAGCTTTCTCAGCATTGTACTGGCGGTTTCTGCAACAGTCAGCGTATTCTTGGAAACATGCTTTAGCTCTTAAATTAGGGATGAGATGCTGTAATACATTGCTCTAAATTTTGCACATCTGTCAGTAGTAGCTTTTGAGGCTTTGAAAGGGCTGCAAGATGATCCTCTTTCTCCATTGCCTTTGTGCAGTTCAAGGTCTCCTTCAAAGTGGTAGCAAATGGCACCAGGGCCAGGTACACACTCACCCCGTCTATCTTCTTGGTGGAACACCTCTTCCTTCTCTCATAGTGCATTTCCCCCAACAGTCTCTCCCAGACAGCAATAGCAGCTGAAAATCAAAATGCTGAGTGATTTTCACACCCACAGTGGATTAGTAAGGAATAGACTTCAGAATTTTTTTAATTTTTTTTTAATGCAGAAGAAAGTGTGAGGTGGTAGTAGGTTGAGCTGGGGAAAAGAGATTCCTTCCTTGGTGGTTAAGAGCAATTTGAGACAGAAAATACCTTTTACACTTGTTTACTGCTCTTCCAATGGGCAGATTTCTGCTGCAACACATGACCCAGTGCTCAGTAGCATCTGATGAGAGTCTAATATGCTCATAACTCTTGTCATTTTGAGAAGATAGGTTACCAGGACTTCAGTGTGACTTCTACAGTGCATCTCCTTATTTTGGGAAGATGCTTAGCATTTCTTCACAACCACTCAACTCATCTAATCATGTGTCGTTAGTGATTACTAGGTACCTGTTGTCCCAATACAATAAAAGGACAAGAAATTTTATGAAACACCCTTTGGTACTAAGTGTAGTTGCAGCCAAATTCAATTCTCTTAAGTTCCAGCCACTTGAACCACAAGTGTGGTTTTGCATGGTTTAGCTCTTGATCTTCTGCTGTTTCTGTGAATTACTTGATTTGACCTAAAAGCATTTCAGGTTAAGTTTCTTGGTGAGTGCACACAACAAAACACCATATCATAATCAATAAGTAGATGTCTGAATGCAGAGAAAAACCTCAAACTACTCTCTTTAAGACCTTTGGCAGGAATTCTCAGGGAACAAGATCAGATAAGTGGCATTTATCCATTCTCCTTCTGCTGAAGAAAAGAACACCTCTGCGAAATCTGTTAGAGAAGAGCTATTCACGTTCCTCTTTTCCTTCCTCTGCTTCCATCAACACACACACACAAAAATACAATAAAATAGCCTATTAAAAAATGACTATGTACAATACTGCATGGGGAACTGACCAAATGAGGCCTTCATCCAATTAGGCTTGCCTGCAGTATTTATTAAAATAAGAGAATGTTTAAGAAAGAAAAGCAGCTTCAAAACCTCATTCATCTGACAGTTTTCTTTGGACATTAGAAAGAGAAGAGCAGATAAACAGAATAATCCTATTCCAGTCTTGTTTGGCCTAAACAAAGAACTCCTTCTTTAACTGTGAATGTTCTTTTGTATTCTGTATTTCAAGTATTTCATGGCAAGTAATTATACAGATCGAACTGTCTTGAAGATTGTTGGTAGCCTTACAACTGGTCCAATTATAATAACAACTATTTTTAACATCATGAATCTATCCTTGCTGTTGACTGCAATTAAACATTCACCTATTTTCTGGAGGGTGCAGACCTAGATTTTTGTATACAGGTATTATCTCCACATTTGTATCTTTGCATTTCCAGATACACATTTACATAACAGACGGATTATATTTTTGAGCACTCCTTTCAGCAACATATTGTTTATAAGAGAAAAAAGGGTTTTTTATCATCATCTTTCCCACTTGCACTGTACTTTGCATTTGACTTGTTTCTAAAGAAAATAAACCAAAGCTCAGAGTCAGTTTTCTACCATTTTTTGTTCTGCAAAGATGAAAACAGGTTGGGTCATGGGGTTGGGGTTTTTTTGACAGTTCATATTAGAATTCAAAGAAGGCACTTTTCAAAAGCATTTTCATACCCCAGGTATTAGTTGCAGAGCCATATGAGCAAAATTGTTTAAAAGTGCAACTACAAAGCCTAACTGTATACCCTAATCTTGGCTCTAGACTTGACGCTTTCTCCCTAAACAAAAATACATGGATGTAAAAGGTTATTTGCCCAAGTGAGACTAGATGAAAATCAAAGGACTGTCCCTTTAAGAAAAATATATCATCCTTTATCACTCTGAAGGGTTGCATTACAGCTCTGCTACTTTTGTGCTTCAGTTGAGCAAGTTACAGATATTAAACAGAATGGCACATCACAATAGCACATGAAATGAATTACAGCATAATGAGTGAACACATCTACTGTATTATTATACATAGTCACCTTTTATGTATTATGTAAAAGAACCCAACTTGAGAGATCTAGCTCATTTTTCATTTCAAAAGAATTTTGTAGAGAGCAGTTATAGTGTCAATTACTTCAGTATCAAATAGCAGATATTTTGAAAGCTGTAAGGTGCAGGAGGGCCAAGCAGAGGTAAATACATCACCAGTTACTTGGACAGCACTGATCTTAACACAGCAATGAAAAGCAGCAACAACAAATTTCAACCCCGTTTTGCAATCTGGCAGCATAACTGTTCTGCTTGGGATAAATGACAATGCAGTGTCAGGACTCTGACAGGCTACACAGAGGTCTTACTGGTGTCTTGGGAGGATCTTCACAGTTATGCTCACCATCCTATTTTACAGGTAGCTGCCTGCATTGATGAGTAGTTTTTATTCAGTAAAACTGATGTCCTGTGGAAAATAAGGCAAAGCAAAGTGGAACAAAACATTCCTTTCCAGGAGAAAATACCATTCCCAGCAGTAGCTTGCAAAAATAAGGTTGCCTGTAGCAAAGAGGGAGGCAGGTTAAAACTGATTGCATCTTTAAAAAAAGATGACAATATTTTTGGGATTTTGTTACTCCTTCTCAGAACAAAGGAGCATTAGATTCTTCGACTATCGGACACATGTTCAAGCTAATGCCTAGGCCACCCACAGACCATCCTGTACAAGCCCAAACATATGTCCATCAAAATTTATAGATGTTTATACAGCAAATTATATTTTACCTTAACTTCTTGAATTAAAATGGCTCATATGACCTTCTGATGTTTCAATTATTAAAAAAAATAATTCAGCTGTAAATAAACCATCAAAAAAATGTAACAAACAATGGAAACAGTAGGCTATACATGGTGTCTCCAAATGAAAATGATAGCTTTTTTTTGTTCAAGATAAAATATTTGGTTTATACATGTCATTCATTTGTAGCTTATCTGCATGCAACCAAAAGGACTATTGGTTAGGTGAAACACTTAAATAGGCTAACCATTTTTATACAGCTGATGGTGGTTTAACAGCTGCAGGAAATACAGTTCTCTTTAGAGGAATATCTTCATAATCTTTTATCTACTGAAAACCAAATACATTTTAAGGAAATTATAAATATTCCTTTTATCTCACCATGATAAAGAGATTTACTGCAAACATTAACATACCTACTCACCACACATAATTTATAACAGAGGAAGAGCTTGAAATGCTTTTATGTAAACAATCATAGATTTTCCTATGGTTACTAAAAGGCTGTTTAAAACTCTTTAGTAGCAGGGGACCTTGAAAAACACTGTTTCTAGCAAATCTCAGTGTTTCCTATAACTTTTGCACAATATTTACCCCGCTGACACCGTTTTTGTCTCAAATCCTTACATAAACAGTGTCTGTAATAAAAGCAAATATATTTTTACCTGTTTCATATAAAGCAGGCCTTGGAATAGAAATGCAAACAAAGATACTGGTGCAAATTAGTGGAAGCATCTTCCAACTCCTAGAGCTCATCAAGTACCTTCAACCATATCCATTCACAGAAAATGCCACATTTACCCTACTCATTCAACTACAATGCAGTCTTTTGTCAAAGTTCATCCATCCAGAACGTGGGTTTGGAAAAGGAGAAATGAGACTCCAGTTGCAATAATCTATTTATTAGAATGATGTTTAGAGGCTCAGAGTAAGCTTAATATTTTAAGTTTCTGGTCTGCAGGTTGTGATGAGTCCTGCCCCCGAGAAGGATGAAGTGGCAGAAATAACATGTGATGAACTGGCCGTAACCCCCATTCCCCGTCCCCCTGCGCTGCTGGGGGGGGGTAGGTAGAGAATCCGGGAGTGAAGTTGTGCCAGGGAAGAAGGGAGGGGTGGAGGGAAGGTGTTCTGAGATTTGCTTTTAATTCTCATTACCCTACT
>JAOBAS010000072.1:41914201-41931884 GCA_025311575.1 Elanoides forficatus
TGTCCTTATCTCGACCCACAAGCCCCTTGTTATATTTTCTCTCCCCTGTCCAGCTGAGGAGCGGGGAGTGATAGAACAGCTTTGGTGGGCACCTGGCATCCAGCCAGGGTCAACCCATCACACTGTGGAACTACTACAAGCATCCCTGTTACATTAAGTCCTCCTAAGAGACTGGTACCTCCAAGAGTAACATCATAGTGTGCAGAAAACACCAACTGACAGACATTATGATATCCCTCAGGGAGGTACCTAATTTCATACATGATTCTGTATAAAGAGACACAACACGCAAGCGTTCTGGATTCTGGAACACCCATAGATGTGTCAGGTTTTCACACTAGCCTGTCTTTTGATCTCAAATTTCCTGAAGCAGATATGATAAAAATATGTTTCTGTCCTTTATGTAATCTCTCACAGAAATAATGTTATGTAGTTTATAAATCAACCCGTAAGTAAAAGATAATAGTTACACTTCCCACTTCTAATCCATAGGTATCAAAGTGTCTCCTATAGACAGATTTTTATCAAGTATATTTTAATAAGGGATAAAAGCTAAATTTAAGTAGCTTCATAGAAAAATTTCCATAGGCTTCGATGGACGGCATTATCAGAATATTTGATTAGGAGCCACTGTGGAATAATTGATCCATTATGGCCATTACAGAAAAAAGAAACATGATTTACATCAGAGTCTAATATCCCATACTCCAACTGAAGTCATAGTTGTAGGCATACATAACAGAACAGAAAGTAACACCAAACATGCTTCTAAGGTCTTCTAGCTCAGCCAGAATACGATTGTAGGAGCTGGTATTACATCTCCTAACCCCCAGGACAGCAAAAAAAGAGTCCCAGACCCACTATAACAAATTGATGTAAAAGTTTATTATAACAATCAACTGTAAAATAGATTAAAAACTGGCAATCAGTTCAGAGGGACCTTCAGGCCCATGGTTCGGTCTAGATCTCTAGAACCAGCAACCAGGACACAACTTTGTGTTCTGGTAAAGCACAAAGAGCTCAGAAAGGCCTAGGCACTGCACGCACAGAAAAGAATGCAATCCTCACATCCAGAGAGGCTGCAACCCAGGTAACAAGATAGGAAAAAGACACAGACACACAGATATGTATCTGATGGCTAGGGTCAATAGCCTGTGATGTTGGCAATAGCCAGCACACAAGCTCTTGCTCTGAGTTCAGCAGAGCAGGGGACTGAATATGAGCCACCCACTTCACCGAGGGTCATGTTTAGGGTGCCCTCATACAGAAATGGAGCTCGTCATTTCAGCACAAACTCAGCTCTGAGTCATGAAATTGCTTCCAGATGAAAATTTGTCTAAAATATAAATTTTAGTTTAAAAAGTGAATTAGTATCAATTATCTGAGGTTTTCCATGAAGGAAAAACATAACACTTTTTGGAAGTACTTTTAGCTTCTTCGGGGGCTTTATTTTTTAAGTTTTTAACTGGCTGTAATTTAGAATCAGAGAATCATAGAATATCCTGAGTCAGAAGGGACCCACGAGGGCCATCAAGTCCAACTCCTGACACCACACAGGGCAACCGAAAAGTTAAGCCGTGTATCAAAGACTGTTGTCCAAGCACTTCTTGAACACCACAGGCTTGGGGCCATGACCACTTCCCTGGGGACCTTGTTAGAGGGCTTGACTACCCTCTCAGTGAAAAACTTTTTCTTCATATCCAGTCTGAACTTCCCCTGATGCAGTGTTAAGCAATTCCTTTGCATCCTATCACCAGACAACAGGGAGGAGATCAGCACCTCACACTCCACTCCTCCTCTAAGGAAGTTGTAGACAGAAATGAGGTCACTCCTCAGTTTCCTCTTCTTCAAGGTGAACAAACCTAGTATCCTTAGCCACTCCTCCTAAGTCATGCCCTCTAGTCCTTTCACTATCTTCGTTGCCCTCCTTTGGTCACAAACCCTTTTCTTTATTAAGTAAAGGTTGCAAAATGAAGCAAAAGACCAATAATAGAAGGACAGACATTCATCCACTTGGGCTAGTAAATAGGACTATGCAGCATACGCACTGTGACTGAGTAGCTTGAACAGTTAATCTGGAACATGAACTCATTTTTTTCCTCTAAAGAATATGTTGCCACAAACACTGGGCTAGGGCCACATAGAGATGTGAGGTAAAAGTCAGAAAAATGAAATATTTTCCTTTACCTCCAACCCCACACCTTTTGAACAAACTCAGTAACATTCTTGAAGAAATTAATTCTCTTACACTCTGTTCAATTATGCTAGTCCTTACAAAAAGAAAAAGCCAAACCAATAATGAAAAGGTCTCTACTTTTTGTTGAGCTGCAAGTACAGAAAAGCCAGAAATTGCCAAGCTGCTGAAAGCCTTTGGTTGGACAAAATAGACAGCTGTCCCAAGAAGCTGAAAGGCCTACATCAAACTTTTTTTTAATAGAAAAAGATTATCAGGAAGCTATATAAAAGACAAAATTCCTTTCCTGAAAGACTCACTGAGACTATAGCTCAGAGAAAGGGCATATCCCAGATGAGGTGGCGATGGCCAAGAGAAAAGGCCTTGTAGGGACTCAAAATGCTCTCATTTCATAACCAGTCTGGGCCACAACTCTTTTAGATGCTTTAGGGCAAAGGCAGACTTCCTTGCCTCTCATGCCATTACCACAGGCAAGGGAATGCCTCTAAGGCTGGAAGTCATAACTCTGCAGGTGAGATGCAGTGGGAGGAGATCACCAGATCATGTGAGGGCAAAAGCTGTTCAGTATGTCCCTCAAGTCAGAGTCCCTCTGTAACCAGTCAGCTAGGACAGCCAGGCAAAAAAGACTGATGGTATCCTCCTTAAGTCTCAAATATTTCAGTGCCACCAAGGTGGGTCAATATTTCAACAAGAGAAACCTAAATGCTCCACCACCATGTCATATCTTTCCTTCTCAAAAAATCTTACTGCCACAGTGTGAACGACTGGGTTGAGAAACAGATGATAATCATGAGGGATTATCAAAACCTGCTCACATGACAAAGTGCATCATGGAACACATCCCCACTAACAACAAGAAGTAGCTATCCTGTATTTTCAAAAGTATATGGAGTTACTTATCCCTTAGTGTGTATGCTTCCTCTGCTAAGTAGCTGCCTCCCACTAGTCCAGCAACAGCTGGGATTCAGCAGTAAATAAAGTTTTCCCTGGACTGTACCTGTGGTTTGTCAAATGCACTGGACAAAGGTGCTATATAAATGTCACTAGTTATTCTAGGTGATTTCCTAAGGGAAAGCTGCTTTAAGTGATGTCAGGAGTAAGCGTTACCACATAGCTAGCAGTAGTCACATTAACCTTTTAGGTCCCCAGAAAAGTATTCAGCAGTCTCCTCTCATAAGCCATTGCAACAGAGTGATAAGAAGTTACACAGGAGTGACCAAGCACCGGTACCTGTGCTCTATTATGTACATTCAAGGTGCAGGAAAACAGAGGGTTGTTCTTGTCTTTTGATTTGCTGGTTTTGTTTGCTGTTGTTGTTGTTGTTTTTTAATATGGCAGGTACAGTCAGCCTCATGACTATTTTCTGCATAAGAAAACTCAGCCATCCATTTGTTTCATTTCTTCTGGGTGTTTCCTTACGGACCTGCCGCTTTTCAGTTGGGTACCATTCCAGGTACCTAACTTCAATTGCATTAGTCTTTTTTTTTCCATACCTAGAACTGGTGTGAGGCCATACAAAACTCAGATCACCATTTTCTTGTGTTGTTACCATTGCACATTGGTACGTTAAACAAGTTCTTTGAAAAGCTATGCAGGACGGCCAACAACGATTTCTCTGGAGGACTGATGTTCAGCTTCAGAAAACACTATGTTTAAAAAAGAAAAAAAAAAGGTGGTGGTGGGGAGGGCAGGGAAGAAAGAAAGTAAAGAAGTTAGTTAATATGAAACAACTCTCATGGTGATCCATCAAGCCTGTACATGCATGTTCGCATTCTTCCAGGTGTAGACTTGCCTGCCCAAAGTATACAAATACTTGTGGCAGGATAAGAAATTTTCCTTAAAATTTCCTAGGCATTAAGAAAAGAAATGCCTGATCTAGAAGACAAGGCTGGTAAAATTTAGCCTGGTGTGATCTAGAAGACAAGGCTGGTAAAATTTAGCCTGGTGCGAGAAGGCTGTTGGTGATTCACAAGAAACAGTGTGGCTTTTAACACCATTTTCCCCTACTTTTCCTGATGTGGAAAGTGAAGGGGATCCTCGGCAATCCTTGTCCTCAAGCCACATCTCTCACAGCAGTGCATAGTAGCAGCCACTACAACTGACTATGCCAAGCTGTAATCATCTTGCCTCCCTCCTGTGCAGACAAAATCATCTTCCCTCTCTTCCCTTGCTGTGATGCTGAGCAGCTTACAGCTATCATTCTGCATAGCTGCAGTCTGGGATACTCCACTGAACGCAAGTGCTATGGACATGACCAGCAACAGATGTGGAGGAGAAGCATCTGCCATATCTCCAAGCTCAAAAAAATCCAAACACTTCTACTTATAAAAGAAACCAGATCACCTGTCTGGGCTGATGGAGTACAAACCCAGTGAGTCTAAGTAGGCTGGAACACGCTGCGTTAGAGCTTGAATAACATGCAGTTTTCTTTTTAACTATTGTTTCTAGGTAAGCAGTCTTAATAAATAGCCCTGGAGAGAAGTGCTCATTTTTCAGCTGCAGAGAAACACTCCGAATGAGTATTTTCTGTTTGACAGCCCTTCTCTCCCACTCCCTTCACCCACCTTCCTCCCCTCTCTACCACACACCAAACTTTTTTTCAAAAGAAACATTCCTTCATTTCATTACCATTATACATCCTTTATATATGCAGGTCAAGCACGTAGTAGACTGGAAGAGACCTATGGGCTATGGACAGCAATGCCTTGCTACCACACGCACCTCTTCATAAGTGTATTGTGCTCCATCTTAAAAGAAATCTGCTCTTTTCTTGGCAGCCTCTGGATTGGAAACCTGCTCTGGGGCCTCCCTGCTCTAACAGGATCCTCTTTAATTCCAGGCTACACTGTTTTCCTCACTTGTTTTTAGTGCTAGCATTATCTTTCAGTTGTAATACCTTTTCACCCTTGATGAATAGACATTTGAAGCATTTTTAAATGACATTTGTATCTGCTCTCGGTCTGCCACTTTTCTAGATTAAAAGGACATAGGCTTTTCTTACATGGCATGTTCTCCATCCCCTTGATTTTCCAGTCTGCCCAGTAAGCCCCTCTCCCTATCAGTCCCATTTTCAATTACGTTTTTTGAACACAGGTCACCAGGTTTGTACTCACTATTCCAGGCGAAGTCTCACCACTGCCTTGTATAATGGCAGCAGTACTTCCCTATCTCTGCTGCAAATGCCTCTCCTGACACATCCTAGATCACATTTGTCTTTTTCATGGCTGTCTCCCACTGGCACACTGAGCGCAGCTAGGACTCCCAGCTCCTTCTCCTCCTCCGTCATTTCCAGCTGATGAGCACCTGTGAAACTTGGTAAAGCAGAAGGGTCAGCTAGACAGAGGACTGCTCCTACTGCATCTCTTTATTTAAGACTGCTCAGAGGAAGAAAGAGGCATAAATGAGTCTGTAACAGCTGTCACAGCAGTTACAGGCAGCCAAATTCTGTGAACATTTTCCATTTCCATTCACTGAACAACCCCCAAGATCCAGACCAAGTCACAAGCACGAGTATCTCTTTAGCACTGAACACTAGTTTCAGGAAGTTTCTCAGTGGGGGAGGAAGGAGTGACAAAATAGCAGTGGAGTCACACACAACCCCCAAAAACCCCTCAAATTGATATGACGTAGAGAATCTATTCTGGTTGTTTCTTAAAAGCCTGAATGAAGTAAGCTGATTTGCAGTGGAGGTGGGAATTTTTTTAATCAAAGACGTTTGCAGAGGTAAATGGGAGGATGACATTAACGTTGCTTTGGAAAAAATATTTTCACTGAAATATTAATATCACTGTCCCCACTTAGGAGATTATACTGTAAAATGAACAGATTTTTTTGTATAATATTGCTTCATGTGTTGGAGAGGAGAAAGCCTGGTAACTGTTCTCATTCTTTTAACTTCACTGTTTTTTGTAAGATGGCTAGCCTTGCCATCATTAATATCACAAGAGGATTCATGTTTGTTTATTCTAAAATGAATGTAAATTGGACTTCATACCTGATACCTTTAAAGCCATGCTGAAACACAGGGAAGTCTATTGTCTTTATACCACGTATTTTAGGAATTTTTTTCTCCCCACTCCAGCAGAAGACTGACAGTTTATAGCGCAGTGGTGCAACTGCCTCATTTGCACATTTACAGTGCTTGATAAGGGGTTGAAATGCTTGATTCCCCAGAGGTCCTCCTTGTTCCTTCCCCAACAGAAAATGTCTCCCTATATTTCAACACAGCTGTGACAAATTTTTCTAAATAACAGATATCTAGCCTTTAGATAGTGTCTTTCATGCAGAAGAACGTAAAAACACTTTACACAGGGTTCATGCAAATCATTTCACTACACGCCAGGCAGCACAGAGCAAAGCCTGGAATCAGCAGAGCAGCTCGTTCCACATGGCACCTCCTGCCCATGGTCCTGGGAACCGACTCATCCCTATGCACCATATCGTGCATCAAACACATCCTAAATTACAGTAAAAAAATCAAGACAGAATTGTTGAAAACCCTCAAAGTTTCCCTAAGCAGTACTGAACAGACAGCCAAATGCATTCAAATGTACTGCCAAAAATCCATGTTGCTTTTGCTCTGGAAATGAGGTAACACCTTTGACCACCAAGTCACGCTGACTTTTTTTTATGTCAATAGCGTTGTCTAAAACCTGGCTTTTAATAACAGCCATATCACCTATCCCTACTTACAGTATTACTGTGGATTGTGCCACAGCACATTTGTTACAAAATTCTTCAAGAATAATGACAATAAAAGCAAGACAATTACTTCTCCAAGCACTAGTGTTGGGGTATTTTTTAAAGAACAGATTTGATTGAAAGGTAAAGATTAGCTTTAAATTCCTCCACCCCTTTCTTCTATTTGAATATGAAAAGAAGGTGTAATGCAGATGCTTACCTTGATATGACATTAAAAGACAGTTTGGGTCAATATAATTACCGTAGAACAGCAGAATTTTTAAAAAAATCCTTAAATATTTGTACTTAGTGATTTTACCCTTCAGATGCATTTTAGCATTCTGGGGTAATCGGCCAAGTCCAAATCATAGATGCAGAAGTAAATACTAGACAGTTCCTCCCTTAATGTGTACTACGCATACAATATCATAGGTTAATCCCCCAAAACCAAGGAAAAAATGTATTTCTGCAACATTTTAGAATGTAACTATGTGAGTCAAAGTGACCCCCAGAAGAGCTTCTTTGCACTTGACAGCAGGTTTATGGACATGTTGTAAATGTCAGACTACACCGTTTTTAATAATAAAAAAAGACACTATAATACTGTTTCCTTGTAACCAGGACAGAAAATCATTTGGTAAAAGTAAGAACATTTATTGGTTTTGACATAAAAATTTCTTGCTGTGAGGTGGAAACGCTGTACTCCAAATACCAGAAGAAACGTGAATTCTCAAGGGTTATGTTCAGTAACTCTTGGTTCAAAAGCAGATGTGGCAGGTGCATTATTTAAGAGCTTGTCAGAGATGATCTTCTACAGCACACTACTCCAGGATTCATCTCCTGCTATGCCTGGGAAGGGGATTCTCATGTAAATATATGGCAGAACTGGCTGGCTGCACTTCAAGCCCATACTGCCCAACCCTCTTCAGTATCACTGTGGTCACTATAAAATGTTAGTATCAGGAAAGGTCTTCAGTACTAAATGCAACTACTCCTCCCACATAACCCACGTAAGAGCACTTCTTTGGCTGAGCTCTTCAGAGTGCATTTGCTCTGAAAAATTCAAAGTGACATTTTTCTCAGTAGCCATACTTGATGTCCTAAAGCGTATTTTGTTTTGCTGTATTCAGTGCTAATTTGGTGCCACAAAGATGTGGTATATTCAACACAAATGAGGAACAGTTGCAGCCCAAGCTACTGCTTTGAATTTCCTGACTCCTGCACGTACAAAAACTTAAATGTACTTTATTTAGCCTTTTTTTTCCCCTTTTCATTCTTTCAGAGCATAAATCCTTGAGTTGAAGCTAGTCACATCTGGATTTCAGTACGGATGATCACAAATAAACATGCTAGTAGAAAAACAGATGTTCAAAGGGCCAAACTGTTAAAACAAAACAAAAAACGCCATTGCAAATGGGTTGACTGAGTCCTCTATGCCTACAGCAGTGAGCTAGATTTTCAGCTGTGTAAGCCACAAGAGCATTGTTGTCTTCGGCACAGATGAGCTTATTTGTGCAAAGGATCTGACCCCTGTTTCTGTAGAAGATACTCCAGACATACACAGACCTGCATAGCTACCTTCCTGTTTCTCTCACACACCCATCAACATTTCAGGAGGAAGGAATTTCCCATGCGTTTCGCATGCCAGAGTAAAAACAAACACAAAATCCAATTTGAACTATTCCAGTACATACTTAAAAATTCCTCATACAGGAAAACCACAGCCAGTAAAAAAATATACATTTTTTTTCTTTTTCATGTAACTGAGTAGCTCAGAAAGAAATAGGAGAGAAAAATCACTTTTGGCTAAGAACAAGCAGGAGAATTATAATCTAAAATTGCATATTTTTAGAAAATACTATTTGATGGAAGGTGCTCCCCTTAAACATGTCTATACTGGCCAGTCAGAAAAGATACAAAGATTGGAAATGGCTTTCCTAATGTATCATTGCACTAAACAATATCTGCGAGGGAAAGAAGAAAAATGGTTGTACCTTGAATACAGAACATGCTGTCCACATGTTTGTGGCACAAAAAATATCTGTAACAAAGCATCTTGTGCAAAATTACGCTCTGCAGTGGCGAGAGAAACTAATGAATGAAAAAGGATGCTTAACTGAAAAACAGGAAGTAGATCTGTACCATCTCTCACTTGCACTGAACCCTGAAGGGGAAAAAAATTAGGATGATTACACATTTAACTGCAGTAATCCTGGATTAAAGCATTTAATTCCTAGACTGTTTACAAGCCATCAATACAAACATTAATAAGCAGATATATGGCAGGCTGCTTTAAAAGTACATTACTTTGCTGTCAAAACTAGCTCTGGTACAAATTCAGGAGTATGCAATGTTTTATTCTTTTTAAAGGAAGACTTTCTCTTAGGGGTTTTAAGTAATCTCTTATGCCTGAACTACTACATAAAAATACAACATCCTCTGCAAACATTAAGTAGGTGCTTTCTCTTTTGTTAGCAAATGGCGTACACCCTAGCCTTTTAAATTTTTCAATGCCTTTGAAAATAAAAGGTGTCTCCAATATAATATTTATAACAGGTAAATTATATCTCTTCAGACAAGAGTAATAATTAACAGAATACATCTGTACTATGTTTACCTTTATGAAGCATTATTGTACTAAGTAGCACAGAACCTCAATACAAGTGAAAACTTAAATTATTCTGCGGGACATCTGGAAAACTGTTCACCATTAACTCTAAGGAAACTGATAGCTCTGAGGGAAACTTGCCTCTACACTCTCCTCCATCAACAAGTATTACCCAGTCACTCACAGTACAGGTATATGACCTCATCAGCTTAAGCCTTGTTTTGGCATTTCAAAAAACCAACAAAACTTCTCAGCCTGGGTTTACGTACCAGTAGTCACCACAAGCTGGCACATCACAGCAGGACAGGCTTACATGCCTGGGAATTTCCAACGTGCATGACATCGCCTTTCAGGAATGGGTTATGGGAGAAAGATTTAATTCCAATTTCCCCTTGGATTTTTCCATTTCCATTTCTCCTGTGCACGAATAGCACAACTCTGCCCCTCCACCCCCAAAGTATATAAATTAATTTCCCCTCGTTCATTTTAATCTGGGTCAGCTCAATGGAAGCTAGGTTAAATTCCTGATCTACACCCAACTGTAGTCAAGAGAAGCCCTTCCACAGGCATGAACAGGTTTTAGCTCTGGATGGGGAAACCTAGGTGTGATGCTGCCGTGCAACACCACTGCCCTCATCCTGCTGAGCTCCACATATTTCAGCAGGCGTAGGAGCAGGAATTGTCACCAATTCCACTCTCTCCAAGTATGGGATAATGTAAAGCTTTGTATAAGATGGGAAACTACACAAATGGCAGGTGGCAAACTCCTAGGTGACACGGCCAAAGTCTTGTGGCTGATGCCTCCAAGAGTTCAGAATCACTGCAGTCAGGTAACTTGGGAAACTACAAATTAACTGATTTTGCTAGATCAGAAAAATTTTGTGAAACTCTACATTGTCTCTCAGTGACAAAACTGCAAACTGTCTGGAGTGGCATGCTCTGTGACTGAATGCCTGTTGTCCTTAATAGACAGAATTCTGTACACATAATTGAGATTATCACATGTGAAAAGAATGAAGGAGGAGAAAAAAAAGAAGAAAATGCATCTTAGAAGTTACTTATGTTTAATGCTTAAAAGTCTGAATGCACAAACAATAATCTACCATTATAGAAGTACTGGTGGTCAATACAATGCATTAGAACTATGTACAATGACACAGTTTAGTATCAAAATCTTTCTACAATGTAGAGTATTACGAAACTGTTAATGACATCAAACACTAAGCACTTAAGACACCATTTTTTGCTACCACATTTGGAACTTCAATGAACAGTCCATTTTAACTTGCAGCATCAATCCATTTCTAGTATGAAATTAAGTAATTTTCTACTTATACAATAAGATTTATCTACACGGGTCTTTTGATTTTGATCCATAGCAGCAAAGGCACTGTACATCAGCAGATCCACAGACTTAAAGATTTTTTTTAAAGCATTCAAAAAAAAAGTCACAGATCATAGTTTAACAGCAACAACAACAACATAAAAAGATAACACGTTGTCTCTGGCACAATGGCTCAGTCTGCGTCCTTTTTAGGGACATCCAGTCAAGACTTGGATTGAACTGCTGGCGAACAAAGCAAGTCCTTATCCCAATGAGAATCCATTCCTTTTTGTACGTCGGAATGAGTACTCTTGTAAATCCTACCTCAGAGGTCATTGCTTTTGTAGTTTGTATATTGGTAGGCATCCATTCTTATTTCAGTGCAGTTTCCAAAGAACATATCAAATATTTTTCATAATCTCTTGTAATTGAAAAATTGCCCAAAGACACATATCCCCATTTTCAAGGAAACATTGCAAAAGTTTCCAGAAGTAACAAAGGTGATTCTTTGAGGCAACTTATTGTACTCTCTACAATATAACAAAGAGAGGTGTTTATATTAAAAAAACTAGTCTGACACCAAAATGCTTTATGTTTATCAACAGAAAAGCATTGAGAACAAATCTGTACACAAGATGCTATATTAACATTGCAAATATATAAATTAGCACATTCTTACTTAAAGTGAATTTAATTTCGATGTGAATTGAATTTGCCATTCATCACAGGCATGTAGATTACTGGCTACAGTTTGCAATTTCCTAAGTTTCCAAGACTGTCTAAAATAGTTAAGATACAGCATCTTCCCACCAAATATTTATACTGTAATAACACTTAGAGGTCTCATCCAAGAACAGGACTAAAAAATATAACAAAGTTTTTTTGTTTTGTTTTTTTTGTTTTTTTTTTTTTTTAAATAGAAACTACAAGTCTATTTAGTGTAACTTTAACTATCTCCTGAACATCCTTCTCCAAGATCCCCAATTAATCCACCTGCAAAAACACAAAGTATACAATGCACCTTTCAAACTAAAGCCGGGCCAGGCAGCTTTATTTAGTCAGTTCATTGTTAGAAAGCCTTCTTTAAACAAAATAAATACATTACAGCTATAATACATAATTAAAGAGTCAAGTTCACTGTTAAGTATGCTTATTCCATCTTCTTCCAAGTAGATATCTGACAATTTGGTATCACACGTTCTTAAAGAGCATTCACAAATCAATACCAAGTTAAGAAGGTAAAAATAAATTCCACAACTGTGATGAGCATTTTAGTTCTCAGTATAGAAAGAAAAAAAAGGAATATACAGCAAAGTGCTAGGAGAAGGAGTTCTGTCTGCATTCAGATTTGTCTCTAATAAATAACTTCATAGACTGTAGCTTTCTTGTCCCCAGAGCCAGTGACAATGTATTTGTCATCCACAGAGATATCACAGCTAAGCACAGATGAGGATTCTTTGGACTACGAGAAAAAAAGAAAAAAAAAAAAAAAAAAAAAGAAAAAAGAAAATTATGCCTTTCCAATCCTTCAATCCAGAACAGCTTGAAGATTAATTGTAAGAGTTTATAGAGAGGGAATACACCGAAAGTTGATTTAAGTATCAGTACCATAGTGGCAGCTTTTGTTACAAGACTGTTTCTCCAAACTTGTTCCACCTAAAGCTCTATGGCAACAAAAAACAGCAGTGGAAAGGGAAGTGAATGTTATGGACCTAGAGATAATCTATCAATCAAACAAAAAGAAGCAGTCCTTTCTATACAGTCTACAAGCAATAAGCTTTTATTTACATTTTACATGCTAGCTTTTGCATGAAAATGAATGAAAAGCCATCTTCTTCTTCTTCCCTCCCTTTTTTGTTGTAAACCAGAAATCTGTATGGAGAAGCACTACAAAGCCCTACCCACTCACAGATATGAAACAAAGATACTCCACAGAAGTAACTGTATCTCCTCACACTATTTCCCCAACACTGAAGACAAAAGCCTTGCACAAAGGGACTTAAATTATCAGGGAGGATGCAAATATGAAAAGATACTGTGGTGGAACAGGATGCGCAACAGTGTACAGCAGGTCAATGGGAGACAGGATAGACCAGTATGCCACAGCTCTGTCTCTCCCAGCTTTTCTGTCTTTTCTGAGATGATGTGTACATATTGTCACATTTTACTTGCTGTTTTAGTGCATGTTTTCTTTACATAACACATGTCCGCATTCTTTTCTGCCTGTCACTGCAAGAGCTAAACACTTCCCAAACATGCTAATTTTTTGCCAAGAAACCTCTGCTGCACTGCACAGGGAGTTTCTTTCTCTACCCCTCATTAACAAAGCTGCACTGGAGTTTTAACATCACTTTTAAGGGAGATGTGTTCTTGTTAGGACAATTTGGGCTTTCTGTGGGAGGTAGTTTCAGAGCTGAATAGCCTCCACTAAGAAAACTCAGACCTCAGCTTTCGCATGTCAAGGCAAAATGCACTGTCCCCAAAGGTGGAGACACAGCAGGTATCAGTACAGGTGAGACCTGACTGTCTAAACTGGAACACCAGTTGCCTTAATTCAAAAAATTCCCAGCCTAGAAGTACCTATGGGTGAAAGAAGAGAAGACCATGCCAAAAATCCCACTCTTCTTTAATGGCACTGAAGTGCCATTAAAATTGCGCACAGAGCGATTAAAGACTATAGAAAGGTTACAACTTCCAGTCACACTCCAGAAGGCTCCTCCATAAGGATACACCAGGAGTCTGCCTGTCCAGTCCACTGACTTTACACATATCGTCCAAGAAAAATACTTGTGTTGAATATGACTTTCACTGGTTTAGCTACATTTTGGACCTTCAGTGAATGATCACCTAAGAACACGACTTGGGTACTGTATTACAGCAATACGCACAAGAAGGTGAGAAAGAAGGGTATTAAAACCAATTTTGGATTAAAGGGCTACTTTATTCTAAGAGCTAAATTACTCAAATGTTAGAAAGGCCAAAAGCATATCTCTCTCTAATTACAGACAAAGTCTTAAAGGAACATAGTAATTAGCCACGAATTTCCATTTAAAAACTCTTCAAGCTAATGACAGACCCTGAAATGTGCAGCTCTACTGCACTGTAATGTATGTGGAAAATAGCTTTTAGGAGATTATTACCTGGAATATACTGGCTCCATAAGGTGTTCTCCAGGCATTAAGAAGATTATCTTTTCCAGTGCTTACAAACCACTTGCCTGCAACAGATTGTTTAAATGTTATTGTTACATTTTGTTTTCAAGGAATGCACCCCAAGAAACCGATTAATCCTAAAAACAATGCATTCACACATTAATGGAAAACATATCCAAAGAACAGTCACATTTTCATGTGATTGCACTATGATGTTCGATCACAACATAAACAGTTCACACAAAAAAGCAGTCATATAGAATTTTTAAAGTAATTTTAATACTTAAATTTAACATTTAATTTTTAACTATACACCTACTTTCATTGAAAGGTAATCTTGAACAAATTTCTCGGGAGGCAAAACAGTGCCATAGAAAGATTGGCTTACCACAGTGAGCAAATTTGAGTGACAACACACAGCTCTCATGAAGATGCAGCTGATACTTGTCCGGCTTAGTAACATGCAGCACCTCGACGTTACTGTTCTCCATTCCTACTGCCAACCACTCACCAGTTGGGCAATAGCCGAGTGAGAAGATCTGGAATTAGCACAGCACATGCTTCAATCAGTAAAGGAAATGAGCTTGAGATATTCAAAGCTGACTCTCGCTACACTGTTAACACTATGCAAAACCACATTTTTGTCTACTACAGTTGTAAAAACATGATAATCCAATTACTATAGTATTCAAGATAAATTAGTTCATGTAAGCAAAGCTCAATTAAAACTGTAATAGTAAAGCACTGAGTCAAGCTATAAAAGTTAATGTCCTTGCTTATCTGACAGCATTTAAAAATATTTTCATAAAATATTTTTGAACAAGAGTCTCCAGAAATGGGAACAGACTGCACACAGGAACACTTTAATCTGGCAATTTTTTTATAAAAAGGATTCACCACTATTCTCATGGGAGAAGTGACCATAATCTGTCAAATGGTCATAATCCAGAAAGATGTTTAGCTGCCACATCAGGAAAAAAAAAAAAAAAAAAAAGAAAAAAAGAGTGTGAGACTAAGTGAAAACTTCTTCAGAGCTCTCCTTGAGCCTGCTTTTTTTGCTTTAAAAAAACCAAACCAAACCAAACCAAAAACCAAAAGTGCTTGTTTTAGAAAACCATGACAGATTTTTCTTAACATGCCAAAGCTTCTGAGATTGAACCTGTGATGTGAAGTCATGTTGCTGTAGCTGCCTCCCTTCTCTGAGATCCCAGGATCGGACTGTATTGTCCAAGCCTCCCGTCCATAGTTTGGTGCCGTCATTAGAAATGTCAATACAGCTTGCTCCATCTGTGTGGCCCTGAAATTGCCTGAAAATATTGAAAGAAGGTATGCATATTCTCACACTGGGAAGAGTCGGTTCTGAGCAAGTATACAAAATACCTCCTTTTTCTTTCAGTCCCTGACATGCAGCCATTAAAGACAACACTAACAGAGATTCCAATAGCAATCTCTATTAATAGAGATTAATATAAACTCTGGGATGACCATGTGAGTTTTGTGACGAATTGATGAAGCAATCAGGCCAGACAGCCAAGTGCTAATTTGATTTCAAAAAGCACACTTTACGAGTCAGATATTCTGGGGATCTTTGCTGCTGACCGTGTGATACCCACTGTTCAACTGAAAATACCCTCACTCCCCCCAAAGGAATGTAGTGTGATCATCAAAATTCACTTGGTTTAAGAAGAATCTGCAGGTCACCAACAAAGTTGGAAGAAAAAGCAGTCTAAATGGGAACACCAGGGAGTAAAAGCCTGCCTTTACATGCAATACTGATATATTACATATAACGACATACATACAGTGCAGTGCATAGAGAAGCTCTGTATGACTGGCTCCTAGCTTATTGTACATTAGTGTTGAGCAGGAACCCATACTCCTAAGGTGCTAAGTTTGCAATGCAGTAATTTACACACATCTTTACCCAAGGCATATTTGCCAAAGCATTGATTAAAGAGATTGGAATGTGAACACAGTGTATTGCATGGAAACAAAGAAAAACATCTGTTCAAAGAACCTACATCAGTGTCAACACCAGCTGATCTAAGGAAATTATAGTTATGGGCTGCTCAACAGGCCTGGAATTATGAAACTCTCAAAACCTATAAACAATTATATAGACTTTTGTCAAAAGTATTACCATAGCTATTGCCTAGCAGTGAAATACTGAAAGCAGGTATGCAGACACCATGGATAAAACAGCATATGTACACAGAAGAGGATGTAAGGCCATGTCTCATTAATTCTTCACAACCTGATGATCCAGTTCTGTTGACCTACCTTACTAAAGTCTGGTTATGCAGATCCCACACTGCAATGTTCCCATCACTACAGCAAGAGAAGCAGACCTTGGAATCAGGGCTTATAGCTAGAGCATAGCAAGCTGGAGCAGAAGATGTCAGCTCTGCTTTGATGCGAGGAGTTGGAGCTGCCAGGTCCCAAATGGATAACGTGCTGGCTTCCCCACCAACAATCAGGGTGCGGCCGTCGGGGAGCAATCTGCAGGAACGGATGTAGTTATCTCTGTTCTGTGGAGACAGAACCCATCAAGAGATTACTCATGAGGAAAGGAAAACAGCATTAACATGAGAGCAGAAATCCATAAAAGTATTGTATTCCCTCCTGGTTTTAATGAGCCATTTATACTTATGACAATGATAAAGTGTATTAATGCCAGAAAATTACACGACATTAGGGAAGTACTTAAACTTGATCTACAAAATTCAGTAGTGAGAGATATTTAATCTTAATTAGCATCAAAACGCAAAGAGCTGAACCCAGCCCAAAACAATTCAAGATAGCTGTATTCAACAGCTTGTGTAGAAAGTTACATTTTCATAGTCTGTTTATCTCAGCACATTAACCTCTTGGCATGGGGGAGTACCAAATTCCCTGCACACTCCCCCCGCCTCTGTTCCAACGAGACTTGCTGCCACGTCTAGGAGATGTCAGAGGAAAATATTTGGGCAATTTTCTTCATTTGTGTAGCAACTTGTGTAGCAATTCATTATCTGTCTACATGTGCTGCACAGTTCTCATTTTACTGCCTCTGTCACAAGAAGCAACATCTTACCAAGAACTGGTAAATGACAAGAGAAAAGCTGCTAACAATGGTTCATCTTGTTAACACATTCAAATAATTTGTGAGTAACACTCAGGGATATTTTTAATCATCACATTAAGACAGGGCAATGCATTCACACACACACAGAGACACAAATTACGTGACACAATCTTCAGATACTCTCGGAGAATACAGCTGCAAGACAGCAATTTTTAGCATGATAGGATATCAAGCTTTAAGACTGCCAACGAATGTCAAAGTTTATAAACAGTATTTGCTGTGCTGTCTTTGATCTTTCCCCCTACCAATACAATTTTTGGATATTAAAGATGTTTTGATTCATTGGGGGCAAAAACCACAAGTACGACAAGGAACATACTTCAAACTCAGTTCTCAAAGAAACAAAATTACAAATGAAATATCAAGCTTCGATACCAGTGACAGCACTCAGATAGCCACTGTTTTTTTGTACCTTAATGGTATCATTTCAGTCTTGACACAACCTGCTATCTTCTTCTACTGTCATATGCTGCTTTTTACCTACCAGGCAGTCCAGCTGAGAGACAGGGCTCTTGTTGCCAGGGTGGCTGATGTCCCAGACTTTGACGCACCCCTTCCCACCCGTGTACACATGTCTCGTGGGGTTGCTGATGGTAACTGC
>JAOBAS010000072.1:41931918-41944068 GCA_025311575.1 Elanoides forficatus
TGACGGGCATGGCGGGGGATTCCTGGACCGATGAGGGCATCAGGGGGGAAAGGAACCGGCTGCATCTGACCATCTGCACTTACATGAAATGAGTATGCTCTGAGGGGAAAAAAAAAGATAGGGAGTGATTTAAGAAGTTTTTCTCGAGGCCTTTTTAAGAAAACATAATTAAAGGTGTGTTTCCATTGCGGGCATTCAGATTGTGCACTCAGCTACTTTTGCAATCTTTTTAATCATGTGAAGAAGAAATTATTCATTTATCTATAGCATGGCCCTCAAAGCATAGACTTAGGTACTCTTCTTTTAATGTGGAAAGTCAAGCACCATCTACCAATCAAATGAGCTTTTACAACACATGCAATGATGATTTCTGGCATGAGCAAGGATACAGGATGCTACTCTTAAACCTGGGGCACGGGGAGACCACCACACGCAGAGAAGGGAAGGAAGGTCAGGTCAGGGCCCCCTGGAAGACAGAAATAGTTGGCTGGCTGCTGCAGAGCATGGCAGGTAGCTGAGTGCCAGGGGACATTTGGTTGCTCCCTTACTGACTCTAATGTGCAAAATTCAGCTGGACTGCTGCCAAGCTGCCCTGAACGCACCACAGCTCCCATGCCCCTTGAGTGAAACCGCCCAGCACTGTACCTTATGGTGCAGTGAAACCTCCACCGTTAAGAAGTTAAGTCTTCAAGGCACAGTTGCTGACACCTGACATGACAGACCAGCAAAAATGCACTGAAATTTTTTTCCTTCTTTTGGGCTCGCTATCTTTGTTGTTGTTGTTGTTGTTGTTGTTGTGTGTGTGGACCTGACACAACAACTACAAATCCCAATTTCTCTTGCCGGAATCAGAGCTCTCACTGAGAAAGAACGTGTTGTGTGACTGCCAGTTATGCCACCTGTGAATAACCTATCAACAGCTTCATCTCAAAATATTTTCCAGGGAGAACAGTTAGGTTGTGAAATTGTCTTGTTCTGAGATGCTACCTGACACATCACATCTATTACAAGAGCACAAACTTTACAAGAGGGTTCACCTACACATAGCAAGGTATACTTAAAGGAAGGCTTTAATTTCCTTAGACCTAAAAAATTCTCGTAGTACTGACGAAAAATCCATTGTCACAATTGTGGGATGAGAAGCGCTTACAAAAAAATCATTTTATGAGAATACTTAGGAAGATCACTTCCTTAATTGTTGCTTCAAAGTCACTCAAGAAGGCAGTCTTCAGAATTCAACTATTGAATTTGTTATTTAAGATTCATAGTGCATTAACACTAGAACAATAATTTTCAGTGGGACAAAATGCAACTGCATTTTCACCTTTCTGCCCTATTCCCAGAGCTTTACACACTCTTTTCATCCTGTACTCTGTTCTGGCAGGTCTGAGTGACAGATTATATCATCATTCTCCATTTTTTGACATTAAACACATTCAGGAAAGGGTAGGACAGATTTCTGTGGTTGTCAGAAGCAGCAAACTATCTTCCTCTTATCTCCCTAATTTCTGTTTACTGCAGTAAGGTACTGAAAAAAAGCAACTGATGGTCACCTGAAATCTCTAACAAAACAAGTGAGACTTCATTATAATCTTTTCTGATTTCTGTATGCAGTCACTCTCCGCAGAGCCATGTTGAGCACTGAGTGTATGATACTTTTATCAGCCAAAGTGATTTTTAGGATGCTTATGAAGTATACAGAACTGGAGTGATCTGTGACTACATTATTCTCACTCTATTCATTACTCCATACCAGCACGTGTGATTAAACTGTTGCTTTGTTGCTTGGTTTGGTTTTGTGGTGGTTGAGTGGGTTTGATTTTTTTTACTCTGAGAACTAACACTACATGTTGCTTATTTGAAGTACTCTAAATATCTTACAAATATCTGACACAGTAAACACCTGGTGAGCACTTTTTTCTTCTTTTCACATTAGCTACCTTTTCTAGTTATATACCATACAATCCTCAGCATTTAGATGCATCTCCAAAGTGAGAAAAGACTTATTAGGGGCCAGATCCCTAATGTGCTACACACTGGCTGTTCCCTTTCAACAGACACTCAACAGCATGGAGAATTTACACAACTTTTGCTCTAAGGGAAAATGAAGAGTAAATGAGAAAGCAACAATCCTGAATGATAGCTGTGAAAAGTACTGCACTTAAGATGAAGAAAAATCAATGCAATTATGCTCAAACAACCACAGATTTCAAAGCTTTCAGGCCCTGCGGCTGACAAATGACAGCTACATTTACATGTTTAAAACAGTCATCAATATAACAACAACATTCAAAAACCTTGGAGATGCACCACAGCTGAACTGGTTTGATTTCAATTTGCCTCACTTTATTTCCCCCATCTCCAACACGAGTGAGATGTGAGCTGGTGAGCAGGAAGGTCTCCACACCCCTGGTATTGCTGTTCCTCAGACCACAGCAAGCAAAGCCTGGTAGAGCCAGTCACCCTTCCTTCTGGGTGACTGACTCCACCAAGCATGAACTTGAACCCACTGACCATTTGAACATTACCTCAAGGCATTTCTAAGTGCCTGCTGCATATGTAGGATGAAGATCTGTGCCCCACAGAATTTTTAATGCAAGCTGCTGGTCCAGAAGCTGCTGCACACTCATTTCCATACTTGCCTTACGCAGCCATCTAACAGGGTGGTGCAACTAGCAGAAAAGTCAGCTTGAGGTGGTAACTGATGTGTGATGTCTGAGAGAGCTGGACATGGTTTACAATTTGTGTGACACATATGTACAAGAGGAGTTACAGGCACTAGGACTGATTGCCTGTCACCATGCTGTTATTAAACCTGCATGTACACAAGCTCACTGGCAGGTAGGAGAATGCATTTACTCATATGCATGCAAGTGTGTGAATATCCCCCAGCCACTCCTCCACAAACATGTTCATATGTACAAGAGTGAGAGATGGAATGGCACAAACATCCCCTGCTCTTCAAACTCTCCAGTATTAGCTGGTCACAGTTTCCCACAAGTGTCATGCAAGAAGTGGAACTGGAGGACCCTTACATAAAATCTGGATCAATATGGTTTGCATCGCCGTTTTATTTTTCCCCTCTCTAATTCAAGAGGGATGTGAGCAGAGAGTTCTTCATATCTGTGTAATTCTTTTTCTGAGGCTCACAACAAGCGAAGCCTGGTACAGCAGGTCACCTTTTACGGTCAGTTCCATCAAGGATGAATTTGAACATTATGATACAATAATTCTTTCCAGTATTTTCAATCAAACAAAACATGTCAGTGTTCCTTTCTCTGCACACTCCTGTTTATAGCAGCTGATAAGTTTCCAAGTAATTGCAAGGGTTTTGTGAACAAAGGAATCATTTTTTTAAACTGAGCAGAATACAGCAGAGATGGAAAGCCAAGATCCCGCTCCAGTTTGCGTTTCCATATAAGACCAACCAGTCAGATTCAGCATGTAACACCTCAATGTTCAGCTCATTTTTCCATTTATTTCTGTCTCCTTTGCCCTATATCACCCAGTCCTTGTTGGCTGCTATTAGTCTTCAAAACAAATTTGCAAATGCAACTTTAAGATTAAACAGTATTTCTCCTGCCATTGCCAAAGAGCTATACTTACTTCTATTCACACAATAGTTTTCAGTAGCTAAGGGGAATTCCAACCGGCAAGGGAACACAACTTCAACAGGTGATTGACTTTTAAAGTTGAACTTTTGATACTCACGGTTTTCCTCCTGGGATGCCTGTGAGATTGGGAGGGATGCCTGGGACTCGCATGTGATGATGTGGATCAAAACCAACCTATAGTTTTCCCCAAGCAAAACAAAAAGGTGTATTAAATATGGAGTTAGGCAAAGGAAGACTGTTTAATTCATGTTCTCCATAGCATACTCCCCAAATTACGAAGAGACTGAACTAGATTTAACCCCACAGGTCTTAATATAAACTGCTCTCAACACCAAATGCACTAACAGCAAACACTTACCACCGGAGATCTCCCATAAGCTGCCGCTGCTGCTGCTGCTGCAGCTGCTGCACTCATTTGAGGGGAAATATTGTGTAGACCCGCATAGGCAGCCCCAGGGCTGGTCAGCTCTCCGTTCATACCAGCATGTGGCACGATCCCAAACGGAGTAGGATAAGGACATGGCACTGCCATAGGTGTCCTTAAACCTGAGGCTATTGAGGGGAAAAAGAGAGAAGTCACACAGCCAGCCCAGACCCATGAGATGAAATATGAGTTTGGCAAACAGTAACATATATATATATATACACAAGCTGTATTAAAGTGCTGAAGAACCAGCTCAGCATCCAGTTTAAGCAGCTGTAATATACTGCCTCATCACTGTAGATGGGAGCCTGGCTAGGGACAAATGGCCACCATTTCACATCATTGAAATATATGGACACTAACCTAGCGGGTCCACACCTGGGGGTTTGCCAGGCACTGGCCTCAGTCCGGGAGTGGAGTTGCTGCCTGGAGTTGGGGCATCAGTCCGTGGAGTTGGGGTATTTGATTTGGACACAGGAGTGGTAGATTTCTCATTCTAATCACCAAAAAGGAAAAAGGAAGACAGTTTGTTAGTTGTTTTATTTTTTTAGCTAGTGGTTGGAAAGAGAGCCGATGACAACCAGAGTGTGCGTGACTAATGATATTTAGCTTTTGGGTTTGGGTTTCAACAGTCACTGGCAATGAAGAGAAGCTGCAGAGATACTGAAAAAGACGGAATGGCTTTGGGAATTAACTATAGTCTTCACAGCTTTCCTCGTCAGGGCATCCATATGATTCAGAATGAGGTCAACGACTGAACATCATTGCCACCTAACAATTACATTGGCAGCATATATGAAATCTGTTGGTGGTCTCACTCTGCTCATGGTGGACCTGCTCCCATTAAGATTATGTGTTTCTGTGAGAGGCCACTGCTGCGTGGACAAGAAGATCAGGAAAAAAACCCACAACTGACCAACAACTCATGCTCAAACATGGTGCTGGCAACACAGGACAGAGACAGTGATGGATATAAAGTCAGGAACTGTGCAGTGCCGCTCTTGTGACAAGCTTGTTCATAAGACAAACCACTGACTCCCAGGCCTGAACCTGTCACTCCATCACCTTTTCTGAGCACTACATTCACTTTAAGCTTTCTTTTTATTTATTTTGCTTCTTTAAATAATTGTGTACCCTGACCTGTGAAGAACTGAGAGGGGAGTTACTGTGCAGCTCAGGAAGGTGATTAACTGTGGTCACAAACAGGAAAGGAAAGAACACCCCCAACTTGCAGGCAGCTCTTTTTTTGCATTGTGATTTGTGATGCAAGTCAAGCAAGGCTCTTGTAAATGACAGATTACTTTTTAGATAGAAAATAAAAATTATTGTTGTTGTATATGGCCTGGTAATTCAAACAAAGCTAACAACCAAATCACATCCAAGCAGGGAACTGAATTTGCTATAAACCACAGCACAGGAAAACAGATCAAGCAACCCCTGTGTACTTTTATTTATTCTCAGAATGGCAGTTTTTCATATTGGGGAGGAGAAAAACATCTCTCAGCACAGCACATCTATCATTTGCACACACCACCAGTGAAAATAACCTCTTCCTATCCCCCAAAAAAGGCTGTGGACTTTCTCCTTACTGTGTTTTTTAAATTCCCTTCAGGAGATAGATTAAACAAATTTTAAATTGATGCTTCATAGTGCTTTACTGATAGCTGTGGAAATCCAAATTGTGTCCAGACAGAAATCCAATAAGCATGTGTTTCAGTATACGATCATGGGTCAGGAGCATTTTGAAGGACTTACAAGGCTAAGTTCTTTGGATTTGGAGGAAGGAGTACTGCTGGAGGATGCAATAGACGCCGGACTAATTGGTGCATCTTTCTTCAGCAGCCGAGTCTTGTCCAAGCCATTCTCCCGTGGAGAGTGTGCTGGGCTCCCCCGGGGAGAAGAAGGATCCTAAACATCAGCAACATGTGTTAGTATAAAAACTTTATACTAGCCACTAGTGCTTGTCTTGAGCAATTCTCACTTTGGAATGAAAATCTGTCATGTAAAGTGACATCTTCCTTCAGTTCTTAATTGATTTAGCTGAAAATATTGTAAAATTGAGATGGATAATGAAAGACAACTTTTTTTTTTTTAAGAAAGTCTTAAAATTTGATGCCATTAACCATGAAAAATAATATTAAAAATCTATGGATATTGAAATAGGCAAGCAAATCTCATTTGTCAGGTGATAGATTGAAAAGGTTTGAGGCACTTGGCAGACCTATTGACGTTCACATATGAAGTCATGGCCAGACCGAAAGAAAACACAGATACCATTACAAGCTGCATCCTATCTGCTGTGCTGGGCAGGCTTCAAATACCTCAAGCAGACTTTTGGTTCATACAAGAAACAAAAAGGTCCTTTGTAGAAATAAGTGTTACAGATCTGATTTGCATTCTGAAGAAAGATGACCTGACTGGATTCCCTCACGCACTTCAAGCTCCTTTATGAAGGCAAAGGCTGTGATCTTATTCATATACCCAATACCCACAGCAACCACCGAAGACACCCTCACCACCACCACTGTAAGGTAGAAAAACCATCATTGTGTATACCTCATTGGAAACATCAACTACCAAGTTGTCGTCGCTCTTTTCACCATCACTGTCCTGCAATGACAAGTCACAATGTGTTAAAACCATTTATTTAATATCCCAACATCTCTTAAGTACTAAGAAAAAATAAACCAATGAAATGCAAGGCTGCTCAGAACTATGCAACGTAGCATTTACTTTTACCAAGCTTGTGGTAATACAATTATAATATTTAGGTCACCTATAGGGGCTTCTGCTTAATAGGTTGCCACAGCTACAGCATTCTTCCCAGTTGTCACATTGAGGAACAAAGACGCAGGATGAAAATCCGCATCCGAAGTTGCACTGCACTGAGAAGCAGAGCCAAGCTAGAGTCCAGATCTACCACGTCCCAGCCTAATGCTCAGTCCTCTTGTCACATGCCTTCCAGGTGCTCTGTATTTATATTGTTAAAAACCCTACCAATCCTACACACCAAAACCTTCCACCCAGCACAGATGTTAGAGGCAGGCAGTAAGAACCTGTTAAAAATCTGACCCTCAATCAACGTTATGCGGCAGGAATCAGGTGAAATTACAGAGGAACACTTACATTTGATAACACACAATGCAGACAATTTACTCACATAACGAGCTGCTATTTCCTTCTCTTCTGTTTTCTGTTTTTTACTATCTGAAGAATAATCTGTTGAATTTCTGTGCTTTTCTGCTGTTCTGAAACTGGCTGAGGGAGATACAGAAGAGCTCTGCAGTCAGAAGAGAGATGAAGAAAACATCATCAGATGCTTATTCAAAACAGTTCATTCGTCACTATCCCTCAATACAACTTAACCCAATAACATGATTTGGAGTTGTTCTCACAGATAGCATTTTGGGTTTTAATCAGTGATAGCTACCCAGCAAGTGGCCAGTATTAAAAGTGCACAATGCACTGCACGAGACAGATAAAGGCGATCAGCCAACAGATCATAGTTGCCATCTGCAGTGTCAACAGGATGAATGTAGAGCTACTTCGGACCATTTTATGATTACTGTGCATTGGCCTGGTTTTGGCTTGTTTCCTCTACAAATATGCAAGGTTAAATCAATACTCCCTGAAGAGGGTGTGGGTGTGTATCTGTGTGTGTTTGCCTGTGTAAATCAAGAAGAACAAAGTGGCTCAAGGTAAGTCACACTTCAGCAAACGCTTGAATGCAGATTTCTAGCAAAGAAAGAAGCAAGCTCCTGAACAGTCTCAAAGCAGGACAGAACAGGGGAAAACACTTAAACTTATTTAGTCATTTTATTTTGGTGCCTTTTACAACTACAGGCTGTACCTGCAGTAGACAGAAACACAATGCAGTGGCTCAGTAAGTCTCTTGCCATTCTGCAGCCCTCGCTTAGTAATGATCATTAAACAGCATGCATACAGAACAGGAGAGAAAGGAAGATAATATGTACTTTATGCACTGTCATCCAGCAATTCTGCTCTACTCCTTTAAACAAGGCAGGCGACATTTATCAACTCCTACCATATTTCCAAAGCTTGGTGGAGCCTGTATCTTAGTATACAAAAAAGGAAGTAATGAAAGATGCAAAGTTCCCTCTGGGATTGATGTTAGCAGCAGCACCAGCTTTTGGCCCTAGTTCAAGAAAGCATTTAAGCATGCGTTAAACTTTATCTCACACTGAAGTCAATGGTTGAACGTACATAAGTAAGGATGTGTTCATGCATTTTGCAGAATTGGAGCTGACAGGAATGAAGTTGAAAGTAATTCTTAGTTGAAACCCTGCAGACTGTTTCCATCTCTCTGTCCTCCTTATGTAAGGGGGTGGAAAGAACAACAACCAAAGAAGTCCTTACTGCCGGATTTTAGATCCTCCCATTCATCCAGACACACTGGTTTTGGGGTTCTTTCTCCACGCACTGTGGTCAGCTGTTGTTCCACATGAAACTGTACAACACAGCAGTTTGGTTGTGGAGGTTTCAGTGCACACCCCCCTAGGTTTATTTTATAGCTACTATGAGGAACATATACCAAGAAATTAGCATTTACATTGTGCAACTTCTGTTCCATCACTATTACCAAATTTCTTCTTTTCCTTAACTTACTACACCACAAACTTCTGATGAGGATTAGGAACACTTAACCACAGAAATTAAGCTGTGGTTGTTGCCCAAGTCACATGAGAGAACATTTCTCCCTGCTGGGACACTCAGGTCCTCCTCTCCACTTCTCTAAAATTTTCAATTCTTGTCAACAGCAGCTCAGATTAATGAGTGGTAGAATTTGCAAAAACGTTCCATCTTTTTGACTGGTAATTGTTAATTACCTTCTAAGTACACTGAGTGGAATTAAAAATTTTAGAAAAAAGCTAGTGCTGAACACAGCCTAGGCCTTTCCCATTTGCCTGTCTGCCTCCCGCTCTCTCTCTCCCCAACAGTATAAAATAGGTAGACAAGGATTTCCCAACCTAAGCAAATATATCTTAAAATACGTTCACTGATTTAGCTTTAAAGCAAATCATTAATCAACTATTACAGTAAATGACAAAAACTAACAATGTTACTTTTTGCTCTGAAGGGACAACACATGTTAAGACATTTGGAGACAGTAGTGGCAGTAGGCACAGAAGCCCTTAAAATAAAGGCCAAGCAGAAATGCAACATTAAATGATCTGATGGCTTGAAAAATGTATTTGTTTACTGCAACGATATAGCATAGTCTTTTGCAAAAGATTTTAATAGTGTGCTCCTATTACATTTATATTCATTTACAGTTTGGGAAGCAGTAGCTTGTAATGTGAATTCAATTCATTATTTCTCAACTTCACCCTACAGAAAGCAATTTGCTTTAAAACGAAGAAAAATAATCACCAGTAAACTACAAATTAGAGTGGTGTCTAAAGAATTAAACTACTGCACTTATTTAAATAGAAATATTTATTTTCATAAATCTGAAACCATACAAGTTTCATTTTTCACAATCTAGTTAGCTATGTGCTATAGATACCATTTTAATCTTTGATTTCACTGCTTAATAAAGTAATAAATTAAAGCTCCCTACTAGAATGATAAAGTAGCTAATTATCACTAGCACATAAAGGATGAGCACCACATCGGGCACTGGGGCAATGCACACTGCTTAATGGTTTATTACTTCAAAGACAGATCAGACCTGATACTAACATGAAAAGATCTTGCTGCAGTATCTCACCTGGTATTAGCAGAAAAACGGAGACAACTCACCTATTGAAAGCAGGCAGAATCTCATTTCCCAAACTGAAATTTGACCAGTGTACTAGGACTAACATTATTTTGCCTCAAGAGTCAATTACTACAGAACAAATCTAAACATTCTCGCTTTTAACTGTCCTACCCCTTTCCTTGCATGTAGCCAGACAATCAATACTCCTGCAGTACTAGCCTCTGTTCCCTTCAGTATGTAATGCACCTGCCACATAAGATCTCTGATTTCACGGGATCTCTGGGTGCTGACAGATCTAAGTTTATCTCTTATGGTAAGTCATGTACACAGCCAATGAGCTGTGGTCTAGATCTTCCTATAGACCTAACGCCTACTATTTCCAGTGTGCAAGGGATATCATTATTACCCATACTGAGTTCCCACTATTGTTCACAACAGCTTTTCAGCCTACAAACACTTGTAAGGATCTATCTTCAGTGACAAATACTGGGATGTAACAATGTCCTCACAGTTTCCACTGACATCAGATTCCTACATAAAATCCTGTACCCACCCACACCTTGGCTCCTGAGTGTGCTAGTCTTCATACTCCAACAGAGGTCCTTGTATCTGCAGACTGTAAAAGAAAACCTCCATCAAAGCACACTGTTTAGCTGTCAGACTCTGCCCTGTTTCTTGATTAAAACATCAATGCTCTCCGAACAGCTGCCTTTAAGAAGCTGGAATGGGATAGCTACTTAGAGAAATTAAGTGATTCAGCATTATGACTTGGCAGGCTGTAACTTAATGGGCTGGAGTCCTCATTTTAGTAACTATTAAAATTTACAGAGAAATAAAGTCTTTTCACAGTGCTGTTTTCTTCAATAAAATGTGTTAATCTACTGGACAGTAGCATTTTCCTACTAACCAACACTGAATTTGCTCACATATAATAATTAGATCAGACATAGGAAAAAATACTCTTTGGTGAAAGTAGGTCATATTTAGTTCCTGTTTTAGAAAAACATACCGTTTTTTCATATTCTGCTTAGGTAGAGCACTTTTCCTCATGTTAAATACACCACAAAATGCTGACAAAAAACAACTGAACATATGCATTTACAGAAAGGCTGAGCACGTTGCCTTGTTCATGTAATTTGCTTAAGTGGAAAGGTGCGTCGCCAGTGCTGGACCCACAGTATCTTTTGCACTAGGCTGTAAAGCATGGCATGCTATGCTTCAGTCTCTGTTTTGGGCAGTGCTGAGCACAGCGCTAACTGAAAAGATCTCCCACCACAAGGACGACCCTGTTTTCCCTCCAACATTGGCAGGGTGCTGCTCCTGGTGCAGTACCAGTGGCACACAGGCGCAAATTAAATGAACATAAAGAGGGCCATACAAGCCTCTTATGCAGCCGTAAAGTTCTCACCGGTAACAGGGCAAACATCAGCGTGCTCGCTGTCTATTTGGGATAATTAATATTTCAAGATGCTAGGAAAAGAAAAAAAAAAAAATCACCATTTTACTAGCAGCTTCCACTGGAAGTTACTTGCATTAACATAGATGACTTACACCACAACATGTCAGGAAAGAAATCAATATGGTCAGATTGCACAGCAATCCAACTGCTCTCAAATCCTGCAAGCCCCAACTCCCCATATGCTAGCTCCTGCAGATGAAGACCTGGCCTGAGCAGACTAAGTGATAATTAAATGAAATCAGTGTTAAAAGTAATGACTAGAGATGACAGGATGAAAAGCTCTCCCGTATGATAAAGCTGGTAACTCTACAAAGCATTCAGGAATATGACCATTCCCCAGTGTACCCTTACTACTGTGCCAAAATGATGTATTTGGAGTGTAATAATTAAAACAATAACTCCCAACAAAGTGGGAATTATGAGATAATTGACCATCCTGAAGTATTAAGCAAACTGCAGTAAAAGCCAAGGATGCTCAACGCTAAGGTCAATTATGGTGTAATTATCTGAATGACATTATTGCTGTTATAAAAGTCTGTTCAAAGTATAAAAGAAACTATAAAAATGGATACAATATGCATCGCAGAGAAACGACCAGGCAGTAATGCTGCTTGGTTGGCTGGTGCCAATGTTGTAGATGGATGTACCAGTGCCAGCGCTTGGACTCAGGCACTGTGAGCCTTGGGCTTGGAGCACTGGGCTCTCTTAAGGTAAAATTGCATGCCTAAATCAGAAATGCAATAAACAAAGGAAATGACTGCTGAGACTTCTGACATGCCAGGGATGAAACAGAAACTGCTCTGATGAGTAATGAGTGGTACAAGGTGGAAGAGGTACCACCAGCGAGCTTGACAGGATAGGGTGTAAGAAACACCTGGGGCAAAAGGAAGGGGCAGTCCACCACAGCCCACCGAGACCATGCACCCTGGGG
>JAOBAS010000072.1:41944168-41969491 GCA_025311575.1 Elanoides forficatus
AAAACTGTAGCCAAGAGCTCTGAAACAGCAAACCTTCTGCATGGCTCTAACCATAAGGCAACACCTACCTGTCTAAAAAAAATGCATTCATTCACATACACTCACAGGCACAGGTACCTTACTTTTATCAAACGGAGGGAAATGGTGCGAAACGCCATGCGCTGCTCTATAGACATCATATGGAGTGTTTGCATAGTGGTTGTGCTCCTGAGGTCACCCACACCTACACTGCTACCACGCCTTTTTGTTGTTATCATTATTATTACTATTACTCCTACATTACTACTATTGCTATTACTACATCCCAGTATCCACTCCAGCATCACAGATATTGTACTCTTTGGTTTAATTTTCCAACATGCCCCCCTTTGCTGTCCTTACTTAAGCAAGCGGGTTTTCCCTACCATGTCTTTCCCTTTAGGTCTCTGCAGTGGATCATGATCAGGGTGACACAGTCAGGCAGTATAGCCTGGAGCACATCTCTTCCAAAATGGCTCACCAAAGGAGGGGAGACTGGTAGCCAAGTATTGTTCCCACATGTATCACCAGTCATGGTGAACTTTTAAAATATTTTCACCTCCCCCTTTTCTAACTTGTTTCTCAACCTACCCAAACTGAAACCCAACTTCCACTCAGCCATACCATGAAAAAGATTTCTTTTTTTTTTTTTGGCTCAGTCACTGCCCTTTCCCTGTAGCTGCATTTCAGATACCAGACAAAGCCTCAGTAATTGTTAGTGAAAATTTCTACCAAGTAGCTAGGAAAGATACAGAACAAAGCTGTTTTTAATATCACATGACCCTGTCTGAGCTAACTGGATTGAGTTTAGTAATCAAGTGTGTGATAATTATTTTTAATACAAACTATGATTAAAATGCAAACTTTGAAGTTTTATATAGCATTTTTACCCACTAATTAACTTCACTAATTGCAAAATTAATGAAGTTAATTAGTGGATAAGTATGTCATAAAAAACATCAAAGTCTAGATGTGCAGTGCTGCTGCAAGAGCAATGAGACGGCCATGAAGAAGTCCAGAATAAAGAGAATGTGTAGGCTCAGCAGTTAAGTCTTCGAAACACAAGTGTTCTCAAAAGTTTTACATGCACGGAAGTATAGATATGTACATACGTTACATATATGTGTGTAATTTCTTCAAAAATATCCGTGTCACTGTTTACACTGGTAATCTGCTTGACCTGGTGGAGCCACTGAGATATTTAATCTAAGCTAATTAGAAGCATCAAAGTCTAGATGTTATGAAATGGGTGATAAAATAAACAATAAACCACTACGGTTGTACACATTAATTCCAGTCGTATTTCAACATACACTTAACAATTTGCTGGAAAAGCTAAGCAGGCCACACAGCAGAGGTTGCAGATACCTAGCAATTTTGACATATAATCCTATCAGCATGTGCTGTTGTTCCTCCGGCCCCTCCTGGTGTACAGGTGCATGGTGGTGGCAAGAAAAGTAGGTGTTTAAAGCAACGGTGAGGGTTGCCGGCTAGCCTTTCACAGACAGATTTTTGCAATAAATCCTTTAAAATACAGCTTCTTCAGTAATCACTGGCTGAAGGACACAACACACATAAGGCCTAATCACTACTGACACTGTGAGGGTCAAAGGATGGAGAGAAGAACTGATGCAGCTTAAGTACAAGCAGCGAAGCAGTAGAGGAACACAGCTGTGAGACAAAAAGGAAAGACAGGTTTAGGTTAAAGTATATCTTAGCACAGGCACACGAAGGTAGTGAAATCAAGGTGTGTGGCAAGAATAACAAGCACCCTTTGGTAAGCAAGACAGTTTGAACAAAGGACCTGGTTTCGGCAGGGAACAAAAGAAAAAGAAACTGATGGGCAGGAAAAGGAGTTAAACACTTCTGATAGGTTTACAGAAGCTTCAAAGTTCACAGATTACATTTACCATCAAGTCTACCCTCGTTCACATCTGCCAACTCGTAAATATTGAATTTAATTGATGGTAACACAACCCAGGCATTGTCAAACATCCTCCCCTTTAATCCACGGAGCAATTCACCTGATCCACTCTCCATTCACCACCTGCACTTCAATCTCCTCCCCTTTGAACAGACCCCAAACTAAGACCACATGCCTCAGCACAGAGCAGAGCAGGTAATTTGGACCGAGTGAAAAGATTTGCAAGGTGTTAAAGCACAAACTGCAATTGGTATAGGCAATACATCCGGTGCCCCCCAGGGCATATGCAGGCTGCAAAGGAATTCTGTCCCGAATGATCCCGGGAAAGAAAAGTGCTCCCGGATAACAAAGGCAGGCGCAAGCTTGGAAATGCTACCAGACACAGAAAACCGTGCTGCTGGCATTTTAGAAAATAAATGCCAAAATCCGGGACAAACTGCATGTTGGTCATCACAGTACACAAACCCCTGAATGTTACTTTAACCAAAATCAGACACACTGAAATGAAGGGGTCAAGGACACCAAGTTACAGAGATTCAGAAGAACTGAAGGTAAATATAATCATCTTCTGAAACGTGAGGAACAGCAGTGCCAAGGAAACACAGAACTACAGCTCTCCTCTCCTCAAACATTTATTTGGGGTTCGAATTACTGATCTTTCATGCTATCTCCTTTAGCAGAGACCTGAAACAGTTTGAGCAGCTCTAGCAAAATAGAAACAGAAAGAGAGAAGAGTGTATTGGGAGTTAACTAGGGAGAAAGAGCAAGGGAGAGCAGGCAATCACAAGATAAGAAAAAACTCAACCAGCCTGAGCATTCAATGCAGCAATTTAATTGTGGGCTCACCACTATGAAAGGGAGAGAGCAGGATAACCACCAGCCTGCATTACAGGCTTTGATTCAGCTGCATGCCATGACGCAAGGAAAAAGAGCAGCACTCTGTGAGCATTCTTCGAAAGCTGATGACGGATGCGCACAGAAAATTCCCAACATCCAACATACCTCCAGAATATTAACACTAATTACATTTTCATAGTGACTGAATTTAAACAGAACACACAAAGTAATTCAGTTAGTTTTTAGAATAGTAAGGAAAACACTAAAGAGGGAATGTTTTATGACAGCCATTAAAGGCCTGTGTCAGTATGCTTTACACTTAGTTAAAAAATATCTGCAAGAATCATGAAATCCCTCTGAAGAATAACTGGCTTTTGCTTAGAGCCCTCTTTTCAGACCAAGCACCACAGTAAAACTGTTATCCTTTCACTTTGCACAGTGATTAAAATGGACTGTACGGCACTGAGCCAAGCTGAACACGCACACTTTCCTGCAGTGGCTCAAGCCACAGGGGTTATAAAAATCTTGTCAGTACCAGCAACAGAGGTTAGGAGGTAAAAAACACACACACCTATACCCCTCAGATTTTCTATGTTAAAGTGGTAATGATCAGGCTTTAAGCGTTGCCTTCTCTGGGGACACCTAAGTGGATTCAGTTTTCATGTGACAGGTCCTAACAACTTTCTCCCGGGATTTACGTTCCCTATCTAATTCTTCATTATGACCAGAAGGATATAGCCTAGCACTACTTAGCCTTTTTTTGTTGCTTTAAAACCACAGAGATCACGTCTGAAGACAGTCCCACGAGGCACTCCGTTTAGCTGCTTTCAATCAGGTACTGTGCCCCAGTGCCCCACATTTTAGTTTTGGTCACATCTAACGTAGGCTATGTTCACAGCAAAGGCATCAGTTTTGAATTTTCACGTTTCTGTTCCTTTCCAATCTATCCATATGTATCAACCCTTCAGGGAAAAACACTTTCATTTTCTCTCCTTCTACCTGTTTGTCTCTAAAGGATTTTATAGTTGTTTTGCTGCAGAGATGACCTAGGAGATGATAAGAAAACAAAGCAAATTATTGTTTTAGCTGAATACTTCATGGATAGATCTGATGATCTCTTTCCACAGTTTCTGACTTCTTCCCTCCCTCCCCTCCATTTTTAATCCTATTTGTTCCTGACTTGATCAGTAGTAAAGTGATGGGAAAAGAGGTAGCCTTCAAGAGGCTACCATGATTACAAACAGCACCCTAAAATTCAATAGAAACATTCACTCCACATCCCTATTCCTTCAATCAGCAGAAACACGTTCACGTGTTTTTCTCAGGTATTAACTGACAGACTGGCAATTCACTCATCTCTTCCCCAGTCAGATCTTGTGTGGCTTCTTAAGACTTGATATATTTCATGCTTTTCTAGCACCCTACATGATTTAGGAAGCCAGAGCTATTGCTAAGCGCCCAGTGAAAACAGAATTAATTATCCAACTAGTCTCTTAATTGGGCAGGTGGATAAAACATGGCTGGGTGCTATTAAATATTTGCAAATTCCAGTTCATGCTGATTCTGAAGCAAACCATTCTCTCAACCATCTATAAAAATACCTTCCAGAAAGAAATCTTTGAGCACTACTGTTCGCCTCCCTGCCCAAATAACATCCAAGCCCATTATATCTGCCTCACTTCATCTACACTCACTTACTTGTGCTCCCAAGACCCTTGTTCAGGAAATTATCCCATTTCCTATTCAGGAAAGCACTCGAGCAGATGCCAGATTTGAGGCACGCACTTTGATCTCAGGAAAGCCACAAGGCAGATAAAGAAATCAGAGGAATGTACATATGTGCTGAACTTTAGATGCCTACTGCGCACTACTCTGAATCTGGACCTCAGCCTGCTGAAAAAATAATTGTCCCCAGTCTCTTTCTTCAAATCAAGGACTCTGGTAAGTGGAACGGATAGAGGCGTGGTGGGAACACAGATCTTGCAGTCAGCCTTAAAGCAGTTACATCAGTATATAATAGCACATTATATGTACAACACCTACTTTGAAGACTGAAAAACTAAAACACACAGTCCTTTCTGCCAGATTTTTAGATGCATTACAATTCCTGAACATCTTAGAGCTTTGCCAAGAGAAGCAGCAGTAGCTTTTACTTTTCTGGGCCTTTCATTATTTATATTAGACAGGTCACGCTGTTAATTTTTTAAACGTTAAAAGCACAATCAAATGCTAACTTCAGGCTAGCTGGAAATGTTTTGATGTCAGCAATGAGCAGCCAATACATTTTTAATTCAGGCTAGAGGAGAGGAAAAGCAAAAATCTCCCTCTTGTACTCCCCCTACACTCTGCCAAGTAGTTAAGTGTGATAACTGGCATGTACACACATGACCTTCTGTTCTATTCAAATTAGTTATCTTAGATAATTTGTGAAGACTGTTCTCTCACTTAAGTACTTCATAATACGATCCATCTTTCCCTCTGCTTTTGTTAAAGAAAGACTACAGTAATCCCCCTAAAACAGCATTCTGGCAAACGCTCCTAAATTATGTAATTAACTAGGTTCAACTCTACTGTTACAATCACTTTCAAGGAAGATGGGTATAACACATTATCATTATAACTATACAATCCTGAGTTGAATTTTCCTTGGCTGAATTCCTAACACTTTAATGCTGAAATTGATCTGTTTTAAAAACATCATGTGAAAGGTTTTTAAATACCATACATCCTCAAGCTCTTTATTTTAAATGGTTTAGAAATGTGCTGGTGGAAACAGGAAACAAAAACCAAAAAAACCCAACAACAACAAAAAAAGTCTTATGTTCTCTAATCTAGCATTAAGTACATTTTAAAGAACAACAGGCATGTTTCCAAACAAACTATTGCAGTGTACAAATTACCCAGCAGGGATGGAGATAACAATACCTATGGTGTGGGTTTAGATCTGAGAAGAAGTTGACATTTCATCAAGGTTGTCTAGGAAACCATTTTTAGAACTTATTTATAAAACAAAATGAAAGATGTTTATTTCCATTTGGGATGCCTCTAGAGAATCTGGCAAGTAACAAGTTTATTAAAATGACAAGTTCAAGGTACTTTTCTTGTTGACTGTAAATAACCTCCCTGTAAGCCAATTAAGAGCGTGGAGATCAAAAGCCCAAGCAGCCCTATAAAACCAGGAGTTACATAGAGGGTATAAGGGAAAGCCTCCCCAAGCTTCCTCGATATGGAGAATTTCCTATAGCTACCCTTCACTCAGGTGGTGCAACAGTAAAGACAAGCATTTTTGGACTTGCTTTGGAGTATGCTAAAAACCAACATTCATATTTTAATGGACACCTAGCCAAGCAGCTTGGTTTTATGCACAGTCAGGAATTATTTTAGTTGTAAAGGCTGATCCAGATGAGACTGAAGCAGCTAGATGGTGAGAAGGCAAAAAAGGAGCTGGGGAGGATGCATGGGATAACTTGTAAAATGGGTTTCTCAGTTGGGAAAGGTTATTAAATCCCAGACTACAGCAGTTTGTCAGTGCATTTCTCCTCCTTAGTAGCTGCCGAGACCCTGACTTTTCAAGGTAGAAGTCAGAATAGCTAGCAAAGTGTTTCCTAATGCAAGGCTTGACTACTATGATGATCTCTGCACACACCACCTTCAATTTTGACATCAACGCAGGGCATGCTTGTCCTGATCAGTGAGTGGTGACTTTACATCGAGTACACAAAGTACTGCCAGCAAGTCTCTAGCTAGAATTTAAGAGGCTGAGTTGGAAGTCACAGAACTGTTTACTAACCAACCGCTGCTTGACCAACAGCAGACTTGGTTTCCTTGCAACACCACCTTGCTTACTCTCAGTAATTAGCTAAATCCTGCCCTAAGACAGAGAAAATCTTGAATTTTAACATGGGTCTTCATTACCACTTCCTACTATGATGGGGACAGATTCTGAACCTGCCCAGTTTGTCCCCCTCCATTTCACTGTCCTTCTAGGCCCCTTACATTACAGGGTGGGAGGTGAAGGAAAGGCTTTCGGCATTTGTTGTGACTGCTAAGACCATAAGACTGCTCATTGTGCATAGACTTCAGTTCTGACAGTAAACGTAAATTTCCATTTAAAGACACCTACAGCACCAGATGGAGCCCTTACAGTGAGAAAGTGTAACAAGCTCTTTCACAGCAGGCACAATTGTATCCGGAGCTCCAGCCTGCAGATGGAAATCCTTCTTCCCTGCCCACATGCTCTCCCCACAGGGCGCTTTCACTACTGACAAAAATCACATTCCCACATCCACCTCTGGGACTGCTCCCTCCACAGCAGCACCGGACAAAGCCTGGGAGAGTCCTCCAGTCGTGCAGCAGCCCGCGCTGGGCACCTTGCAAGCTGGCAGCGAACCACTGTGCTGACAATCCTGATCCGCGGCCGACCCATCTTGCTTCACGTATGGAAAGCGGCAGAGCCCTGCTAGCGTGGCCCCGGGGCCAGAGGTAACGCGACGGGGAACAGCTCGGGCACGGTGCTGGACTGTCGGGAGTGATGCTGCTGGTGCGCCAGTGGTGTGCTACCAAGGTGGGTTAGCATTAGCCCTGGGGTTTCGGCAGTGTGCTTCGTGGCATGATGTATATATGCTGTGTGACGCCTGGTTAGCCTGGGGGGGGGACACTGCACATACGTGCTCCCCTTGCCATGAGTGTCCCAACAGTGCAGCGGTCTTCCGCCGATTCTGCTGCACCTACAACCCTGTGCGGTATTGAAGGATCCACACCACATGCAAGAGCAATGTAATCGAACCCCAAAGAAGGGTTAAAATTCAACCAAAGCTTCTTTTCTGAAAAAAATGTGCGGAGAATAGGTAGTCAACTAGTTTAGCCCAAAAGGATTGAGCTGGCAAACTAGGCCACAGGAGCCACCACCCGAGAGCAGCATGCATGCACCTGCCATGCATGGGACGCAAATCCACTGAGAGGTTTTAAAAGGAAGAATTAGGTAAGAATGGATCACAAGGTAACGCTGATGCCTGAGCAAAAAGCTAAAACTGAGAAGGATGGAAAACTGTGTTTATATTTGGGAAATCTAGGTTCAGCAGTCTGCGCTTCCGTCTGATTGTGTGAAGTCAATTAAGCTTCTTCATGCCTCAGTTCATTATCTATAAAATAGGGAGAAATTCAGAAGCCTAGAGTGCATTTCTTTCCCTTACAGGGTTGTTGTGAGGATTAATGTATCGAAGATTTGGAGGTACTCCAGTATCAGAGGGATGGATCCATTAAATATGCTAGACTGAAATGGAAAAATAAGGGAGGAGAAGGGGGAAAATAATCAGTCTTCTTTGTATCAGCAAAAACACAACTAGATGACTAGAGCAGTCCAATTACTGTAACAGAATGTCTATACTAAACTCCAGAAGTTAGTATGTCTACAAATAATAACTTTAGCCCATTCTTAGTTTGTATAAATCTATATCACACAGACATAGAAAATGTAAAAGAGGAAACACTTCTGCATCGTGTATAAAACTGTCATTAGCTAAACTCACTAGAACCTAAAGCCACTACATCTGAGACGTAACTAACTTAATACTCTGAACAAAATTTCAGGAAGAAAATACTGCTGGTGGTTGTTGTTGTTTTTTAAATTACCCATGGGTAACAGAATTAACCAGGAAATGTGCTATCTGCAAGTTTGTCTTTGAAATTATTCTTCTCAAATTAACCTTCTATATTTGAAATGTGAACAAACCCAAATTTGCAGCTGCCTATTATACTCAAACCTGTGCTTCAGAATGTGTAAGGCCTTGTCAGAGACAGCCAGATGTCAGATAAACCTCCCTGATTTCAAAAATGCAGAGCCAGTCTTCCCATTGTCATTCCTTTTACTATAACCCACCGAGTACACAATCTTTTATTGCTTTGTGCTATGCAGTGTTTGTACTTACAGCACTCCATAAATAAGAAAAACAAACAGGGTGTGTGCTTATCTGATTAAAATCCAATGTAAATTATATGCAAAGTAGGTGCAGCCCACTGGCTCATGGCAAGCTGCCAGCAAAGACCTTCTGTGCTGAAGGTTGTGCACCACTGATTTAGGGCATCATCTCTCTGTCATACTTCTACTTTTGTCTCATTATTTTACAGTTTCCTGTGCTACATTATTGAATGCTCTTTCCCATCTCCGCTCTTATTTCTACCTGGCCAGTTTAGCACTCTGTTTTCTTACTATCTGTCACCAGACTACGCAAAAAAATCTCACACCATGATGCATAGTCATTTTGTGATTTAGGTGAGCCCAATCCAATCTCAGCCTATGCAGTACACCACTTGTCTCTCTCCTTCTTGCTCCTGTAATCATTCAAAACTACTGTTATTCCAATGCAAATTCCTTCCAGAAGCACATTCATGCTTCCAGGTCTCAGCTTCCTGAAACTTGTGCCTTCTCCTGGTAAAGCACAGCTTGGGGCCCTTCTGATGGGTCTTACAGGCAAAGCAGATTAGCCTGAAGAGCTAATGCTGTATGACTAAGTACAGGGGAAAGTGCATTTCACATGAAATCAGAAAACTATCCAAGCTTGATTAAAAAGCATCCAGGCAATGCCGCAGAACATTCACGAGTTGTTTTTTCTCAATTCTCGCACAATTTAGATGATCCAAAACTGGATTTCCCAAATGCTGTGCAGACATGAATATGGAATACATTTGTTTTGATTGGGCTTTAAGTTCCTACTTTTCAGATTTCTCAGTTTTCCTTTATTCAAGGTTGAAATTTCCTGTGAGAATTTCTTTAGCCCCCTATAGACTTGTTCAGGGTATTCCCCAAAGAGGGAGACAAGAAGAATTGGGGATTCATCATGCACAAGCTGATATTTACAGTAACACCACTACCAGTAAATGTTTGCTGGAAATAGCTTGATATTTCTTCACTTTCTTTTAATATTTGTAGGATTAATAACAAATTCAGGCCCTGATCCCAGAGTATTTAACATCTGGGCAAAACACTTCTTGCTGACGTCCACAGGGCTGTGGTTTGGCACAACAACACACTGCATGTTACAAGAAACTTTAGCAATGACAGCAGTAAAAGGCAATTTCTTCCTTATCTCTTTTTGTGCTTCCCTTGTTTTCTTATTGTGAACAGACTAGGAACAATATGGCAACCATAACAAAGGGGAATAAAGAAAACACTCATGGATGATTGCTCAAAGTGGGTCCATAAATACCACGATTACCTTGCTACTATGCAGTTTGGTTTTAGGACAACTTGAAGCTGCATGAAGGCAAGCAACAAAAAATACCTGCATACGACAACTCTGGTGCTTCGAAACCCTGCGGGCGCCTCAGATACACCAGACGTGCATGCTACAGCAGAGGCAAGGAATACCTTTGCATACCTTCAGACAGCAATATAAAACAATGTCTCCTCCTTTCATCGCAGTGGTGTCTTCAACCCCTGTGAACTCTATTTGCCACTTTCCAGTTGAACTGCACAACACTCTGAGGTTGATTGCTACAAGAAAACTATAGCCAGAATAACAAATATGAAGCATCTCTCCTGCCAAGTGGTAAGACCTTCCAGATCATACACTAACTTCCTTTATGACCTGCCAAGGTAACCTCATTTCACAACACATTAAATGCATTAAGGGTCCCAAGCAAACAATGCTCAGGCACAAAATTCAAGAGCCATAGATGGCTAGAACAAACCTGTAGCTCCTCCAGGGCCAAAACTGCTTTTTCAGCAAAAAGATCCTAACATGACTCTATTTTTCTGCCTCTATTCTCTGCCATCCCTCAAGACAGGCTTGAAAAGAAAGGACAGCTGGCAAAAAAGAAGCAGTGACAAAACCGGTGAGTCAGACGAAGGTAAAAAGGTTAGTCTCTTGGGAACCAGAAACCACAAGGATAGGCATCTTAGACACGTATTTTTAAATGCTTTCATTCTCTCTCCTTCTTTTCTTCCTGAAAGACTAAATGCAAAATGAAATCATCTTACAGAAGGACAGCTGCTTCCCCCCTGTGCTCAATCATTCCAGTCACACTATGTTGTCCAGTAACCTGCATTGATAATTCCTCATGAATAAAATGCCAACATTATCATCCACAGCTATGTTGTTGACATGCTTTTGCTATTTCACTAAAAATACCATTAATTTTCTGGCTTCACAACAGCTGAGCTACTCCCCATTTGAATATACAAAAGAGTATTTTGTTTAAACCAAATTAAAAGCGTTCCAGTAAATGACTTCAATTTTGCTGGCTATACTACTTAGTGTATACTGTTCTATTTAATCCTCTCTTTCTCAAGTCTACCCCTTCTACCTCCCCCTCCTTTTCTTTCTTTCTTTTTTTTTTTCTTTTTCCTCCCCTTCCCTTTTTATACTTAATCCTTTCATGCCAGGAACTGGATTTGCCCAGCAAGACATCCACAGTCAGAAGGAGCTTCAAAAACGTGGTGCCAAAGAGTTAAGGCAATGATGAAATTGCCTCCAGTCTGTTTTTATTCACCTGTGTTTGCCAAAACATATTTAGCAGTAAGGAAAGGAGGGAAAAGGGGAGGGGGAAGCACACAAATGCTGAACACACCTTCCATTTCCCATCCAGATAAGTGTCAACATTCCCCATTTAAGTCGGAATGAAAACCCCCATTACTGCCAAGCCCTCCTGGCATCTCACCACTTTATTTGTTCCCATTTGTATCTAATGCTTTTGTCAACAGTTCAACAAAAGTCAAAGCAAACAACCCACTACAAACACTGGGGGTAACAGCAACAAGCATGAATCCTTCACAATTATCCAGCCCAGCTGCCTAGTGCCTGTCCAGGCAGCTTTCATTTACAACAGTGTCAACAAAAGGCTGAAACCCAATAACTAGGTGGGTCAATACTACCACTGTAAACCCTCCGGAGAAGGAAATGCTGTTCTCCTGCTTAACTGCTTCAGCAAACATGCAGAATAATTCAGTTAGATAGACAAGTGCTTGCCTAATCATTTGTTGTGTGAATTATTCAAGGCTTTCCCCCCTCCCCCGTAAACTACTAAACGATGGCTCTTCAAATATTTCTGAGGAGCCACCAGATGTCCGACAGGAGAAAAGGAAACATGAGGCAAATTCTGACATAACAGAGGACAATGGTAACTTACGATCTTGGAAAGCGTTAACGCTCAGAGGATTAACACCCTCCTACACCTTGCTTCTGGTGTTACTGTACAGAGAGCAAACAGCTTTTAACATACAAGCGCTAAGCACGCATCAGTCTACTAGCTGCCTGATCTTTATACAGCATAATCAAGGCTGCTGCCTACGATTTTTCTTCCTTTTTTTTTCCACGCAAGTTGTAAAAGAGTTCTCTCCAGAGAATATGTAAAAAGTGGATAAAAATAAGCACAGTAGTTAGTCAGGTGGATGCAGAGAGGAAACATGCGTTTATTCCCACATCTCTCGCTCCCTCCCATGCTCATTTGATCTCTTCTTAATCACCCACCTTAGCGTTTCTTTCTCTGCAGCCAAAAGGCAAATGTTCACGTGCTTTTCTCCAGAGATTTCACTGGGGTTCATGTTTACACTTTCAAAGAGCAAACTAGTCACACTGCCTAGAACCAACTGCTAAGCATCACGTCTTTTACTTCAATTGCCTCTTTACTGTGGTAAACAGCCACCTCCAGATGTTTGCTTCCTCATTTTTGTTGGCTTTTGTCACAACCATATCATTACCTTAACATATTCTTTTTAAACTTTAAGTAAACTTTAAGAAAACGGGCAAATTAGATAACAAGTGGTATTTGTTTTGATTTAAACTCATTATTGGCAAGAACAACCCTGGATATGAACAAAAGTTTTTTCCTAAGACCTGTTTACATACACATCACAGTGCAGTGTTGGACGGGTATGTATTGTGAGGCAGAACACAGTATCAAATACACTTATAAATATTTTATTTTTGACATCTACAGTAGCAGTTGTACGTGCTGAATAACTACTATTCCAGAGAGAATCCCTAGCAGTTTTAAGACACAGCAAAACAGTAAGAGAAATTCTGTCTGTATGTCAAATTAAATTAAAGCACATATTTTTGTTTTTATAATTACAATCTGTAACATATTTTGTTTGTAAAACAAGTGGGTTTACAGTGATTGCACTGTAGCAATCTCTGGAGCTGTGTGTTGTCAACATAAAGAGCCTTCTTCAATCAGAGTTTTCTACCTCTTCCTGTCCAAAACAATTACAAAACACTTGTCTACCAAGTAGCCGCAGCTCTGTGGGTTTGTGATCGCTGCAGCTGTTAGTACCCATTTCAGCCCTACTCCACTTGGTGAAAAAACTTCAGTTAAATTTACTATTATAAATCAAGTTATTGCTATTTGCGACACTAAGTTTGTTTATCACTATTAGCAGGACTGTTACAGTCATTAGCAGTATTTGCAAAATGGGTTAGGGGTCGTGAAGACCAAAGGTACAACTGAGAGGTACTATATAGCACAGAAAACATTTGATATCAAAAGAGTTGCAACTTGCACAGATTAACTGGGAAAAACACGTGCAGTCTGATGCTAGATACTCTAAAAAGAACAGAGAAGAGAAGAGATACAACACCACACAAAAATGTCTCCTCTACCTCATCCCCTGGAGCAGGAAGAAGAGTCCAAAAATGGCACCTCCAGCCTTCACCTTGGCCGGTGGCAACACCGTAACCAGAAAACCTTCATGAAGCACGCAAAAGTCCTACAGAAGGTCTGCTAAATACTTAATTGCTTTCAAATACCAGTGGTATGATATAAAGCTTTTAGGCTACCTAGGTGGTGGGCATACAAGTGCTTTTAATAAAGGCACCACACTGACTCTGGACAGGCTGCCTTTATGCTGGAAGCAAGGTGCCTTTGCTACTCTAATTCCAACGATGCATCCTGACAGGGCTCTTGGAAAGATACTAGGGAACAGCAGAAAAACAGTTTCTCTCACCCCACAAGGTTTAGTGTACTTGATTTTAAAGGGGTTATTTTAAAATTATTCAGATATTGAATTCCTCTCATATTTTGCAGTATGGGACAGCAAAGCTCATTACAAAATAATATTTGCGGTCATTGCAAGAAACTCTTTTCTTGAAGCAGGGGAGGAAAAGCAAAATATTCACTTCCTCAAGGGCTAAAATAAATTGCAGTTTGGTATTTTTAAAAGAAACAGAGAGGTGGGACAGAAATACAGCATCAGCAGGCATGGTTTCAGCAAACATGTTAAGCAGCGACAAGAAATATGAGCACACAGCTATAATTACTGCAAGCCAAATACAATGATTTCCTACTGTCTGGTGTTGTAACATCACAAAACAAAGCTTCATGTTATTTAGGTCAGCATTGGCTTTTGAATTCAGTGCAAGCAGTTATTTCTATATAGTCTTGGGCACTTTGTTATTAAAATAAAATGAGCAAAGGACTCAGAAATATGTTGCTGTACCTGCCACGTTTTCTGTTGCACGTGGTCTGTGCCAAACTCAGACCACACACCCCTGCGGACAACCTTTCTTCTGCAGGTAGCTGCGATCAGAAGACACCTCTCCTGGCCCTTCCATAAACCCATGCTGCACCTCTGCAGCACACACCACTCCGACAAAACAGGACACCACCAGCAAAATCAGCATTATTATTTACTTTGACCTGGCAAGATTAATACAGCAAAGAAAATACTGTATGCCCTCTTTCAAAAAATACGGTGGCTTGAAAATGTCAGCTTCACTGCATGGAGAAGCCATGACAGACCACTCACTCTGTGAACGAAAAAGGGAACAAACTGTGTCGAAATTTTTTCCCTTCTCTGCGCCCCCCCACCCCCCACTTACTCATAAGTACACATTAAGGAAACTCCCACAGCTGCATTCACTGCCTCTTGAGAGGCAGAAAAACAGAGGTACAGCTGTGCCTGCTAATGTTCGTATGCAAACAAGTAGCATCCAACTGGCTGCGATACCTCACTCAAAAGCACCTCCGTACTCTTTGATAAGCTTGCAGCTCAAAAGGAAGCGATACAGAGCAATCTGCCGTCCTCTTACTGCAATTAGCAGATTAAAGCGGCATTTCACTTCCAATACTTCATTAAAACACTGACTGCATCCAGCATTCGCTGATGATACGACATACACAGTGTTCCCCCTACAGTCCTCCCAGGGACTCGGTGGAGAGCGACGGGGTGAGCCCGGCTCCCGCAGCCAGCGGCCGGTACAGCACCCGAAGCCGGCCACGAAATCTGCACCATGGTGCGATGTAGTGGGGACGAGGGCGTTGGGAGGCGAAGGGCAAGAAACCCACACACCTGCACAGGCGCTGGCGGGACGCTAACCAGCCCCTGCTGGGGCCCTCCGTCATTGCTCCGGCAGGCAGGGGAAACCATCGTCCCACGGGGTTTTGCATGTCTCAAGCGCAGTCGCAGCCGGGCCTCTTGCCAGGTCGGCTGTCACACTGCTGATTTTTTGTTACACGTCTCCATTTTGCGGTTTGCACAAGAGCAGCTACCCCTCGACTTCTGTTTCCACTAACAGTCCGGTAAGAGTGAAGCAAGGGAGTGGAGAAGTCCAGTAAATGACGGTGTGGACATGATCGCTTAGTTACATTTTCCCCTCAGATTATTTTTTTCACAGCAGACTGACAAGCCCAATAATGCCTCAACTCAGGAGAAAATTTTTTTATTTGTTCTCCCATGCAGCCACAAGCAAGCTAACAGCATCCCAGCTCGAGTGCCGTCAGGCTGAGTCCCTCCACCGCGGGAAGCGCTGCCGGGAAGGACCTGGCTTCACCTCCTCTGCCAGGCGCTGGGAGCAAACTTGGGGGACCCTCCAGCTCAGCCCCCACTGCTGCCAGCCGGTGCAGCCCCGCCGGTGCCAAGGAAAGAACAAACTAAAAAAGATTAATTCGCAGATGTTCATGCATTTCACATACAGGGTGCCCTGTGGTCCGTTGCCAGGGCAACGGGAGACCACCGGCGCGCGCTTTATTGGCTTTATGAAGTGCGTCTCGGGGGCTATAGTCCGAGAAACGCTGTATGATAATCGTCAGGCTTTTCAGAAGCCTTGTTTTGTGTTTATCCACATTTAACCCTCTGAGTGTTATTAAGAGCATCACTATGCACGGCTGGCGCACCGAGGAAAGCAGAGACGGGGAGGGAGGGACACGCACACCATCTCCGCTTCCAGCCTTGAAATCCTGGAAAACTCGTCCTTGGCGCCTGCTCCTGCCTGCCCGGTGTTGGAAGTTTTCACCCACAGGCTGCAGGTAAGCTGGTTCCAGGCTGTGGTAGTGCAGGACTCAGGGCAGCGGGGTCTGGGGAACAAAACTGACACCGCCAAGTGCAAAGGCAGCACAAGTGTCACATTAGACTAACAGACTGCTGATGCCAGGCACAACATATTTTCTCAGTAACTTCAAAAGGAGAGGAAGAAAAAAAAGGCCCACAAACTTCCTAGATACGTTAGGAGAAAAACCACACTCATTTTAAATCCCAACATGTGACGCCAGCAAGGCAGCCACGCCGAAACCTTTATCACAGCCCCTCCAAATCTGCGGTCCCTGCGAAAAAGGAAAATCCCATGTCCAGATGATAGCCAGTCTTGCAGTGCCAAGGGCTACAACATCATCTATAAATTCACAGAAACAAGCCGGAGCAATAAGCTGCCCAGGACTCGGCTGCTCTGCCTCCTCCACTGCCCACTTCCCCTCCTCTCCTTGCTCCAGGCCAGCATCGGTCTCCTCTGGCTGTCCTCTCACTGGCTGAGGCAGGGCTGGGCTGGGGATGGAAGGACGGGGGTTAAAATCACAAATGTCACAACGCCTCAAGCAGCAGCAGCAGCAGCCGCCACCATCAAGCGCTAATCCAGCAGGAGCAGAGCAGGAGAAAGCGAGGGTGGCAGAGGGGATCAATAGAAGAAACGGCTTGCATTCAGGCTGGCAGGAGAAAGAGCACGCAGAGACAATCATTTCCTGGGAAAAGCTAAAGCCTAACGAGAATTTACTCTGCCTCCTTTATTCAGACAACCAACCCTTTTGTGGCAGGGGCTTCCTGAGTGACAGGAACCCAGGGCCCCCTAATAGGATTTCCATATTATTTCCAACACCTGCCTAGAAGTTATTTGTTTACATTGAAGGAGGCGAGATTCTCAAATCAGACATCTGCTTCTGGTTCAGGCATATCTTAGGAAACCATCTAGAAAGAAGCTTTGTTGCTATGGAGACATTTTTATTTTCTTCCTTTAGTTGGCTGAAAAACATTAGCATTTCCAATTTTTTGTTCTTCAAAAGGCCAAATGTCGCTCAAGAAAACACAAAACTTTTCAAATTGCTATGCAGAATAGGCTAATCGAGCTTTAGATATTTAATTAATTATTCGACTCAATTAGAGCTGTACCGGAGAGAGGCAGGAGACGCGGCGTAACTTTCCTGCAAATTCCCCTCAATGGCCAATTCCTGCTGGCCAGCCTAATTGCTTCTTCCCTCAAAGCACAGCTAAAACTTTGTAATTCATGATGCACTCAACAATCTTGCATAATAACTTGGGAATCAGTCAGACTACTCATTTCCTTCAACTTCTTCTAAAATCAACCTAAGAGACTGACAACACTTGGACTAGGTATAGTGCCAGGGAAGAGACAGGAAAAGCAACACAAACATAAATACAAACATTAACCTACTACTAGCATTCAGTGACTTTAACCAGAGGACAGAAACTTCCAATGCATGTCATCCATGTCGCTGATTCCAGAAGGTAATCTGTCCTCCTTCCCTCCCTGTAGCAGATAATCAGCATGCCCAAGGAATCAATTGATTTGCATAAAAATAAGGGATGTTTCAAGTTACTTTGGATCTAAGGGTTTTAAAGACAACTCAAAATCAAAATGCTAAGTGCTCAACACAACAACTAAAAAATGTATCACAGCACCAACAGAAAGCTCCAAAGCAAAAAGCAGCCATCAAGGTTGTGTCCTGCTTTGACAAAAACTGCTAAGTATTGTTTATTTTCTCCCATTACTTTGACTAACACCTATTTAACCCAACCTGCAAATGTGTTCTTCATTCCAGACACGTTCACCATGAGTAAACTGGTGTAAGCCATGAATGCCAGCATCCAAAGTATGATTTTAATCCCACACTTACAATGAGAACTTCAGAAGAGATAATAAACAAATTCATTCCCTCCCTTTACTTCTTTTCCCCCCAGCTCTTATATTGTCAAAGCCTTTGCACTGGAGACCTTTCCACCTGCCTCCTCACCCCAGCAAACTTCCTCTTCCTACTCTATGATGTGAAGTCATAATCCTGTGTTATCAACATCACAGTCTGTTGCTATGGAAATAATTAGACATAACTGCTCAGGTTAGAAATTATAGCCCATGTAAATGTTTGCCTCCTGGGTGAAGAGAGCATCTGGAGAAAGACCATCTGAGTTACCCTAAACCACCAAGTGGCAAAATAAAGTTTGACAGTTAGAAGCACTGCAGGAGTCTGTCCAAATGTGGGCACACTGCCAAGTAAGAGTCACCCTGTGGTAACTGGCAAAAGGGTGCAAGGTAAGAGACCAGTGTACAGTTAATACACAGAAGCGGGAAAAAAGCTATTCGGTAAAGGAGGTGAAGCCATCAAAAATGGCAGAAGCAGATGATTCTTTGATACCAGAGTACATGCTGTTACTTTCATATGAATACTCTACACTAAATTAAAATTCCCAGACGAGCTCATTAAAAAGGCAAATGATGTGATGCTGAATGAAAGAAAGAAATGTAAAACTTGAGGCTGGGGGGGGGGGGCGAGGGCAGGGAGAAAGGAAGAAAAAAACGCATCAGGGAGATATATACCTGAGGTTCAGTTTCGTGTTCTAGAATTCTGTTAAAAACCACAGGGCTTGAATGACATGCTACAAGTCTAGCCATGAAAAGGTTATTAGGGAAAAAAAACCAGTGCCAAAAAATCAGCTCCATAAGATAGACTGAGACAACAAACAGGACCCTGCTAATTAATATTTGTTCTGCTTCAGCAGACAGTTACTGGACGAGACTGCAACAAACAAGCATGTCTCACCCAATCACATCATTAATCCATTCACGTTCACCACCTGAGGACCAGCTATGCCCCACAGATATTTATTCATCTGTTCCACAAACAAACAATTACAACACATTTTCTGGAATTAGGGCACCTGTTACATTCGGCACAGCTTACACGCCCAGAGGCAGATATCAATTAATACTGAAAAAATTACTGTACCGCAAGCCAACAGAAGTTACTCATTATATTTTGATAACACTACCCCCAAAACATTCACAAAGATCAAAAACACAGGTCCTGTGGAGCAAAGTTTAGTTCAAATATGCTCAGCTTAAAACTACCACTTCATCATTACAGAAAGCAAAATACATGCAACGCCTTGTTTTTAAACAGAGAAAGGCACAGGCAGATTCCATGACGTGAGTGTGAAACGTTTGGATTTTAACAAGCCTGTGAAGTGCTTTTAAGCTGAATGGTGCTAAAGTGGCAAAATAAGAAAATGATCAGGAAATAAATTCTGTAAATTTCTTTAGGCGCATAACATATAACTATGTTTCTTTGGCTCGTTGAATGCTTACTGAATGCAAAAACATTTGGCTGGACATTCATGCCACTAGTGGAAGTCTCATTTAAAAGAAACCTGACAATTAAGACAAAGTCAACAGCAGTACATTACAGCAGTTTATGTGGTGTCCCTTTAACAGCAGAAGAACAAAGTCTGAGCAATGTACATTTGGTAATATCCAAAAGTCTTATAATATATGTTGGGCATTTTTGCAGAAGCATTACTGATACAACTTTTTTTTTTTTTAAAGTATCAAATTACAGCTGTAGGAGTAAGCAGCTTACTCTTACATACTAAATCAGCAGAGGTCTAAACACTTAATAGTGGCTAACAGCTCGAGAAGCTAAACTGAGAAGCACTGGAGCACCTGCCACCACAACTGTAAATGGAACGTGGGAATCGCACCCATCCACTTTCCCTGTATCTGCCCCATGTGTAATTATTAACCTTCACGCAGATTAAGGCAAAAGTAATCTTACTGCTAAACCCACTTGAATTTGCCCTGACACACTTCCAGTTCACCAGCATGTTATGCAGAAATTCACCCTAAACCTGCATTTGATATGTTATTTCAGATTCTTTCATTTAAAAGTCTCTTTCTTCCACAAGAATCTCAAACAAGCTATTTTATTCGTGGCACAAGACTGCAGCTTTTAATTACTGGCAATTGTTGCTGCTGAAACACTAACCCCCAGCATCAAAATGAACAGTCTCCACCATGTTGACAAATCTTACTATGGGCATGGTCTCCGCCCCAAGTAATTTACAGTTCAGCTGGGAAAAAAAAAAAACAAAACAAAACAAAAACCAAAAACAAAACAAAGGCAAGGCACCACATGATTATAAAGAACAACAGAACTGGATTAACAACAGATGCAGTAAAAAGTTACAGGCGTTGAATCCTGTGCACCAGGCAGGGATTCAGAAGAGACTGAGATTCTGGAATAACCTGCTCGGGGACATCCTGGCTGCCTGGCGCAGGTCCCCAGCCCAGCAGCATCTGGGGGCTCCTTCGCTCCAGCTGCTGCAGCAAGAGCCACGGGAAGAGACTGCTAGCGCTGGACTACTTTCTGCCAGGTGGTGCTTTTGCACACAAAATGCTTCCTTAGCTTCTTCACAGTATGGTTTTGTCGTGGTTTAACCCCAGCCAGCAACTAAGCACCACGCAGCCACTCACTCACTTCCTACATCCCACAGAAAGGACTTTGTTAGGGGCCAGAGAAACTTTTGCTACATTTGTCCCAGAGAGGGTACCAGGGCTGGGAAGAACAACGTGCTTCCTGCTTCAGCAGTTCTTGCTGGAGATAGAAAAATCCTTGCGGGGTGCAATTAGCAAGCAAGAATCCACTGGAGAATAATACTTTTTTTTTTTTTTTTTAAAGAAGTTTTACTGCTTTGAAAAGGGGACGCACCAAGTCCTCTGTGAAAAGCTGCTCGGTTAACTGCAGAGCTGTTTGTCTTTCTGTCTAAACACATTATATTCCCTCAGAGCCCTTAAGCCAGGGCTGCACTTTGAGCACAGCCCTGGCGCTTGCCACCCTTCCCTTCCCTTTGTCCGCTCCGCAGCCTTGCCGCTGCACAAAGAGCGCTCCCATGACCCAGTTTACCGCGTCTAGAGTTTTCCCACACTTCAAACTTTGCAAAGGATTCGGAGGACTGAATCCAACATGAAATCAAAGACCTCCCAAAGCCACCCTTCTCCACGGAGCCTGCTGTGCTGATGCTGATCTATTATTTAGGAATAGCTCTTGAACAATCTCGTGTTTACCTGGAAGGTGACTACTCAGTTTCAGCAGTGAACTGCTCACTCTGGGGAGGTGCTGTGAAGAATGCTAGCCCAGTCTGGCTTACCAGGCAGGAAACATCACGTTTAGAAGAGTGATGCAAACTGCCTTTTCCCTGGCCTGACCCAGGACAAGGGCGGGGACCCGCACTGCTAGAGACAGCAAGTTTCACAAAGACAACTGCCCAGCAAATCCAAAGTGTTGGCAGTGGTGGCAAGAAATGGGATGCTTCAGCCAAACTCTTTTCTTTGTAGAAATGGGTAGGGTACCTTCGTTGTCTGAATCATACGCTAAAGTATAAATTTACACTTTATGAGCTATTCTAAGATCTGCCCTGCTTAATAATCTGTATCAGCAAGAAAACACTTTAAAGTGTCTCTCACAATTAAACACAGGCATAACCTTGTATAAATCAAAATTTTGCTACCATATCAAAACGTTACACTGGGGCTGTATAACATTGCCCATATCCTCATTACATGCTACACTAATTACTACCAGCAGATTCAGAATTTTCTGCACATTAGAGGCTTTTAGAGGAGCTATAAAAAATTTCAGGCACCATTAATTTAAATTTGTATTGAAATTTCCTTTTGACAGATGGCCAAAAATTACTTACTATTTAGAGTACCAGAGCTGCCTGTTTGCACATTAGAAGAGGAAAGGGAAAAATTAAAAGCAAGAAGGAAATTTATGTCACGTTCATTACCTGTTAAATGTTAAGGAGCATTATCCTGCATGAATAAATTATTTCATACAAGCACACAGGCTCCAGCTGCTGGCAACTGGCACGTTCTGGCTGACAAAAACCATCTCAAGTCACACAGCAGACAATCATAAAAAGCCTCTCTTAACCAGGAGCCACTTAAGGGAGGACAGATCGATCGAACAAGCGACTAACTGCTACTCTGGGCATCACAGAAAACATTTAAGGAAATTAGCAAACTATTTCACCTTGCAAAGCTGGCAGCAAGCCCCATAACACTGACACATGAGCCAACTCACAATCTGAACACCGTGCAAGACAAACATCTACTTATCATTTCACAGTAAATTGGCACAAAGTAGCGACGCCCTCCCCTCCCTCTTGAAGCTGTATGAGTAACAGTGCCTTTGAATCATTCCCAGACAAAATCAGCCTTTTTGGTATAAACACTCCCCATAACACCCATGCCAGCATAAACATCCCAACATCCCACAGACGTTACAGAAACACGACTAGTGTATTTTGTTTAAAAACAGCGGTCTGCATATACTAGCAGTTCTCATCATTCACTTTCTCGAGTGAAACGCTCATGGTTCCAACTGTACAGGTATGCAAAGTCGTTAAAGAAACCAGGTGGGTTTGTATTCCCACATTTAGGTATCTTCTGTACTTGTACTTGTTTGTTTGGGTGCAGGAAAAAGGAAAACGGACTAAACATATCTGTTCACAGCAAACAGGGGGTGTTCTAGGGAAATCATCACTAATCTGCACGCAGCTTCACCACATAAAGCAGTAATCCCAGTTTCTAGCCCTCATGACAAGGAAGGTGAAGTGAAATCCAACGTGCTGTGGTCCTACGTCGGCAGATAGGCAGCTTCAGTGCCTTTGCTGCTCACAGTAAAAACTGACAGTTCCTGTCAGCTCCTGGTTGTTATGCAGAGCCATGTGGGTAACAGCAAAACTGACAACCATCGGCTCAGTTGCACTCGGCTGAGACGTGGCGGAGTTGCCAGTGGCAGAATGGGCACGCTGGGGAAGGCTGCGGGACACATCCCCACCTGGAGCTGCTGGAGAAGCAAAGGCACAGCTCCTCGCATGGCGGAGTTGGTAAACCGCCAGCACCAGCGAGGAGAGCAGACCGATCCGGGAGAGGGCAGAGCCAAGATGCACCTCCATACTTGCAGCATTAAAACCCCAGGAGCCTCTGAGAGACTCCGGTGGCTATACAGTATGGACAAGCATCCAGGCACATATGCTGAATCGTAGTCATATGCATCCCCGTATGCTCAAAACTACACACGCCGCAAGGCTTGTATTACATCTCCTTATGAACACTACCACGCACAGGATGGTGCGCGCAGGTATGCTTCAGAGTCATACTCAGAGCCTGAAAATTAACTTTTGGAAAAGGAAGGCAGGATTGATCCTCAGTGCGAGTACCACCTTCGCTGGGGTAGGGAACAGTAGCTCGCTCCTCTCCAATGGCTTCAGCAAGGGCAGCGGGCAGCACCCCACCTCTCCCCTGTGAGCGACAGAGCTCTGCTTCCATAACTGCATTATTAGGATATTATCAGAATTACAATTTACAGCCTCCAAATGACTTAAAACTACTGGCTAATTCTTTCTGTCTCATAAGCTTGGGCAGAAAGCCCAGGCAGCCCTTTCCTTTTATCCAGGAACAGGCTCAGTGCTGTTCCACCAAACCCACAGCACGGCATGTGGCCTGCAATCCTAACTCCCCCACTACCAGCCACTTTCTAAGTGTGATACACAGTCTATGCAGGGCTCTGCTAATCAACGTGAGTGTCACCACCCCGTTTCACTTTGTGACTTTCTCCACCACTCTGGGCCATACTTCAGAAAAAAGCAGCGTGCAGCTCTTTCGAGCCACCCCTTACACCTATGAAATGGAGCCCTACCTTGATGGAGTCTCTGTCTGCATGCAGAGCAGCGCCCATGTGCAAGGAGGGGAGGAGGCGGTGGCAGGGGATGGGGAGAGAGAAAGAGAAAAGTACTAGTTAGTTTACATAAAATTATACATTTATCATACTCGGAAGAAAGAATCCTGATGTCTGTTAAATAATAAATTGCACAGATGTTAACTTTCCTGTACAGTTAATTATTAATACCGTACAGCCAGATTTATGAAACTGGATTTCTAGCATTTGAACACAATTTCTGGCTACTGCTAGGTAATAAATACTGAAGCAATTAGCTAGGAATCCTTATGAAAATTCCCTTTTTTTTGTTGTTTTGTTTTGTTTCTTTTTAAAGAGGAGAGTTTAAAAAAAGGAAAGAAGAGAAATGAATGAAGACACACACTCATCTGGCAGCACCTACCTCTTTGGTGATCGTTATCATGGTGCTTCTTCTCATCTTTAATTGGGAGGTGGGACTGCCCCCCCAGCGCACTGGACAGTGCCAGGAGACCAGCACTGCTGCCAATGGGTGGGATGGCTGGAGGCTGCAAGCCCGAGGGGTGCGGAGTGAGCGGCACAGGAAGACCATGTCCGTGTGACAAATGTTGGGCCTGGAGTTGTTGCTGCTGTGAAAAACAAAACACAGATATTGAATTTGTTCAGGGAGCCAGGGGTTGTCTGACTGATCTTGTACATCAAATGTGATTGATCACATCAACCAATGCATCTGATCGATGCAGATATCAACTCTTACAAACACCCTGGCATTTTAAAAATGTCCATATGTTTGGGCACAACAGAATCAGTAAACTTCAGGCTGAATTAAAAGAACAACAAAAAAATTTTAAAAAAAGAATGAAGATAAGGAACTTCACAGTTTTGGTGAAATTTTTATGTCTCTGACAGAGGTATTGCATTTTACTCTTTCTAGCAGAAATGCACCACGTACACGTCTAATCAAAACATATGTAACTATAAAAGCAGTTATATAATGCCAAAAAAAAGGCAGCTGAAAATTGAGAAAATTAGTGTTAAACAGTTCTCCCAGCGCTACTGCACAGCATGCAGTGAGAGTTAATTTGAAAGAGAAAACCTGAATTAACAATCCAGAAAAGGAAACTGGTTGCAGCCACCGTTTTAAGCCCTTTAAGTGTCCTCAGCGGTACTTGAGCAAATTACTAAAGAAAATCTAATGTAGCAAGGCTTGGGTCCTCCTGTAGGCTTGCTCAATAATGCTGAAATAATTGGGCACTCTGTGCACGTTTAGTGATGCTCGAATGAAAAGCTAGAGGCCTGCCCTTGTACTCTTCTCTAGCTGCTGACTCTGTGTTGTGACAGGTTTATTTGAGTGGGACTGTGATGCATGCACCAGTAACTGCGCTGACAAGAGTTTAAAGTCATTTTTACCAGTACACTGGCAACACACAGAGAAAGCCCTTGAGAGGTTCGAATTGGAGTGCTTGACCTCAACTAGGGCTGCACCAAGCTTTGTGCTATACTAACCATTGTGAGATAGGTAGATTGTTTGTTGCTACTCAATGAGAAGGCGGGGGGTGGGGGGGAGA
>JAOBAS010000072.1:41969591-41990287 GCA_025311575.1 Elanoides forficatus
GGTGGCGGGGAGGAAAGGTGAAAAAGCTATGTTAACTATATCCCAAGAGAGATCTGTTCAGGTCTAAGGCTTGCCCACTAACCGTCCAACTAATTTCTGTTCATACAGTAACTAGATCAGCTCTGAAATTTTCTTTTCGTTTTCAAGCAGTCACTGCTCAGGACTCAGGGTAAATCAAACCAGAAGTCCTCTAGGATTGCTCTGTCCCCCTGCAAGTCTGTATACAGGACTTTGGAAGAAGAAGAAATAAAAACTTAACTCGCTTTGCATAAAAACATTCCCTTTGAAATTCCTAATTGCAAAGATTCAGGTCCTACTTCTGTTCGGTTTTCACTTGGGCCTAAATTCACTTCCCACCTTGCAACCCAGCTCTTTAATCAAACACGAGACAATACACTCTTCACTTCATTTTTCTCTTCCCTCCCAGCATGAATCTCTGCGTAAGGTTGAGCTGAAAGTGAAAGACCGAGAGTCACATAGAGCATACTAGGTAACTCGTGCAGCACACTGCACACACGCTTCCCTTAACACCCCCCTGTGAAAGTACAGATCCTTCTCTTGGTCTTGGAAATACAACCCAGGTGGTAGAATCAGACTAGCAGTGGGACATGCATGTCATCCAACCCAGATCAGTGCCAGAGAAAGGAGGGGAACAATCCAAAAGGAAGGTGAGGGGAAAAAAATGAAAAATACAAAAAAGGGTGGGGGGGCAAAAAACCCCACAGACAAACAAACAAAAAAACAAAACCCACAACAGAAAGTAAATTCTTCCAGGTGGAAGAGGGAAGGCTCAAAACCCATGTCATTCCAGCAAGTGCTCCTTCTTGTAAAAAGTATCGAACACATTTTTCTTGCTTGATACTCTTATGGAAGGATGCTTCATTTCTCAGAATTTTAAATTAACTACAATTGATACTGAAGCAAGAGTCAACAGTGTATTGTTTAGCTTCAGGGTTTGAATGGGGCTGCCTTACAGCAAGGGAACAATTTGGCATGCCTGATTTGGGAAGGGAGGAAGAGAGCGAGAGAAAGAAAAGAAATGGACAAAATAATCTGTGTTCTGGAGTCATTTTAAACAAGGAATTTCCCATTCCTGTTCGAGAACATGCTATAAAACCACTGCAAGGTGTCTGCCTGAATCCATCAGTGGTTTGAAGCAAAGGCTTTGAGGAGAGCCTGAGTATATCAACAGTGACAGAGCTTTCCCCTTGTCAAGTATTTCTCTGTCAACCAAAGTGTACCAGGTAAGGGACACTCATTGCACAGTACTGCACAATCCATACAGGTCTGCCTAATGACCCACCCAGTTTGCATTATATGACCTCCTCTATGGATACAGGATGGTTTCTGAAGAGCTTGAAGAAAACTGCACTGCAAGTGCAATCCCCTTTTTTACTGCTCTTTGTTGCGAACCTCTCTACATAGCTCAGTAAGACAGTAGCACTGACTGCACTTTGGATGTACTGAACATTGTTAATGCCTCCCAGATATAATATGGGCATTAGGAGTAGTATGGGTAATGACACCTCAGTGCCTAGTGGCTTGACATCCCCCAGAACAGCATGGCTGGCCCAGTCCCTCTTGGCCAAGAACTGATGTGTTTTCACTGCAAGTTGAATTCCAGAGAGCTCTGAAAATAACTGGAGAGAGTAGGAAAAAAACCCCAAACAAACCCAAACCAACAGCCTTCCTGCCGTGGAGAAGCCCTCTGAAGAGACCAAGCTCTTCCATGGAAAATGATGGGAAGGTCAAATCTAGAAAGAACATGGCCCCTGCAGTCACAAAATTGTCATTCACTGATACAGCAGAAATTTGGTGCCATTTAGTCACATTGTAACAGCACAAAGAAAACACTTTTGTATGAAAACCACACTGCTAAATAAATCTAAGCTAACACCCAAAATTCCAGTATAGCCCCACATGCCTGTGCCACACAGACATGGATAATGTCGGTCTAAAAGTTCTACAACAGGAGGAGGATCGTCGACTAGGATTGCATTGGTACAGGAAAGGACTATGAGCTCCTCCAACGCGATCAGCAATGTTGTACGGCAAAAGTGCGGCACTGGTCTGAAAACAGAAATGACAAGAATTCAAGTGAAACACTGGGCAAGCTTTTGCTCTCAGAATCTAAAAGAGCAAAAGGAAAAAAAGTATGACTGCATAATTAAGCCCTGTTTGCTAATAGACGTACTCAAGAAGGTAAAGACAAAGTGACAGTGCATCTCTAACTGCCATTTCCAGATCTTTGAAATCTATTACTAAATTCAAGTGCCCATGATATTCACAGCTTTGGTTTGCTTTTCCACTGCCAATGGGTATCACTCGTGAGCATCAGTTTCCCAGGTGGCCTGTACACAGCCGCTTGGTTACAGGGAAAGTTATAAAAACAAGGACAATTCCTTAACCCACTGGGCATCAGGTTAGTGTTACAAAGTGGTAAAAAAAGGTGGTCTCCTCTAGTCATCAAATTGCCAAAGATATGGAGGAGTAAGACAACTGACAGATATTCTCCCCATACAGAAATACTCCACTGTGGAAGAAAGTTTACATTTCCTTCTGCCTATACCATGAATTTAGATCATAAAATCTGACACAATTTAAAAACTTGCAAGGAAAGCCTGAAAATGAGCCAACTGAGCAACCACATAATTTTTTTGATGTTGCTGTAATGCTTTCACTTCCCACTGCTCCATCTTCCCTTTAATTTGTTATCCTTAGTCATGTTATTTATGAACTCTTAGCATGTGGTTAACTTTAGACAATCCCATCACAACTGACTACTGTATGCGTAAAGTCAAGCATACATTTTCAGCATCAATGCATAATAGGTGAAAACTTGCAATGGCACTACACCAGGCTTTATTATGCTGTAAATTTTCCAGAACTATTTAAAAATAAAAACAGTAACAGTTAGCTACCAAGAGATATGTCCTACAGAACTGCAAATAGATTGCAATGTTTTTAAGAAACATCCCACACACAAAAATATAAGAGCAAGAGTAAACCCAGCAGTCAGAAAGAAGCCAAAAAAGAAGACTGCGTTCTTTTTGGTAACAAGTTTAGGAAGATGATCACTGAAATCAGCTCAGTAGTAAAACTGAAGTAAAACTTTCAAGACATATTAACACATGTCAAATAAAGATAACATCTAGTTACTACTAATCTAGTTTTATTTTTTAATTTTCTGTGTATTCTTCTAGGCAGTCTACAGTAAAGAATAAAATAACTCCAAAGCCACATCTGAACAAATGGGTAAAAAGGCTTTGCAAAAGGTTCTTATCTGAGTATCACTAATTTTTACAACTGCAATTCTAAATATTGATGCTTAGCCTAATTCTTTTCCCAACACATCTTAAGAGATCAAATTTAAAGTAAAATGTGATAATAAACCCACTAACAAATTAGCTTGTAATGCTCTCTTGTTATAGTCAGCACATTCAAAGCCTATTTTCCTGGAAAAGGTTCAAGTTTTTACTGGATACTTTCCAAGCAGCTCTGTGTCGCAGTAATCTACCACTTTTCCTCTTACAGACCCTGAAAGTTCACAACCATTATCCAAACAACCTGAACATACTCCTCTAACCTCAAGACACTTCTAATGTTAACAAACTAATGTCTCAAAAAGGTATTTTATATCTATATACATGCATGCACTACCCATACCTGCAATACGGCTGGGAGGGGACCTCAAAAACTCTGGATAAAATAGCTTCATTGTCTGAAATTTGTTAGATGAAGTGATTGATTGCTCAGGGTGAATCATTAGTAAGGGAGCACACAGATAAAACAGGAACCACGATGAAGAGGAAATAAAGACATAAGAACAATTGCTCGAGAGTACACAGTATCAATGTCAATGGTTTAAAGACCAGCAAGAAAAGGAAGTTCTTTGGCACACACAATTATGAGTGTGCTTAGGATGATATGAATTTTTATCTGTCATGCCTGTTTGCACCCCTGACATGATGTGCACTGTTTGTACTTCCTTTGTACAGTTCTCTCTCTGCAGGCACACCACTACAAAAAAGGTTTTTCTGATGTTAAGATACAACACAGCAAAACAGCCTACAGAGTCATTTAGCAGTTCCTCCAGTGGAATGGTCCTAGAGCTCTATGCACGCATGTCACATCATTGGTTTGCCATAAAGAGACTGTGGTACAGATGTAGGATAGAGCAACCTACTATCCTTACTCTTCTTCTAAGGGAGAGCGATCATTTAGCAAATGAACGTGAAATAAAGGTATCGGAGATTGGTGGGGACCCTAAATAATCAGATGCAGCTTATATACTGGAAGACACAAATGTCGTTTCTGTTCACAAAGGGGAATGAATGCACTGGTTAGAAAAAATCTAGGGAAAAAAATGAAAAACAATGAAAAAGGAGAGAGAATAAGGAAGAGACCAATAATAATAAAAATAATAAAAAACTTTAAAAAAAAAAAAGGCGGCAAATGCCAAGCTTCTTACTCTCTAAGAATCAGTAATTTCTGCCTTTGATTCTACAGGAGGAAAGCAAGCTCCACTGAGAAAACTATGGGGGGAAGGAAAAAAATCAATAGCTGTCATTAATCAGAAGGGGAGCATTTAGAACTCCTACATAAATAACAAAGAAACTATCAGAATCATATCTCTACAAATTGCCTCAAAGATCTTTTAAGTGATCTAGGAACAAAAAGTCATCTCCCGAATCATAGTGTGGGATGAAAGGCAATATATGCAGAGCACATTTCCGTTCTTAATCATATATATAGGAACATCTGTCAGGATACTTGTTTCACCATTTGTCCTCCCTTCCCCCCTTATGACTATTTTTCACTCAGTGAAACAGCATAGACAGAGGACAAAAGTAACAAAAAAATTAATACAACCTACTAGCAAATACAGATTTGTGGTTAAAAAGGCCAGCATATTAATAAAGGAAAAACCTAGCCCCCTGCAAAAGACCAAGTGCACCTTCCCCCAGAATCCTGGAGTTCAGTAGTTCCTTCTTCTGCTTGTAAGACTCCTCTCCATCTCAATTTCATACTGGAGGCGGAGGGAGGCAGAATTAGGCTCTTTAGAATCACTTTCTATTATCATTTAATAAAGGGCAGAAATTCTTGCATAAATCATGCCACTTAAGCTCTCTTCTCCTTCCTTCTCCCCCATCAATTGCTATCTAAGGCAAAGAAAATCCACATCTCCTGCAAGAGAAGGCAGAAAGTACCAAATGCAAGTAAGTTCAAGGTCTTACCACATGGAGTGCCAGTGGCGCAAAATGTGCCACACATACCAAACCTCCACTTCAAAACCTTTTCACAAAGACCAATGCAGAGAAAAGAGTAATGATGGCAGTAACTGGGTGTATTCTGTTACAGCTGAACAGATGGCAAAAATCAGCTCTGAATAGGTAGGTGCACACTGGTTGAAGTACCTTATTTACCAAGTGCTCCACTCATGTCCTACCCATGGACACTGGGAAGAGATTTTCTCTCCTCTGGACCGACAGTAGGAAAACAGTGTCCCTGTTGTGACCTGGTGAATCTTGGTCATTTTCTTTAGAGCTAAAAAATGAGAGCAATGCCTATGCTCTTCCCAGCAGAGTCCTAAATAACCTTCTTCTAGGGCCCTCATGCGAAAAAGTTTCTGAAACCCTGGGCTACATAAACATGACTGAAAAGTGAAAAAAGTACCATCTGTGATGCATAATGAATCAAATAATAAAAGCTAGAAGAAAAGTTAAACAATGCCACTGGTCACAGAGAGACCTGAGTTGCTAAATCTGTAAGCAATTCTATCACCAGAGCTTTTAATGTGGCAACTATAATTCACTTCTAAGCTTCCTCACAAGGTATAGTCTAAGAGCCATGTAGCCTTAGCATAAAAGACATGCATGTTAGGCATCTCACACACGCATTTCTTTAATGCATCTTTAAAAGTCAATCCTTAGCAAGTCAATTTCTTGATAGCAACTACTGAGAAGCATTGGCTCCATAACTCTGTAAGTGCTAACACTATGTTTCATCATGCTTACAACACACAAACACACACTGTGTTGGATTTCAGCAAATTGTCTTTGCTTGGGATAAAAACCTGCGTTGCTTGGATTGACCCATTCTTCCAACCCATTCTGCGTCTTTAAAGACTGCCAATTCTGATGCAGCTCTGGTCCTGTGCAGAGCACTGTAATGCCTACTCTTCTCAGTGGTAAGCAGCCTCCTCCCACAGGTCAACATTAGGTGTTAGGACACATGGATATCATTATCTCTCTTCAAGCAGATTCCATTGAGAGATGTAGTGTTCTGTCCCTTTAATGTAGTGCCAATTAGTCAAATAACTGAAACTTAAAGTGATTTCTTTTGCTTTAGTGCAGTTTCCCAGCTACAGCAGCTTTGATAAAGGAAGGTCTTGACGAGGATCAGATCACCTGGATTGAAGTCACAGCTCCAAGACTGTGGAAGGACTGCTTGTTCTCTTTGCCTCAGCCTTCTCCAAAGGTAGAACAGGGAAAGCACTACTCTCTTGTTTCAGAAACATTACTGTAGTAAGTTCATCAATGCTTGTAATGCATTCATATACTAAGGAAGTGACTGTGAAAAGTTCACCAAATAAGCAAGGAACTGTCTCACTAACAAAAGTCAGACATTCTGAAGTATCAGACAACTTAAAGATTTAAGACCACTTAAATTCCTTCTTCATGGATGAACTTAACATCTGCAAATACTTTCCTTACGCAGTACTTTAGTGTCCATCCCAGTTAAGCACTAAAGCCCTCACTTTAGCCCACGTTTAAGACTGAAGACACCAAAAGAACTACCCACATACTTGAAGAAAAGCCAACGCTTAACTGGTCCACTGTATGAAATCCTAGTCCTCATTCACAGCTGTAGCCAACAGCCTACCAAGTGTGGTTGGGAAGAAGTATAGATAACAAATATACAACCCTGTTTAGGAGTGATATGCGAGCTCTGTGTTATGAAACCATGACCCAGTAATAACCGTCTTTAGGCTATACCCTACAGTAAGGGTACATGTTTAAATGGGCTGCATCTCCATTGACTACACAAACGTTGCTAATTCTGCAATAAAGCCTTTTTGGGAAACCCCTGCCTTCACAATACTTCAAAATCAAATGATCCTTTATATACTTTTTCTTCTTTTCCAAAGCACCGGTACAAGGCCATCACTGAGGGCAATATATAGTACATAACGGACCAAGAGTCTGACGGGAGTATGGCAAATCTGTATTTGGTTGGAGACAGCTTCCATACACTGGAGTACAGACCACCTTGGCAACAGTGTTTTCTCCTTTCTACTGTGTGTGAAGTGAGACCGTCCAAAAATAAGTCATAAATAAAATATTGCATATGTTCATGCTGTAGAAAATGAAGAAAATTCTCTGTAGGACTCCTCATATCTGCACAGATTAATCCTAATTAAAAAAAGATACAGTGGTCACATAGCTTTGGTGCCAGGGTTTGGAAAACCTTGAGAAACATGGAGGCAGAAGTCAGTTCTCCTGCCTGATCAGATACAGTATGTGAGCCATAACACTCATGTCACATGCACTTACTTAAGCAAAACGAGCAGGGCCTCTGGCATCAGCATATTGGCAGTGAGATGTAATAAGTGGTCTGCACTTCACACTGCAATGTTACTGACTGCTCATATAGTGATAGAGCAATATAAATGCAGTAGCTACCACAGCTACTGAAAATAGGAGAAGAGGAAAACAGTGGCAGCCCATTCCAAGTGTAGCAACAGCATTTAAAATCCATCCGCAGAGTGTTTTTTTCAGTAAATATGGAACCTGGAATTATTTACATTCTAATTAATTCCCTCAAATATCCCTAAAAAGATCCTGTGCCTCATTTTCAGATTTCTTAAATCACGATAATGCTGCATATGAAGAGATTTATTTACATTAGGCCTCCCCTGCATGGCTCGCTCTTAAGCTGGCCCCTGAGTATAAGGGGAGAAGAAAAATCCCTACAAAACACCTCTTTCCCCCCCCAAACCAAAGTGTCTCTCACCTAGCCAGACTTCAGATGAATAATTCAAAACCAAAAGTGCTCACTCAAAAGCCTTCTATGTCTGCAATTCCTTCCACAACTCAATTTCAGGCACTAGGCAGCTTCAAAGAACTTGCAGGACTGTATCATCACACATCCTCCACACACAAGCAGCAAACAAGAGTAATTAAACGGGGAGGAATGAATTTCAACATTTCTTGCGGGTACACAAATAAACACAACTCAAAGCACGTACCCATTAAGTCAACCTCCTCTGCCACCTCCCACTGTAACAACCTGTGTACAACACGCGGCAGGTGGCCAACTTGTTTTACAGCATTTAAGCTTCCACCACTGCTTAATATGCCTTTGAACAAGAAATACAGAAGGGCGGGAGAGACAAGTGACTGTTGCCCCCGTGCTACAACACACTTGCTCATTCTACCACCCTTCCCTATCCTCCCCGCAGCTCCCATTTCTGAGCACACACGCTTGGCAGGAATGACTTTGCCATACAAACGGGAAACAAAACATTTCCCCTCAGCTGCCTGGGTTCAACCCAAAAAGCCCCTCGCTCTTCCTCGCAGTGCAAGCACACGCAAGAGGCAGAAACAACCCACCCTCCGCCAGGAGTGGGAGATGCCTCTGTATCTTAAGCATCAACGCAAAAAAGCCCCTCAGCATTTGGCAGCAGGAGCCCTGGACTGCGGGCACCACGGCAATGATGGCACGCACCGACGTCAAGTTCTTATTACAAGTTGTGTGTACTTATCTGCACCACACCACTTCCAGAAGTTTTCCGCGACTGTGATAGCATGCTGTTATTTTTTAAACAGGCGTTGTTCTCCACAGCTGTAAAATGGACTGCTCGCTTGAAAGCAGCCAAAAATTATACACCTTTTGAGATGGGCCAAACAAGCACCTCAGCCTCAAACACAGGGTGGAAATTTTGACAGGCAGTGTATTAAAGAAGGAACTTTATAGCTTCATGATTATATGTGACAATACAGAACGAGTCCTTTCTTCCAGTAACTGCCATTTGCTTATTTTTAAAGATAATAAAAGTGACATAATAAAACAAGATCTTTAAAAATTAAACCAAAGCATTTGTTTCATTCAAATGTATAGAACGGTAAAGGAAAAATCATTTAAATCATTTCCTTAGTAATACAAGTAATATTTAAATAGATTTAATAGTGCTGCTCCAAACCAATGAATTATGAGTTTAAAACCTATTAAAATGTAATGTTTTTTTCCTGAGCTGAGGGGAGAGAGATTTAAATCCACTGAATTTTAATATTTCAGCTTGAGCTGCAGGAGGTAGAGAAAGTCCAAATGAACTATTCCATCAGCACCATTCAAGCATGAACATTTTAATCAGTTTTACTTCCTTGGAGTTCTCCAACACAGTTTACGCTGTCATTCTGAAAGCACTTAACACAGAGGGTGTGAAAAACCACCAAGGCTTGTTATTGCCTTCACAATTGATGGCAAATAATTTTGCAGACTTCCTATCATTAAAATGTCACTGCTAAAAATTGAGGTTCAGCATTTCTTGTGCTAAACTGCATTTTCTTTGAATGCTATCACATACCTGTTCTTAAGTTTTTGGTACATTTATCTCTCTCCATGTGATAAACAGGCACACAAGCAGTAGCCTCCACTTCTGCCTGACTACCCAACAGCAGTTGAAAACTGACTATTTTAAACAGAGGGAGGAAAAAAAAAAAAAAGACTCTGACATATTTCTTATAAAGTTGCAAGTTAATTCTCTAGTTCCCTTATCAAAACATAACCACATTCACACAGCATGCTCCGATTATATAGCATAATGGATTTAATAAATAAATAAATAAATAAAACCCACAAACCAAAAAAACCACCAAAAAGAACCCACCACATTTTAAGAGAGTTGGATGACTCAATTTAATAATACAGGAAATGAAAACATCATTCCTAATTAGATCGTATTACTGATTTAAGGCTACAATTTGTGTGTTGTTCCAACAGTGTGATCTCGCAGATTCTAATTTAAAAACATGGCAGCCGTGACACATGACAAGATCAACTGGATACATCACACTGCTCATCCCGATACACCCAATCTGGAAAGGAGCTCTGGATGTGTACTACAAATTGCTCTGAGCAAGAATGCTGTACCATACCATCCATGGCAAACACCAGATGCAGAGTTTGCATGCCTGCAGATTTACAGTCCTCCTACAGTATGCTTACGATACCTAGTTTTCATTTAGTTTTTCTCCCTGCATCTCTCCAGAAGAAGACAGATGATATTTAACTTGTTTCAGCCCGTCAACAGTTTTAAACTGAACATGACCTGTGAAAGAAGTCATTATAACTGTGTTTCATTCCATTAAACACAACTAGTTTATTGTCAGGAGAACAAGAAGTCTTTCCGGGTTCCAGGCTCACTTCAGTATTTTGCATTTAAACTGCACGGATCAGTGATTTGGTTCATTTACCAATGAAGATAGAATAATACTGCAAAGTTAAAAGGTGCTTCATCAGATTCCATTAAATCAGAGCACATTCAGACAAAAATATATACACGTGAAACACAAAGAGAGACATGATTTGTGCACATTCGGTTCTTTCTTGTGCCATCCTCCATTCCGGTAAAAGCCATTTAAACTCAAACCCAGAGTTCTTCCATTCAAACCAAAGGGGTTTAGCATGAGTGAGGTGAACTGAATAGGGCCCCAAAGCACAGAGAAACTTAAGCTACAGTTGTATTCCAAAAACTCAAATACTGCTTCTGTCTTCATCTGATACACAGCTCAATGGGTAACTAAAAGATGTATTTTTGAAACTGTAAAGAGCAAATGAACTTCGGAAACTTTTAAAATATCATAGGGTTAAAAGAACACAAACTCTGTCAGACTTATCAAACAGCAAAATAATATGAGACAACATAATTAGAGGTATAGAAAAGCCGTGATTTCTAATTATGTTGGTTTATTTTTATTGGTATTCACTTTACAAAGTATGACAAGCCTTTTTTAGCCCCATGCTACATTTTCAGACTTTAAATCTAAGTGCAGACATAACATTCTTGTGGGTATTCATGCAACTAGAACTTAAGCTTTTTTGATAACTTTCTATCCTATTGATTCTATTTTTTTAATGAATCTCTTAAAGATTGGATTAGATTACTTCTCTTCAAACCTGATGAACACAAAATTTTCAGTCTGTATTGCTCCTGTTTCTCTAAAACTGAAGAGAGGGCCACACACCGTTTCCTAAGTCAACATAAAACAGGAGAGTGATAAAAGGCAGTAGGGCAAGGTAAAATTCAGTCTTATGAGGGAGGTGAGAGCTGTCCAATTTTAATGCACAAAATTAAAATTCAGGTATTATGAAAATTTGAGGCAATAGAATTTCAATTGACTTGAAGAGATAAATTCAGACAGCAACAAACAAAACAGAAAATTTACTTCTGTCTGGATGGGGGAAGACTTAACAAGTTACTGCCAGGCTCCCAGACAAGTGTCTAGTCTGTTTATATTTATTCTGTGTGGTTTAGTGGTTCATGAAAGCAGGATAAACTCAAATAATGAGTGTGATAGCCAGTATCTATAACACTACATGTTTTACATCAACCAACTTATTCTTTACTAGGAAGCAAATTGCTTTTTGCAGTCTCCCTAATACACACAAAGGTGAATGGCAAAAATGTAAAGGAGTAGACCGTGAAGTATTCATACACACGCATGTGCACGTGTACACACACACACAAAAAATGGTACGTGCACATATACACACACGCTACATATGCACATGCAGCACGTAAAAAAAATTCTTTAACAAAGAAGCCAACCTTTAGCTACTTACTTTATGCAAAGAATGTTAATAGAAGGCAATATTTTTCGTTAGGTAATGAAAACTAATTGGGAAATTATTCATCTCCCACTCTCCCCACTGGAGCGTAAAAGACATACAACAAATGTTATTCATGATTCTACACGACTCGCTCTGATTCACCCCCTTCTTTCTAACGGGCACTTCAGAGGAAATAAAGGTTACTCTTTTCCATTTATATCTTCTAATTGACTACCAGTGTTTTCTTGTGGTCAGAGGGATACAAAATAGAGTTAGAAACAGCCTATTAAAAACAAGCTACAATCAGACCGCTGCTCTACGCTACTGTCAGCAATGATCAGAGAGTCCCGATTTCCTTGTTAAAAGACAGAGGCATAATTGAAGCAATATCTTCACTTCAGATTGATTATTCGGCGACCCTTATCCACATCTTCACTCAGCAATTTGAATTTTAATGAAAGTAAATGGAATAATTAGCATTTCAAAGTGTGTTTGATACACTGAATAAAAAAAAGGAAAAGACTTTTATGTATAATCTATACACAAAAGAAAAAGCATTTGGGAGGGCGCAGAAGATGGGAAGTACAGTTGTAGTGTCTTCATTAGAATAACTTAAACAACTGCTTGTACCAGCTGCATAATTACACATGTGAATAATGTGCTATTAAGCTATGACTTCTCACCTTTATTTTATGTAGTGTGAACAGCCATGGCTTTTGTTGTTATGCCTTTTCCTCTCCAGTTGTAAACACTGTGGCTGCCCACACCCATAAAATCTTGCAGGACTGCTATTCCAAGCTAATGCCGCTGGCAGTAAAGCTTTTACAAGAGGGGCTCCACACACCCGTATTTTTAGTTGACTAGGAGCAGGGCGCCTATAAGCGCACTGGTGACAAGTCATTTTGCCGTCTATTCTGGTTGTTTGTGGGTTGTTGTTTTTTTTTAAAGTAACAGCTATTTTTTAATGTAAAAATAAAAAGTGTGGTGAATATTCACAGTCTTGAGTCACCACCCAGAAAAAGAATTGGGCAGCAGGGATGGGAAAAACCCTCCTAAAACACAGTGTGTCATATGAAGGCTACCTATTACCATGGCTGCAGAAGCAGACTGGCACGTGGTATGCAAAGGAAGCAATGTTACTTAAAAAGGACAAAAAACCCCCAGATACTGACCCAGCTTTGGGGAATGGGTACAACACAGACATTAATTACCCCATTTGTCTTCTTGGTGCAGTGCAAGCAAAAGTTTTCAGGTAGTACCCAGCTTTTATGAAGGTCAAGCTACTGAACTTCACCATTGCCCACAACTTTTGCCCAGCTGATGGAAATGAGTTCATACAGGAAAGAAAGAAAAAGAAAAGCTATTTACAAACACTATTAGAGCTAAAACGGAAAGACCACATACCCCAATGATTGCGTTCAGTTCTGCCATGGTCACTTGCTTGGCACGCTCCACAGCCTGCACCACTTGTTGCTGGTGCTATAAATGAAGATCAGAAACACAACAAAATTATTTGTTTTCTAAATTATTAAGCACAGATTCTTCCTTTTACCTTTTTTCTTTGCTTTTCAAACACATGCAGGGCTTGAAAGAACTGTTCTGTAACAGACAAGTCACATCCTGTGTTGATCTGCAAAAGTATCAGGTAAGTGGAGAATTTTTTTTATGCCGTTACTTGCCAGGAATTATACCTTTGCTCTCCAAAGAGCTATTTTACAACCTGGCTGAATGGGGAACTATCTTCCTTTTGTTCATCAGCACAGTGTGCTCTTGAATTTATATACCAACTTAAAATGCAAGTCACTTTCCTTACAGCCATGGAAACTTTTTCATTTTAAAAAAAAAAAAAAGTATACTGAAAAAGAAAGGTATGTATTTTCAACAAGTGCATGGCACCCACATCACTGAAGGATACACAGATTCTCCTTCTAGGTACATTTCAAAGCACCTCTACCGTAAGAAACGAATTTAAAATGCCATTCGCAATTCTGTCAAACACGTGAAAGAGAACTAATTATTTGAATCCCCAACATGTAAATTTTAATAGCTTTAAAAAGTCCATCAAAAACACATGGTCTAATTAACAACACAATTTACAAGCTTCAGTGGTTATATTATCTCAGTTTGAGTGATACTGTATTCCTGCAGTAAATTCAAAATTGCTGTATGCTGAAAATTGATTGATATTTATTTGAAAACATCAACTACAAATAAAATAAGGTCCTCATCTTGCAACCAGATCCATGCCTGTTCGGAGCTCCACTGGTGGCAAATCCATCTGCACAGGAAGCCTCGCAGGATCAGGATTACACGTGATAAATTGCTGCAAGGTGGGGCCAAGGAGTACTGCAAGTAGGTTGTGTGATCTGCACTGAGAGTGAGTAATCTTTGATTTACAGCCACGGGTTGAACACAGAATGAAGTGAGCTCTTGCCTACCTCAAGAGGTGCTGAAACCACAATGATGAAACATCAGCTCTGTATCGAAACCCATGTCTAGATGTTCTTTGGTGCAAAGTGTAAGGGAGGGGCTGAGAGGGGCTCTTTAAAGCCTCCAGTTTGTGCCCCACGGCTGTGTGGATGGGCAGAGCAGAGCCAAGGTACAGACCATGCAGCAACACCTCCTGTGCACCCTTAGCAGGGGCAGAAAGCTGCATAAAATAAGGTGGGGACCCAAATCCTCAAGACTTCCTCCAAAACAAGAGTAGGTAAAGAGTATCAGAAAGACTCCCCAGGCAGCACCCTCAGTCCTGCTGGGAGAGAAGACCCAAAGGAAGGGCTCTGCTACCTCAGAGGCTTGGCAGCCTCAGATTTGCTGGTTCTCGGTGCAACACACAAACAAAAATGGCATTTTCACTTATAAACTCTCTCCCATAAAAGCCCTCAGGGTGAGGAAAAGCAAGCCTAAAAATCCACCTGTAACTGTAAGAAATGCTGACCTCTAGGAAAAATGGATAAATGTAAATAATGAAGAAGGTGATTTAGAAACACTCCTGGAAGGAATAAAATGGTTTTAAGGTTTGTTTGTTTTTAGGCAAAGAAGAATTAAATGAAGGAAATGCCAGGAGAGCAAATAACATACTGCTGCAAACAGAATCACAGCAGTCCTACTTAAGAGTTTTGTAAAGCTACAGTGCTAACGTAAACCAAATCTGTCACTTATAAGCAGACAATGTAAAGAACAAAAAGCAGTCTGAACACAAGCAAATGTGTTCTTGGCATTCAGAAAGAAAAAAAAAAAAAAGGCAGTGGTGTGTCACCATCACAGATAACCAGCAAAAAGGAAATTGCGATACTCAAGACTCAAGTTCCTGACAATGTGTTATCATCTCCAGGTCATCACACTTTAAGGACAGGTACAGATTTCGTTGATCGTGTAGCTGAAAGCCCAGTGACACGTGGCTCTACATGGCAACAGGGTGCCATATAAACACATAAAAATTACACTGCCATTTTCTGGTGGAGGTCAGCCACACCAAGAATGGGTCATAGCATTTTTGACCAAGTCATCCAAAAAAACCCCCCAAATGGGTTTTAAAAATCTTTAAAATTATTTTAAAAAAGAACACCAAAAACATTTACTGAGAAGTTTACAGTCATCTTTGCTTTTCTACCATTTCCTAGACAATGTTTTTTGCACTGAGGTAAAGAAAGGGACCTAGGTTTTTGGTTTGTATATGAGCATTCAACTCCAACACTCATTTACCTAAATCCCACTCCCAGGGCCACGGGCAGGTGAAGAAAAACTTCTGAGGGACCTACAGAAAGCCAGCCTGAAAACATCAAAGGTACTGTAGAAAATTACTCCAATTTTCATCCAGGTTTTGGAAAAATAAGTCAACTCCACAAGAGCTCGAATGTTTTCCTTTCCTTTACAGCAAACATACAAAGAACGGCTCTCAGGGGTATTTGGGAAAAACATTATTTCATTCTCAGAGGAGGGGAAGAAAAGGTGGAGGGGTGAGGTACCAAAATCTCACTTTAAGATTTCTGCTGGAAAGCACCGTAAGACAGAAAATCCCTAAGCAGCCACACAAGCCATCTTTCATGGATTCTAATATGTTTAGGATCAAGCCTTCATAGAGAGACGAAAACCCCATGGGCTTGCAACACTGAACCTAAATTAGGTACGGGAGAGACAATTAAAACTCTCCAACTGCTAGCTGTCTTAACATTCATTTAATCTTCAGTGGCATAGTATGCAAAAGACCCAAAATAGATGGTCTGTAATTAGAGTTTCCATCACTTCCACCTTCTTGCAGCAACCCAGCAGACTCCCACTCAGCTCCCGAAACCCCACAGGGGGGGGCGGGGGGGAGCTGCCCCAAGTGACCCCCGGGCTACTTCCAAGTCACCATCGCAAACCACACACTCCAGTGGATAAAGACACAGGAAAGAAAGCAGAGTCACCCCGCGGCACAGCAGCGTGCTGCACAGGCTTCGAAGAGCCCACCGGCTGCCTCCAGCCTTTCTGAACCCAGGGCGGGCCGGGGGGCTCCATGTTACCAACCGCGGCTCCAGGAACGGGTGGAGATCTCTACACACAGAGAAGGAGCCTGACCGGGCTCTGGGGACCCACTACGACCCAAAACCACAGTGAGGGGCAGGGAGCCCAGGGGCCCGCTGAGCGGGACAGCAGCTGGCCGGCCCAGCCCATGCAGGTACCCAAGGATGGATGGCTCCAGCGCTTACCCTGTGCTCGAACGCCTGCCCCAGCCAGCCTGCCGGTAACAAGCAGCATTATGTTAAAACCAAGCAGTATGCATGAGCCTGCCCATCGGGTGATCACATAGCTATTTACAGCCAAGTAAAAACAGCAGCAACAAAAGAAGGGTTACTTTTTTCCCAACCAAATATAGACACAGGGTTGCAGCTTTCACACACGTTTAATGGCAGCCCTCGTCTGTGCACACAGGCAAATGACAGACCCATTTTCTTCAGTTACGGCAAAACAGTATTTTGCATTGCATTTAAGAGGCCGGAGCAATGAACTCAATACCCTGCCCCGCCTGTCACGCAGACTAGTACCGTTTCTCCCTTTTAACTTCTTCCCTGCCTCTTCTCTTCACCCCTTTTTGCCTTCTGTAATGAGCGGTGTGTCTGCTCCTGCCTTGTGTTAGGAAATCACTCCCTTTCAGTCTCACAGTGGGTGGCAACAATGGAGACTACAACAAGGATGTAGGCTTTTTCACCATAGTACTGTCTCACCAGACTCTCTTGTCACCAAGCCCTGGCTCCTGCACAGGCATTGCAGCATGGTGGAAAATACCTGGGCTTTTTATATCACGTCAGAGCCCTCCGCAGCTCCCAATGACAGGGGAGCCATGCTGACTGCAACCAAGCAGCCAAAATTCGCCCTGGTGCACGTACACAGATGCTGGTGTTAAAACCACCTAATCCCAGCCTGTCTCCAGTACCGCCAACAACATCCAAAGCAAAATTCACTGAACAATTCACTTTGCAGAAGCAAGTGGGCTCTGCTATGTTTTATTCATATTATTCTGTTGTTGTATTATCTGTTTAGAGGGAGTACAGACCAGGTCTTGCTTAAGAACTGCAGCAGTGCCATTCTGAAAAGCCTGATCTAGAGACGGCATAATGAGACGAGGCTGCACCAAAAACACTAGTGAGAACTGGAGAGCAAACACACATTCACCACGGACTACAGCACACACTTAGAAAACTAAAAGCGACCAGCAGGGTCACTGCATCCAGACAGGGTAACTCAGACAAGATGTAACAACCACTTCATAAAACATAGTAACATTATTAGCGATATATGCACAAACTGCTATTAAGATGCCTTCCTTGGTAGAAGGATTACAGATATCTGACAGCTTCCTTGTAGTTACGGTTTCAGCTCTAGTCTGGGACAAGTCTAAGATGGAGGAAAATAATTTTGTCTTCTCAGCCTCTCACACCTCAGACCAACAACTACTTCCTTTTGAACAGCATGTAAGGACTCCTGCTCTGCTTCTATGTAACGGATCTCACACTCTTCATCCAAATTTACCGCATATTAGAAGCACCTCTAGGGAGTGTATGTACAGAGAAGAGCAAACACATTATGGCCCGTATCTCTCTTGTAAAAGGAAAACCATCAACTAATATTGAAGTGTTTCAAAGGAAAAGACTGCATGCCGCATTTCCTTTTTGTATGTTTGGTTGTGTGTATGCATGCCAGTGCTTGGTATTTTATTGTATATTTGAAGTATGTTTGACCACCTTATCGTGCATGGGGAACTGAAGATTCCTATTAAAGAGCAGTCCTTCTAGCTTGTGATTAGCTAGTTCACTGGCAGTTGGAAGAGAAAGTGCACCTTCCAAAAAAGTTTATTACAGCCTCCTCCAGCCTACATAACGCTTGCAGTGTGGCATGGAAGTTGACAGGGGCCAATACTGTGAACATTCGTCTGGCTTCTGAAGCAGCTTTTGCAGGTTGTGCTGAGCTCCTGGTTGCCACAACTACATCGTTAGCTGTAAATCAGCCAGCTTGTGTGTGTCTCATGAATATAAACACAGTCAATATTTACTCAAAAGAAGGTAACCATGATATACGAGTATCTCCAGCCACACTGAATGAATACCACTATCTAGCACATGAGGTCGTTCAGCTCTTGATAGCCCACAGGGTTCCACAACAAGAGGCACAGGTTGCAGCCAGCCACACACACCACCTTGACCAGATAGGAACCAGCCCCAGCTTGAAAGCCACAGGGTTGTGCAAGTGTCACACTGTGCTGCAGCTGGTAAATTCAGTTGAGAAGAAGTGTAAATTAGCAGAGGCATGATCTACGGCTTTCGATCCAAAATGAATTGCATCTTACTGGCTAGATCATTTATTTGAGGATGGGAACATCGAACTGTCTATACCAGCTGCAGCAGATCAAAACTACGTTAACTGAGTGCTAACAACCTCCAAGTATTAACCTACAACCTTGCAGGCATCCCCTTCACCTTGTGCAATAGGAACTACTCTGAGCACATTGGTATCTCACAACATCACAGGGAGGTGGAAAATGACTGTTGCAACACAGGAAGCCTGCAACCACAGCAGAAATTGAACACACATCGCCCCTGAGGTTCACCTCATGCCTTGACCACAAAGTCACTCTTTCCTATCAAAATGGGAAGCTCGTATTTCTTGGTGCTGTTCTTTACAGTCTGCCAAAGCTGGAGTCAACATAAAAACAAGGTACCACTTCACTGTGTATTTAGGCAGGTTAGGAACTTTATTTCGAATATATGCTTAGATGATGTACAGCACAGTAAAACTGACTGAAATTTCCTGAATACTTCACTGGATTGCCCCCTGAAACAAAGCAGACATTAGTACACAGTAGGGTGATGTATTATAATTGCATCCTTTTCACAAGATCTCTAGCGATTTTGGCCACGATTTCTTACTTCTAAGTGAGTTATCGCAAGCCATTGATTCCTTACAAAGTTAACAAGCAATAAGACAAGTTAACCTGGTGCTATTATGAGGCAATAATGTTGCCATCAGTGCATGTAACCACTGTATTTTGTTCATTTTTCCCTCAGGCACAATACAAAGGAGCCTGATCGCATTTTTCAGCCACTATTCCACAATTAGACTGTATGCAAAATGCATAAACAGCAAAAGCATGCTGCAATTCAATCCTCTATCAATCTAGATGATGAAATAAACAGGCTTCCATTAAGACATTCACTTTTTAAAGACACAAATTGGACAGAAACCAAGACTAGCAGAATAGTCAAATCTGGAGATCAGTTCTCTCTTGCCTCATCAGCATATGCCAACATAAACTGATTTAAATAAGTGTTTCTACTAACAGAGGTCAAGCAATTACCAAGATTTTCCTAACCCCAATATGAAGACTATCACGATCAGTAGCACCGTCAAGACATGTCAAGTATTTTTGTGCTTCCCCTTTCAATCCCTGTCTGCTGTCTAGTCCCCCTCCCCTCTTGCTAGATGAACTAGAAAGCACACTTGCCTCCACGCAAGATGAATGTGTACACCGGCTTTTCGGAAGTGCTCCCTCTTGCCTCTGTCAATGCAAGTAAAAATGCCGAAGTGTATTTTTCGACCTCTCCATCTCCTCTGTAGTCCAAAGAGCTTTGACACCATGCAACATGCACAGAGGAGGAGCTGTAAGACTTGGTAAACAAGATGTGCAAACAGGTGAAGGAAACTTTATGGGCCGTGGATTTAAAAAGCAGAGGCCCACTAGTACAGAAACCGTACAAGAGCCTGTTTTCAGATCTAAAACTGCTTAACTCAAAGCTCTGATCTAAAGCCTAACAAAGTAAACCGCAGTCATTGAGCACACTGACACTGGTGTACTTAAGCCCCCACTGGGTGGTACTGTACCCATGACAGAAGTGGGACAACATCATTTTCTAAATTTACAATCTGGATCATCTCAGTTGTCTACTTACATAGTTCTTACAACTTGCATATTAATACCAAGCTACTTCAATGTCTAAGTCCAGAATTACTTTAAAATTGCTCTCCATGCCTAGCCCGATGGCCAGGAGGTTGTTAAACTGTGATGGGGGCCCTTGGCTCATAGTTCACAAGTTACTGCATGTGAGCACCACATGAGAGATTCTCCTCAATGGATGAAAAGAACAAAGTACAATGTGCAGCCTTCACAGTGCCTTCTCCCTCCAAGGCTGGGACTTAAAACGTACCAATACCAGCTTTCAGGAGAATGAGTCCAGGGTGATTTAGCTCCAGGGACAGGAGAGCACAATGCATAGGGAGCAGAGAAAAAGGAGAGAGCCCATGCTCACCTGAGTGGGATGCCACTAACATCAAAGCTCAAAAACCTACAGCCTTTTTTTACCCCCCCAACCCCCCCGTTTTTTTTT
>JAOBAS010000072.1:41990387-42001516 GCA_025311575.1 Elanoides forficatus
CCTTTTTTTTCTCCTCAATTCCACATGAGCATGCAGAGGGGGTGGAGGCTAGGATTTCCAAAATCAAAGGCCAAAATCTATCAGTCACTGTAAATCAAACACGTCTTTCTTCAAACATATTCTAAGACCATGTAATCCCTTTGCCTGTCTAGTTGGCAAGAAAACACCTACTCCAAGAAAGCACATGGGCTGGGTTTGCAGAAGCAGAGCAATGTGACTTACTTGTGTACAGTAATAAAGTTTCGCTTATCGTTTCAGCCGAAAATAGCAGTACCAGTACCACAACCAGTGTAATGGTACGAAGTTTCTAAACACAGTATCACATACTCTAGAGAAGATGTCTCTGTCGTGGAAATGCTGATCCCATGTCTTTGCCAAGATCACAGCTTTGCCTGCCAAGTACTCACCCTTGCCTTTGTTTCAAAATCATGTCATTTTAGTGCTCACTGTAGCATGAGTATGAATCAGCTTTACACCTCGTTTTTATATGCTGTGCTATTCCTGCACAGCAGATAAAACCCTGTAACTGTATATATAGAGATTCTGTAGCAAAGTATAAAATCAACAGCTACTCCTTTCAGCTCCATGCAGGACTTGAATTCTGGTCCTCCAGCAATGTAACTAGATCATTACACATCATTTAGTTTCCACAAATCCATCTTTATAAGCAGAGAGTACAGCGGCACTCATGAACATTGTCAGGTTCTAGTTCTGATAGCGTTATTCTCATTTCAAACACACACAGATGCACACACACAGAGCGCATTAGCTGAATGCTAATATCAAGCACACAGCCTCTCGTTTGCAGCAGGATGAGCAGCTCTCCTCAAAAGCAATGGCATTTTATGGAACAACTGAAAAGGTGGGAGAAAGAGTCGCAGCGTGTTCTTAGGCATGATGTTTTACAGGTGAAATACACAGAAATATTCCTTCCAGCTTTGACTTCTCAGCTACCAATTCTGCTGAAATGAAACCATGTGTTAAATACATGCATGCCAGCCTGCACCAGCAGACCCCAGCCTCCAGCCCCTTTCCTCCACCCGGGTGGGCAGGGGAAGCTGTTATGCACCCGAGGTCTCCTTTCATGAACCACGCTTTCACTTTATTTCACACATGCCTGTGGCTCCAAGGCTCCCTCACTAGCTCCCACCAACTCCCCCAAATCCCACTGCCCCTCAAAGTATCTACAATGCACTCAAGATAATACCAGCAAATCATAATTTGGCGGAAATTAGTGCTTAGAGAAATTAGCTCACAGCGAGTTTCAGTCTTCTGTATATATTCCCTAAATACACAGAAAACATAAAAGGATTTAAGGTAATAAGTAATCTGGGATGCAGAGAGAAAAAAGGCAGAAAAAAAAGCTGCATTTGTATGCCTGCTACATCACTAGTTGGTATACCAAAATAGAAGTTTCTGCAGAACTTTAATGCCCGCTGCCAAGAATGTCGCACAAATCATGCCTTTCTAGCATTTTTGCAAGCTGTCCTCTGATTTCAGACCAACAAAGTCATAATTGTGAGAAAAACTGCATTGCACATAAGAGCAAAATACTTAAACAACTAAAATTTTGCTTAGCACATTACAACACATTCCATTTCATAAATGTATTTAAATGATATTATAATGGACTTGGAGGAAATAATCAAGTTACAGTGATAACAGCCCAGTGGAAAGTCGTCTATGAGCACCAAGAGATTCATAAGGAAACAGTCTCAACAGAAAGTCCCACTTTTGTAATAGATAAAATGAGGCAATCATTTAGATCACCAACAGTACAAACAACTACCTACCTCTTGGGACAGGAAGGGAATGACTTGTGCACATATAGCGTTCAGTCTCTTGACAATTTCCGCCTGCAAGAGACAAGAAGAAAGAAGTTCAATTATATAAATTCTCAGATGCAATTGTCACCTATGAACACAGAAGATACGTTTGTTTGTGGTTTTTTTAATCTCTAGTCATCCTCTGGCCAGGACAGATTATCAAAATAACAAAAGTATTTGGACACCAATTCAACAATACTTAGAAAGCTAATAATTTCTGGCTAAGAAGTTTTCCTTAAAAAACACAGTTTAGAGCTGACATAATGAAAAGTTAGGTCTGATTATGCAATCAAAGGCATTTAAAAAAAATAAAACTTCAGAAGATGTAACAAAAAAGAGAAACAAAATACTGTGTATAGAACTAAACTCTCTCCTAAGAGGCAAAAAGAAGGATCATTTCAGATTACAGCAATGCCACTGTAAGCAAAGGGAATAAATACACCAGTTACTTCTATACTAACACTGCATATCATGAGAACATTAGCAACACAATATACAACTTTACTATAATCATTCTACCATATATTTTAAAAATTTAAAAATGTATCATATTTATATTGTTATCAAACCCGTGGTTAATAGTAGTTACTTTCCTGTTGCAATAGTGATCAGAAATCAATAATATACAATGTTTTATTTCCATAATGGAGATCAATTCTTATTCTGTGTATTTAATCTGCAAATTTCAATAGAGACGGAGGAGATTTGGAGAGATAACACAAGAATTACAGCTCCAGAATCAGAGTATTTAAAGCCACATAAGACTTTCTTACAACAAATCATAACTTTCTTATAATATATTGTAACCAGGATCAGTTCCTCATTATACAGTAGGACAGAATGTTCTTCCTCTTGCAAAGTCACTAATGGTATGACGAAGAGATACAAACTTGTGCAATTTAGGCTTCCTTCTTTTAAAAGCAACCCTTCCAGCCTTTTTGCTATGCTGCCTTTTAAGTTGCGAATGTTTAGAAAAGAACCTATAGAACAGAATGGCTCAGAACTAGTAGTAAAAAAGTCAGAACCACATACAAAATAAGTCTGGGTTCAAGAAATATTACAGTTACACTGCTACGTAAGCAGAAGACATGGTATGCTAGAGGCAAGGGTACATGTGAAACTAACTCTGCCCCCTTGTGCATACTGCAATACACTCGAGTTAACACACTACTTTCCAATACAATTTCTTCATTTCTCTGAAATCCATCTAAACTCCTGTAGGTTACTTACACAGCAATTTCTATGTTACACTGTCCCAGTATCTTCTCACTGGTCTTCACTGTTTATGCAAGTCCTCATCTCATTAAAGTGATGCATTTTAATACATTTTCTACATTTACCTACTACGCCTTTTCTGTTTACTCAGCAGCATAGGTACCTTAAAGGACATTTGAGAATATGTTCTGTTCACCACAAAGCTAAACTACCTGCTAATTTCAAAGGTCTATATGTGCCTATAATATCAGATATATCCCACAATGTAAAATTTAAACACCCCTTTAAATAGATAGTGTTCACTATACTAGTTGACACAGACATATATGAACTGCTTGTTACACAGAGCAGTATAGGGAGCGACAAGTTGTGTGCATCTAAGCTTCAGCCAGAGAGCTTGCATGATCCAACAAGGCATTACTTGAGAAACAGTATTTGATTAAGGAGTTGTAGACCGTAATATAACGAACAGCTGCAAAGTACCTGTGCTGTAGTGGTTTAAGCACCATTATTTAGGTTCTTCCAAATTTGGGGTCCCAGCCACCCTGCTATTTTTTTTTTAAAGGGATCTCCAAAGTCCCTTAAAATCAAAGAAAAAAAACTATGTCCTGCTCTTAGAGGCTTTTTCACATGAAAACTCCAATGTGCTGCCTGACTCGAGCTGAAGCCCTCTGACCTGCCATTTAACACACATACCTGCCTTACTAAAAAAAGGCACATGATGCTTTTCTCCACTGCAAAACAACTCCTCCTACCCATCTTTAAAACACCTGCACAACCTTGCCCACCTCCTGCACAGCTCCTCAGGGGAGCCTTTCCCTTGGCTCTGCTCAGCAGAAGACCACTCTTCCGCCACAGCTACCTTAGTTGGATGCCTCTACTGCACTACTTGGGAACTGAGAATAAAACTGGCTCAAAGGGCTATGCAGGAGGCTCAGCATGTAATTTTAAAAGGCTTTTAGATTCACAGATTTTAAGGCCAGAAGGGACTGTTACAATTGTCTTATCTGACTGCCTGAGTAACAGAGGCTGTAAAACTTCACTGACTTCTCTATCAAACCGGCCAATTCTAGTTCAGCTAGAATATAGCTTAGTCAACAAAAGTAATTTTATTCAACTCACTTTGAGGCATTTCTTCTCAATTAAGGTACTCAACCTCAGCTATTTCAAGCTATTTCAGCTATGATGTTTTTCTTTTGATCACTGCCCTACCCCCTCCCCAGCAGAAGTATGTCTCTCTTCTACTGCTCTTCTGGCCAAAAAGCTGTTGAAACATATTTGCTCAGTATTTATACAAAAATTCACCGCCGGCAGATTCTGAAACTGGGAAACGTTAAGCTAAAAAGCATCTTCCAAAAAGCTGTAAGTAACTGAAAACAGGTGACTGAATATGAATGATTACACAACTGTAATAAACCTCTTGATATCAATCCCACTGGAGTGCAGAAAAGTGAGTCTTTTCATAGTGTACACAAGAAAGCGAGGTGATGGAGACAGCACCCAGCTCAACCTATGGAGAAGAAGAAGAGCTTGCAAACGGCTTCAGGAGATTGCCAAGACATTCCCCAGCAGCATTTCTCAGCTAGGCAAGGGGCCCGCTAGGCTAGTCACAATGAAGCTGAGAAGCCCTCGCTACGCCAAAGCAGCAAGTGGTTGCACTATTTCCTTATTAAAACAGTCTTCACTTCCCCTAACAGTGAGCGTCCCCAGTGGCGTGGTTGCACGTACAATTATGTTTTATCATCCTCAGCGCTCAGGCAGAAAGGAAAACAGCCCAGCGGAGCAGCAGTGGACTGCAGAGGCACAGCATGACCAGGGGAAAATGGACTGCCCACCTTTGGAGGCCACAGCCAGCAGGAAGGCATGAAGGAAAACACTGTGTACATGCACAAATGATAGGAAGGACATGGCACATTCTGTACCAAAAAAAATCTTAAATCAGACATTTTCATGCAGTAAGTACAAACTAACCTCTGCCTTAGCACTGCAACTGTTTCTGCAATTAGCTGTAGGGGATAACACTACAGCAACCAGCTTGATTGTTTACAAGACATACAAGAGAAGGAGTTAGCTGCTGGAAGGTAGCTAGAGTGGGTTCTTGCAACGCCACCCTAAAACTTGAAGGCGTAGGTACTGATGACATAGGTTAGCATCTCAGTAGACCTACTGCTGCTCCCATTGGAAACTCGTTCTTCTTTGCATAAGAATACAAAGTCAGACACAAAATAAAACACGAGACCACTGCACATTTGTACGTTCATGCAGATTTTTAAAACCCTATGTTTAAAAACCAGTTTAGGATCTTATTTCTTCTCTTAGATGTCAGGCCAATGGATTTTTCATGACCAACCTAACTGGTAAGAGAAGGAAAAAGTATGATTTCATAAAATCAGGCATCCAATTCCTCACATGGAAAGGCAAAGTTGCCTCGGAAACACGGCTGCTTCCGCGGTCATCTAATTTTGCCTCTTTTGTCCCATGGGACCAGGCTTTACAGAGGCATCATTTATTTACAGGCCTTTCCACTGGGCTTCAGTTATCGGCCAATAATACTGTGGACACACACACTTCTAATGGCCTATGTTTTGAAACCAAGTCTAATCTGATGGCACAGCGCCCGAACTGCTTTTCCAGCATAGCCATTAAAGGATGTAGGTTATTGCTGTTGTCACCATTGATATTTGTCATTGTAATGTAATTAGGGCCCTAAAATGATGCATTACAGCCCTTGGCACAGCTTCTATTAAAATCTTTTCTTCTGCTCACTGAACTGCGACCTGCTTTTTGATGAATAACAGACAGACAGCTTTAGGGTGAGGAACAGATTCATCAAAGAAGTATTTTTCAGCTGTGGAAATAAAATAAACAAACAAACAAACAAATAAATAAATAAATTACAGAGGACAACCTAAGAAGAAAAGCACGAGGCAGGGGAGGAGGCACACAGTGCATTTGAATTTCATCTGACCACTTGAAATTCTGATTGCATCTGATGAATTCTTTCTTAGGACAATATATTCCCAGCCTGTGAATCACATGGTTAATCAGGGCTCTAATCTGCTATCCATCAGCCTATGCCAGCACTGTAACTTCCAATCAAATTTATAGGTTATATGGGTCACGCATCCCTGAACAACTACATTCACGGATATCCCATTTAAACCGGCACAGATTCTGAAATGCTGTTGTTAGGGTTACTGAATGTTATAATACTATTCAAAGCTTTATGAAAGCTCCTGATAAACAGCTGCTAAATTATTGCCTGTGGATACAGCGTGATGCTCTGAAATAGCATTAATGGCCCAATAAAAGGGTGATTGTTCATGCCAAAATATAGAAAGGATAGCTTTTGCTGCCACAGTTTGTCAAATATGTTAACAAACACTGACACTTCTATTACTCCTTTCCCTAAACACAAAAGATGTTTGGTTTTGCATAAAAACACACCAGCATGGAACCAGAAAAGATGAGGGAGAGGCAGGCAGGGAAGGCTCAGGCTGGAATCATCTTTTTACTTATCTAATGTAAAGCTTGTATTGTTTGCATCCTTTGGGAGACACCTACAAAAGACTCTATTTTAACAGTTTTGAGCTCTTTCCATAGCCACTTATATGGCATCTTTTTTAAAAAGAGAAAAAATAAATATTTATTAACTACAATGTTAATAACTTTTTCTTTTTGTTATGCATATAAAGAGGCAATAAAAAAATTACTGTGCCAGAATCTGATCCAAGTAAAGAAATGAAGACCCGTATCAGTTAACAGTCCCTCAGCATTATTGTAGGGATACAACACAAGAGCAACAGCTTAGGCCCCTGATTCAGCCAACAAAATCTTTTTGACCAAAGCCAATAGTTAAATGGTACTTAATTGCCTAAATTTGCCTAAAAACCTGACCTTAAATTCGTAAGTGCCTATGAAGCATTCTGAAAAATGTTCAGTGATAAGCCTGTGGGCAAGGCTACACCTCAGGTCCCGCGAGGCAACCCAGCCGCTGAAGGGGGCTCAGCAAAGCTGGTCCTTGGGGTACCACCACAGCCCCACAGCTACCAGCTGTACACAGAGGGGAGCATGTGACGGACCATTAGACTCCTAAATCCCTTTGAGGATGGCAACATAGGGTTTTAATTCAATTTACCCTTGCCACACACAGCTAAAATAGGACATAAGCACAAGGTGAAATATGGAAATGTGTTTAAGTGCCTTGATAAGTATTTTAGCATATGTCCAAATTCTTAGCATAGATGGGGACTAAAAGAGAAGCAAGAGTCATATAAACTCCAGATATTAAAATACTCAGAAATGTTCTAATACATAGGGAGCTCAGAATAAATTTGTTGCTTAAAAATCTCCATTTGCATTCTTTTTTGGCGGAAAAAAAAAAGAATTGGGATTTTATTTATAGTATATAAACTTCAGGAAAATATTTCCACTATATTTCACAAAGTTCCATAGTTATTACAATTATAAAAAATTGCTGGTAAAGAATTACCACTGGAGGCTGTAGGTCTGTCAGTGGAATGGAAACAAAACTACTATATATGTATTGTCGAAATAAAACAGAATAATAAAACACTATTGGGAAACCCATTTCAGCAGCCAGTAGGAAAAAGAATATATGCAATTACACTTTCAGAAAAATAATCTGAAACAACTGTTATTTCAGGTTTAATTTGTTCTACACAATGCAGCCTTTGCCAAAAAGATCAATCTACTTTATTAAGTGCTTACCAAGAACACATGCACACACCCATAATATCTAAACAAGCATTTCACAAATTAGTGAGAACAAAACATTATTACACTGTATGCGACATATCATGATTCTGAATAAAGCAAGCAAAAAAGCTAATCTTAGTATTTCACAGAAAATTAACTCTTCTTTCATAAAGAAGAATGTATTTTGTTTTAATCACAGACTGTTGTCTGAAAGTGCTTACTCCAGTTCTACAGAACTGGAGGAAAAACTGCAAGCCCTGAATATAACATTTCACTTCAGCCCTAAAGGAGTGGTGTTTGGAAAGTGAGCCACAAAGAGTCTAGTCTTGTAGTCAAAGAAAGTGGACAGGAAAGTTCTCTGGTGAAAAGGATACTAAACAGAAAACTTCTTCGCTAAGCCAATTGCTTGAGTTTAGGAGATTTAATCTGAGCAATCCATGTACGAGTTGAACGCAAGCAGGACCACCAGACCCTACCGAATAGTCACAAGTACATTCTCCACCTCACTCCCCTATCAACCTTCTTTACAAACATCCTAGCTAAGCTCATGAAGCACTGTAAACTTGATACTTACCCTTTGTAAGTTAATCTAGGTGCTTATTTTGCACAAAATGCTGCAGACAGCAACATAAGCAATAAATCGGAGTGGCTGAATTTTCAAAATCAATTTTCTAACGTACATCCTGATCCGTGGGCTGCTGAAGTGAACTGATAAGACGTGGCTTTTATTTAATGTGTCAAGAACCACGTGGAGCTCAACTGAGCAAGAAAGGATAAATATTGAATCATTCATGATTAAGACAATAAAAAGCAAGTCAAGGAAGGTGACATACAAACATGCTTCAAGCCTGTCACTTGAGGAAGTCAATGTTTTTTGTTAATATTGACTTCTACCAGCAAGTAGGGGAATAGAAATGCACAGCCTGGAGATCCCCATAGTCCTTCAGTTGTTCAGGCTGCCATCAGGTAGTAAGCTGCATCCCGCCCTGTCGTGCCACAAGCACCTGCAGAGCATCCAGAAAAAAGGCTGCAAGTGGAACTTGAAATGGCAGAGACTGGCTTCCATTTCCCTTCCTCAAAGGCAGCGGGAAACACTTGCTGAAAAAGCAGACAGAAATGAGTAAGAAGGGGACACTGCCATGGGAGGTGCTGTTTCCAGCAGTAGAGCTTTGAAGTCCTCTATAAAGTACTATCCTTCCACCTACCACCAACACTCAGCATTTCACAGCAATACTTGTTTTGTGAAATATGGTCTTATAACACATGGATGAGAAGCTTCCACTACTCTCCACCAACTGAAGGAATCTGACTTCATAGTTTACAAAAACAAACAAAACTTTTTTTTAAGCTTATAAACCCATGGCATCACACTGAGACAGCTTTAGCTCCAAGTTCAGTCTTTTGTATCTGTCTCCTGGCTGCAATTAGGTCAGAATTTCCCATTTTAATCTTTCCTGTAACAGCTGAAACACAGTAGTACATGCACAATCACCAGTCTCTAACTACTCAATTCCTCCCCTCACACATCCTTCCAAAAAGTCTGACCACAGTTCTTCTGTGACTGCTGGAAATGGCACAAGCCATCCTGAGCCTGTCCTTGCAACTATATGCATATACTAGTTTTAGTGCACAGTTCTAATTTAATTGGATGCAGAAAGTCTGTTATTTATTTACATCACAAGTTCATACTCTGTTTCTGAGGGGTAGCAGGAGAAGTAGTCAGAAAGAAATACTGCAGATCAGTAGTTTCAATGTATACACTGTGAAAAACTAAAAAAAAAAAAAAAAATGGTGAGAGAGAGCCAAAACCTGTTTCAGTAGGCTTATGTTTAACTTGAGGTGTCCTTAACTGCACTGGAAAAATATTAAGGAGGCAGCATTTCAGGAAAAAACCTGAAAACCTCTAGCAGGTGAATCTAAAAGAAACCATGCTTTTAAAATTTACATATATAGCGCTTAGGAAAAGGGGTTCTGATGCTCTTTTAAAATGTTACCATAAAATAAACACTAAAATCTTTTTACCCCTACAAAACAGAGCTACCAGTGTCTACTTCTGATCTCCACCAGCACTTAACCTTTCATTTGCAAATACACACAAAGGAAGACTCAGTCATAGCTATAGGCACCCATTACCCTACATACATTCTCTGTATTATGCCTGTAGTGCTTACCCTGGAGCAGTATGCTCCAAATGTTAATCACCATGAAGCTGATATGCTATCACGGTTGAGAACTGTGAAGATTGTGCCAGACTTCCAGTTACATCTACGAAGTTGTACTGTTCAGTCTTGAAGCTTGCAGAAAACACTGCAACCAACGGTAACACATAATAGTCTGACAAAAGAGAAGGAAGAAAATTCAGTTTCTCCAGCAAGGGTTGTGTTGTTCCAGGTTTTAATGAACTACATAGAGATGATCAATAAACTTATAAAAGCAGCAATCAGAAGTCCCTCATAAAAACAGGAAAAGCAACGTGACTGCTGAACTCAACTTATTTTCTTCCAGATTCATCTGGAGGCCAGGAATCAGCCCTTCTGCATCAGGAACAAGATCACTTCTTCTCTTCCACCTCTGGTTTCCTTTGCTTACCCACCTGAGCCCTGCAGGTCATGAAAGGTGGAGCCCATAGCCTATCTCATTCATTGATAATCAGACTTGATTACATTTGCTTCCAGAAAAGATAAATACTTGGAATCAGCACACTGATCTACTCAGTACATTTGTTAGGTCTGGTTACAAGAATTCTTACAGGGTTTGAAAACTTTGTTATGTTTTGCCTTCAATCCCTCATCTCTTCTTCCTACCCAGCAATTTCACACCACGTGGTGAACAGCTATCAATTAGCTTAAGAAATCCAGCAAAAAAACCTGGTATTTATTTCAAGGAAAAGTAGTCCACACAAAGGAAACAACATTTTAACTCCTTTTCCATTGCGACTTCCTGTTGTACTATGAAAATGAGCAATACTCTGATACAATTTCCATGGATTAAGGTAACAAATTTTTGTATGTGACATAGTAGACAAAAATCCTGCCCTTTTTAAGCCAGTACACAAAAGCGTGATTTTAACAACACCCTGAAAGAGATGAAAGAATAGTGCAGTGGATATTACAGCAACACTATAATCAAGATTCAATTTTAGATCCTCACAATGACACAAATTCAAATAAGGCATATTACTGTGTAAATACTCTGATAAAGAAATTAAAATTTGATTATATAAAAGAGTTAGGTTTGATTAAGAAGTAGAAAATTGTGAAGCATAATGTATAGGAGTGTTAAGTTTGAAATTTAGTCATAGAAACTTTAGGAACTGTGTTATGTGTGACCATAGGAACCTTAGTATTGTTAAGTCTGAAATAAGCTAAC
>JAOBAS010000072.1:42005050-42015050 GCA_025311575.1 Elanoides forficatus
GGAGGGAATAGGTTTGATGACTAGTGGATAGCTCAGACTGTGTTTCCTTCCTGTGAGCTTCAGTAAAGATAAAAGACTAAGTTGGAAAATATTAACCTTTAATGTAAAGGGAAGGCAGTTCAAAATGACCAATTTCTTTATTGAAATAACTCAGTTTTCACTATTGTAACATACCATGTTGCAGAGGTGAAAGCAAAGGAAAGAAGTGAGAAAAAGTTTATTTTTTTAACAGTCACCAACAAGGTATACAGTGACTTTACTATCCCAAGTGTAACTTCAGCTCGCGAACACAAAACTGAAGTTGCCTTAAACTAGCTGCAGAACTGCACAAGAAGCTGGAGAAATACTCCAGGAGTAAAACCTCGCTGACTCCTCAGCATCCTGGTTTCAGCTGGGATAGAGTTAATTTTCTTTCTAGTAGCTGGTATAGTGTTATGTTTTGGGTTCAGTGTGACAAGAATGTTGATAACACACTCATGTTTTCAGTTGTTGCTAAGTAGTGTTTATATGAAGTTAAGGATTTTTCAGCTTCTTGTGCACAGTCATAACAAATCTGTGCCACTACAGGCTGGATGAGAAGGCCTTGGTCTGGGAGCTGCAGTTGTTCCTTGGTGCCCAAGGTGGGGCACGAACCCACAACCTTGATATTAAGAGTCTCATGCTCTCCTGACTGAGCCAGACAGTGTTGCTGGAAGGGCTGCAGCAACTCCCCCCAAATCTATATACTGGCATGACATCAAATGGTATGGAATACCTCTTGGGCCAGTTTGGGTCAGCTGCCCTGGCTGTGTCCCCTTGCGACTTCTTGTGTCCCTCCAGCCTTCTTGCTGGCTGGGCTTGAGAAGCTGAAAAATCCTTGACTTTACACTAAAAACTGCTTAGCAACAACTGAAAACATCAGTGTGTTATCAACATTCTTCTCATGCTGAACCCAAAACATAACACTATACCAGCTACTAGAAAGAAAATTAACTCTATCCCAGCTGAAACTGGGGCACTCAGTTAGCAAGACCTGAGCTAGTCTGTTAAACAGTGGTTAAAGCACACCTGTAAGTACTTCAGTCATTCTCTTGAGCACCATTCACATACACCAAAAAGCACTTTATCTTAACTCTATACCTGTAAAAAAAGTTTTAAAAATAGATGCCATTTTCTGCCAATGCACCCCAAAGCAATACAAAATTACTCTCAATAACCACAGCAGAACCTGTGTAGAACTCATTTGATAAGTTGTAAATTAGGGTTTCTCCAGCTCTACTGACTAAGCGATATTTATGCACCAAGAGATACTATAGCCTTGTTAAGTTCACAGCTGTTCTGCCTCCAAAATTGGCACCCTTCTCAGGAAGGATAACCAAGAAAGGTAGCGGCAAAGTAATGCTTGGACAGAGAAAGTAACCTAGTCTAAATCCCACTGCTTCACTAAAGTGGAAAAGCACAACAGTGTTTCAGTGGAGAACACCAGATATTAAACCTTCCTCCTATATTATGCTGAAGACAGATCGCAGACTAATATTTCTCTTCCAAAGTCCAACTTGCATTTATGCTCAAAACTACATTTACAGCTTCTCATATGTGTGGGGTATTCATATATTGAGGAGTGAAGACTCAGTCAAAGCTGTGATCCTCACTATTGAATACTAAACTGGTTTGCCTAATCTTTTGACAACTCACATCGTCATCATCCTCCTTCAATCTCTGCAACAAATAACTCAAGAAAGAGCCTTATACAGATTCATTGTCTAATGGGCAGGTAGAAATTCAAATGAGATTAAAAAGAGACTGGGAAACTAGCTACTTGAGATCTACACCAAGAGCCTACCTCAGACTAACTCTGCATGGAACCAGGAGGCACAGAAAGGTTTAACAAACCCTATATTTTCCCTAACTTTACAATATAATTGCTTGTACTAGAGAACCAAGATCCCACTGTGCTGCAATCACTGCATGTATAGCAACAAGCTCCACCTCTGGCATTTGACAAGCTTTGGGGATGCAGAAAGAAAGCAGGGACATGCTACCACAAGGTAATAAAGTTTGTTTTGGTTTTCCCCTAAAAATCCCACTTAGGTAAAAAAAGTAGCATTATTCCATATCCACATTCTCCCAGATGGAGAACAGAGGCTGAGAAGATAGATTACCAAGGGCAAACTTTCTTAATACAAATTAAAGCGTTGGCTGCATTACCACTGAAAGGTGCATCACTGGAGCATGCTAATTGCAGCTGGGATGGAAAAGACAGCAGAATTCACATGGCAAAACAAGGACAAAACTCTCTTGGGAAAGAGCACTCTGCCCCAAGCATCTTACAATCTAGAGAGATAAACACAGCTGCTTCTAAGTGACTCCCATGTAATAATATCTCACCTCCCATTTCTTAACATACTGCTCTCCAAAAACTCCTCTGTGTTAAGAGTTATGCTTCAGGAAATAATATTACTTCTACTTCCCAGACAGAGAACTGAAACAGTGAAAGCCAGAGGTAAAGTCTCCAGAAGGTATGTAATGGGATTTTTAAAAATGCCTCAGCACACTAGACATGTAATTCAGGTAGAAAGTCAGCAACAGACAAATGCTCAAGATTTTCAGGAATTCTTAAGCACAGGGAGGTACCTAACAATACCTATAGATATATAATTGTACCTTTACATCTTAAAAAAAAGGCACATCAAATATAACGGCTGGAGCATCATAAGAATTTAGGCATTAGAATCCCAAACAACAATCTTCATACCCTTGCCTCACCACTCAGGAATGACATAGTGCTGAAGTCAGCAGCAGTGCATAGGAGTCTCCCGCTCCAGCACTGAAGCTCTGCATTAACCCCGTGAGTCCCCTTTCCAGACATGTTCAGAAGAGTCTTTGGCTCGATAACACCAAGCTCTTTGGCATCCAGCTCACAAGTAAGCCCTGCAAACACCCTCCCCCTGGAACATCTACAACTCAATGCTTCTCCACCCATGTCCCCCAGGGAGCTGAGAACCACTGCCAGAATTATTCCCACATAATACACAGCAGCAGCACATTAAAAAAAAAAAAAAAAAAAAAAGGGTGGAGAACAGATAAGTCTTCTGTGTAACAGCCTAGTGGTTACAGGGTTTAATCAGAGCATTATACACATGACTTCAATTATTCCTTTACTTCTCCTTCCCACCTCCTAGGAGAACACTCTGTCTAATGGACTTCTGTGAACTCTGGGAAGTAAATACTCCCAGTTCTTCCACTGGAGAAGGAAAGTCCCTTTTCCAGTTCTTGCTTAGAATCACTATACATGAAAAATCACCGTGGGCTAAAACATGTAAATAGATTTGCGGCAGGGACTGGAACCCAGCACCACTTCCAGTTGGCCAGAGTCTTTCCAGGGTGACAGCACAGCATGCATCTCTCCTTTTTCAGCTCTACTGAACCATTAAGGATCTCATGCAAACCAGATAACATTCTGTTGGGTATCCTGGGCATTCTCCTGGGAGAGAAGAAACATGGGTCTCGCTAGTAGACAGAAAAGTAGCTTAACTAAGATGAACCAAGAGTCTTGTCTTCTCCAGCTTTTTTGTTCATTTTTAAAGAAAAATCTGCACTACGCTTACTCTTTAAAATAAAGTTTAGGTGCTACTCTTCAAAAAGTTCTGAGACTACCAAATCAAGGTGGCATGTCAGGGCAGCACCAACTGTGGTGTCTTGGCCTTCAAGCTGTAAGAGATTTAAGACACACCCATGACCTCAACACTACCCTATGAGCTACCCTCCATACGTGCTGGATGTCTTTGGCTCCGTGCTGAATCACTTAACTCACCCCACACACCGCAAATACAACTCTGCCCTTGTTCAGCTGGTCCTGCAACCCGGTGGTGCAAAGTGCCTTGTGCGTCGCTCCCGTCTCGCTGCAGACAGCGGTCGAAGTGGCTTGTCCAAGGTCTCATGGGAAGCCCTTGGCAGCACGGTCCAGAGACTTGCACCTGGATTCCCCCAAGCCCCAGACCCTGGCAGCTGCATCTCAACCACCTGGGAGCTTTCTGCTTTGCTTCACACGAATACGGAGAGGTATTTCCTGTGTCTACAGATTTTCAGGCTCTCCAGGTTCTGTCGCAGGTTTAAAGAAACCTCATGACCCTTAATACAGTGCATACTTACAGCAGCATTTTTCTTTGAAAATGTGTAAACTAAGATTATCCCAGGATTCTTCTCACCCACACAAAAAGACTTGTTAAAAATCAATGCTTTAGAAGAAATACACACGGGAGTTCCAGGCAGGAAACAGTAAACAGCAACAAAACAAAGGACAAAATATCACCATTTTGTACATTCACAAGGCCTGTATGTCCATTTGGCTGAAGGCATATTTGAAAAAAGAAAAAACAAAACGCTGTATATGCAAAGAAGCTGGACATTTGTATCTGCAAAGGGAAGTCTTACATTCTTCTAGAGAGACAGGTTTTGAAAGCGTGTAATAGCAAGGCTGCTAATGTTAGTTTGAAAAGCATCTTGTATACATGTTTGAAAATTCATCTTCAAGCGGAAACCTACAACCTCAGAAAAAAACCACCCCACACGTGCTCATGGGGGCTCTCTTCTTATACAATCTTATGGTGCTGTTGCTCTCGACATCTCTATCTACATGATCAAACCTAAGAATAACTGTCACCCTCCGTCAAATCTGGTGTTAGAAAAAATGTCAGAAACAAACAACTCCCTAGAAATTTCCAGGATGCCACAGGCACAGAATTGTAAGACTTTCTCTTATGCTGCCAACAAGCGAAACAGGATGCATGTTCTGGTGTCACCAGTCTGTAGACATAAACCAGGGAACATTGTGAGGAGGAAAGGAACCCAGTGTCTTGTAGCAACGCATGGACAATGTCTTTCTCCTCATGTTGTCTGCGTTAAAGACACATTATTGTCTTTGTTTTCCTTAGCAGCCATCTCTAGAAGCACATGGGAACAGAGAGATGCAAAGGAAGCAGAATGTCACTCTTGCACGAATTAAACCAAGAGCTTATACGCGATTTACTTTTCAAGAGTAACACCTCCATATTTACGTATGGACAAATACATAACAAGTAACTCTGACATAAACAGCCCTTTGATATTTGGAGAAGTCAGTGTCTCTTCCACCAATAATGTTTTAGAGCAACAAATAAGCAAGAAACTCTCATCAATGCTTGGATTTTGTTGTTGTTGTTGCTGTTGTTTAGGACAAGACTGAGAAAGAAAACATACAGTTTGTCCCCAGAAATTAAGAAGTACTGAAAAAAACCTGTAAATAAGCAACGTGCTCAGACTGCAACAGCTTTCTGCAATTAGGACAGAAAGCCTACTGGTTAAACTGAGTATAAGAATACACAATTTATTCTTTGTTAACACACTGACACAAACATACGGTGTGTATTTTATGCACAAAGTCTTTCCAATCTTCTTGTGTTATTCAAACACTATGGACTGATACTTTAAGAAGAGGCACCTACTTTGTATCTAGTCACATGCTTTGTAAAATTACAGAAAGCAGACAGTAGTGGTGTTGTAGCTGACTCTCTTTTACACATCAGCACAGTGCCATCTTTCAAAGGGGGCACTGTGAAAGTGGATGATTGTCATACAGAGTGAATGGTACTGCAGGGAAATAGGAGACGTGAGAAGAAAACTAACTACCAAGCTTCCTCCAATCATTCCTTGTTCTCTGCCTCCTCCCGCAAACCAAAATCCAGCATATGCGTTTTGGCTAGCTTTGGCCTTACTCTCTTTGCTTTCCTTCTCCAAATGTTATCACAAGACCACCCACCCTTATTTCCAACTTTTATCTCCAAATACAATTAACAGAATAGCAGGCAGGAGGACAACTCAAGTATCTTTAGTGTTACCTCCTGGTAACCTCTGGGGCATAAGAACAAAGGAAACCCCACGGCACTGCTGGACCTTGTTGCACAGACGACACAGGTTTGGAAGGAGTCTTCTTCCCGCCACAGCAAATACATATTCATTCAATATTCTGTGATTCTCTAAAGCTTCTTATCTAATAATGGACATCAAAAAATTAAATCGTAGCTCACTCCCTGTCATGTAAGTATCATCACCATTTCAGAGAGGGAGACAGAGGCACAGAAATTTTAAGATACTTTCACAAAGCGCTGCAGAGTGCAAACTCACAGTCAGAGAAACCACAACTGGTAATTCGTCACATGCGTTAAATTAAAAATGGCCTCTTCTCCAGATCCGAGACAGTCAAGCCCCTGGGTAGGCATCTGCAGGTATCCAGAGCAGGACACAGAACAGATAGTAATGCTGACTTTTCTTTGCAAACCCATGGTGCTTCACAAAGGACAAGTACTGAACTCAACTCACCCCCCTTCGTCATGCAGCCGCCATGAAAATCCAGCAGAGCCCGGCATCCCTCTCAAAGAAAAAAAACAGGACACGGCTTGGCTCAACTGCAGGATTCAGGTGCCCATGAGGAGTCCATGCTGCCACTGGCTACTTAGCTGTCAAGCAGCTAGATGGTGGCTTCTTCACCTCAAACCCAATGCAGGATCTCCGAAAGCAGACAGAAAGTTGGTCAGAGACACTGCCAGAGCTACTGACAGAAACCCGGCCCTGAACAGCCCTCAGTGAAGCGGCTTTCATGAAAAGACGTGGACAAGCATTGGCAGGTCCGGGTGTGCTCCCTTCCCCAAGCCTTAGCTGGGCTGCGCTACAGTTATTTTGTCTCCTTTGCACTTACTACTAGGAAAGCTTAACAGGAAAACAACACCATGTTTTCAAAACGAAGTCCAGAAGTGTTTCAGCTATGAGGCATGGCTGAAAACACCTTATTTATCCCTGTGAAAGGTTAGAGATCAGAAAAAGTGGTTGTCCAAGATAAAAACTTTCCTCAATGATTGCTGCACTTTCCCCACGGTTTTAAAAGGTAAAATTTGAATCAAATCCTAAATAGGAGTAACTGGTTGACCACCAAACAGAAGTTACTGAGATAGACAGGTTAACTGGATATCCAAATTTTTTAACCTGGAAGCCCTCAGTTAGCTATCTGTGTTACAAAGAACAAGCAAAAATGAAGTTCCACCTCTCCTGCCAAGAAGCAGATACGAGAAAGAAAATGAGTGATCAAAATGCCTTCTCCCTCAACCCCCAGCTAAATCTCACTCCAATTTGCCTTATAATTAATTTTAAATAACGCTGTCACGTTAAGGTGGTAAATGACGGCTTCAGCCATTGAGCAACTGTCAAGAAAAACATCCTGTAACCCAAACACTGAGGTCTGTGCACCATCACACAAGCCTCCTCCCAGCTGCTGCAAGGGGGGGACCCAAGGATCACACCACTGTGCCAGCTCCGTGGGCTCTTCCCTCATCCTCTGCTGAGCCTGCTGTTGCAACCCCATGGACAACCCATCATGAGTTTTGAGGAAGCTCTCTGCCTTGAGGACACGACAGACCCAGGCTAGACCTTTTTGCTGTTGTTCTTGGGTTTTAAATTATCAGTGTTAAACTTCAATAGCATTTGCTGTCACTGCCTACAACTACCACGGTGTTTTATGAAGTATTTGCAGAGAGCACATATTGGCCCTCCTGTGCTTTGATTTGTTGATTTTGGGTTCAAAGTCGGAAAAGACAAGGGGAAAGGGGCCCCTTTGCTTTCCAAAGTGCTCTTCTGCCACAGTAAATCTGCATCACTGACTACGCCTGTAACTGAAATCCCGGTGATGTCTTAGCAGCAGCCGCACCATGCCCTCCATACAGTGCTACTCCATCGCCAGCTACTCTGTCCTAGGGCAATCACTTCTCTCTGGGGTAAGCCAGGACAGGCTCAGAGGGAGTTTTTCACATTTGCAAATTCTCCAAACAGCCGAGACACTAAGAGAAGCCAGGCACGTAAGCAGACAGAGTAAATACAAGAGAAGTTTACTGTATTTAAGATGGAGGAAAAAGCAGCATTTTTAAAAATTAAATGCTCTCAGTGATCATACACAACATGCACACAGTACTCAACACAACACATGCCAAACAACATCTAGTGGCAGGACCTATTGTTATGCAGATTCTTTATAGCATGAAGAGGACAGATTTTGACTTCTGCTCAATTGTGAGATGCTCTGCTGAGGTTTTTAAGCAAACACAAGAAAAAACAAATGCACACATTCTCATTGCCAATGTTCCACATCCCAAACATAACAGTGAAAGGTTTTTCTCCTTTGAAGATGTTGAATCTCACTCAGCAAATGTCAGAAACCTGTGGCAGTGTAAGATCCTGCAGAGACACCACTTAAGTAGACCAAAAGAGAGAGGACAAGTTAGAAGACCTCCACTGAAAACCGTGTCCTGTGTTCCCTCTCCTTCTAACACAGAAAGGAGAATTGCCACCACCATATCTGTGCCACCTTATGATATATAATCCACAAAAACTTAACAAGCTATGATATATAATCCACAAAGATGTAACACGCAATTCCAAAAAGAATATGTATATATTTTAATTAGGTATTATCTTTTTCTTAGGAGAGTACACCTCACACATTTTCCGAGAATACAAAATCATGACAAAAGTTGCCAGCTGTATCTCATACTCAGCTCCCTTGACTTTATCATGAATCTTGGGATGTTTCACTCCTTACTTGTGAAAAACGATTATGGAAGAATACTGCAGGAAAAACTAAGAAGAAAGAGCCAAGAGCAGTTTGACAGCTTAAAATTAGAAGGGAAATAAAAAGAACCCCAAATTTATTATTTTTATCTCATGATTAACTTTAAGCCAATCTTATGATTTTGTGGGGACTGGCATGATTTAGTATTTGAAGTTGGCAATAGAGCATACCATACAAATACATAACCATAAAGAGACCAATTCAAGTCTACTGTGGGGACTGTAACTTTGACTTGCCTGATATTTGCACATTTAAACGTCTTGGCCATAACCCCACAGTGTTCAATACCAGAGCATTACGTACCTGTCTTGGGCTAGGGAAGATGATTCCTCATGTCTAAATCCTATCCACACAGGCAAGAAAGCACTAATTAGAGTTCTGTTGCTATTTGTGACATAACTCAGTTATATTTAAAAAAATATTATTTTTAAAAAAAAAGCTATGGACACCTGTTTTTGACATTGTGCCAAAACGCTTCCTGCTACACTGAACTACAGAGTTTGTGCCCCCAGTAAGATAAACTAAAGTTTTCAAGGGAAAAAATTTACAGAAGTACTTCAAGGTACCAGTGGAACTGTAAAAATACAGTCTTGAACTAAGACAAAACCTGTAAAAAAACACAGATAAACAAAGAGACAATATGTATTCTTAAATCTACTTCATATTTTTGTATTTTAAAATAAAGATTAAATTTTAATTCAATTTCTTTCCTAGAATAGCATTTCTTGAGTATAGATAGGTTTGGCTTCAAGTATATTGTCATCTGTTAGTTAATGCAAGTATCGGTTTATACAACCTGTGTTACACATTATCATCTTTGTTCTGCTCCCGCTGTGCCTTGTGGCTAAATAGGTTTTCTGAAAGTCAGTGGCAACAGATGTGCTCAGTCTGCAGACAGCAAAAGAAGTGACTTCTGTAACAATTATAATCACACTGTTCACAAACTGGCGCACGTCTGTGATAAACCCAGTTCTTTATTACGTCCACAAACAGTACATCACATCTTCTCATTAAAAAAAAATAAAAGTAAGACCAAATTGATAACTCTAAACTCTCAACGTTTGACAGCCTTGGTGTGAAGAGTGACAAAATCCGTTTCCCTGCTTTAATGCACTGAGTCTATGGTATACGCTGTGACTGACCTATATGAGCACCCCCCTCACTTTTTGTAACGTAAACCAAAATCAGAATCTCTGCTTCAAGGACCTTACAATGGCAATTATTTCACATGCCTGAATCTTTATGTTTAAAGTTATTTCAGTTGCCGAGCCAAGCAGCCAAACATTTGCAAGCCAGACTTACAATCGCCTCTGCAGCCTTAATTCCACTTTCCTAATGTCTATTTTCTGCACATAAAGAGGTCCTTTA
>JAOBAS010000072.1:42026337-42051172 GCA_025311575.1 Elanoides forficatus
AACAGGTAAAGCAAAAGCCGCACGCGCAAGCAGAGCAAAGCAAGGAATTCATTCCCCACTCCCCACGGGCAGGCGGGGGGAGCTGCCCCCGAGTCGCCCTACCGCGAGGGACGGGCGATCCCCGAGAGCGGCTGGCGGGGGCGGGCGCCCTCCTGCCCTCGCCTCGCCTCTCCAGGCCGCCCGGTGCAGCCGGGGCAGGCCTCCCTTCGCAGCGGCCCGTTTTAAAGCACGTACGCCCGGCAGGCGCCGAGGCCGAGGCGGGTGCCGGCGGGGAAGTCCCCGGCCGTTGGCACTCCTTCGCCTCGCCGCGCCTGGTGCCGCCGGGCCCCGCGGCCCCTGCCGTGTTAACGGTCGCTGAATGCGAGGCGATTTCAGGCCTTTTTTTTTTTTTTTTTCCTCTCCCTCCCTCCTCCTTCGCCTGCTGGCTTTACTCAAGGGGGTCGATCTTCACCCTGGGGAGGGGCCGAAAGGCTTGACCGCCCCCCCCCTTCAGTGATGTGCTGCGAAGGGGCGTGGGGGTGGGACGGGGCGTTTTCCGCCGGCGGCCGGCGGGAGGAGGGCGGCCGGGCCCCAGCGTCCCCCTCTCTGAAGGTGCACTGGTCGCGCCTGGAAGTCACCCGTGGAGAGGAAGGCAGCGGTAGCTACGCCCGCGCCTCACCAGCAGCCGTGGTCTGCAGGCCGGGGAGCAGGCTCCAGAAAGAGTCTTCCCCGACCTGCGCGCTCTGCTGCCGCTGGCAAGCTGTAACGGGAAGGCCTGGTTTCCCCCCGAAACCCAATCCTGCACCTCGTGGTGCTGTGTCCTAAAAAGACCCCAGAACAGTTTTTTTCTGCCGACCCCCTCTGTGGACAATGCCGTGCGGCGACGCACACGTGAAGGATAGGCTCAGACTGGTTTTTTGGGGTTGTTTGTTTTTTTCTGGCTGTGCCTGACATGCTCAGATTTGCCTTCCAGCAGTTTGTATTCCTGATGAGCTGCAGTTTAAACCTGCATGCAAAACAGATGCAGTTTCGTCACGTCGTTTTTGATGCCTGTATTCCAAATCTATAGTCTCAAAACTTGCACTCGGCAATTAGTGCCCTAACGATGGTAGCTAAATTACATATAAGTAGATTTTTGGTCATAAATTCTCTTTATGGCCTGCAGATCTCTGGCCAAGGCCTGCAGTCGCTGGGCACCTTGAGGCTTTGGTGGGATGTGCCACCCAGGTTTTGCCTTGCTGACATGACCTCCAAGGACTGGTCCAGGAGTCAGGAGCTCAGGACTCTGAAGCAGAGTGGTGCTGACAAAGGTAGTCGTGGCATCCATCTTCCACCACTGCCTAGGGCTCAGAGCTGCAGGAGGCACAGGATGGAAATTCCTGCTCTTTCTGAAGTAGAGTTTGTAACCACAATCTGCTTCCTCCACGGTGAGTGCTGTAACTGCTATCACCTGGAGTAGTTTGTGGCAACTGATTCTGAATCCTTTTGAAGCAGTCTTTTGCCTAAAATGGTAGGTGGTCTGCTGGGAAATGGACCAAAACATGTCCCTCTCACCTTCTGTTTTTATGCCACCAAAAATGTCTACACGTTAGGTATTGCAATACTCAGCCTCCAGCCGACTTGCATATTTCATTTCTGCTGGAATTGTCATATTTACCAAGTTCATAATCAGTGTTCCAGTGAGATTTAGACCTCTAAATATTGTTTAAAGATTTGGAGATAAAACACCTGCCTAATTACGAAAACACTGCTTCTTATGTGTCTAAATCTTCCAGCACCAAAAACGCTTTTAAAAGATTAGTCATGAGCACCCTTCACTAGGCGGCAGAGCGCTTCCAAATCCTCTGAAATAGAGGACATTGCCCGTGTGCCAGGGTCAAGTCTTGACATTCAGACGTATGGCTGTCAAATCTGCAAATGCTTAAATGCCTGTCACCCAAGTGCTTGAAAGCTGTGCAAGAAGAGAATAGAAAAACTCGCTCTGCAGAGCCACAGGCATCTCTGGAAATGTGATGGGCGAGCTCAGCAGGTTTTACCATCAAATCTACAACCTGGAGAAGGACAAGTCCAGTTGTAAAATAAACAGTATATCTGAAGAAATGAATTCTGAAAATAATAGCAGGATTTGTTGTTCCTTGTCACCCTGCATGAGCTTGGCATGAGGTACAGAGCTCCAGACGGGAAGGTATTAAACACCTTAGAAGGCAAACATGTACAGCTTTTTGGCCAAAGCTGTCCCTCTTCTTTTGGAGGCCAATTTACCAGCAGTGTTCATCAAAGCTTCAGTACTGTTCACTCTTGCTCGCCCATCAGTCTTCAGGGAGTTTGTGTGGCTAGAAGTAGGGCAGAGTTTAGTTTGCTAAGCTTTAGCAAGATGTGTATATTTATATACTTAACTGTCTATGTAACTAATCGCTGAGTATTTTTGCACAGTTTTGCAGCATTCTGGCAAGATCCATGAAAGCCAGAAGTTTAGGAGAAAGTGCACTATAACTTGCCACTTTTAAATGATGTGAATTAAGATCAGAATGTCAATGTCATTCTGTTTTCTTATCTTTTGTCACTTCTGACACAGCCTTGATGGGTCTTTAAATACAGGCTGTTTTGTATTTAAAGTTCCTTGTTTTTTCCTTCTTTTATGAAAAATCTTTTATGGTAGGTTATATAACCTGTATTATTATCTAGCAAGTGGAGAAGGTAGTTTTTAAATGTTTTACACATCTTGCTAAAGATTTCTCATAAGTGAATCGACTGCAAGAAATATTTAGGCAGTTTTATATGCACAGTAAGTGTGCTGAGTTTTGACTGGTGTAGAAGAACCCTTACAAAATATCACAGAGGAGCCAGGGGTTGCAAAACATCCCATCCATTCTTTCACTCCTGTTGCCAAGAAAAGCAACTTGTTATTTCAGTCCTGTTAATTCAGAACTACTCTGCTTTTGAGTACATTCAAAGTTTAAGCTCTGAAATGAACAGAACAATGCATGCTTATATATTTATTGTGCAGGATAGGTGGAAAAGAAACTCTATTTTCCAGCTAAGATTTTCTAACCCACTTTCAGAGTCTGTGCCAGAGGACCTTTAATAAAGGGTCCAATCCTGAGGCCATTTTGTATGTAATCCCACAGATTTCTTATCTGGAATGACTGTAACTGAAGACCAAGAGAGTTGTGCCTAGCACTGCAACTTATTAAGGTTTATTTTGGGACCAAGTTACTAGGTCACCATGCTTTGTCAACTGTGTACTTGCGCACACATACACAAAAATAAAGGTGTTAAACTGATAAATCAATCAGTTCAAAATGCCTCAGAGTAAATCTTACATCAGTACGCATATGTAAGTGCACTATGTAACAAATGCTCTTCTTATCTTTCAAAAAGATAAACTCAGTGAGATTTTCAGTTGAATTGACACCACATTCTCTCTGCTTAAAACTCTTAATTATGGTGTTAAGCCAGGTTTTACTGGTAGAAGAATGTAACAGCATGACACTTGGTTTATGTTCTTGTGCTTTATAAGTGCTATGAAGTGACCCTGTCTCAGTATGTTTTTAAAACACTCCCTACCTACAACTTTCTAAATTAGTCATTAGTAACCTTAGGAATATGTTGTAGCTAGTAAGCACATTAAGAGAATTTATGACACTGTGTATAAGATAATGATTTATATGTCAATTTATATGTAGCGCTCTCACAAAACAAGAGTTTTGGGTGTTCCAAACTATTTTTCAATGAAGTCTTTACATTCTTTAATATTGCCAAAGTCCCATTTTATTTAGTTATTTTCTAGGCGTTGGTGTTTTGGATTCATGGTCTTACTTGGTTTATTTCCACTTGATTCATTACATGCGAAATTCTTGCAGTGACACAATTCCACTTACAAGAAACTCACTCAGGATGTGGCAAGAAGACTTCTGTTAAAGTCCACAGAAGTTTTTTTCTGCAGGAAGGATAACAGTTTAGGGCCTATCATGTACTGGAAGCTAGATTTGTAAACTTACGCAGTGCAGAATGGCTTAGGCAGATATTTGAAATTAAAGTAATTTTTCCTAGAAAATGCTCCCTTTCTTGTTGAAATCTATGAACTAACAGTAAGGAATATTTCTTTCCATGGCAAACCCATGACAAATTCTTCAGGAAGAAAACATAAGTCCTTCGGAGAATTCCTGTAAAGTCTTATGCCATCATTAAGTTGCATTTATGCCTTTTTATCATATTTGAGATGTGAGTGCTACCTAGTCACCCCTCACCTTCTGCAAGGAAGTGGCTTGGTCTTGAGGCCCACCTGCAACATTCACTACATGGATGCAGCCATAAGGCTGCTTATCCCACGTTTTGTGGCAACATCCTAGCTTGCAACAAACACGGGACGAGTGCAGTACAGCTTGAACTGACAAAGCTGGACCTGAACAAAGCATTTTCACACAATTACACCTTATAGTCACTTTGCAGCTAGATAACAAGTTATACCCCTGATGAGAATACAGTATTTCTTAGTACATTTTATTCGTAAGGAACCATGTTAAACTCAGTAACTTGAAGTTCACCAGTTTATTTGCAGCATTGGATCCAAGACTTTCTTAGCTTCCAAAAAATTAATAGATGGCTTCACAAGAAAATGTATGGGCTCATCTAAGTGCTGATATAACAAGGAAGAAGTCACCCGCTCACACGACACAGCCTCCCTTGCGTTTACCCCCAGTGTAAGAAGAACAAGGATTTCCCTCTCAGGAGTGATGACTGTATGAAAACACACAGCTTACCATTTCACTTGCTTTCAATTTCTCTAACCAGGTTTCAGTGCTTACTGCAATGTTAGGAGTCTGCTAGCAATATTAGAAGGTAAGGAGAATGGATTTAGTATGCCTTCTTGCTACCCAGGATGCAGTCCATGCCCCTGAAGGTAAAGAAAGTTCTCCCAGCCCTTGCAACACCATTAATGAAAGTCACTATTTAGCCTCTGGCACATATTAATTGCTAAATATATCCAATTCTTTGAGTTAATTCTTTGACTCAAGGTTTCTTAGGTGCAATAAATACTATTCCACATTTTTCAAAACTTTAGCTTTTCAAAAGGAAATATTAAGTTGAAAAAGGGGGTTAAGTCATATAATTTTGATAAAAGAGAAAGTATGACTGTTTGGAAATTAACATTGTCAAATGATTTATATTTTGTCATGCAAGAAAGCTATGTAAACCAATTTAATTTTGCAAGTTCAAAGTGCATTAAGTAGGATGAGGAAAACTGTACTGAAGGGTTAGAGGCCAAAAGAAAGAGAAATAATTTAAACTGAGTGTAATATATCTTTAGTTTAATGTTCTTTATATTGACCCTATTAATGTTTCTGTATGTTGGCAAAAGTGAGTAAACTGAGCAGGACAAAAATATTATCTAGGGCAAAAACTCAAAAAAGATTTTAAACTTATTTTCAGAGTGTAAATAAGATTTCAAACTTCTCTTTTTCACATCATATACTGCAAATTTCCTGGTTGCTCTGAAAGGGTAAAGACACTGTTTCTGTTTTAATCTTCAATTATATGTTGAAGTTGACTTGCATGCTGTCATTGTACTGCAGACTCAGCAAGCACAGGGAATCGGAAGTTTAGATACTGCGTATTGTGAAACAGTTCTATTTTCTTTACACCTTCCTTAGGAGCAACACTTATGAGTAAGATGTACACACCTCTTTTAGTAGCTATGGAATTACTATGTAAAAAGATTAATGTGTTTAGCAGAGAATGATTTCAACAAATAGCTGCTCTCTATATATTTATTCTTCTAAAACAATGGAAAAATCTAATTTGATGGCAGTGTGTTTTCCTGTGATGAACAACCAGGGTTTTCATCTAAATACACTTTTCCTTCCTAAGGAATGGGAAGAATAATTCCTCTCCAGTTATTATTCACAAAAGAAATAGCTGAGGTGATGTGCTTCAAGTAAATTTATTAGTTACAATGTAAACTTCCTGCTGTCTTACAGGAGTCTGGGCAGTTTTGAACTTTTACTGTATTTCAGCATTGAAACTTTTAAACAGTAAATGGATTTTGAGAACCACTGAATGCATTCTGCTTCTGGTTTTGTGTTTAATGGATTAACATACAGTGAGCCTATATATGGGCATGGATATATCCATGGAGTCAGCAATCCTTTCTTCAGAAAATCGTCAACATTAGGCTTTTGTGGATTATATGCGTATTTTGGGGTGATGTGATAAATACTGCCAAGTCACCAGATTATGTCAAAGCAGCATGTGAAGTTACCTTTCTGTTATCCCTGTTAACCTATGTCTGGAGAGCTGAGAGTTCATATTGTCCTAGCACGAATTACATCATCAAGTCACAGCCTTGCCTTTCCTGTCCTTGACACATTTTTGTTTCCTGCCCCCAATACCAGAGAGGACCCCAACGGGGAGTCCAAAGTGTCTTCCATGGGATGGAGAGCTGCCATCAGTCTCCTGGCGTGGAGCAAAATGGATTCTTGAAGTGGTGAGACTCTGTCCTGTGTTCTAGGTGTGATTTATAGCAGGGGTCACATTCTGGTCTCAGTGAAAACTGAGTGTAAAGAAATGCAATTCTCTTCACTGGGTGCCAGCAAATGGACCTTCACAATCCACAGTTAAAGAAAGTAAAGGGGAAATGATTGTTACTTGAAGGACTGTTTCTATCTGTGTAACTGGGTATACATGCAGTGATCCTTACTCCAGGTATCAGCCAGTCCTTTAACCCACACCTGTCTCAAAGGTAAAAAGTGATGTTTTTTTCCTGATAACTAATCCTTTTGATGAGGCAATCTCACAAACCTCTGTAAAATTTACTTAAGAAAACAGCAAATGGGGATGTACTCCCTAATTTCTTGTAACTCAAGTGACTCCATTGGGTTTAATGGCACTGTTTTGGATGAACACTGGTATAAAAGAGAGAAGGGATACAACCCACAGGGTCAAACTGATTCAGAAGCAAACTTTAGGGGCAATGAAATAACTTCTTTTGCGAACAACCTGCAAGATATATTGGGTTGAACTTGATGTGAGCTGGATGAAAACAAAACAAGGAACAATTTACTAAACAGACTTTGTTTTTTCCTTTTTTTTTTTTTTAACTACTTCTAAGTATTGAAACGGTGCCTGCCATAACAGAGTCTATATCAGAAAAAGGAGGGATATAGTAAAGCTGAAGATAGCAAATGAATAGTACCGTCTTTAACAAGTCAGTCACTTCCTGCAATCAAAACCATGCTAGCATGTGGCCTGTTCAAATAAAAATTACTGGACCAGAGCCAAACATGAAAAAGTAATTGATAATGTGGTTTTTCAGAACCCACCCATCCATCAAATGTGTCACTCCTCCATAATACTTTATTGCCCCTTCTGAAGAAAGATCTTTAAAATTCATTGTGTGCACTTAAAAACAAAGTGTCCTTGTCCTGGTTTATAATGATTCTTTTTTAGTTTGGGTCTGTTTTGTTATTTAATTACATTCTCTTCTATCATGCATTTTTGTACAGATAGTTGCTGGAAATTTCTGCTGCTCTTAAACAAAGAATCTTTTGTGCTGTATCAGCTTGCATTTTCCTTGGATTGCGTTGTGCTGGTGTCTTTTCACTGACTTCAGCACTGGAGTATTGTAGTCATAGCTTCACTAAGTAGACTGTAACAAACAGATTCATTGGCCCTTTCTTTGTGCTGCATCTTATTAGCCGATCTCTGGGAAATGCTCTTTACATTGTTAAGGCATATGTGCTAATACAAACAATAAAATAACCTTAACTGGAGGAAGCTTTGAGACTTCTAATACAGTAACCTAGCAGAAACCAGAGTTTATAAAAGCTTTATACCTACCAAATTTCATGGATATTTTTGTTAAAATGTACTGTACCTATTTTCTACACCAACCTTTTACTGTTGCCTTTACCAAATATATTATGAATAATGCTCTGTAATTTCTTAATACGAGATAGCAAGGGAGAGATAACTACTAGATTCATTCAATTAAATTGATATATTTCTTTTTCCCCACAGTTAAAGAACGACAATGAACACAATTGTAGGAAGTTTATTACTCTGAGTTGGAGGGCAGTGTTCCCAGACCTATTGTACCAGTTTTACAGGGGCTTCTAATGATAACCCTAAAATTACAAACCGCAATCTAGTTAGGAAGTCAGGTACTGTGGTGCTAATCAATTCATAAAGAAGTGCTTTGGATTCTAATGTTTAGACTGATTTTTCATATTATAAAGTGTTAGAGCTCACAACTTATGTACTGAGAAGGATGTACATATTCATGATGACGCAGGAGTAACAGCATCTTGAGCAGGCAGAGATGAGGATGGATGTGCAGCTCTGGTAATGGAGAAGAACTAGGGACATGCTTGAGTGAAGAGACACTCTCCCCACGGCTCTCAAATGAGATGTGCCTGGTCTCTGGATCTGCGAGGGAGGAGTTTGTACTCACAACACTGTCTGTAACATCCTTTCACTTTAGGGAATTCTTTAGCTATAAATCTACACTGAGTATGTTTCTAAATGAAAAAGAAGTGCATCACCTACTCCCCTCCCTGGAAACTAAAGGCCAAAAAAAAAAAGAAGAATTTTACAGCTCCTCCACCTAGGACTGATTAGCTTAAATGCAATAACCTCAGTTCAAAGTCTGATTTGTCAAACAGAGTGTCTGGACCTTTGAATTAGATATCAAATCAAAGTAGGGAGCAAATAAATGGGTATTAGAAGTGTGTTACCAGCTCTGCCACTCAACACTTGGCTTTGGACAATTTATTTTCAGTTTTGCTAAGGAAGTGTGATAAGACTTGCTGTAATTAATATTTGTACAGAGCTGTGGAATCTGTAAATTATTTATTGTATTTCAGGAAGAGGCTCCAAGGTTAGTACATGTAAATCCAGGAACCCCTGCAAAGACATGCAATTCATGTGCCCCTTGGCTTTTACAGAATTGCAAGGGTTTCTTTGACGTCAACACTTGTTCTAGTCTCACCCTAACTACAAATCTGGCAGTGTCTGAGAAGCAGCCTGAAGACGCTCTGATCTAGTAGTTGTAACTGAGTCAATAAAATGCTTTAAGCATTTGCTTAACTTTGAGCCCATGAGTTGTGCTATTACTTCAGTGGAGCTAGTGACTAGATTAAAATTAAGCTTATGCCTAAGCGCCTTGCTGGACTTCTGCCAGATTGTTACATGTGCAATTTAGGTATCTTTCTTAAGCGTGCTGAGATCAAATCTCCTGATTTAAGAATTTATGGTCCAGCTGAAAGTGGTGGTGAACTTAGATTTCTGTGAAAGTCAGTTTGGGGCAAGAGATCTCTATTCACAGATACTTTTACTTATCTAAATATTGATTAATTTCTCTTTAGTTATCTAAACTTTCCAAATGCTACCGTGTATGACTCATACTCTAGTAGCTCACATTAAGTAACTTTAATTCTCTCAACACAAGGCTAAAACCTATAGTGCTGTAAACCATCATGCTGCAGGCAACTGCAATAAGGCTACTGCAGTTTATGTTGTTTGAAGATCTGGCTCCTGCTTGATACTGCTTTTAATGTCAGTGTTACCATTTGTAGTACAGTACATAAGTAATGCATGTAGAAATATACACTGCATCTTCCACTTATGGAGCAGTCTCAATTAATTGCAAGGACCCTATTACAGATAATAGGCACTACTGGACAGTGTATATTGCCTTGCAGTATCAGGCTTCTAATTTGTATTTTAAAGCTGAAAAATAAGGCTTTTACTTTAAAGTGGGTATTTGGGGGCTTATCTCCATAAAAACAAATCTCTGCATAGCCATAAGATTCCAAGGTGTAATTTAAAACAATATAAGGTAATAAGTAGCAAGAAGTGTTTTTTAGGTAAAAACAGTCCTCTGGTGTTTTACTCAGCACCATTCCAAGCAGTGGTCTGAAATTTACTATCACAGGTCAATATTCAAAAGATGAGTGATTCGTTTGCACTACGGGTTGTTTTGTTTCCTATTGAATAGGTAAAGATATAGACCACAGAACGTCTGTGATACAGGATTATTTGTACTGGAAAGGTGCTGCTTCTTTTAATCACCACATTAAAATGTTGATCACTCAGTATGCTGTAAGCAATTTCTACTTCTTAGGGAATATGTTATTTACATTTGATATGACAATTTAGTTTTTAAGAAATGTGCAATGTGGCAACAATGAATAAAAATTTGTTTCAATCTTTTGGGATAAAGGGGTTTATTATTATCTTAAACAATAGAACATCAGTTAAAAACAGGATAGATTTTTTTCCAATAGTAATCTCATTTGAATGTTTTGATTTATCAAAGCATTTCATGTTTGCTTAAAAAACACATTTTCTGCTCCCTGGAGAAGTCCATAATGCACTCAGTAAAGATAGAGCATCAGAAAAAATGTACTCAAGTGACAGAGTAAAATTAAGGAAAAACTGTTCTGGTTTTGCTTTGGTAGATGTGCATGTTGTTGAACATTAGTGATACACATTTTATGCATATGTTACACATTTCCTTTTGTGGTCATCTGAATAATGTACCTTCTTTTATTCAAAGTATTGTATTTATACTGTCTTATTCAAAGATACTACTGCTGTGTATTGTAATATTAAAATCTTAGATATTTCAACTGAAAAAAAGAAGTACAACTTTGGAGAACTGTAATTCTTTTCATAAGTGAAACTGCCCGAGAATTTACTAAACTGGAGTTAGGGCATTTGATAAAATCCAGATAGTTTATGTATGACTTAAGCTCTGCCTGACTGGAAAATGGCATTGTTCATTAATGAATAGCAGATCTACACAACAACTTAGGACAGGAATTGAAGAATTCTCTATTTATATGAAATTACAGAGGGAATTTAGAGAGCTAAAATGCAATTATTAGAATTGGAACATAGCCAAGATCCTTGGGTTAACTTCCCTGTTCTTATTAGAAGCTATATATTAGATCCCATTTCTTGTCTGTCTTTGCTGTACATTAGCTGTATTTTTTTTAGAAAATTCTGAAATGTTTTTTATTTTCTCTTTTCATTTAAACAGAATGCCAGTTTCAGTGGCTGGCCATAAATATTTAGAAACATGGAGGTGTGCTTGGTCTTCAGCAGTTAAGCAACCTATATTTAAGCAGTGGTGCCAGTTTAAAAACAGTATCACTGAGAAGTTTCCAGGGCTCTAGTAGACAGGCTGAAATTAATAGATATGGTCAAGACTTCAATAGTTTTATATTGCCTGTAAAAACATAGCATGAAGTCCTTAGCCTGTCAGGTCCTTGGTAAAAATCTCACTGACCTTGGTGAAGGGAGGATTTCAGCATGACACTGTCAGTACTTACAATTTTAGCACCAGTCTTGCAGTACTTGGTATTTTTATTATATTCTCAGCTCAGAGTCTTGTTTGTCATGAACCTTTGAACTTCATTTTTAAAAAGTCTGTGCTAGGGCCAAATCTACAAAATAATGTTGGCCCCAGATTCAACTAAAAGGTTTGGTGCCCTGTGAAGACACATTTGTGGATCTTGATTTTAGACAACCACACCTTGTATCTTGCTCCCCTGTTAGTCTCTGAGTCCACACTTGCAATTAACTGAGCACTTGCCCAGCTAAAGCAGGAGGTGGCTGAGCTCCCCAGGTCGCTCTGGCCATGGTACACACACTCCATCTGCTCATCTCTTTGCCCCAGATGCACCAAGCAATACCTCCGTAATGGCAGATCTAGACAAGCTGACATGCACTCTCCACCTAAACCTTAAAGTTTCTAAAGTAACTGGAGCTGTAAATTACCAAGAGAAGCAATATTTAGGACATTTTGGGCATTTCCCACTAGTTCTTTTTAGACAGCTTTGTCATACTAGCTGTTGTGAACATCATCATGGCCAAAACACATCTCTACTGTAGGCACAGAAACAGCCACCTTGCCAAGCCAGAACTAGAAATATAAGGGAACATAGTACAAATTCAACTCTGATAGCGGTTTGGAAGAGTGCTGAACTGTGCCAAGTACAGTTACAAGTGGCGGTTGGTGTGAACTCAGGATCTCAGACTCATGCTCCTTTCCTTTAACCCTCTCCACGTGTTGGAGACTAGGGAGCAGATCCAGAGCTGTGGATCTGCTAAAATGTCTACAAATTTTTTATGGATTAACCTTTGATTGTCTAGTTGCAGAGAAGAAGTTTGCACACAACTTCTTAAGGAAGAAGCTCACAGGGCACATGAAAAGAACCTAAACTGTTGATTTAAACAAAGGCAAAAAAAAAAAAAATCCTCATTATTTTTAACATAAGTAGATAACTTTTTGGCCCAAGTCATGTTTTTCAGTGCTTAGCATGCAAAGCATGGAAGATAGTTATCTCCATGAGATGTTCCTTCTCCTTGAGCAGAAGGTAGAGGTGTTCCAGTGCAAACTGGCTATAATGAATATCATCAACAGTAAGCATCCCTAAAAAGTTTTCCATCTTAGTACAAACTATATTATGAGATTTGGTAGGATCAGGAAAAAGTTGGTACAATATGTCTGGTGTCTGTATGTTTATTGCATCGAACTCTACTTTTGGCACTTGTGGATGCTAGGAGATTTTATATCACTACTGCAAGTCCTTTAAAAAATGAAAGTTCCTTTCATCTTGATGCACTATTGTGTAGCCCAGCCCTATAGCAGAAGAGCACATATAATAAAGCCTATATAATAATGTGTACCTCTAGCTACCTCTACCTACTAATGACAGCCCAGAATATGTACAGGAATTACATTACAAGCTCAGTTCACTAAGCCCAAATTAGTTGCTTCCATTTAATCCAGTTATCTGTATATGTATTTTTCCTGCACTAATCATTAGACTGCTAAGTCTGAGTGTTTCTCTGATAACTGAGAGTATCTCCCTGGAGTGCAATCAGGTTCCTACCATTGATATGCATATCTGAAAGGTCTAGAAGTTTTTAGCTTTCTGGTAGTAAATAGTTTACTTTTAATTGATACACATCTTAGCCATGAGAACACTCAAGGTTTTTTGTTTAAAGAACAGACAAAAACGAAGGACTGAAAACTAAAGAAAAATAGAAGCACAGATTTCTTTACACCTTATTTGAGTGAATGTGTATGGTTCTTTGATCATATCAAAAGAAAACTGTTGATGACATGTGCTGAAAAATAAAACAACATAACATATGGCTGAAAGCATATTATCATAGTACTTCTGTTTTTACACCAATTCTACTGAATTTTCTTGAAGCACATTTGCTAATATTTTACAAAATATATTGAACTGTTCATATTTTTGCTATTTGCCATTATGACAGCTTTGGAAAGAACTAATTCTTTTAAGTAGTCTACTGTTGTCATACAATTTTTTAAACTTCTTTGACACTGAACTGCTTGCTGAGTTAATTGCAGAAAGTACTAATTACAAACCAACATTTGTAAAATACAATGTATGAGTTTTAAACACGGTGTATGTCCTATACCATATTCCCAGGAGTGGCTGATTACAAAAGTACAAGATAATTCAGAGTGATATTCCTTTCTATGCAATCTTTAGAAAGGTCTATGGGATAAACACCCTATGATGAGCTGGGGAGTTTCACACTCTGATGCTGGAGGTACTAATTGCTATGGAAGTGAGAAGAAGTAGACTGTTCCTATTCACTGTGGTTAAGGACATCTTTAGCTGTTCAAGTTGAAAGACATAGCAGAAATATCCAAACTCTGTGTGTTATAGTCTGGTCTATGATTCTTTTTTTAAAGGCTATAGTTTTCTTCATTTTTATATCATTCTCCCTTGTCTAAAAAGACCTTAATAAATAACAATGTGCAGGGTGAAGATCACAAACATACTATATTAACAGGGACTTTTTAGAATACATCACCACACTAGCAGAATTTCAAAGACATGTAGCTTTTGAGAACAGGAGCAAGTTTAGATGATGACTTCATTTGGCTTTATTGTTGACTTTAAATAAACTTATGTAGTATAAGTCTTTTAAACACTTAAGGGGAAGTGCTGATCCAAATAAATTGCACATAATTATCTGCATTTAAATTCTTATTAGCAGTAATATTTATTATTATGAATTATCTTCCAGTAGAAGTACTCTTACTCTTGAAATTCAGAATCAGTCTAAAAGTTTTTGACAAGTAAATCCAAGTTTATTTCCTCAGAAGATTTTAAAACATGGATGAGAGTTGTTGTTTCTATTTGCATAGCAGGGAACCAGCAGTAGCCAAACGGAATGGCTTGCTTGTGGCAGCATAGGGAGCTAATGGCATAGCCTGGAAAAGAAATGGAGCATCCTAAAGATCCATATCCTGCCCTGTGGACTCTGCTGCCTTTCATTGTTATGTTTTCCATCTATGAAAACTATTCTTCTTTCTGATTGTTGGGTTAAGTAGCAGTTGGGAGTTATTAAAGAAGCAAGGAGATTAAAAAGAGGCAGAGTCTAAATTTTGCAATGGCTGTGCTTAAAGGCTGTATGTGGAGGAAACACATCTATTTCATACTCTGCATTTTAAAAAGCCACTATACAATGACAGCTTGTACCTTTGTGCAATGCAAGAAAACTAATAATTGAAAACCTCTGAAGGGCTCATGTCATGTTTTTAATGTATTCCTGTTCAGTGTTCTGAGTAGAAGTTTTGTTGTTGCTATGGGTAGGGGATAGATTGAACTGATTACATACTGAGTTATAAATAAGTGTATTTTGTTCCCTGAGAAATGATTCTTCCTTCAATAATAGGAAAAATAAACAAAGGAAAAAGGGTACATTGAAGGTTGCTGTCAAGCCTTAGCTATTCCTAGACTTTTAGATTTCTGTTCTTAGCTACTACATTCTAACTATAAAATATTTTCCTCTTAGTTTTAAATCCAATTTCTAAATGATTTAAGAAGAGACTTCTCCAAGTTAACCTGCAGCTATACAATTGCTGGATAAGCCCTTTGTTTGCCTGAATTGCAAGGAAAGGTGGGAAAAATGTGGCCTGAATCTACATTTGCACTCCTGTGATTTTGGGACTGGCAGGAGCCAGATTGGGTTTGGCATAAATTAGAGCCATCTAAAACTGTTCTGTCATTGCTGACTACCTGAGACTCTGTGGGATCACTCATAACTGAAGGTCAGGCATAGTGGGCCATGCTCTGGAAAGGTGCTTTAACAAATGGGGAATCCTCTGCAAGCCAGCTAGATTAGTTTTCCAGATGGTTTGTACCACTTGAACAGAGGCAAAAAATGTCACATTCCAGGTGTGACAGCAGCATTTGCAGAAACGTACAGTTCTGCTTTGAATAAACTTGCTTGGGGAAGAAAGAGTGTTGCAGTGGCTCTCTGGAGTTCAGTGCAAGCTGCAAACCACAGGCAAATGAATCTGGTTAATGCCTTTAACCAGTTAAAGTTCATGTTGCTGCAGCTACACTGCCATTAAGATCAGAGTTAATTTGAGTTTAGCTTAACCATGTTGACACAAATTGCAGTCACATCTTGTACTTCAGTGTAGACTCAGCACTGATCATGCAATATCCACTGTCTTTCAATTTTTTTTTATTTTTTTTTTTTTGCTAGACCACTCTTGTCTCTTCAGTTGAAATGAGCAATTGATCTTGTTATCTCTTCTGCCACTAAGAGATACATCACAACTCGCAGAGTGGCTGGTAATGCCCATATCAATTTGTGTGACAACCTTACAGTTAAATCTTAGCTGCAGTCATCACTAATTATCAGGGGAATTTCTTGGTGTCTTTTCTCTTATTCAGAATTTTTAACCTTGCTTTCTATGTAAACAGCATCTTCATGTTGCGGGTAATGATAATGAGTAAGAGAAAGTTGAATTTTTACAGCCCTGTTATCTCAGTGGTCTTTTAAATGTGCACAACAATTCAGGAAAAAAAAAAACCCAAAACAAAACAAACCAAAACAAAACCAGAAGAACATGGAGGGATATTATTAATCTTTAATTTCTCCACTGAAGTGCAGCCACATATAGCACAAGACAAAATGTGATAACTGTTAGGCCACACAGAGATGCACTACGTGGCCAGCCAGGAGAGGAAAGGAAGCAGGGAACAGCATCAGGCAAACCACATGGGGAAGTTTAGGCAGACCTCGATACCCAAGCTGCAATTTAGCCGTGACACTGACGTTCACAATCATCTCCTTGGAAAGTACCATAATGTCTTTAGTGACCACAAATACATATATATTTTCTCTCAGCTAAAAGGCAGTGTACCCAAAGCAACTGTTAAGAAGTTGAACAAAGGAACTGTTTACATGACCAGCAATACCATTTCCTGCAGCACCTCAGTTTCTATTGATAGCTTCTTAAAGGGTTATGTGTATCAAGATGAAAAATGGTAGTTACATTATTTCATTATAAAGAGGTAAACTTCTGTATCTGAGCTCATATTAATGTTACTGGGAGAAGAGAAAGAGATACCACTTATTCTCTGCTACCTGTTCATTACATATGCTCTCACATATACTATGGCAATGAACAACACATCCAGTTCAGGCATAAAAGATAAAGAAAGATTGTGCAGTATTCACAGACAGCATGAAACTAAATGCTCATTTTTCAATCATTTAGGCATTTCCTTCATAGCATTTTCCTCAGTGGATCTTATGTGGCATTAATATGATGCGTTCTCTGCCTCTGTCTTTTCCTCTCTTTTGAACATTGTGTACTTTCTTATGTGCATTGCCAAAATTGCCTAGTTCTGATGCAGGATCATACTTTGCTTCCTCACTTGCCTGTTTGTCCACTTTGGGCTAATGTTAGTAAACATCCCTTAAAGACAATCACTTTTCATCTTGTCAGAGATGCCTGTGTTGTGAGGGTGAAAATTAGTTAGCTTAGCTTTTCATCCATGCATAATATGATGTTAAAATCAGAGATGTTTGCCTAGGGCCATGAGAAGCATCCCACCCTGAGCTTACAAGTTCTGAATTTATAAAATGCAACATATTTAAAATAAACAAGCAGAAAGCAAATGCCAGTTTAAAATGAGAAAAAGTCTGTGTTGTGTATGTTAGTCTTTGTGTAAGGAGTTTAAGGCATCTTCTTGACTGCAGTAAAAGAAGAAAAATATGCTGAATCTTTGCTGATTCTCATCCTCCCCCCCCAACCATTGCTATAGCAGCTGATCAACATAAAAAACTATGCCATGCTGTTCTTACAGTGAGGACTTTCTCCCTGAATGGGGTTGTCATCAGCTTGGTCCCTGCAGCATTAAGCATCCTCAGTCCTCATGCTGTACCTTATGAAATTAAGGCCTAGGAACAAACAATACCAAGACAAAGCCAGCCCCCAGAAAACCCCAAATGAAACTGGTCCCTCACAAAATAGTGGCAAAGCCTCACTTTGCACTTGTATTGCAAGGTAAAGCTGACATCATTTAGAGAACACACAACCTAAAGGGCCCTCTCTTCCTCCTACACTGGAGCATCTGGGGCAGGAAGGGGAGGCAGGACCTCTCTCTGCAAATACCCACAGAGCAGTGACAACTTCCCATTTTCCTTCACTCTTATTCTACTTCAGTTAAATCAGCCAGAGCAAAGGCTGTAGAGTAGGTGATAGTTCCCTTGGGAATTTCTATGTTAGAATCATGGTAATTGGCAATGAAAGCAATCAGCGAGTTCAAACACTTTCAGAGAGACCTCTGAATGTCTCAATGCTCTCCTTTGTCATCCCCAATACATGCATAATAAAAATGGCTACTGAAGAAACACAGGTAGGCATCCTGGCTCTAAATGCGTGTATAATGTGAAATGCAGAGTTGTACACCAGTCTGCTGGATGACAGGCTTGAGTACTTGGGTTGCCTACCAAGTGTTGATGAAAAGCCACACAGATTCTTAATTCAGAAACTCCAATTTTTCCTCTGTTCCTGTATTCATTTTCTTTATCAGCAGGGGATGACTTACACTTTCAAAACTGATTAACATTTTAAAACTGTGGGAGCACTTTGTGTGGCATTTCAAATTATTTTAACCCTTTAGCTCTTTGCTGGAGCTCTTCTCAGGTTTTTTTTCTCTTTTTCCTTTTTTTTTCCTCTTTAGAGGAAATGTTTTCCCCTCAATCTCTTTTTTCTGTTAGGCCCTGTCTCACATGCTTGAACACATTGATGTATGGGTAAAGCAGGGACTTGCCAGTACCCAAAGATCTATCTTCCAGCTGTGCTCAGCTTTGTTCTGTGGCAGTCGAAGCTCATTCTAAAGCATGGCTGAGGAATACTATTCACTTAAAAATAAATACTGTACTTGAAGGCATTTTTCCATATCCATAGACAAACGTGTAGCTGCAACGTACACAGGATCATTTGCAGCTGCAGAAAATTGTTAAGCAATGCCTACAGACTTGTCTTTAATCCACTCACAAGTGCTGCCCCCTGTGAATTAAAAAGGTCAACATCTGTTCAAGTCCACTAATTGGGTTGATAACCCAACTAAAGATACGTAGAAAGGATCCAGTTCCCCATTGACCTTGGTGGGACTTGCATTTGAGGACCCACTTTGTCTCATGACTCCAAATATGAACAAGGACACTAGTCACCAGCTGCTGTTCTGCAGTGCTCAACGGTGACACTTAACACTGTAAATGTTAGTTTATTTTGCTTCTTACTGTTTTTCAGCAAACAGAAGTCCAGTAACAGGAGAGTTTCCCTGCTCTCTTATAGTTAAGAATGCAGGAACAAAACTACATTTCTGTTTTTCTACAAGATACAGTGATAAAAAGCTGGACACAGGTCTCCTCTTTTCCAGCTTATCAGTTTTAGGAATTCAGAAAAGTTGTGCATGGTCCAGTGGTCAAAGACAGGAAACAAGGAAGGACAAGAAAGGCACATTACATCTGCATCTCTAGATGAAGTATCCATTTCTCAACCTGCATGTCTTCTAACCTTTCCCTCTTTCACTTTCCAATTCTGCTTTAGCTGAGCTTGACTCCCCAATGCCCAGATTCTCCCTCAGGATTCCTTGCTTTGGAGATTGCCGTTAGCCCTGTCCCTGCATTTAGTGATGGAGATGTTTGGTTTAGGATGTATTTTTGTAACTCATTTGGTAATGACCTGCTACCATTCTTCAGCATATATTAACCAACAGATATGGTAAACAGAAATTCTTTACAGTTGTTCCAATAGAACAAAGAAAAATGGAAGATGAAAAACACTGGGGAGAACCAATCAGGGATGGTCTTAGGATTCTCAAAAATTTACATATACTTTCTGAAAAAGTAACTATTTTCACAATTAGTTTTAAAAAGAAAACTCCTTCGGTTTTACTCTTTTCCCTGTAAGAATATACAGCACATGATGTTTCAGTCAGTTTATTCTTGTTTCGTCAAATAGGGTCAGGCAGGAATGAGTGGAAGTAGAAAATCATGTTTGTGGCATTGGAAAAGCTAGTGCCTTAAAAAGTCTTCCAAAATATGAAAACTTTAGCATTTCTCAAAAGACTAACTATTTATTATTTTATCACATAACTAGTATTCTGAAATATTAGTAGCTCTGCAAAAATTAGTAGCTTTTTTTGACATTTGATTAACAGTTGTGAGCAGTGCCTTATCAGGTTTGGAGGTAGGTAATTTACAGCTTATTTTAGGGGAAATGGAACAAGAAGAAAGAAAAATAGTAATGCTTCATCTACATTTCTTCCCCCTTTCTTTGAAAAGTTTCCTGTTAATATTCAGGAACAATTTGCCTTTTCTGATGTTCTTCCACTAGTCATATGTTAGTTAATTATCTTGGTTGTCCATTGTAAATAAAAAGTAAGAAATCTGCCATTTCACTTTGATCATGGTTCTGTTCTTTCCCCCCAATGAAACTCGCACACAGAGTTTTTTCTTTTCCTTTCCTTCAGAGGTGAAAAGCATTCCTCGTTAGGAAGAGCAGATGTGTCCTGTCATAGAGGGTTGAGGGTTATAGATTCTTTCAAGTAGTTTCCTTTCTCTCCAGGTACAAATTGTTTAGTTCCCAAGAATTGTCAGTGTTCTGAGTATCCACATATATAAAATACGGTGTCATTGGAAGCTTGAGGCAAACCATGTGTAAGAATAAAAAAAAAGTGTTAGAGCATAAAAGCTAATGAGGACGTAGTGCAAATATTCCTCATAACCACTGCCCAGCCAGCTTCCTCAAGGGAGTTAGACTACAGTAGTCACATCAGGAAAACAGGCACACTACAAGTGGTGCCAGTATTCTCCCTTTGCCCTTGCATAAAATAGTCAAGAAGAGAAATATAAAACTCAACAAAATTTCTTCCTGCACCTTTTTGATAATTTTAATTTATTTGAGAGTAGGTATGAACCCATATTCCTTTTCACGCTCATTCATATTTTGGAAGTTTGTTCTAAAGTAATTTTTCTCTTCAAATTAAACACATTTCCTGGGGATATACATATCAATTATTTTGTAACTCTACAAAAGCCAACATTACAAATATTGCAGGCATTTAATAAACACAGGGCTGAAATGATACACCAAAATTACTTGTCATACAAGGTCTTGAAACAGGGAAGAGTTATATTCTATTCGGAAAACATTCGCTTGAAGTTTGCATATATCCCCTTTTATTTCCTTGTGAAGTTTTAAAGTTACACACACATACACTTGCTTGGAGCCTTATGAAACTGAAATGTCAAGTGAGAGTTGCTTTATATCATGTTCTGTCAATCAAAGTAAGCGAGGCTTTATGCATCTGTTGCTAGTATATTGGCACTTTTTGAAGAGTGTTTCGGAGGGAGCGAGAATAAATAAAGATCCTTCAGGCACTTTCTCATTTATGGATGAGGAATCAAAGCAGTCTAAAACTTCATTTTCAGCCTGATACCCTGAAGATTGTTGGCTGATAATTCTGGATGGAACAGCTTATCTGGGAGGATTAGGGAGAACATGGGCTTCCTATTACTGCTGGCTTCAGCCTATTCAGCTGGGCAGACTCTGTCACACATTATCTGTGCCTTTACATATGTCACTAATCTTATCTGTATCTTTTCAGCTCCTTCTGTTGGAGCTGTGGTTTCCTGTACCTAAACCTCCCATTTCTTCATTACATCAGCTGTATAGGCATTAGCCTTCTCTAACAGCCTTTCTGCACTGTGTCATTCAGTAATAGCTAGTAATGCAAAGGTATGAGAAGGTAATGGTAGTGCTTTATCTCAGATCTTACAGGCCTCACATCAATATATTAAATGCATACCTCCCTTCCCACCAGCATCCTCCATCCTCCCCCCACCATTTTTGACCAAATCCGCTTAACAAAATAAAACCACCTCAACAATAGAGTATCTCTGCAATCATTAAAAATAATGGAACCAAGCGATTTGGGGGCAAGTATATATGCTGGAAGGGCCAAAGTAGTTTTTAACCAGCAGAATAAAAACATCAGCACCAGAACTAATCTGGAGCTTCTGCCATTCTCTCCTGAATTGCTAATTGGTGTTGCAAATTTAGTGGTGTTGGTCACTAGGACAAAGTAGCTCAGAAGAAAGAAAGATTAAACCCACTAAGAGTACCTGCCCTTTTTAAACTTTAGAGGGAAGCCCCTTCCCCACACCTACTCTCAAATACTTCCCTAGCTCCAGCTGGCTCCCTGCCTGCTGAGCTAAGCTCCATCCTTTCACTCCTGTTCTGCCTTTGCCTTTCAGTCTTCCTGCCACACCACCACTCTGGTGTCCTCTTTCCTTCCTAATTAATTTTCTGCTGTTTCTTCACCTCCTTCAGCCATTTTCAACTTGCCTCGTTCCCTGTTACTGTAATAAGAATGACAATAAATGGATTTGTAAAAAATTTGTAAAAAAAAAAATATTCCAAGGAAATGGAGCCAATGAGATACACTTTGACCATTTATTTTCTTTCTAAGACTGTTTTTGTCTGTAAGGTCTTTTGGGCAGGGGCTGCTCTTCTTGTGTGTTTTCATTGTGCCTAGTACAATACACATCAGGAAAAAAAAAAAAAAAAGATCACTCTGTCCTTATCTTGATGGCTTTTTTGGGTACCACCAGAATGCAAACTAGAAAAACACGTCACTGATTTCTGACTAATAACTCACTCAATAGTACTATCTGGCAGTTTATTTGCAATTAGTAAATCAGCCAGTTCTATATATGATTGATTTTAAATACATTTAAATACAATTTAAATAATTGTAAAGCAGGGAAATTTTCCTTCCTGTTTTTACTGCCTTCACATTTTGTTTTACTTTAAATTGTCAAGTTATTAGGGATCTGTATCTTGTCTGTTCTCTCAAGGTTGAAACAATAAGCTTTATCTGAACCTGACAAACATAATTTCTCTTCTTCATAAATGAATGCCTTGAATGTCATGGTTTCCCCACCCCGTAACCACAAGCCCAGTCAGGGCCATGTCATTTAACACAGAGCCATTTTTTATTCTGTGACAAGCAGAAGCAACAAGAAATGTAACCTATATCCCAAAGCTATACAAATGCTGCTGAATTATATAGGCGAGACAGCCACAGAGAGTTGCGTTTGCTCCAGCAGTGCTGGCAACTGCAGGAAATAATGTGTTGCAGCAGTGGAAGATTTTCTTGTCTACTTGCAGTCTTTCAGAGATTTGGAAAAGCTTCTCGCTGTGGATCCTGCAAGAACTGCTATTTTTCAGCATGCACAGGACATTCATGGTCACTCAAGGATGTAAGGAAGAACTTAATTTCAGATGGTCCCAGGGAAATTGTTTTCCCTTTCCTAATCTGTTTGATTTGTTATTCCCTAGGCTCTTGTACATGGACTTTTTCAACAAGCACTGGGATAAACTCAGGTTTGGTATAGACTTCACTTTGCCCATGCAGTTTGGCCAGCTATGCATGTCACTGACTGAAAAGTATAGACCTAAAGAGGGGAAGGCTAATTCAACCAGAGCAGAATCTAATGTTTCATCAGGTGTACCTGAACCCCTTTATGATCCATACAGTATGAAGAGATATATAAAGAATCTCTTAAATACTTGATTTATAGTCAGCCTTTGTCTGAGTATGTGTCATTTATGAAAGGATAACACGTGGCATGTGGACTCATCATTAGCCCAAGGTAACAGAGGTTATGACTTCTAATTCTGTTCTCAGCCCTGCTACAGAGTTACTACATGACCTTGCACAAATCACTTAACCTTTATGTGACTAATTTTATCCATCTATAAAATGGGGATAATAAAATTTTTAGCTACACACAGCAGGATGATGAGAATTAATTAATGCTGTAAAACTCCCTGAGAAAGAAAGCTTAATATACAGGGCCTAATTCCACTAGTATTCACTCTCTGGCTCTCTATCTTGAGCAGTTACTTCTAGCTGAGCAAAATTAGTGTAAAAAGCTACCATCTGGATTTGTTAGCATTGTTCAGATTCGCTGAGCTTAGATATGGAGCTCACAAAAGCACTCTAGAGAATCAACCCAAGAGAAATCTCAAGTAATTCATTATTAATATTAGTTGTATATCCACATACACAGAGTACAATCAAAAGCTCTTGAAATTCAGAATTTCATAGTGGGTGCTCTGAGTCAGCCTATGTAAAACTAGACATGTGATTAAAAGTGCCTGTCTGTGTTACTGAAGCTGCAAACACTGGTCAGGTGGCCATACACCCACATGCATATGGGGAAAAGAGTGTGCATTGCTCATGTGGTTCTTCAACCTCTGGTTTTTTTTAATTTGGTGCTAAAACTTCACTTCTTCTGGATTGTGGAGCAATTTTCTAAAATAAAAGCAATATAATTTTCATTAGAATACTCAAGTTTGAAATGTAGCACCATGTCACCTACTAATATGTTGGAAGTTTATGGGATATGACTATTGTAAAATGCACAGCATGAAAAGCTAGCTAATATCTATGTCTAGTAGTTGGAATGAGGGGGGAATGGTAGACTGAAGATGACCATGCTCTCTTCACTCTGCTACTGACATGCTGTTTTACAGTGGGCAGTCCAAATCAATCCTAATCCCATTTCCATTCCCATATATTGAGATATAAAGAAATCCCTATGTGGTATAGAACAACCAGTCTTCAGTATCCTAATCTGTTGTTTTACCTGAAGTATGCATGGATTTATGCTCAAAACAAAGACTTTATTTCTTTTTACCACTAAGGCAGAATTTTCAGGTTACTGTGATTATTGCAAACTGCATCAAATAAACAATATATTTGCAGTCAAACCAGAAGATAGGCCAAAGTTGTAAAACTGCCAAGAAAGCAGAAAACACCAGTCTTGTCTGTAGGTATCAGTAATACAATTGCCTTATCCCAGACTAGCAGCAAACCAACTGATTAATGGTTCAAGATCATGTCTGATGTAACTTAAAGTACTCCATGGCAGGCCCTAACTCAAGTGCCCTTTCAAATTAACCTCAGAAGATTCTTCATCATAAGGAAAAATTAATTCTTTATGCAATGGAAGTGATTAACCTTGAACCTTCAAAGTCAAGATGATTGGAAGGGGTGTGTGTGCGTAGAGGGATTCTGCAATCTCCAAGATGTTTAAAAACCGATACATTGGGGAGAAAACAAACACAATAAATAAGTCTCTCTCTTTAGTTTGCTGTTGCAAAGAATTCCAGCATATTTTGCTGTAAAACCCTTTTCTCTTTTAAATGATCAAAGCAGCATGTGATCCAATCAGGTAAACAACTGCAACAAACCAGAACAACACAAATACGCTTAAATGTCCTGTTTACTGACGATGTTCATTGAAGATAATGATGCACAGGTGCCAAGAGATTTGGAGCAAAATAAGTAAACAGCAAGTAAACCCAGCTTGATAATGTTGATGATAACATGTATGGGGTGGAGGAGGGTGGTGGTGACATTTTTGTGTTTTATTTGGACTAAAAAATTGGGGGGGGGGCACTGTTTGTTCTAACTTT